>HG992007.1:17500000-18750000 GCA_905220435.1 Amphipyra tragopoginis
TCGTAAAGAGTAGACGCTAATTGTTCAGTTTGTTTCAATAAATAAATTGAATAAAAACTTGGCGAATAATAGAAACGCTAGTGGAATGCATCAATTTATTAGGATGATAAAATGAAATCAGGTTTTTTGTCGATTTAAGTTACTAAATACTAATGTCTCTCATACAATAGTACCTATCGTTGCCTTAGAGTGAAAACCTCGGGAATGCAATTTGGTCATTTTTATTTTATCACGACGTTAGCTGCTATAATTATAAGAGAGCTGATCTAAGTGAAATTATTTTGTAGGTACTGAAATTAAGACAATTATATTTATTACGAAGTTAGTAGTAGGGGTCGCGGGATTCGCAGCTGCATGCACTGCAACACATGAGTAGATAAACGGAACAGAGACAAAGCTTCATACAACCGCGCAAATCGGTTGCACTACTACAAGCACGCGGGGCATGTGTGCGTGACCACTGGCCGCTTGGCACGTACGCGGCGAGACTGAAAAAAACCGGTTTACGCTGGCACAGCCAGTTGACAATCTCAGGGTTAGTGCGACACACGTTGTTTGTTGCTAGTTGGAATATTTTAATGTAAAAACGTGGTATTTCATTATTGATAATGGTTTTTTATTGTACTGTGTGTATGAATAATACTTGAAAAAATAAAAACACATCATACATTAACTATTACGGAGTAAAGCTGTGAGTTCCAATTAAACAAAAAAGTTGTTCTTTGGATTTTTTATTTAATTTATAAAAAGAAAACCGAATGCCTATTCCGTCAAAGCGAAGGCAGAGGAGTTCTGATATACAGCCACAAGTTTGTGATGACGGTATTTAGCGTCATTAAGGCCGTGGCCCCATGTCTACGGTGCGGCGCCGGCCGCCGTGTGACGGCGCCGCATACGGTGCCGCGTACGGCGACACGGTGCCGCGTACGGCGACACGGGTGTCATGCTCTCCAGCAGGACCACTCCAAATTTAGAAAATGTAATTAGCAGGAAAAAATGTACAGAAAATGTACTATTTTGTACCCTAATATTAAAAATTGTACTTCTATAGTTTCGTGGTAATCATCGATTCATAGTGGTTCTGCCAGAGAGCATACTCTCCAGCAGGACCACACCGTTTTCTGAAGAATCCGATGTGGCTTACAAGCAATGTCTATCTGTAAAAATTGTACGGAAATTGTACGCCCTGATGACATAAGAAATTCCCTGAAAATGCTAGAAATAAAGTTTGTACGAACAATTCAATTTTTCTCATAACAATTATGAAATCATCCAAGTAAGCAAATTATTATGATTACTACATTTCCTCTATATACCTGACGCAATAATTATCTGTAAAAAAATGTACAGAAAATGTACGTCCTAGTGACATAAGAAATTCCTTGAAAAAGTTATAAATAAAATTTTTACGGACAATTCAATTATTCTCGTTACAATAATGAAATCATCTAAGTAAGCAAATTATTATGACTACAACCTTTCCTTTTTATACCTGAAGCAATGTTTATCTGTAAAAAAATGTACGGAAAATGTACGTCCTAGTGACATAAGAAATTCCTTGAAAAAGCTATAAATAAAATGTGTACGGACAATTCAATTATTCTCGTTACAATAATGAAATCATCTAAGTAAGCAAATTATTATGACTACAACCTTTCCTTTTTATACCTGAAGCAATGTTTATCTGTAAAAAAATGTACGGAAAATGTACGTCCTAGTGACATAAGAAATTCCTTGAAAAAGCTATAAATAAAATGTGTACGGACAATTCAATTATTCTCGTTACAATAATGAAATCATCTAAGTAAGCAAATTATTATGACTACAACGTTTCCTTTTTATACCTGAAGCAATGTTTATCTGTAAAAAAAATGTACGGAAAATGTACGTCCTAGTGACATAAGAAATTCCTTGAAAAAGCTATAAATAAAATTTGTATGAATACTTTCGAAAGCATCTGTAATCGGGTCTATTTGAAATAAATAAAAATTTACTTCGAATTTGAAGAAGCAACTAGTTCAGATATACTTTTACGTTGTGCAAAATAGCGGTACATGAGTATTCGCACCATTTTTGGTTCATCACAGTAATTTTGTTTTGACTGTTATGGCGACCTCCACGGTACAACGGAGTCAAACTGGTATAATCCTTATGTATGTTGTTTTTTTTTTTTCAATTAAATGTACACTTACTAAATGAAGTACAATTGGCGAGGTGTAAGCTGAGCTTGGCATTTGTGTGAGAATGAATGCAGACGCGTCCTGTGCTTGGTTTAAACCGGTTTATACTGCTTTTTGGCAATCGATTTCTATGTACCCTCACACAAATGCAAAGCTCAGCTTACGCCTCGCCAATTGTATATAAATTGAAAATGTTGTACACAATAATGTTATTGTGCCCTTCAGTTTTTGTCGAATAAAAATCATATCTAGTATTTTTTTACTGATTTTCCTACTTATGTGATATTACAACCTTTGCGCATTTTGATACACAAACAAATGAAAAAAAAAACATTTTTGTCTTTTCAACTTCTGTAGATGGTTCTTGCGTACCGTTTCTACGTAACTGGGCAGTTACTAGGTACTAGTTACTAGGGGAAGTAAAATACTTAAGCTAAGCTCACTACCTACTTATACTACACCAACATCATTACTACTAGCAACAACAGGACTAAGGGCGACCCCTACCTAGTGGGACTCGGACCTCGGCTTAGAGCGTTGCTGGCGGAGGGTTAGGGGGGAAGACACCTTGATGAGGGCTGAATTATCGGTGCGACTGCGGAGTCTGAATAGACGCCTGGTTCTACGACAGTATACCTCGGTGGATCGTGACCGGCGGCGGTGGGACGTCGCGACGGACCTCGCCGGCGAGGTCGGTAAGCCTGACGGAGGCAGACGCTATTTAGTATGCTGGTCGATTTACTCGCCTCTTGATTAATTCGTCATAGGGTATTGCATTGAAAATTGCTTCAGGTACACAAAGGAAACATAGTAGTCGTAATAATTTGTCTACTTGGATGATTTCATTATTGTTACGAGAAAAATGGAATTGTCCGTACACATTTTATTTATAGCTTTTTCAAGGAATTTCTTATGTCACTAGGACGTACATTTTCCGTACATTTTTTTACAGATAAACATTGCTTCAGGTATAAAAAGGAAAGGTTGTAGTCATAATAATTTGCTTACTTAGATGATTTCATTATTGTAACGAGAATAATTGAATTGTCCGTAAAAATTTTATTTATAACTTTTTCAAGGAATTTCTTATGTCACTAGGACGTACATTTTCTGTACATTTTTTTACAGATAATTATTGCGTCAGGTATATAGAGGAAATGTAGTAATCATAATAATTTGCTTACTTGGATGATTTCATAATTGTTATGAGAAAAATTGAATTGTTCGTACAAAGGGGAACGCCCATAAAATGCCTGAAATGGACAGAAAATACGAATAGTCCTTAATTCTAATTAGAATTAAATATGCATAATGAATAATTCTCAAGTTTGTAAACGTAGGAGGAAAATATAACGATCTTTAAAATATTTCGCTTGATATCCGTCTAATTCATTCTTATTTTTTAATGGACAACTGTGTTTAATCTGACATGTGTAATCGACATTCAGCCAAACAAGAATTTTCAAATAATTTATCGAAGTATTTTATAGAATTATTGCACAGTTATCGTTCATTTAGAATAATTCGACCTAATTATAACGTTTATCTAATGAAAGTAATATTATATGCATGTCAATATTAATTAAAATAAAATTATTTTCAAATAAGAAAAAGTATCGTAGGCTGCATGGATAACATGTCCTTTGCCTTACTGACAGTTTGATATTGATTACTGCATTTCATTTTTCCGTTGAATTGTGGTTTTGAATTGATCGATTCACATTTTGCGTTTGCGACTTGAGTATAACTTAATAGGATATAATAACGACGACTTTGGCCATTTTTAAGGATTTTGATTTTACTTCTGCACACGTTACCCCTTTTCGAACTCGACTTAGATTGAACCCGCCTTGACGACGACTCGGCTTTTTGACGACGGACCTGGACCTGCTTTTTATACGACTCTGCTATTGTTTTGGACTCTTACACCGTGTACATTTAAAAATGGATGGAAACGTACACTGTGTTAATTGCTATCTCGATCTTACAGCGATGAGACGTAATGTCGTATCAGAGCAAAATGATGAAGTACGTCGTTTAATACAGGCATGGATAACACCATTAGCTGTAAGTATATTCATTCCATAGTTTTTGTGAATAATTATATTGAACTGAACGCACTGACATTGAACAATTAGTACATTGTTTTTTGTTCTTTCTCACAGGTTGAACCAGGTAGTGTTGTTTGTGATGCATGTCTTAGATTAGCGGTTCACACTATCACCGAGACACCTGGAACCAGCCGGCCAGGTAGACAAGTAGGCCACCAACATGTGTGCGTTTGCTGTGGACAGTCTGTTCTACGACAACGATCACATGTTGTAAGAAATAGCAGTGATCGTGAGAGGCACATAATGAATGTAGCAGCACACAGAATCCAACCACGCCAGGTAAGTTCATTCCTCTGCCCTAATTCTGTGTAATTCCCTCTTATCCCGTGCAAATAACGTCACTATCATGTCTTTTAAAAACTTATCACAGAGTACTTTTTTATGCATAGGTTTTCGTTCATCGAGCTTGAAGTAAAACAAAACCAACTTTTACTTTTCATTTTGCTTGCAGCTACGTTCTTCGGATTTGATCTGCCACCCATGTTGGCAACGATGCAGCCGGGCTACCTCACCCCCTACTACTCCTTCACCAAGCCCGAGTCCGGTACCCAGTCAGGCAGGTAGTTTGAATATACCTCTACATGAAGAACCTCCTCAAATAAGATCCAGCGTACTGTTACCTAATTACGGAAGAGCAGTTGATACTCAAAGTCATTGTTTCTATCCAGGATGTAATATGATTGATAGACATGTGGTACCACTTTCATTAAGGGTGTGGCTCTTCAAGGACTACAAGTTTTATATACCAAAGAATTCAAAAATATGTAGTCATCATTTGAATAGTGACTTTTGGCATGAACTCCCTGCTTTGGAAGATATGAATCATGAATTCACTGTGGACCACATTGAAGACTTTGCATCATTTGTGAATTATGAATGTCGTGCTTTGGACTTCGAAAATATACACTTAATGGAAGAACATATGGTGTGGTACTTTTTAGGAATGAGTAGAAATAGTTTTGGTACTCTAATGGGAGAGGTGCCCCGATTGGCGCAAATGCATAGAGGTTCTACTGCCCTTGGAGCTTACCTGATGAAATTGAGAACTGGAGATTCTGATGAAAGATTATCATCTCTTCTACAAATACCGAGAAGTACTCTGGAACGTCTAATGGCTAAAGCAAGGGAAAAACTGCATCAAGATTTTGTTCCTATGAACCTTGGAATTGGACATATAACAAGAGAACAAATAGCAGCAAGAAACCTTGTTCTACCAAATGGGCTGTTTGGCGAAGTCGACGGAATAAGGAAGCCTGTCGTAATTATTGATGGAACATATATCTATGTACAAAAAAGCTCCAACTATTTGTACCAAAAAGAGACATATTCTCTTCACAAATATCGAAACCTTGTGAAGCCATTTTTGCTTGTTTGCTCCGATGGCTATATAATCGATGTGTTAGGCCCTTATCCAGCAACAACTTCCGATGCTCAGATAATGATTAGTGAATTTGATGAACCCAGTAAGCCATTGAGACAATATTTTCAGGATGGTGACGTATTCATTCTTGATAGAGGGTTCAGGGATTCCATTCCACTTTTGCAATCTTGCAATTATAGTGTTCACATGCCATCAACACTGCAAGTAAATGAAATTCAATTATCCACTCTGGAAGCTAATAAAAGCCGAAGAGTTACTATTTGCCGCTGGGTTGTGGAAGCCGTAAATGGAATATTCAAGCAGCAATTCAAATTATTTCGCCAAGATTTTTTTAATACAGCTTCGAGACATTTAATGGTAGATTTCTCTATAGCAGCAGCATTAATTAATAGGTTTTATACTAGAATAGTTGACAGGCCAGATGCTGTTGATATTTTGCAAATAATACATCAGAATATGTATACAGAAAATATACTAGCTGATTATGTGATCACAAATAATTTGAATCGTCGCAGAGCGCAATTCCAAAGCATTAATATAAATCCTAACAATGTTGCTGATTTCCCACAACTGACATACAGCGAAATGGTTTTGTTGGCATGTGGTACGTACCAAATAAAACAGGCTCGCTCATACTATGGCGAGCACACACGAGCGAATGGTATTTATAAGATTGAAATATGTAGGGAACTGGATAACGAATTAGTTGAGCATTTATCTCTTCCGGGTAATTGCTTTTTACTTCGAGGAAAAATACAAAGCAGACATATTTCTCAAAAAATATATTTTGTTTATATAATAATTAACAATTCCTTATCAGGGATAAGGGCTTTACAGCATCGCTATTGTAACTGCCTCGTGGGACGGCGAACAGTTGGTACCTGTGCCCATACTATGTCAATAATATGGTACTTAGCATGGGCCCGGTACCAACCCAATATCAATCCTCCTGCACAGTTTCTTGATGATGTGTTAGTGGTTTTTAATGATGATTAAAACATTTAAATGCAGTTTTGTTTATTAATTATTGCGTAATAATCTTAAACCTTGACTTAACCTATATTTTAGAAAAAGATGTTTGGAACAAGTTTTGCCGAGTTTTTTTGTAATTATTGAAAATGATATGGGTTCCCTACGACTTATAGTGCAATTTGGCGTATATTTCATTGTTGTTCATTTCAGGCATTTTTTTATGTGGCTGATGGGCATTCCCCTTTATTTCTAGCATTTTCAGGGAATTTCTTATGTCATCAGGGCGTACAATTTCCGTACAATTTTTACAGATAGACATTGCTTGTAAGCCACATCGGATTCTTCAGAAAACGGTGTGGTCCTGCTGGAGAGTATGCTCTCTGGCAGAACCACTATGAATCGATGATTACCACGAAACTATAGAAGTACAATTTTTAATATTAGGGTACAAAATAGTACATTTTCTGTAAATTTTTTCCTGCTAGTTACATTTCCTAAATTTGGAGTGGTCCTGCTGGAGAGCATGACACCGACACGGCGCCGTGTAGGTTGCACGGTACACTGCTGGCTGGCGTGAATATGACATGTCTAAAATTGCAATATTTCAGGGCGGCCATTTTAAAGCTTTGACCTCTTCTGGTAAATCGGTAAATTATTTTAACGTATATTTTAGTTGTTTTAAAATATACAGGATGTTAACGAATTCGTATAATTCCTTAAAACCATATGATCTGCTACTGGTGTAGATTGTCCCGGCATGGAAATTAGGCAGATTTCAAAAAAAACTTTTTTTTTTATGCGGTACCTATGGCTAAGTGATCGAATCTAAACCACAGGATTCAGTAAAATACAAATGTAAATGACGTCAACGTCAAAATCCAAGATGGCGGCTGTGAAATTTTACAAAACATGCATCATTGGTGTCATTTCCGTGGTTTTCGGGGGTGCTGATGACGAAAATGAGGTCAACGTCAAAATCCAAGATGGCGGCTGTGAAATTTTACAAGATATGCATCATGGGTGTCGTGTCCATGGTTTTCGGGGGCGATGATGACGAAAATGAGGTCGAAATCAAAATCCAAGATGGCAGCTGTGAAATTTTACAAGATATGCATCATTGGTGTCGTTTCCGTGGTTTTCGGGGGTGCTGATGACGAAAATGAGGTCGAAATTAAAATCCAAGATGGCGGCTGTGAAATTTTACAAGATATGCATCATGGGTGTCGTGTCCATGGTTTTCGGGGGTGATGATGACAAAAATGAGGTCGAAATCAAAATCCAAGATGGCAGCTGTGAAATTTTACAAGTTATGCATCATTGGTGTCGTTTCCGTGGTTTTCGGGGGTGCTGATGACGAAAATGAGGTCGAAATCAAAATCCAAGATGGCGGCTGTGAAATTTTACAAGTTATGCATTATTGGTGTCGTTTCCGTGGTTTTCGGGGGTGCTGATGACGAAAATGAGGTCGAAATCAAAATCCAAGATGGCGGCTGTGAAATTTTACAAGTTATGCATCATTGGTGTCGTTTCCGTGGTTTTCGGGGGTGCTGATGACGAAAATGAGGTCGAAATCAAAATCCAAGATGGCGGCTGTGAAATTTTACAAGATTTGCATCATGGGTGTCGTGTCCATGGTTTTCGGGGGCGATGATGACGAAAATGAGGTCGAAATCAAAATCCAAGATTTTATTTCACAGCCGCCATCTTGGATTTTGACGTTGACGTCATTTACATTTGTATTTTACTGAATCCTGTGGTTTAGATTCGATCACTTAGCCATAGGTACCGCATAAAGAAAAAAGTTTTTTTTTGTAAATCTGCCTAATTTCCATGCCGAGACAATTTACACCAGTAGCAGATCATAATAATATGGTTTTAAGGAATTATACGAATTCGTTAACATCCTGTATATTTTAAAATAACTAAAATACATACGTTAAACTAATTTACCGATTTACCAGAAGAGGTTATAACTTTAAAATGGTCGCCCTGAAAAATTGCAATTTTAGACATGTCACATTTACGACAGCCACGGAACTAACATGCGGTGCAGACGGCGCCGCACCGTAGACATGGGGCCACGGCCTTAATAAGGAAAATTGTCGTTGAACTATTCGTATTTGTATTAGTTAAACAAATTGGTTGCAATACTATTATTATTTATTAAACATGAAAATAATAGGCTATCGCATTACGTAGGTAAGCAGTCTGGAACTACAAAATCTGTCCGTTTTCTGTTCGAAATCCTGGGTTAGATTTAGGTAATGCTCAGGAATGTGGTGATAAGAAGTTTTATTACAAAGATAACTAAGATAGACCGAAGTCGAGTAAGGCTAAATCCACCGCCATATTAACAGTAAGGAAGAGAGAGAATAAGTAGGTATGACTAGTATGATCAGTTGGAAGAAATTCTCATACTAAATATATGGAGGGAGCGAAAGACAAAATTTTCAATATCTGGCTTTTCTTTTTCCTGAAGTTATTTATATTATTTTACTCTCCATATAGCCTAATTTTGATAATAGCCTTAACTTTTTAAATATCTCTTAAATTGACGAAAAAATCGTCTGTTGGCACTTAACAATTCCGCCCTGTATAATGTATATACTATCTGCCTGTCGAATGTTGATATCGCGATGCAGGATAGTTCGCATGTGGGGTGATAGATGTCGCCACACTATCATACTGAATAATAAAACTATTTAACAAATGCTTAGTTTAATTTGTTTTGAACTATTGTGACAACCCTACCAAAATAGGTAACAGTTTTGCACGTTCTTAAGAAGCTTTGTCTCTGTTCCGTTTATCTACTCATGTGACTGCAACCCCGGCAGGCCTCGGTCCGCCAGCCCCTGGCGGACCTCTCCTTCTGTGGGGCCTTGCCCCACCTTAGGTTTTTTTCTGTATCGGAGGCGCATTTTCAGACACAAATCTCACATGCACAAACGCCCAGCAAATATTTGTTCCGTGCGGGAATCAAACCCGTGACCCGTAACGTAGAAGCCAATCGCTCAGCCACTACACCAAACTTGTCGTCAAAATTCATTCATGAAGTCATTTGCACAATAATGGTACAAAGATGACAAAGATTATGTAGATCTTGTAACAGAAAATCGGAATCTAATGATGCAATACATTCTAAGGGTGTCTTTCCACCAAAGATGTGCTATGCAACGTTGCTATGGATGCATTTGATATCCACCAATCATATTCATTGGTATAGCATAGCACTGGTGGAAACTGATTCAACTAAGATATGTTTTTTATATGGATGGATTCGTGCTGTCGATGCGTGCTATGGATGCGTACTATGGATGGTCGCGAGTGGTGTAGCTATGTGCAGATGCCTTCCCTACTGTCGATACGTCGCATAGCCCCAGCTGCGTCTCTTCCTCGTACACCTTGCGGCGGCGCATTTTCATAGCACATCTTACTCGCTCCGCTATATAGCTTAGCATCAGTGAAAACGGTCACATAGTTTCATAGCTTAGCTTTTACATTCTCGTAGCATAGCTGCATAGCATATCTCTGGTGGAAAGGCACCCTTAAAGTTGCCAGCCATGTATCGCTCGCATAGTTTTATATCACAATGTTTGGACAAAAGAGACCTTGACCTCTGAGTTTGTTTCGGCTTTTCTTCTCAGAGCTAGTCCGATAGAAAATGCCGGCGCCATCAAGACTTGTAAAAGTGTCTGTAACAGATTTATTTACAGAAATAAATATCATTTACCATGTGCGGAGATAGGGATTCAGACAATTATGGGCTTAGCGAGATTGATTGACTGTTCGCACTGAGGAAGTAGTAGCTTATCGGAATAATGCCAAAACTTCCGGAAATCGTAAACAAACTCATGCAATAATTTATATGTAGAAAGAAACCAACAAAGTAATGACGTATACAATCTATAGCCAATATCGAAGTCGGTAGTGCATAGGAAGAGACACGTAACGTTGCGCGTTGACATAACAGGCTTCTGTCATGCGAGACCGCATCGTGCGCCTGCGCAGCATTGTTCTGCGCGGGAAAGTCTACCCGAAACAACACGCTGAAATATACCTTATGTCTTAGTAAATACAGGTTTTGATTGAATTGTCTTATTAGTTATTGTGTGATAATTTTTCGTGATGCAATATTTGTGTCAGATTAACAAAAAGCCGTTTAGAGAGTCATAGAAATGTCTCGCGTTTGTCGGATTGGTTTGCGAAATTTTCTTGTTTTATCCGTGTTGGTCAATGCCTTTTTTGGTGACTATTTCTTGGGTAGTTAGTCGCATTACAAGTTTATGAGTAATAATAAAGATTTCGGAATAGGAAGCTGGGAACCTAACTAGAGTACTATATTTGAAATGTTCTATGACCCGCACTTACATAATATTTTTATCACGTTCATATGCCATAGTTTTGTAGAACATTTTTATACTAAGTAGTAATGAGTATAAAAATATTTGAAAAACAAGAATATTCCCAGAACTACACAACATCCTTTAAAAGATTAGTCCGAAAAGGGGTACTAATCCGTGGACCCCTTAATGAATCACTAATAACTGTTTTAAAGTACTAAAGTGTTAAAATTTTAAAATTGAATACATTTTGTTTTCATGAAAAATTTTTTTTTTTTTCAAAAATTCTACATTCCTATTTTGAGTACTTTACGAATTCAGAAGTCGAGATTAACCTGTGACCCCAAATATGAACTAAAATGTAAACACAAGCAGAGGATAGATAGATTTTAGCGTATTTTTATGAAATCTTTAAACAGTTTTTTCTCTTAAAGTATTTGCTTTTGGGGAAAGTTGTAAAATAAAAGTTATTCGTTATCATGAGTACTTAAATACCCTTTCAAATTAGTCCTGTTTCCAACTACCCTTTTATACATCAAATTATCCAAAGCGAAATCAGAATAATAGTAACTCTAAATACCAAATGAACATTATCCAACAATGACTGCACCGCTTCAAATTTAGATTTCTGTAGCTCCAAATCTTAAAAGCAACAATTAGTCAAACTAAAGAAAACAAAATAAGCTCGTTGTCTTCTATCTTCATTACTATTTCATCCAATCAACCAATTCTTAAGCGATTGAATCACTCTATTGTTAATCTGACCTTGTGCCAGTTAAGCATCATTCAGGAGACGGAGTGAAAGTGTTTGACGGTCAAGATGACACATTGATACCGATTTCCAATTAGACGCTGTGTCTCGAAGAGGATGTGATGCTCACATGTAATGACGAACAGCTGCTATATCCGCCATTGAGGGCCAAGGTTTCGTTGCGTGTGAAATCATGTTTATAATAAACTAGCTTTTGCCCGCGGCTTCGCTCTCGTTAATTAAGCTCAAAAAACTCTTAACACTGCTAAAGTTTCTATAATAATATAATTCAATCGTGATTCGAAAGACACGTGGCGCCATCTATGAACTTTATTGTTATGTTCCCCGGGAACAGTACTTTTTTTAGGGATGTAAGATACCCTATGTTCGTTTCTGTACACCTGACAACGTATATGCAAAATTTCGGGATGATCGGTTCAGTGGTTTAGGCGTGAAAAGGTAACAAACAAACAAACTTACTTTCGCATTTATAGTATTAAAAGTTAGGATAGGCTAGAGGTCACACGCGGCTTCCTCCGCGTAGATGTCGTATATCGCGTATTCCGCGTTTTTTCTAAATAAAAGTAGCCTAGGTACGTCCTTCTTGGGGTTATAGACTATCTCTGTTCCAAGTTTCATCAAAATCAGTTCAGTAGTTTAGTCGTGATTAGGTAACAGACAGACAGAGTTACTTTCGCATTTATAATATTACTAGGGACTTAAAAACTTTTTTAAAAGAATCGTCTCGATGTCTATGGACGCGGGGCGTACTTTTGGTGAAACATATTTCATTTCATATTCATAATAATAACTGCAAGTAGGCTGCACATCTAGTCGGCAGTTGTCAGGCTGTTGCACTGACTATATTGGGGTGCATGAAAAGAGCCTCCACGAGTGACGATACTTAAGTACGTCCGGCGCACCCTGGGCAGTCAGCCCCGCTACCAACCTTGCTGACTGGCTAACCTTTTCACCACAGCATGAGCTATTTTCGTACAGCTCGTGGTGACACGAGAGAAGACTGACTATATCCTAATTGCCTTCAAGCTGCATTTTGTCAGTTGCGATTGGCTGTGTAGTCTACTTGCAATTATGATTATGAAACGAAATATGCTTCACCAAACGCGACTTTATTAGCCTTCTTGATCAGAATACTTTATAGCTGTGAACAAAAGAGTGAAAAATTAGGGCGCCTCTTGTCATACGTTATAAAATAATTATTTCAAAACCAAATTGTCTGGAAGTTTGGATGGAGTCTGTTCGGAAAGAAACGTCGCTCGTAGATTTGAGAGAGTCGCAGTGTTTATATAATTACCGTTTATGTACCTATTGTTAGCAACACAAAAAAGGTAATAGTTAAAACGGCTATAGTAAACTAATTATTATTAACGTGTTTGTAGTAAACATTATGTAACTCAGTAAATGCAATCATGATGTTAGTTCCTTTGGAAGCAACGACGTTCTGTTTCCGAACCGGCTATAGTCTTATTTATTTGAAATCAATTTGAGATTCTTAATACCAAGAACTTTTTATACGCAGTACATGTTACTATAATTAATACTCACTTATCGTTAACGTCTAATAAAACACCGACTAAAATAGAAATAGTTCCTGTTAGACTTTTATGTCGAGCTGAACTATTTTACAATGGCCAGCCAACAGATGATAAAATATGAAAAAATAAGCTGCTAAATATAATTAAGGGAATTACAAAAAACATTTTTGGCTCTGTCCTTTGACAAAGAAAGAGAAGGGAAGTGATGTCGTTAAGCAAAACAAAGGTGAACTAGATGCGTTCAATGCGTTGCGGTATCATGATCGAAAGAAGGTCGATCAAACTCCACAAACCAAAAGTAGATCGTTAAGGTCGGTACTAGGGTTTCTGTTTTCTCGACATATTTTTTTTCTCGGGTCTCGAGAATTCTCGAGCCCGATTTCTCGGGTTTCTCGGGTCTTTCGAGATTTTTTTAAAAACCTTAAAAAATCTGCTTATGTCCGTTTTCTGGGGTACTCTTGAACGTAGTTTATCTGTTCGATAGCGCTATTATTTCAATAAACTGACTCATTGCGTTTCTAGACACCCCAGTCAGAAGATAATCCTAGTTCAAACTTCAGTTAACTTGACTCGGTTGCAGAAATTTATTTGTCGTTTTATATCATAATTACTATAACAAGAGTATTTGGAGTTTTATTTTTAGTATTTTATTTTGGATAGTGAGTTTTGAACTCCCAGCGAAATGGACTCGAGTAGTTCATCGGAGTCTGATTTGGAAGTGCTGGAGGCTATTTCAAATGTATCAGTACCAATAAAAAGGCATCGAAGAAATCCATCCGAAATGTTCACGGATGAAGAGTTTAAAATGAGATATCATTTTAACAAGGGCACTATGATATATACTTTTGTGAAATAACCAACCCTGCTCTAGAACCCATGCATTTACACCACAAATAGGTACGTTGGCCTAAATTTTTTTCAGATATAAATAAACTGTACTGCCCAATGTTATAAATTACAATAAAAAAATAAAATCCTACTTATTTTGATATAATAGTTTTATTGTGTTATTGCTATGATTAAAAACAACAAAAAGAAAATATTGTGATTTATATTTTATGTATGTAATGGTTCGTTTTAAAATGATTGCATATACCAGAGGAGATTTTCATTTAAACTTTGGGCCTAACTGCAAAAAGATGTAAAGTTTAAGGCGAGAAAAATATATTTAGCTGGGCTTTTAAAAAGAGATCCCATGTAGTGGTCAATTTACAAACTTACATATTGTTTGGATAGTTATCTAGCCGTCGATTTTGTATTCAGAAACCCAACAATAGATGAACGGAGTTTATTTTAGGCGATTCGCACACTGCATCGCATCACGCAGCGTAGCGCGGGAGTGGGTGTTCTTATGTTGTTTGCAAGTATCTGTATTTGTATAGAAAACATGCATAGTGCAACACACCTTCTTCGCCTTACTGTTAATTTTTATTTGATGTTTTACAGAAACCAGAATGCAAAGATTACACAAATGTTAAGCCAATTTTACAGTAACAAAAGAAAATCTTTGATTTCTCGAGTTCTCGAATTCTCGAGGTATTTTTTCTCGTCTCGAAGTTGGCATGATTTCTCGACATTTCTCGACTCGAGAATTCTCGAGCAGAAACCCTAGTCGGTACATATTTGGATCCAATCCAAGCTTGGCATACAGACGCTCTGAATCTCCGTCTAGTTTAAAAAAAAGCTGCGTTTTGTCTCAGCTAGGGTTAAGAGCGCCTACAGCAAGGATCAAATTTTGAGCCCGCCATAAAAACACGCTAAAAAGCGTTTAATTAAGAAAGAGGTGACAAGATGACGCGTACCGCGAAGTCTGGTTTTGGTGACCCAGGTTTTCCTGTACATGAGGACATGGACGGAATTAGGGGAGGTTTTTGTCCAGCAGTGGGACAGAACAGGGTGACAAAAAAAAAGTTAAAATTTAAAGCAGTAACGATTTTATCTCATATTTATAGCTCTCAATCTTTAGACATAATTCATTTGCATTCAAATCAACATCATATTTTAACGCGAGATTTGCTGCTGATTTTTCAGTTATTTAATTATGTATTGAGTGGCCTAATTTGCGCCCTACTAGGTCCTGCGCCCCTGGCAGCCATCCCTGTGGTCAACTTAGATACGACACTGCTTTATCAATAAAGTATTCTACGTTTAATTTAGCCCAGATATTATCAGAATGTCTGTAGACGGACAGATGGTAGATGGAACAGACACGTGTTACAGTGGAGACCGCATTTGGGCAAACGTAGTGTGGGACGCCCTGCGGCACGATGGACTGCCGATTTGAAGAAGGTGGCTGGCAGCGGATGGATGTGGGCGGCGCAAGACCGGAATGGTTGGCGATCTCTGGGGGAGGCCTACGTTCAGCAGTGGATGGCAATAGGCTGATATGATGATGATGATTATCAGAAATTTCTGTAAGAAAAATTCAGACCCTCTGCGCATACATTTTGTACTAGAGCCAGCAGGCTGCCGGATCCTTGGTCGCGGTGCATGCAGTTCCGAATCCCGCGACCCCAGCCAAGGGTCAGGAGAAGGAACACCGTGAGTTTTTAACCGGTAAGAGTCCGGCATAACCCTTCGCCATCCCCGGGCGAAGGGTATCCATGAGGATTTTCCAACTATAAAAAAAAAAGTCTGCCGGATCCGGCAAATTCTGACAGTGTGTAGGTATGTATGAACAGAGTCGCGCGTCAGAAAATTCTGACAGAAATTTCTGATAATGTGCGGCCGGGCTTAGTGCGGAAACAAAATAGCATCAATGTAGCAAGCCAATTACAAACAAGCTACTTGTAGTGATTAAATAATAAACATCTTGAACAAATTAAGTAGTGTTTAATTATGTTGAACGGATGTTTTTAAACAGTTCCGATACTTAAGCGGTCTCGTGTTTAAGCTAAACGAGACCGTTTATTTATGTGTCGGAACTGCGACATCTCACGGTTGAATCACCTGAATTATATTGTATCCTATTCAAGCGTCAGATGTCGGACTTCCTTGAGAGTCGATTCATTGAGCGGAAAAATAAATATCCGCTCGGACGCGTGCGCTAAGGGCTGAAACACATTACCGCGTTATAGAATTTTTATTGTGATTTATAGCGCAAACTTTTTTGCATAAAATCTTCATCTATAAAGAAAAAGAAAAAGCCTTTCTTTCTTTTCTTTACGCTACATTTATGAAACTGTAATATACATATAACCCTCAGATAAAATATTTCAATATATTTTTTAGACTTCGTGATTCATGGCGCAACGTTTTTGAATAAAATCGTCAGATATAAATAAATAAATAATAAGTTTACGATAGAGTGACAAAATCTTCTTTAGACTTCTTGCACAAACACAGAAACGAACACAGCTAGGTAGCTGTCGAGTAGAGATGTCTCTGAGAGAGCTATTCGTACCTGACCGATAAAGGACCCTTATCCTTAACCCTTATCGGTTATTTGTGTACAAGCAAAACTTAGTCATGCACATTGCAAGGTTTTGAGCACAAATTATACAAAATAAATCTTATTCCTCCCATTGGATGTACTTATGTCAAACCTTTTCTAAAAGGTCAGCTAGTTACTCATTCTTAATGGTACGGGTACGAAAATCTTAGTCTTAAATACATAATAAATTGACTTGGCACTTTAACACGGCTTAATACGTCGTAGACCCTACAGTCGTGACAGATGCTGCCCTTCATTCAAGTAATCAACATGCATTGACGAGCCGAGTCGTGAGTAAATCCATCATATCCGTCGAACCTTACGGCGAATCGTGCAGTACTCCGATCAGGGATATCTTAATAAATATCTGTTATTTTAAACTAACGGCCTTGACAAAGTAAATTCTAAAGCCACCGGAGTAACGAACGAACGAGCTAGCTACAAGGATATTGAACTTAACCAACCGAATATATTATCGACTAATACATATTCTATGATGCAGATCCTAAATTCTAGATTAATTCTGTCGCGTCAATTCATTAGCAAGCTAGACGCGGCGCGCGTGACATTGTCTTACATTGTCGTCGCGTAATCTTGCCGCGTCAATGTGTCGTCGCCCTTACCGAGGCGGATGCTTGCCGCGATTTACGCAACATGTATCGGTTATGGGCACACTTGCGCGACTACTTAGTCACTGGAATTTCGTGAGGTGCATTTTTGGTATGCGTGGAGTAGCGTGGCCTACTTTCTTGTTAACTGTAAGCGAATTTTGTACAAGTTCAAGATGATAACGGTTAGCTGTAAGGCATCAAAATATTACTCTGCGATTCTGTCAACTGGAATATTTATAAAAAAAATTACGTAATATATTTGCTGTGTGTAAAATAAACAAAATACCAAAAAGATGAAAAAAAATACAGTTCGAAAATAAAACACGTAGAAAGTGCACTTAGGCGTCGAAATATTCATCCGTATCACTGTCATCTGGGAGCCCCAGTGTCCAGAAGTGTCCAGAAGACTGGCAGCGTTGCCACGCTGGATGGCAACGCTAATTCTTTGGCCAAAGAAAAGCCAGCCCTCTGGTCACGCGACCAACGAGATTAAAAATATGTAGACATGTGTTTGAATGTAATGTAATGTAAAATACTAATAAGTATGTATGTTCTTACTTTTGCCTAGCCGACACACGTTTGTAATGAGCATGACAAATGAAAACTGTAGGTCTAGTCAACATTCTTATTGTGACGTAAACTCAGTAAACGTAAAGTTAATTTGAGTGATTTTTGAATTGGAAATACTCATTTCGCACATAATATTTAATTAAATTGAAAACTGTATTCATATCTATGTATGATACAAAATGCTAAAGGATAGTTATATTTTCGATTCAAAATTCGCTCACATTAACGTTACGTTCACGTTACAAAATTCGTGCTAGGCCTATTGAAAGCTATTAATGGTTTTTATAAGCTAACAAATCATAATTATCAAAAGCTTATGTCATTAAGGTCAGGTGGGGTAAGAGGGACGCCAGGTGAAGAGGAACAGTAACTCATAAATAGAAAACTATAAAGGCCAGCTCTATGGTTACTCTGTCGATAAAACAGTATTAGGTATAGTTTCAATATTTTATGGATAGATGGCACTACAACACAATAAGTACGTGAGTAAAACAGAAAGAAAAAATCAGTTGACAAACTATAAAAATGTGACCTAGCGGTGTTTTATGTGGGCGATTTTTTAAGGGATAAAAACATCTGTGATAGCCGCAATTTTGTTGGTAAGTGTAATTCTAATGTTGAATCTTTATTTTCCGCATGATAAGTTGTTTGTAGCATGTGTTTTTAGTGCTTTTTCGATGTCATCAAAAACATAAGCTACAAAATACCAAGCCGGGAAAGAGGAACTACCATACCAGGTTAAGAGAAACATATGTTCCTCTTTCCCGGTTTTAGGGGTAACAAACATTTTGCAAGTTGAAAATCACCTATCTAGATTAGGTAGGTAGAAATACATGGTTTAACTCATCTTGGCGCGCGGAGCTATTTGTGCATGCGCTTATAATTCTTATACAGCTTTAATTTGTGTGGTAGTGACTCGGGCCAATTGACAGTCATTCATCGTACCCATACAAGGCACTATGTGTGCGCGCCAAAATGTGTTGATATCTCTATACAACAGACTTGTTAGTTGTTCATGTAATTTATTTTTACCGTATTGGAGGTACATATATTTATTTGTTACAGAAAAAGTAAAATGCCTCGAAATTATATAAGAAAAACGGAACGGAGCTCTTACCCGAAAGAAAAATTGTTAGAAGCAGTGGCGGCTGTTAAAAGTGGTGCACTGTCGGGTTATGCAGCCTCAAAACATTATGGAATACCATACCATACCATTATTTTGGTCATTATGTATAAACGAAGTGCAGTATATTCGTTCATGCATAACGATCAGAGTGAAAAAATGACAGAAAAGTGTTTTAAGTTTTTTGTACGTTTGTTAAGTAAAACAAAGATTTTTACAATTATTTGTGTTTGTTTTTATTCAGTTGAGTTACTCACGGTTGGAAAACCGATTTAGATACATTTATAATAAATACACACCACACTCACTTAGTGACATTCATCGTTTATTTTCCTTAATATTTTTATTAAAAACCAAATTACAGTATAATGTTTTTAACATTCGTAGTTTACAACCCCTGACCTTACTAATATGTTCCTCTTACCCCAATTTTTTTTTATTGTTCGGTAGTGCTAAATTAAACCACATTTTAACTATGGTATGGTTTCATTTCCATTACGTCGAAAGGCAGTTCTCAAATTTTTAGAGATACATATAAAAATACGTGTTTTTACTTGTACGAATCGAAGCGTTTCTCTTACCCCAAATTTCGGGAAAGAGAAACAATTAGAAGACCTGGCTTTGTAGTCAGATTGTTCCGTTATTACTGGAAGAATCAATTTCTGTGTTAAAATAACAGTTAGCATGGTTCGTTAGCGAAACTTTGTTTGTATTGCTATTAGAATACGTACATATTTTTAATAGCTAGAGGTCGTAATGTTCAAAAACCAGTAAACTATGCTCCTCTTACCCCACCTGACCTTATAGGAAACAAAATTAACCTTGATGATTTTTTCTTTTGATTAGGTACAATTTATGATTTTATTTCCCCTTGCGGCCGTTTTTTCAATGAGATAAGTTTTATTCGAAGAATAAATTTGACATTTTGACATATTTTTTATACAAAAACTGTTAAAATGTCAAACTTATCCCTAAGATAAAAGTTATCTAACGTTGGTAAAATCGGCCCATAGTTGGCTACTATACTCTAAAATGCAAGGTTCGCCTGCATTACAATATCATTAAAAACATAAAATATCTAAATTGGAATAACGTAATACATAATTAGCCCACTACTGTACTGTACTGCTGAGCACGGGCCTCTTCTCAGAATGAGAAGGTGTTAAGCCTTAGGGCTTGTTCACGTAGGTACAACAAGCGGGCGCGGACGTGGTGGCGAACGCGGTGCTAACACACGTACACAGCCCGACCGCGCGGTCGGGCTGTGTACGTGTGTTACAGCGGTTACGCACTGCATCCGATCCGAATCCGTGAAAATACGTTCCGAAGTAGCCATAGAACTATTTGTATGGTAGTTTACGCACTACGTCTCCTACTACTCCTACTACTACTCCGTCATCCGATTTCTATCCGTCATCCGCGAGTTTCTAATTAGGAAGAAAAATTGACGGACCGAAGTAGCCGTAGTACTGTTTGTATGAACGTTTTCGCATTACCTCGGATTCAAATCAGACGCCAAACGGATATGCCAAAGATGGCCCCTGAATTGTTTGAATTTGAATCTGAGATCGGAATAGTGCGTAAGCAACATCTGAATTCGGTCCGAGATTTTTACTCTAGATCGGTATTTTCACGGATTCGGATCGGATGCAGTGCGTAATCGCTCTTAGGCATCAACGGATTTCTTAGAGACCAATGCGACTCCGAGATCCGCTTCACCGCGGCGGTGCGCGGTGCCGTGTGTTAATCACCTTACTTACCCCGCACCTGCGTTTCGTACGTGTACACTTGCGTATTTTGCCATAATGTTGACATTTCGTTAACGTGAACAAGCACTTAGTCCACTACGCTGGCCTGGTGCAGGTTGGCGGACTACACACACCGTCGAGAACTTTAAGGAGCCCTCTCAGATGTACAGGTTTCCTTACGTTTTCCTTTACCGTTAACGCAAGTAATAATCAAATTCTGATCTGCATATATTCGAACTCAGAGGTACAGGCAACATACGAACTCGGATCCTCCTCCGTGGAAGGCTACCGTTGAACCACGAAGCTATCACTGCTCTAGATACGTCTTAAATTCTTCTTAAATTGGACGTAGTTACACGAAAAGAATCCAATCCACACAAAGTCACTTTAGAGATATTGACGTTTGAAGTTTGGAAGATGTTTGACGTGCGGACGTGCCATACATCTGGATTGGTTCTGAGGTTGATAAAAAGTGATAGACAGTCGTTTTTGCTTGGATTTTTTTACTGGCCGATAGTATTGATATTTAGCATCAGTTTAGTGCACTTTGACCATGTTGTGGATTGGATCCAACTACTTAATTTAATTAGAATAACGACTATAATTCTTTAACAATATGCAAAGAAAGCGGCTCCCGTGAGAACTATAACAAGAGTACACAACACAGTGAAAATAATGAGAAACTATTATATAGATTTATTAATTAGAAGACGAAGTCGCTCATTAGTAATTAGCGTTTATAATTGTAATGTAACTAGGTGAACCTCGACCCGGAGATTACAATGTAGCCGATTAATGAAGCAAACTCCCTTGCATGGTTAATATACAAGGTTAGTAATCTGAAAGAGTGTTAAAATACACACATAATAATGAATAACTTTTGTTCTGCAACTTTCTCCAAAAGTCAATAGTTAAAGAGAAACAGCTGTTCAAAGATTTCATAAACAATACGCTAGAATCTATCTATCCTCAGCTATCATCAGCTGTGTTTACATTTTAGGTCATATTTGGGGTCACGGATTAGAAGCTTGGATCTTCCATTTTCTGAATTCGTAACTAAAGCAGGGAAGACCTGTCCTATACAGGATGTAAACGAATTCGTGTAATTCTTTCTAAGCTACTGGTGACACTGATTGCCCTGCATAGGTTTTTTTCAGAATCAACAAAAAACAAGATTACAAAAAATGGACCATGGTATTCTGTATCTGAGTAATTTTAGCGTCCCAAGTTAACTGACTGCGTGGAGCGATATCGCGCTAGTCGTGCCCGTCAGCTGTATCACCGTGTCTTCATTCATTTATGCATGGCATCGAAATTTTCTATCACATAAAAAATATACATAGGTATATGGGGAAAAAAAATATCAATCTAAATCCCGTGCGGGGGGCTAATCTATACCATTAATAGATCATGTGGTTTGAAGGAATTACACGAAATTATTAACACCCTGTATACATATACAACGTGTTACATAATTCTCCTTAAAAAAGAAAATATTAATCAAGTAGTCTTTTATGGTTGTTGTCATTTACCTCTCTGGGGAAATTAGGTAAGAATGTAAAAAACTTTCTGGGTAGTCTACTCTTTAGTTTTATTTTTTCAGGATTGCTTTTGAGTGATAATTTAATTTTATGACATTTTCTTTTTTAAGGGGAATTATGTAACACGTTGTATATAATTATTTTTTATTTCCATGTATTTACATGGAAATAAAAATTATCCAACTTTGAAATTTTAACACTTGCTTTATAACAGTAATCAGTGATACTTTAAGTGGTCCACGGATTAGTACCTTTTTTCCGACTAACGTTGTATACCAGAAATAGAATTACACGAATTCGTTTACACCTACACATATAGGTATCATAAAATCATGGTAGTGCAGCTATTTCTCTTTACTATTAAGGCCAAACGTCTTTGGCAGTGGGTGTGACTACCTAGGTTGCACTTCAATCGGCCTCATGCATTATGGATTATTTTGGCCGTGTCGCTAGACACTGCAAAAGCTTATAAATCAATCAGTGATTTCGCTGGCTGAACACGTTCCCTTAGACATGTGACAAGTAACAGTTTTTTTAGTTACTACGGACGTATTTTTCATAGATCATCCTTACTGTATATTATCCCTACTAATATTATAAATGCGAAAGTAACTCTGTCTGTCTGTCTGTCTGTTACGGTTTCATGCTTAAACCGCACACAGATAGTCCTGGAGAAGGACATAGGATACTTTTATCCCGAAAAGTACGGAATACGCGTTATACAACATCCACGCGGGATCTCTAGTAATATTATAAATGTGAAAGTAACTCTATCTGTTTATTACTTCTCCACGACTAAACTACAAAACCGATTTGCATGAAACTTGGTACAGAGATAGTCTGAAATCCGGAGGACGACATATCTTTATCCTGAGAACGCAGATTACGCGATAAATGACATCAGGCGAAGCCGCGGGCGACTTCTACAATTTATATTTTCTTAATTTGGCACCATATGAAGTCATTGTCTTTCTCTGCCACTCATAGTATCTCCATCCTCCATACAAGCTTATTTCTGCAAGAGCGCATCTGCAAACTAAACTTAAAAAACAGAAAAATAAAATAATATTAGCACCATCCTCTACAAGTCTACACCAACCCTTACAATGATATGACCAGATACGCTTGGCAGGCGGAATCTTCTTCTTCTCTCGTGTTTGCATGACCATAAATATCTCATACCAATAAAAAGATAAGCCGGTCAGGAAGGTTGGTAGCGGGGCTGACTCTTTTAAGGCAGATTAAAAACGGAATCAGGCGGACGGCCTTCCCCTTAAAGATCTTAGTAGAACTAGAAAAAATATTTGATTTAAACTGCTACCGATAATTATTACTACGACATTCGCTAATCCATATTTGCATACTACCTCCGATCCTCAACATAAACAACAATCGCCAGACAGCTTCGCGTCAGGCGCACGCGCATACAACCGGTCCGCCACCCGCGTCCTTTGCCTAACCTACATCGAGCTGAGGTCGAGTTGAGGCCATCATTCACTTACATAAGGATATCCGCGCGGTATCGATAGACTAGATTATCTGATTTTATAATGTTATAATTATTGAGCAGCGATTTTGTTTACGTTCATGTACCGTTCTTTATGAGAATCTGGGCATTCTAAGCTATCAAATGAAAACGCGTATTCTATTACGATATGCTGTTTTTGTGAAAATTGAACAACTCACCTATCGCAAATTACTGTTGGCTTGTTTACTATGACACATAAATACGGCAAATAACACAGTTTTCAAAAAACGAAACAATGTATTCTAGGTATATATAAGTAATTTTAGCATCCCAAGTTAACTGACTGCGTGGAGTGATATCGGGCTAGTCGTGCCCGTCAGCTGTGTCGCCATGCTTTCATTCATTTATGCTTGGCAATGAAATTTACAGTCACAAAAATAAAAGGTTTTTTTTTTATTTTTTTTTATTTTTAATCAATCTGAATTCCATGCGGGGTAAAGCTATACCATTAATAGATCATGTGGTTTGAAGGAATTCTCACGTTTACACCCTGTATAGACCACGTCTTGACTTAAAACATAGGATACTTTTTATTCGGGCTCATAAACTAGTTGTAGTGAAACCGCGCGGAACTGCTAGTCTTACATATATTTGTACAACAAAGTACAGTCATACAAATGATTGATACATATCTCTAGACGTTGGGCCATGTAGTATGCTAATGTAGCCCGCAGGTGCACACGACCAAGTCATTACCTTCACATTACATGTCATTTATTCACTGTTTGACATTTTGTAGAGTAAAGACATAATTTAACAGCCAATGAATTTTAGATTTACTATAAACCAATGATGTTTGTAAATAGGCTCAAAAGAGGTCTGCCTACTAACCTATCATAATCTGGCCTACAACTGCTGGCCACGAGCTTATTTTCAAAATGAGAAGGGTTAAGGCCTTAGCGCCTTAGGCCGGAAGGCGCAGCGAGGGTAAGCCCCCCAGAAGGTGGACCGACGACCTGGTGAAGGTCGCGGGAATCCGTTGGATGCGAAAAGCATAGGACCAGACGATGTGGCGACGCTTGGGGGAGGCCTGTGTCAAACAGTGGACGCCTTCCGATGATGATGATGAAGGCCTTAGTCCACCCCGCTGGCCTGGTGCGATTTGGCGGACTACACACACTATCAAGAACTTTTTGGAGTCCACTAAAGAATGAAGGTTTCGTTCCCAAGTTTTTCCTTCACTTTTAACGCAAGTGATAATCAAATTGAAATCTGCACATGAATTTGAAAAGTCCAGAGTTGCAGGAAGAATACACTCAGACCCCCCTGCATGGAATGGATATCACTGCTGCATAAACTATGAGGTGAATGAATGACTGTGTCAGATGGGCAGCATGTAAAGAGCCTCCACGAGTGACGATACTTCAGTACGTCCGGCGCACCCTGGGCAGTCAGCCTCGCTACCATCCTTGCTGACTGGCTAATCTTTTCACCACGGCATGAGCTATTCTTGTATAGTTCGTGCTGACATGATAGAAGAAGAAGAAGATGGGCAGCATCATCAGCTTTCAGTCTATTTTAGATGAGAAGCACTCCACGTAAATCCAGAAATTTCAGAATAGTTCTTGGGTATTTTATGAGTATTATAAATAGTTTGAGTACCTAAATATAGCGCAAATGTTTCTAGAACCCTCATTTAAATGTGTTTCATAAAATCGATTTCCATAAAGTTATGAGTGATAACGATGGTTTCATAATTAGTAGCGTTGATAGCATTGTTATACATACATACACAAAAGTTCACATCATGACATGTACAGAAACCAATAAACATGTTGACGGCTAACGCGAGTGATGAAGCAAATTGCATCTATTTTTATACTATTTACAATAATAAAAAAGATAAGGTCAATGGTACTTAGCCAACCATTAATGGAAGATGTGACCAGCGAACGTGTGAAGTCAAGGTTAGATTATTTCCACCGTTATTAGAACACGTTTCACCTTCGATAATTTAAAGGAACCGAAAACAATAATCATTTGTTTTAATACCAATCACGGCGAACTTTCTCACGTTCAACAATCATTGTCTAAGTTTCGCGTCGTCCTAAATTCATCACACATTTTCTTGTAGTAACAAGGAGCAAATAATACTCTTATTTCTGTAGCCGTAAAGTCTAAAACAACTTGTCAAAATTTAGGAGCACCATAAATTGTTTTATCGTAATCGATGTTCGTTGACAGTTACATTGATTTCGATCGACAGGTCGTTTACGGGTGGTTCCGATTTCAATTGTAGACCATTATATTATAGACTTTATCTCTGCGAAATAAGATTTATAATTGTTTGTCTTGTAATATGGTACAGAGTGAGTCTAATGGTACATGACCAGTATCGCCTACTGACCCTGCCCTAGTTTGCAGACGAGTTATGTTATGTTTTTGCTGAGACAGCTTTAAACGTTTGGAAATGGATTTATTTATTCTGCAAATGGGATATTTAAAAATCACTTTGACAAGATGGTTTGTTTTTTAAAACTAGATAGTATGGGTTTCTATCTGACTACCTCTGAGAAAAAAGACCAAAACAAACTCAGGCCCATTATCCACCAAAGCGGAGAGGAGGACTCAATAAGAAATCCTATTGGTCGTTTACGAGACATCTCCTCTACTCTCCGCTTTGGTGGATAATGGGCCTGAGTTTGTTTTTGGGTCTTACTTAGGTTACAGAATGTACTAGTGAATGGTGTAGAGTTGGACCCTGTCGATCAACCGTTTTTCTGGGTATACAGGGTGTTAACAAATTCGTGTAATTCCTTCAAACTACATGATCTATTAATGGTATAGTTTAACCCCGCACGGGATTTAGATTGATTAAAAATAAACTTTTTTTTCCCAATTTTTTATTTTATTTTATATAGAATTTCGGTGCCATGCATAAATTAATGAAGGCACAGCGACACAGCTGACGTGCACGACTAGAGCGATGTCGCTCCACGCAGTCAGTTAACTTGGGAAGTTAAAATTACTCAACTCCAGAAAGCCGTGGCTCATTTTTTGAAAACTTTTTTTTGTTGATTCTGAAAAAAACCTATGCTGACCCTGCATCAGTGTCACCAATAGATCACGCGGTTTGAAGGAATCACACGAATTCGTTAACACCCTGTATAGATGTTCCCTCAAATCTTATTAGACTAGATGCTCATTCCAACTATGACAAAGTCTTACAATTAAGCGCCATTACAATTAAGTTTACTGTATAAACTTAACACCCACAAATAAAAAGTTGTCGAGTAAGCTAAGTTCCACCACTCGGTAAAAATCCACGCGTTACTGATGTGGATACAGCTAGAATAGTCGGCCAAGTGCATCCTGTGAACCCTCCTAGGCTTTGAATATGCTTTTCAGTAATTCCAAGCCCGCATCTTTAGTTGAACAGCTCTTTGTGAAACTGAGTTGTTTGTTATGAAGCAGATTGTGCTTGCAAAAATATCTCAAAAACACAAACATTTTTCGAAAAGTTCTGGGAATAGATTTGCTACCAGACAGTAGCATTAATAGCTTACGGTTAACCTTCACCCATCATAAAATTATAATATGATTTCATAACATATTGTACTGAATTACGTAATTAAAGCTGTTAGTTCGATTAGATATATTTTGGTCTGAAGATAGACCAATTTTTTGTCGATATGTCCTATATCTCCTGCTTGAATCAAACACTGTTTAATTACAATGTAATTTCCGATTACAGGTAAAATAACAGGCGAAGAAGACGATGTACTATCACATAAGCCGCCACCACCACGTGAGGCGATAACAGACTTTAAAAATGAAACACCCAAACCAGAAGAAACAACCGTACCACCAACGATGTCGTCTACAAAAATAGAAACTATTATAGAGAACAGAACAGAAGCAGAACCAAAACTCATTTCAGAAATTCAACCTACAGAAGTAAAACCTAGGCCCAGACTACTAAACTTAAATGTAGATGAATTGCAAAATTTCGCTATTGCTCTACACAATGAAACAAATGCAAAGGCCCAGAAAAAACATTTAACAGATTTAAGCGATGTGAATCTAGATGTAGATGATGAGGAAGAACCGAGAATAATACCAGTGGAACACAAGCACAAGGATATGCCGGAGAAGTTCTATGCTAACTTGCAGGCTCCGTTCCATCCGCTGATGACTGGCGAAAGAGGCTCTGAAGAGATGGATACTTGTAAAGAAAATGAGATCATATACAAGGTTAGTATTTTAAAATGCCAGTTAGGTAGTACTGATTGGAGTTTTCGCGAAAAATTAAAAAGGGTCAGTATGCTGCAGTTGCTAAATAACAATATTTCCGTAAATATTCCATAAATATGTCATGCAACAATTTTACGATAGTAATAACATAAACTCACGCCTGTATTCCCCGAAGGGTTGGTAGAGGCGTATAGTGCACCCACATTTCGCCGTTTATGTTTACGTCCCATGTAATAGGGGGCGAGTCTATTGCCATCGACCGGGCACAAATCCAGACTCCGGGCTGCTCCACAGAAATTCCTCACGGAAAAACCCAGTGACACTTTGCCCGACCTGGGGATCGAACCCAGGACCTCATGCTCAGCAATCGCGCTTGCGACCGCTAGACCAATGAGGCAGTCAAAAGTCAAAGTTTTACGATAAATCAATTAACTTCGATCGAAGTTAAGATTCACTTTTACGATATAATTAATGGTAGATATGAAAGTTTACAGCTTGTTTTAGAAGGTAATGTAAGTGAAAAAGACATTTACAACCTCATAATTTACGATGCTTCATTAACTCTATGTTTACTTTCACTTAAATTTCTCCACATTATTTCCTAGATTGGCGAAAGAATGGACCGAGGGTGCGAAGAAACCTGCGAGTGCTTAGCCGGTGGGACTTTTGACTGCTCCCCTCGCTGCAAGCATCCTTACATCCGTCGTGGCAGAAGACTGAACGATCCTCTTTGCTTCGAGTCTCCTGTCGATGAATGTTGTTCTATTATAGCCTGCGCTACTGGCAGTGGAGGTGAGAATGACCAAAATTAATTAAAATAATTTTGTTAAAGCGTATGAGTAGAGAATATGTTTAGTTGCTTTTTGGTCGTATTTCATACAAATCTAGTTCGCAATAATCTATGTTATTCATTATTCCACCATTTATTCCCGCTTCTACAACATGTAAGCGGCGGTCATTTGATTCTTAGAGAAAGGTACTTGTTAGGGATCCTCGTAATAAAACTAGTGGACTGTATTTATGCTGGTATAGTATAGATATATTAAGAATTTACAATTAACAATCAATCGCGGACAAAAGATGGTTCCGGAGCAACGCACAGATTCGTAGTAGGTATTTCTTCTAGTGTAGAAGGCGCACGCGCAGCGCGGCGGTGCGAGGTCGCAGGGCGGGGGTACCGCCGGTGTCATGCGTTTAGTGCGTGGACAGTACTTCCACAGCTCTTTAATTCCAAATCCGTTACTTTTATTGCATTGACAGCTTTATTATCACCAAGTGCTGGTTATTTACTTTCAACTTTATAACAATTTGGATATTTGCAGATAATAAGCCCACGAAGCTGGAAGTGTGTCGCTACGGTAACGAGACGCACCAAGTCGGCACCAAGTGGCACATCGGCTGTGAACAGACCTGTTCCTGTGAGCCTAACTCCATTGTGACCTGCAAACCAAGGTTAGTTCAATTTTAGCCCCTAACTTTGCTCTCCCTAGTTGTACCACACCATCACACAAAACCCAATCATTGTAAATAAAGTTTTTTTTTCATTGTGAGCTTATACTGATTTGTAAAGATTATGAGTGGAAATCTCTTGTTTCGACAAAAGTCTATTACTTACATCCTTGTTTATAAACGATGGATAAAGGATATTTAACTAAAATAAGTCTATTGCCATCTCTATACATTGGCATAAAAATGGTAAGAACGGGTAAAATTGAATCAATGTTTAAAATGTCAATCTGTTCAGAATAAGGGGGTTAGTGTGTTTACGAAGAAGATGAAGGACTCCGGTGACGTCGAAAATAAGACTGGTATCCTAATAAACATCATCCACGAAAGTAATTTTACTGTTGCCATTTGTGATTCCATTATCAGTAGTAACCTTATTTAATACTCCTCTCACAGATGCAGTCCCCTCCCAGTCTCAGACAAGTGCATCAACGTTCAAGATCCCAATGACGCCTGCTGTGAAGTGCAAGTTTGTGACGTCAGCCATGACGCTCATGAAGAACCAGAAAACTCTACCACCTCCACGTCTACTACTACTGAGGTAAATTTCCGTAGCTCGGAGAGCACGTAAGACGTCAGTCCCGGGTGATATACGAATACCTATGATAGTCGTTAGGGGTAGTCAGAAGCCGAAAGTCTGACAACTGGTCTCACCTTAGGATATTGGCATTTCCCAGTATCTTACTGGGTTGCGGAGGTCTGTCGCTCTGCGTATAATATTGGTATTCAGCCGCATTTGGTTAGATTGGAAAAAGGTTGGCAGAAAGATAGTATTGCATAATAACATGATTCTGACACCTTTCACAATTAGTTGTCTCAACCATCATGTGACATGCTCCACCATTTATTCTAATCTTTATAAAAATGAGGAGCACATCATTCGCAAAGATTCTAGTATTTTTAGTCCTCAGTGAGAAGTTTATCCAAAAAGTAGTCGAGTTTTAAATATTCTGATATAACTTCCAACCCGATAAAGCCAAGCCTTCTCTGCTGAGTGACTATTTGTGTATCTGATGTTCAGAGCACCCTAACCCTAAAACTACTTTGTTTACCCAACAGATGGTCAAAGGCTTCGAAGACTACGAGGAGCAAGTAGACCTCATTCGCAGACCTCTAGTGTTAACCGAACCCATAGGCTCCGTGAAAGTGCTCCAGAACAACTCCGTCCAAGTCAACTTGATGCAGTTGAACCAAAGTGGAGACCCGATCCATCTCCTTCTAAGCAACGATGGAGGAAAGTCCTTTAGTGACGTAGAATTGAAGTACTCAAATCTGATTTTGAATTTGGAAGGTGGAAAGGACTATATCCTGAAGACCAAAGAAACTGGAACGAAATTCAACTTTACAATAACAGCGTCAGACAATGGAGCCAACGAGGTCCAGTATGAGGATCTGCATAATGTTTCGAAGGTTGGATGTTACCATAATGAGCGTTTTTATTCTGTTGGTGAGTATTTTTCTAGAATGTTTAACGTGGAAAAAACAGAGGGGCTCGTGATTTGCAAGGTTAAGCTGCGCTTGCCGCGGTTAATCCTTGGATGGGTGACCGTTCGTTACATACCGAGACCCCTCCGTGCCTCGGAGAGCACGTCAAACTGTCGGTCCCTGGTGTCATACGAATACCTGTGACAGTCGTTACGGGTAGTCAGAAGCCCGAAAGTCTGACTACCGGTGTAATCTTAGGATATTGGCATTGCTCAGTAACTGGGTTGCGAAGGTCTAATTGCAGTCGCTCAATAAAAAAAAAAACCTGGTATTCAGCTGCTTCTGGTTACTGACTGGAAGTTGACTCCAAAATAGTTGAGAAAGGCTAGGCAGAAGGAGTTCAACGTCAAAAAAACAGCATTTACAAGCCAAGAATGTCGAGCGTTAAACGATGACCCGGTAGTACCTTTTACCTCTCCAATGTTTCTTCTGGCCTAATACAGTTGTCCAACTATAACTGAAACTGTTATGGACCTAGTATCTTCTTGTAGGTTTGTTGTTTCGCTATTTAAAACAAGTCGTTATAGCTGTCCGTTATTTAGATGGTTACGCTAAGCATCCTGTTCATTCTACATGAATAATTTATCACATACCAACAATGGATAAACGCTTCTGTGAATTTAAAAATTATATCTGATCTTTTTCTACTAGATGCAAATTCGTCTTTTGAATAGACCCAATGGAACTTTCTTCTGCAACGTTGTTGCCATATTCTATATCTTTTTAAAATATTAATGGAATTGGTTTATGGATTCCCCGGCTTTCGTAGTCCGGTGCTAAAGAACATGGCATATTGAAAAAAAACTCACACAAACTAAGTTTCCATTGCTGCAAGATCACTGCATAAAATTGTATACATTTTTAGCGACGCGTCTATATCGTTGCTGTTCCACCGATGTTGCGGCTTCCACTCGAACCCAAACTTACGCATCCTAGCAAATACGGATAAGTTCTAATTGTATTGGTTAACGGTATTCCTCGACTGTACATAAGCGTTCAACAGTCTCTATCCCGCTGCTTTTAAAAAGGTTCCCCTTAAATTAATAGAAGGTCAGGCAATATTGTATCATTAATTTTAAGACAACCAAATGTGAACAGAAAATAAATAATCTATACGGTATTATTATTTATTATTATTATTAATATTATAAAGAGGTAAAATTTGTTTGTTTGTTTGTATGTAGGAGGTAATCTCCGAAACTACTCATCCGATTTCAAAAATTCTGTCACCAATAGAAAGCTACGTTATCCCTGAGTGCTTTATGCTATATTTAATTATCAAAAAATTAGGGATCCGTAAGAAAAATACAATAATGTAACCCAAGGTATCAAAAATTTGCTTATAAAAGTTATTATTTGGCGTGCGCTGCGAAAACTATTGATGATACATAAAAATAATGTAGGACATGTTTATAGTACACTTAATTATCCACAAAAAAGTCCGTGAGGGTATATGTCTAACTATTATAGTTAAGCCATATCAACCGTTTTCTGTTCAAATTAGTCGATCAAAACACGGATAGAATCGAAAATTGAAGACGTTCCTATCATGATATTAATCCTTATCCAATTAAATAGCTTCTTAATCAAGGTTGATTATGCACATGTAAAATGCTCTGTAAATTATTCGAATCGGACCTTTTGTTTAGAAGTGTTAAAAGTAAGAAAAATCTAGAACATGCTTTGTGCTAACGTTTTATCCATTTACCCATACATGGAGTTGTGCAAAATACATCATTTTTCTGAATCACGGTGTTAAGATTTTCCGTGGATTGATGACCCTCTCGATTTATTGTCGTATTATTTTGGTTGGATGTTGATATTTTTTTTAATTGGTTTCTGGTTAGGAATAAATGAAGGTTTTTCAGCATTTTTGGAAATTTAACCCCTAAGGGGGTGAAATAAGTGTTGAAAGTTTATATGAGAAATCTGGTAGTTTTGAAGATAGAAGCATGGATTTAAAAATGTAGGCTTTTGGTGAGAAATAAACATATACGTGTTTATGGGTTTTTGGAAATTCTACCCCTAAGGGGTGAAATAGGGAAGAAAGATTTTTTAACTTAAAAGCATGAAATCAAATGATATAGTTACTGGTTAGAAACAAAACTACACGTGTTTAAGCGTTTTGGAAATTCAGCCCTTATGGGGGTGAAATAAATGTTGAAAGTTTGTATGAGAAAATTTGGTACTTTTGAAGTAAGTTTGAGTTGCTTGTGGGTTTTTGGAAATTCTACCCCTAGGGGATGAAATAGGAAGTGAAAGTTTTTTCGAAAATAAAAGCATGAAATAAAATAATAGGGGTTTTTGGTTAGAAATATATGTACACGTGTTTGAACGGTTTTGTAAATTCAACCCTTAAGGCGGTGAACAGTGCCGGATTACCCACGTAGCAAGAGTAGCAATTGCTACGGGCCCCGCGCAAAAGGGGGCCCCGCATATTAAAACCCACGCATCTCTGCCTGAGCGTAATTTTTTGAATGAAACTTATCACGAGAGTCCAACGAAAGTGACAGCACTAGACTTATCGGTTACTTAAAATTGAGCCTGTGTGAATTTAGCCAAAAGCCATAAATGCACTTAGAATGACATTATGCTTTCGCCAAAAACGCGAAAAAATTCACGGGTGAAATGGATAGTTAACGTTCATGTGGAAATCCTTATTCCATGGGGTTATTGACTTGAAATTTGGCACAAACACTCTTCAAAGTAAATAATAAAAGATCGACTTTTGAATTTTATGACTACACTAAAAAGAGGCTTAACGTGGGTTCAAAATTTCACGCAAGCGAAGCTGCGGGCAAAAGCTAGTATATTATAATTGTCTCCCATTATTTAGGCGAGGAGTTCCACATCGGCTGCACGGAACTCTGTGAGTGCACTGGACCGGATCAGCACGAGTGTGCTGCCCTCGTGTGTCCTTCGCACGTGGGGCTGGAGTTGGTGTCCAAGGGCTGCGTCCGCTGGGCGCCCTCCCCACCTGCCTCGCCGCCCAACTGCTGCCCAAGATCTGCGAGATGTCTCAGTGACGGCACTTGCCATTATAAGGGAGTTGCGTAAGTATTGAAAGGAGCTGTGGTTATTTTTGAATAGGGAAAATCAAGAAATTGACCATTTTTACTGACATCCCATCTTTAGAAATAAAGCACATAAAGCTATCTACTACGTAAGATCGTTGGGAATGCTCAACACCGCTAAACAGCTAATTGTGACACCATATTGCAGTACGCTGCTCAATATAGACCTCTCCTAAGTTTCGCCATATTGTCCCGTCTTGTTTCTTCCGCATTAAGACTACTCCACAGCTTCTGCAGCTCAGCGCTCCTAACAAATACAATTTTATTTTTATAGAGTACCAAACTGGAGTGAAGTGCCAATAGCCTTGACTGGTTGTGAACAACGTTGTTTCTGCGAGAACGGTGACCTAGACTGTCAGGAGGTGTGCTCGCCCCTGCCGTCCATACCTCCGCAGACGTTGCGATGTCCTCCCAACCATCGGCCAGCTGCCGTCAACATATCTGATGAGGACTGCTGCAAGCAATGGGGATGTCTGCCAAACGGTAAATAAAATTTCAAGAGTTGAAAGTTGACTAAAACTGCTATAAGACAAAGCCCAAGACTTAATATGTAACCCACATGAGAATAGAAATCATAATACATCAACTTGTCGATAATTAATGATAATAAAGATGCCATATCAGAACGTCATACATCATCAATTCATCAAAAATAATATTTAACTTATTCATGGGTTTATTGCAAAGTCATTAATCGCTTCATCATGTCATTTTTCATTTCACAATGTCACGCGCATGTCACTCATCCACACATTATTGCTTGCAGCTGCAAATGGATCGTCTTTTCAGTCTTACATCATGCCGACACTTGGTGAAGTCATGAACTATGTGACGCCTGTGGCATCTGACATACCGACATCAGCACCAGTCATACCCACCCCTCCCCTCACGACTGACTCTGTAGACTTCTACAGACACCTAAGCCCAGTCAAATCTCTCCCTAAATACCTGAAAACTGTTTTTCCCACCCCAATCACTGTAATTCCACAATACTCAGTGGAGGCACCACCCAATCCCTCCCAAACTCAAGGAGATAATATCACGGTTTTCACCCTAGACGATATTGATGCTCCATTTAAAACAATACACCCAGAGCCACCTTTAATAGGTTCTCATGATAACTGGGAGGTACAACAGCAAAAACCGAAAACACCCAAATTATCAGACCCTTTTAGAAAATCACACACGTCTTTTAATCAAGCTACACATTCGCACCCTGAAAAACATATTAATCTCATTAATGTAGACACAAAATCGCACGAGTTCTTTCATAGAACAGCTACTCAACGGCCCCCTACACAGTCTGTGGATTCCCAAAAAATACAAATGAAATCGGTTTATGAACCGGTGAGGAAAATTCCAATCTCTAAAATTGAAAACCTAAATTACTTCTTGCCTTCACTTGAAAGGCGACCAATGTCTGAATCTGCTTTACGCAAAAATAAAATTGATGCTAAATCCAATATCATGCCAGATTTGTCACAACATGTACAAAACTTATTCGAACCTCATTTGCACAACATGTCTGTTGACCACCATGTTCCTAGAGTTATCCATCCACAAAGTAATATGCGAGACACGTTTAGAAAACACGTGACGATACTTAAAACTAAGGACATGAAGAGCCCGAAACCGACTGAACTGTACCATGACGTATTGTGGGACGAAGACTCGAAGGCACATGTATTGACTAAAGAGCCTAATCCTTACGAGACTGTGCTACTAAGACCTGTACCTAATTCTAAACCAGATGTTGCTTCATTATACAATCCCAAGGCTACACATATGTCTAGTAAACCGTACACAGCATTGGATCTAGAGCATTTGCTCAATCAGATGGAAGTGGAGTCTGTAGTGAATAAGAACCTGGGACGGTCAGCAGACAAGGGCCAGGAAGAAGCGGCAGGTTTGTTGCCTCGCCTTGGTGTTAAACTTCATGTGTCTCCTTGATGTATTAATGACTGACTATCTACTCGTTGACTGACTTTTTTAGTTTTGTGTATATTTTTCTGTACTACCCAGCTTTTTGTAGCGAAATTAGGAATAAATACGGTTGAAATCATTGAAAAGATTATGAAATCAACTGCATTTATGTCATGCAAACTCGTTACTTGACTTCTATACTGAATAACGCAAACAATCATCCAATCATTATGTCACCTCATTGTACTAACTTACAATATTTGTAAACAAACCTATATGTGTTTTGAATCTAATATACAATCTATAATCTAATTGGGAACTTCTTGTAATTTTATTTAGGTTTAATTATAGTTTAACTCTTCATTTATAGATCCGTTGATAGCTTTCTGTAATTAAAAGTACCCCATCTACTAATTACAAGATACATTTACTATCGGAACTAATTTGCTCAGCTGTAAAGTTCGAGATTAAATTACAAAACATACTTTTAAACATTTATAATTATTCAGAAGATAAGAACATTCCCTATTGGCAATGTTTCTTCCATATACTTTCAATTAACCATCAATACCAACCAACTCTTCATTTTGCAGGTCAACCATCAGATGCGCCTCCTCAGCAGTCATTCCTTCCTACCATTCCCCCTGAGATACATTTCCCTCAGGAGGATAACATTCCTGATTACGACCAGAACAATATTCATCGGCCCGTTAACCCTGCAGAGGGTCTACCTCCAGGGTTAGCTCTACCTCCGAGCTATGGCGATACTAATAAGAAGCTGTCAGTGATATCCCTGCAAGCGGATTCACCGACCAGTGTTAAAATGCTGTTCGGTTTACCAAGTGTGCTGGTGGGATTGAGGGGCAGTGTTGATTTGAGATACACTGATAAGTCGTAAGTAATTTAGTTCAAACTGTAGCAAATATTTCTGGTTTAAAGTCTGGAGAAAGAAATTCTTAACAAGTATTTTTGAAGCTACATAATAGAAGGCTCATAAATTATTTATATCATGATGACCGTTGGATGATATTTTTTTAACGGTAAAGAAATGAATTAGATCGCATTAAAGTAGGTACTTCCTAATTTCTTTCTAATTTTTTCTTCCTAATTGCAACTCCATCTTCCAGTGACGAGGACGTGTCTCACTGGCTATCGCAAGTGTTCGCACCAGCAGACGAGGTGCTCACAACTCCTCGGCTGGAGTTCCGACTGACTGGCCTCAAGCCAGCTACTACCTACAAGATACGAGGGAAGCTGTACCTACACAACCTACCTGTTGAGCCCGAGAGCGAGATCTATACCATACGAACGAAGGATGCGCCAAGTGTAAGTTTTGAAGCGTTTCTATACAATTCTATCCATCAGGAATCAAACAATATTTGGCTAAAAACGAATAACTCAATGAAGTAGATGCAAGCTATACTTCCTTCGATCCAAAATTTAAGTGCTGGGCACTTGTCGTTGTAGCAATCTCCATCTTTCTCTATCCAGAGCCAATTCCTTCACTTCTCAGTATGTTATCACTTCCGTCTTTTCCTTCAATTGGTCTGTTTACTTTCCTCTTGATCTATTTCTCTTTGTCTCTAATTTACCTTCTATGTTGGTTAAACAGCTGTCGTGTCACAGTACGAATCATTTCTCCCCTACTTCTTTCTATATGTTCCAGAATTTGCTTTTTCACTTTGACTCTACTCAGAATCTCTTCGTTGGTTACTTTTTCTGTCTTTCCATCCGACTTCCGAAGCTATACTTATGAGCTCAATATTATCAGATATACTAACGACACAATGCAGAAGATCCTTCATTGTAATTCAATATTTCTGTTAGTTGTCCAAATTCATACAAATCTGGTGGTCCTTGTATAACAGAGGTTCTCAAACTTATTTCGTCAACCGCCCACTTTGAGAATCAATTGTTTTCCAGCGCCCCTATTTTTTTTAACTTTGCCACTTTTTAGAAATCACAATCGCAATCATTACTTTTACCGCTCTATAACGCCCCCCTGCAGGCCTCTGACGCCCATAAGGGGGCGTTATCGCCCACTTTGAGAAAGATTGTTGTATAAGCAGTCTGTTTCAGGCCACTGCGGAACATAAGCCTGTTTAGTTGTGTTACTACCCAGTTCTCAGCTTTTCGCTTCCATGTAGAACAATTTATGTATTACAGTACTGAATTTATAATTTCTCTCTTATCAGAATCCTTTACCGGAGGAGAAGCGGCGAGAGATTGACAGCCGTCTGACAGTTGTAGACGTGAACGATACTACCGCACACGTCAGTTGGAAGCGCTTCGCCGAAGACGAGCTGCAGTTCATCGATGCTATTCAAGTCAGGTAAATAACGCGTTTATAAACCTTGGCTTCTTCTCTTGCCATTCCAATTAGTGAAGATTAGCCATCAGGTCAACCTTACCCTCTGTCAAATTAACTTGTAAACTTGGGTGGGAATATAGGGTTTTCAAATTTAAATACCGAGCAATGATGATGAGCATTTCCCGATATTGGAATGCAGTTTTGCTTGCGTTACCAAGATCTAGAAGTTACAGTTTGGCGAAATTTCTTCTTAAAGTTCTTCTTCTATCGTATCGGCACGAGTATACAAAAATAGGTCATGACGTGGTGAAAAGATTAGCCAGTTAGCAAGGATGGTAGTGAGGCTGACTGTCCAGGGTGCGCCGACGTACTGAAGTATCGTCACTCGTGGAGGCTCTTTTCATGCACCCCCAATATTGTAATAGTAGCAGACTTCGATGTAGATAGTTACTTTACCCACAGTGGAACATCGGACATGGGCTTTCGCTGATCTCTCTATCCCGATACTTAATGCAACCGAAGCTTTATAATCATCACCGAACGTTCTTCTATTTTCGCAGATACCGTCCAATGGGTACCCCCATCTACAGCATGACGGAGTTACTCCACCACAGTCGTTCTACTGCCGAGCTGCACGACTTACGTCCAGGTAGTCGCTATGAGGCGTCGCTTGTACTCGTGCCGCCTCCCAAGGCAACAATTGAACTGACAGATCCGGGCAAGATCGAGTTTAACACTGCTCCACTTGCGGGTAAGTTGATGCTTTGAAAATATTTGTTATGGGGAGAGAATGTCTTATTAATTATGCGGTGACAAGGATTGAGTGTGAGGTTTCCGGTTTAAACCAGAAGGATCAGTTTTGTATTTTTCTGTTGCGAAAATCTGAATGGCAGCCCATATTTTTAAAATTTGTGTGCTGTGAGATAAACGAAATTCATTTTTCACAATTTTTCGAATTTCACGAACCATAATTTTGCAAAATGGTTTCGCGACTTCGTTTTTTAGTACGAGTGCCTTTCGAACATATCTAATTTTCTTATTTGACAGATCCATACAACTGGACGGTAACAATCGAGGCCCGCGCGGTGGGGTCGGAGGCGGCGGAGGTGTGGTGGCGCGGCATCCCCGCGCCGGCCGAGCGCTGGGTGCGCGTGTACCGCGGCGCGCATGCGTGCGGCAACAGGCGCGAGCGTGACGCCTTCCGACTAGCGACGCGCGACCTGCCGCCCGCCATCACGCTCACTGGGCTGGAGCCCAACGCCAAGTATGTACCACTCACTACACCGAGACTGTGCCGTTCTCTCTACATATCGCTAAGTGAACCAGTCCACGGTTGAAAGACTTCCAGGAAGGCGGCAGTACTTTGTCGTCACGCGGTGGTGTGAGAACTACTGGGGTTTTCCCTCAGGACGTGCTTATGCGCTTGTCACCATCATTATCTTCCTGCCCTGGTCCCAAGTTACTCGGGCTCGACGTAATATGTTTTTTTTCTCCATTCTCCCCTTGCAGCTGTCACATTATCATTTACTCCCTTCATATCCCTTCCCCACAATTTATTCATCTCTTCTTTGGTCTCCTTCTCCCCCTCCATCCCTCAACATTCATCACTGTCTTAGTCACATGCGGTTCATCCTCCTCATCTCATGTCCATACAAAGACAAACGATTTCCTTTCATCTTTTCTGTCACCAATGCCACATTAAAATCCCCTTTATCCGGTATCGTCCCGCACGACGATCCGGATCGTCAGTGCCATTGTTTATCTATTGTGTCTATAATTACAGTACTACCACAGTCTACCTATATCTTACTCCTTACAGTCGGTCAACGTAGAACATTGTCGCAGAGCAATCGTGCGGGGGGTTGCGGGGTGAAGGAGCGGAGGTTATGTCCCGAGTAGCCATACTGCGTACTCGGGACATAAATTCCAGGGCTCGCACTTTTTGATTTCGAATTTGATTGATATCGTTCATAGAAATTATATTAATTTATTAATAGTATGTATGTTGTATGTACCTCTTACGAGAATTTTACCATAAAGTCTGTTTACTAATCCAAGATGGCGGCATACATACATTTTCAAATGATTGTCATCACCAAATCACCAAATCCAAGATGGCGGCCATGAAAATTTTCATCTTATCATCATGGGTGTTAATTTCATGGTTTTCGGGGTCACTGATGCCGAAAATAACTTCAAAATCCAAATCCAAGATGGCGGCCATGAAAATTAGTAAAGTAGTCGTCATAGGTGTCAAATCCAAGGTTTTCTGGGGTGTGGATGCCGAAAATGAGGTCAAAATCGAAATCCAAGATGGCGGCAATAAAAATGTCAAGTTAGTGGTCATGGGTGTCATTTCCATGGTTTTCTGGGGTGCGGATGCCGAAAATGAGGTCAAAATCGAAATCCAAGATGGCGGCAATAAAAATGATAAATTAGTGGTCATGGGTATCATTTCCGTGGTTTTCGGGGGTACTGATGCCGAAAATGGGGTCAAAATCGAAATCCAACATGGCGGCAATAAAATGTCAAATTAGTCGTCATGGGTGTCATTTCCGTGGTTTTCGGGGGTACTGATGCCGAAAATGAGGTCAAAATCCATTTCCATGATGGCAGCTTTTAAAATTTCAATTTAACCATCATGGGTGTCATTTCCATGGTTTTCGGGGATGCTGATGACGAAAATGAGGTCAAAATCTATATTCAAGATAGCAGCCATGAAAATTTTCAAATTAGCCGTGATGGGTGTCAAATCCATGATTTTCTGGGACGCTGATTACAAAAACGAGATCCATTCTCAAACACTAAGATAGGGACCACGTTTTACCTGGCAAATTACATTTAACTGATAAATTTTTTTGACCGCCGTATATTGTCGAGGAATACTTAGGCTTTATTTCCAGCATCAGCACCCACGAAAACCATAGAAGTAATAACCATGAATAATAAGTAATTTTCCATGGCTCCTTCCTGGATTTGGGAATCATTTATTACTCTTACCTACCCCCGCAAGTGTTAGCCACTGCGACTGTAACCTACACAAAATTTGTAGTTTGAAATATTGTTTGAAAATTCCAGGATAAGATGGCGGGCGAAGTTGCTGCTACATACCTTTGCATTATTTTGTCAATCGTCAAAATTACGCATGCGTGGTTTTCTTTTTGCGTGTCACAGTTTCTATAAAACGTTAATTAATTTGGACGTTTGTTTGACAAAGTTTGTGTAATTTGTTTTATGTGACAGCCCTATGACAAGTGTTACCAATTTTGACATTTCATAGGACCTGTCAAATGTATGGGCGTTGACCCACTGTATGTAGTAAGTAGGTACACTGTGGTACTACACAGGTTAATATACTTTTCTTTTTTTTTAATCTTTATTTTTGTTTGGGGTTTTTATCCAATTAGGAAATGTAAGCCCCATCATACCTTATAACATTGTTCTTGAACTTAAAAAAGGAAACAAAACAACAGTGTTCTTAAACTTAAAACAGTAAACACATAAACATACCTAATATTACAACATAAATCACTACTGAATGACTGTTACCAAGTTACATAATTTTTTGGCGGTGTCAGATTTTGGACTTGATAAAACACTTTGTATCAAACCCACATCCAGCCTATAGGTTAATATACTTATTTCTTACTTTATCCATTCGCGTCACATCCATCTCAACAAGTCCGTTACGAGCAATCTTCTTTCATCCGTCTTCTTCACGGCCCAACATTCCGATCCGTATAGAACGGAGGTCTTAGTATGAGTATCGTATTACCCAGTTACTGGGTTGTGGAGGTCTGATAGGCAGTCGCTCCATGTAAAATACTGATATTCAGCTGCATCCGGTTCGATTGGAAGCCGACCCCAACATAGTTGGGAAAAGGCTAGGCAGATGATGATAGAACGGAGGTCTTATAACTCTCTTGGACATGTGACCCCGGCAGTACCGGAAGTCGGAGTAGACTGGTAAGGACATTCCGGCGCGAGTTATGGGCACAGAATTGGAGAGACCACCGAAATCAAAAAGTTTTGCTTCTGCTCATTTTCACGCCAACACTCTCCCAGTCTTTGCTACCATTCCTCCAATCTGCTCTGGACCTCTAAGCCACTGTGAGCAACCAGCACAATGTCATCAGCAAAGTACTTCTTACGCACTTGTATTTACCTAATCAAGACTTCTTTAGCCCAGATGTTATAGGCTTGAGACTAAAATTATTTTCATTCATACATGCAGTTTTGGCCCAGAAAACGACTATGCAAATCGACTTTACCATCTTTGATGCACCGTCCTAAAACGTTCATGGGTGATTCGTAGATGATAATTGTGCAGGATCAGGGTTGTTCGTCCAAATGAAGCGACTTGTGTAGTTCAAGAGATGTTTAATAATGTAGAAGATTCGATATACAAAATTGTTTTTGCTGCTATGGCGGAAGGCGGTTCGCAAGAGAGTGAATGAATGAATACATTACAAATTTTTGACGGAGGCGCGAGTGAATGACAACGAGTGTGAGACCGAATGAGAGTGACCGAAGTAACGACCGTGTCCAAAATCGATGACAATCTTCTTTTCTTCATTGATAGATGTCGTCTGTGTCGCGTCCGATTTCGTGTTGCGTCTAAGTGATAGATGGCGTGGACAATAATAATCGAATTAAATTTGTGATTTCTAACAGATGTCGTGTGTGGCTTGAAATGTTCCTGACCAACGGAAAAGTGAAAACAAGCAACGTATTAGAAATTAACACAAAATCATTGGATAATCCAGAACCTATTGACAGTAAGTATTTAATTGTATTAACTTGGCGTTTGAGAGAACAATGTATTGGAATCCGTTTCACAGTCATTGTCTTCAAAATCGCATGAACCGAAGACATACCCGCTCCCTTCGTAGACTAAAATTTTTGAAAACCTCTTATTTTGCTTTGCATTGTGAATGTGCGACCAATAGAAATAATTTCATATTTTTTCACTAGAAATTAAAAATATCTAAAAATACATGAAAATAAAAGTGCCTAAAGTAAAGGGTACTACAACATATCGGAAAAGTGTTCTTCAAGCTATACCACATATTAATAACTATATTTTCCTTCTCCAGATGAAATTGAAGCCTCATCAGTAGCGGGCCGTCACCGCGGTGACTATTACGGCGCGCTGGTGGGCGTGGGCGCAGTGGCCGTGCTAGGAGCTCTGACGTCACTGCTGCTGCTGCTCGTCGTGCTGAGGAGACATCGTCCAAGATCCGTGCCTATCACCAGTATGTATAAAATCTATCTGGATGTAGCCCACTCCCAAATAGTATAAGAATACGGCAATACCAATAATAGACTAGCTAGAGGTTGAACGCCTACCTTCCATGCATGAGTCGGCTGAGATTGTGAGGAAACCTGAACACCTGAGAGGACTGCAATATGTTTTCTATGGTATGTGTAGTCCGCCAACCCGCACCAGGCCAGCGTGGTGGACTGAGGCCTGAGCCCTTCACATTTCATGTCATCTCATCTTCTGAGAAGAGGCGCGTGCACAGGAGTGTGGCAGTATTGGGCTGACTCATCTGCCTAGCCTTTTCCCAACTATGTTGGGGTCGGCTTCCAGTCGAACCGGATGCAGCTGAATATCAGTATTTTACATGGAGCGACTGCCTATCAGACCTCCACAACCCAGTAACTGGATAATACGATACTCTTGGTAAGACTGGTTGTCAGACTTTCTGGCGTCTGACCAACAGTAACGACTGTCAAAGATCTACAAATGACAGCCGGGACCAACGGCTTTATGTGCTTTCCGAGGCACGGAGGAAACTCGCTATGGTAAACGGTCACCCATCCACAGACCAACCTCGGCAAGCGTGGCTTAACCTGGAAGATCGGTCTATGCGGCCGATTTTCCGGGTTAAGCCACGCTTGCCGAGGTTGGTCTGTGGATGGGTGACCATTTACCATAGCGAGTAGTATTGGGCTGACTATGCCAAGCAATACCCCTTACCTTCCGCGTCTAGACTACCCCAGCTGCCTCCTTTAGGTAATTGAATCACCTGTCTGGAGGGGCCTCACGCTTTTTTTGCCGGTTCGTAGTCCATTCTTGACCTTTGAAGCAAGGCCAACCCTCTTATTTATAAAACTTCTAGATTAACGCAGAGCCAAATATTTCGGCAATTAATGACAATACCTGTTCATGTTCACAGGTGTGCCATCCGCCCCACGAGAGTCCTCTCTCCCGCCGTATGACAACCCAGCGTACAAACTAGAGTTACAGCAGGAAACCATGGGTAAGTGTCCCTGATGAGCAAGAACAGCATTAACAGCTCATACTCCACGTGGATACCACTTCTACTTAGTAACAAATTAGCCGATTTTGCAGAACCAATCCTCTAATTTGTAGTAAAAATCTTCTGTTTAAGAAATTATGTTAATTAAATTCCAGAACTTCTTTTTAGGATTTTCATCTTTTATTAGCTCGAAAATTTTACGCAGTGATATCAAAAAATGACTTGGACCATGACTTATTTTTTCTAGCTTTTTGCAAATTCCGGTTTCCACCATACGTAATCATCATACTTCACCGTTATTTTCCACCCGCAGATCTCTGACAGTTAAGTTCCCGTGGGCACGCTAATGGGCTCAACGGGATCTCAGAGCGCGGCGTCGACGTCGAGATGCATAACGGCAGGCCATACAACGACATGGGTGTATGAGCACCATACAACACTTACAAAACGGATTGTATTATGAAATCCGTTTTAATGATTATTTAACATCATCAATAGATACGGACTTTAAAAAAATGCATGTATGAAATACCATACAATACTCTTACAAATGCAGATGCTGCGCAATGCGTCCAAAAATCAAAGCAAGAAGAATTGTATGGCTCGTTGCGTGTTAGAGTCATACAAGACAAATTATAGAAGTTTGTATGAGACCATACAAAACTGAGTGTGGCTGTACCAAAATAAACTGTGAATGATAGTGAAACGGTGACAAACTTTAGTATTTTGTATTTAAGTTTAAGTGATCTGTACCTTAATTTAATCATTTTTATCATAAAAATTGTTAGGTCTGCCATACATCTATCGTGAAAACTTTGATATTAAAAGATAAATGCAATTTGAATTATTAGATTATTTGTGGGATTTATCTAGGATAGCAAAATTTGTATGGCAGCCTTTATTAAAAGTTTTGTATTTTGGCGGTACCAATGAAATTGCAATGATATATCCTGCAGTTCGAAAAAGGTAAATGTATGTATTATAATAATCTATACAGTTCCCTAACATTAGAATGCATTAGGTTAGTTTTCTTTATCCAGTAAATTAAATGCATAAATAAACAAACAATTATTTAAAATAAATACCTGATGTGATATCCAATAAAAAGTTAAGCTAGGTCACTTATTCTTTTTTAAATTATAAGTAATTATTGTATTTAGAATTTTGGATCATTTATCAGAAAAAAAATGATCATGGAATAAAACAAAATATTTAAACTATCAACATGGTTTCTTGACTTGACTTGTACTGATAGGTACTTTACCTGCTAAGTATGACGTGTACGTCAATTTGTCGTTCCGCTATCAATTTTGAGCAGTAAGATTCAGAAACAGCATGAATATTATTGGTTCTAGTATTCTTTAAAACTGACGTGCCTGTAAAGCAGTCCCTAGATGGTAACGCGGCATGACATGCCTTACGTGCTGTCATGCATAGCTTATTGATAGTTTGCATGTATTCGCATTAATCGATACAATAGGGTATTTTACTCTATGTGAGAAAAAATCTTAAAATATATTATTGAGATAGCTTAGGCAAAGAGCAGTCGGAAAACGTTAGTGTCAACTTTCAACTAAACAATTAACATAACTTAAAAAATATCACTGCATTTATTTATACAGCCAACTGACGTCATGACCATAGAGCAATATGGAGTCCACTGTGTCCAGCGTTTTCGTCAAATTACGCGCGAAATTTGACAATGCAAAATTTAAATGCACTTACCGATTGAATAAAAATTTTGGGAATTTTATATTGGTTTATTAGCACTATAGAATCTAATTGAGACACTTTTCAAAAATGGGCGTAATACCCTATTAAACGATCATGCATGTATGACAGCACGCAAGGCATGTCATGCCGCGTTACCGTCTAGGGAGGGACCGGTTTTCACAGCCGTCTGTTTACTTCTAACTGAGAGATAAACACGGCAGTTTCTTTATTTAAAACTGTCAAACCACCATATTTATTTTCTAGGTAAGAATGACGTTAACGTTGTACGTTATAAATATGTAATGTGTAATAATTTAGCAGGCCTTCCAGGCATCGTTCCAAAAAACTTTTTTCCCAATTATTACAGATTTCAATCTCCTGCAAAAAATACTTTTTACGACGGATTGGCAAGCCTAAGATATACCTAATCCATATTTGTATATAGTGTAATAAATCGTTTTGTACTTAATTCCTTTAATTACTTGTGTATAGTTATTACTATTGTAAGATAAACAAACTGCCCGATACATTTGTTAATGAAAATAAAATGTTAAAACATACTTGTGTCGTTTTTTTTATTGAAGTGATTTTGTACAAGGAAACCTATTTTACTAACAAAGTTGTTTAAAATCGCAATCGAACCGCAGCTGAATTACGGCCGTTTGACTGTTATCTCAATAAGAAAATCAGTCAATCGGCCGTGGTTCAGCAGCGGTTCGATTGCGATTCTTATCTCAATAAGAAAAAAGACAAACGGCTGTGGTTCAGGTGAGGTTCGATTACGATTTTAAACAATTTTGTTAGTGGAATTGGCTTGCTGAATTTAAACACAAGTTTGAACCCCGTCATAAAAAAACATATTGAGCTGAAGCATCTCTTTCTCCTATCTCTCGAATGTGATTATTTTCCTGATCCATTAGAAATCCACATAAGGCTTAATTAAAATTCCGTTTTTGAATATTTTATGGTTCATAATAAGTTACACAATTATTCCGATTTAAAGCAGAATGCTTCGATTAAAAGCGCCCTGTATAAAAATATTCTTAGCAGACTGAAGATTTCCGGAAGATATCTTTTGAAAAAATCGTTATATTCAATATATCATCATTATGAGGGCTTAAGATTTGGGTTGACACAAACCACAGCGATACTCTCATAGAAATACTGTTATAGGGAAAGGAGTAGCAATTACAAAAACGTCATTTAATTCAAATACAACACCAAATCACATTATATTTTCTATAATAATAGTACATAATATATTTTTCTTTATATGATTTTTTTAAATTATTTAACCGTTATCCTAACGACTTTGTAATAAACCTACAGTTATGCCCATACAACTATAAATGTAAAATACATAATGTTACTTGGTTAATATGGAAGTGAAAATGCTTGAAAATTTTATTTTAATAATAATTTTATTCTTTAAGAAAATAGATGCAAAGAGGCTGTTGATAATTAATAACCATATTCAGTGTTAGTGGGCCCCAAAAGGAAGTTTAATCATGTTGTCATATAAATAGCTTTATTATATCTTACTTGATAACGATAATTTTCTAATATATTCTTTGTAAATACTCTAACATACGTATCTTTCGATACATAGTATTATTAAACACAAAAGTATTCAAATGAGCTTCATTTAGCTGGGTTAAATTAAGGCCATTTGAATTAATAAAAACTAACTAACATAACAATTTGAAAAATAACTGAAACTGAACTACTCGCTCTAAATTTTTAAACTTAAAAGAATGCGAAAAATTATGTCAAAGATCTCCAAGTAAATACAATCATAATAAATAAGTCAATATCTAAAAATAAATAAATGTTAATAGAACTTAAAAGTTCTTTATAAATCTTGTTCAACTTCGGATTTTATAAAATAAATAGTTTATAAATTTGTGTATTTTAAGTTCGGCACATTACGACGTTACCTGATATGTCCGTCTGTCTATGTAACTTCTAGATTTATATAGAAGATGAACAAAATTCATATAAAATTAACATGTTTCTATTCTAGGGCGTTTGTTACAAAAATAATGTCATTTCAATGTACAATGTAGGAAAAATAATTTAAATATTCTTTACTCAATACTTCTGACCGTGACTGTACTTCTATGTGAATTATTAAGTACTTCATTTTTTTAACCATCCATCATTCAAAACTAATTTTTATTTGTTTTAGTTTACACATTTACCAAATAAGGTCTTTAAAAAAAACACGATAGAAAACTAAATTAATAAATTAATCATGATAGTTACCTTTAACGACAAGAATAGTTTTCAACAAGGAAATAAGATTTTTATAAATCGTGAATGAAAATGACAAGGAAAAAAATAATCAAAAAATAGTATACGCAAGATGATTTTTCCAAGTCAGAAAAAAATGATAGCTGCTTCACCTGGTTGTGAGAGTAGCAAAATAATATTTTGCTTGTATTTTTCTTTGACCGTTTTCAATTAAAAATGGCAGTGAGCAGGCTTTCTTTATCTATTCAGATATAACGACAAATAAGTAAAAATAAGCTAACGCAAGGAATCAATCCAACCTATTAATTCCCATTTTTATGAAAAAAAATAATAAAGATTAACCGCCATTTTTATTGTTCTACGTTTCATAACAAACGGTAACAGCAAACAATAACCCAAATTATATAAAAATTAATGAAGTTACTAAAATAACAAATTCAAGATTATAAATTTATTCTGAAAGCAGGAAATTGTGCAGTTACCGTTTATTAAATAGAAAAAAACAGTAATTTGAAAAGAATACCTGTAGCTTCTGTCAAAGCTATGTACAAAAATACATAAGTTTTTACAGACGCACGGAAACTTTAGCAGGCATAACATTAGCAACGGGCAACGACTTAGGAGTTTGATAACAGAGTGAGAAAAAGTATGTAATGGAAGAGAGACATTATTAAAAAAGCTAGATACAATGATTTCTGTGTCGTCACATGTTAACTATGTTACGCCTACATATGTATTTAATGCCAGATTTTTTGCTGATCAGGGCTGGTTTAAGACAAAATCGTTCTTTACCTTATAATCAAAAACACACTTCTCTCTATTTAAAAAAATATCGTTTCTATTTCTTTTCTTAGACCAAGCTGTCCGCGACTGTACATGGCAGCTAAAAACACCTTTTAATAATAGGTAGACATTTATAACATTCTTGATACATATACAAGCTTAGTTTTAGCATATACTAAACCTGAAACTAGTTTGTTCAGAATCACTAGGAGAATCGATTGACATCGTTTTTACACCACATTTTTTCATTTTTTTTTCGTAAATTTCAATTTTGTTTCAATAGGTTTCTACCCATAACAGTTGACGGGAATAGTCACCTTGAGGCTTGAGATGGTCCGCTCGGTCAGTTTCCGTGTATTAGACAGCTCCTGCATAGCACATCTCAGGCATTTCACAATTTACTAGGGAACTTAACGCGACATAAACTACGGTGTAACTTGGAGATTTATTAAAAAAAAACACATATTCAGTTATTCAGGTAGTTCTGATGAAAATCTTGTTGGGATGTCTCGGTTTTTGTATATACTAAAAATAACGTTGTATATAAAAACATTACAGTTTTTTTTCTGTTCTTTTTAAGATGATATTTAGTTTTAATATAATACTGTCCAGGAAATTTTATTTTTATATTTTTTAATAATTTTTACCGTTGTTCTCAGTTAACCAACCTTGATCAGCTGAACCTGTTGTAGTGTGTAGTATTAGTTGATCGCGTTGTCTTCGTGCGCCTTCTTGACGACGGCGAGCTTGGAGTGCGGGTCCTGCGGCTGCAGCTGCGCGTAGGGCGGCGCGCGGGTGCCGTGCAGCACGAGCGACCAGCCGCGGAAGAAGCCCGACCAGTCGCTCGGGTTGCTGTTTGGACCCCCGTTGTAGCGCGCCTGGAATTTACATATAACTGCATTCTAATTGCGCAACACACTCGTAATCACTATGACCACAGTGTACCTACTTACTACATACAGTGGGTCAACGCCCATACATTTGACAGGTCCTATGAAATGTCAAAATTATGTAGGGGCGGAGGTTATGTCCTAGGATGCAGTATGGCTACTCGGGACATAACCTCCGCCCCTTCACCCCGCAACCCCCCGCACGATTGCTCTGCGACAATGTTCTACGTTGTCCGACTGTAAGGAGTAAGATATAGACAGACTGTGATATAGCTATGGAGAAACCAGGGTGTGGTGTTCCTCCAACCAAAGGGAGGATCCTCCAACCAGGCGGAGTCTTGTGCCTGGCGGGCTACTGCCCAACGGCTGTTTTTTTCTTTTTTCTATATGACTGCTATAGATCGTCCTAGGGGACGGTTTCTACGTAACCGGGCAGTTATTGGCGAGACCTGAAGGGTCTCCAGCCAATGGGGGGGGGGGGGGGGGAGTCAAATACTTAACCTAAGCTAACTACTAGTACTACACTAACACCATGACTACCTGCAACAACAGCACTAAGGGCGACCCCTAGTGGGACTCGGACCTCGGCTTAGGGCGTTACTGGCGGGGACTTAGGGGCGGGAGACAGCTTGATGAGAGCTGAATTATCGGTGTGAGTCAATGGTTGATGTTGGGAGGTTGTATATACAAGGTTAGTCAGAAAGGGGGTACTAATCCGAAAGGGTGTTGAAGTACACATAATAATGAATAACTTTTGTTCTACAACTTTTCCCAAAAGTCAATAGTTTAAGAGAAACAGTTGGTCAAAAATCTCAAAAAAAAAACTCTAAAATCTATCTATCCCCAGTTATGATCAGCTGTGTTTACATTTTAGGTCACATTTGGGGTCATGAATTAGAAGCACCATTTTCTGAATTTGTATCTAAAGCAGGGATGGAGAATTTTTGAAAAAACTAAAATAAAAATCATTTCATTTGGAAAAAAAATATATCGAATTTTGAAATTTTAACACTTGCTTTCAAACAGTCATCAGCGTTACTATAGGTGGGCTTCGGATTAGTACCCTTTTTCCGACTAACCTTGTATACTATCTGCGTGTTAGACCTTGATTGCGCGATGTAGGATAGTTCGCATGTGGCGAGATAGATGCCACCACATGGCTATGATTTGACAGGTAAAAAAAATCCATAGCAACGTTTGTATTAACAATCCGACTTCTCTACAACTATGTACCACGCAATGAATAATGTTTTTGACACATCAACTGTCATGATTGATATTGGTTACGTTACGCAATTGCCCTGTTGTTGGACTGGAGGTCAATTCCACTAACAAAGTTGTTGCCAAACCGCAAATGAACTGCAACCGTTAGTCAGTTTTCATTTAAGAAAACTGTTTTTAATGTTTGATTTTGTTTTTGTTGTCAAACAATTTGAGAGTTTTTGTAAACGAAAACTGTCTGAATGAATGGTTCGGCTTCGGTTCTGTTGCGATTGATCAACGTTTCTGTTAGAAGATTTTTCTTGTAGGCGTAAATGAGGATACCTATGGACAAAATCGTGCAAATACACGCGATTAAGTACTACGCCTATAAGTACTATGGGAGCTCGTACACTGGGTGTGAGCACGACTGACTCCTAATCAAGTTCGTACGAAAACACACCCAAAATGTGGCCAGCCTAAGCCTGTTGCAGGAATTATGAATGTTTGGTAGTTTAATTAATTCATCTACTTCACTGCTAATTTCCCTTCTACTGAAAATGGTAAATAAAACAACGTTCAAACTTTTTTAAACCCAAAACGCTGTAACAGAAATGTCATAATAACTATAATGTCCCAAGTATGAGTGTAGTTACCTCTAAGGTCCACGTGCCCTGCGGGTACTCTCCCCAGGTGTGCGTGGTCATGAACGGCCACTTGGTGAAGCCGTCGCGGGAGTCGTCGTCGTTAGCGCGCCGGCTCAGGATCATTGACCTTAAAATTATAAAAAAATATGTCAGCGGTATGAACAGAGGAGACTCATAAAACATAAAAAAAGATTACTTTTTTCTATAAAAGTACAATTCAGACTGATAAGCAGTTTTCAATTAAATTTTTTGACCGGCTGCATTTCGTTTGTGGTTGCGCACGCTAGAGCGCATGCGTTCTGGGTTTGGGCGCCATTATTATTATTGTTTGTTCTAACTTTGGTATGTTATTTAAAATACCTAGGTATCTACCTATTGCATGAGTTTATATAAAGTAGTGTATGAAACTGCACTTATCTAGATATTAAAACACTCGTGTGAAACTGTAGCGACACTGTTGGCGCATACCTAAGTTTTGTATACTCAGGCGCACCACTGTATTAGCGCGGCGCAGAGTCGTCTCCCCGCAACCGTACAGTTAGGTCGATATAATCATGTAGTACAAAGTAATTATGTATTTGGACATTGGTACCAGTAAAGTTATGTATATCATAACATGTGACCATCATTGAGTAATCCTGCATTTTGTGTTTACCCCTACAGAAACTTTTAAAAACTCACACTTGTGTTATAAATAACCCCCCTATTATGCAACAGTTTCACAAGCTATTATTAGCGGTGACGCAACATAATATATGTCACAAACGATGACGATCTATTCTCATACCTGGTGCCCATCGGACTGGTGAGGAACAGTTCGAGGTCCCCGCGTCGGCTCGCGTTGGCGCTGACGACGGCCTGCACGTGCTCCAGGTAGCGCACCTCGCTGGGCGTGCCCGCGCACGCTGACGTCTCGATCTTCAGGGTCAGCATGCCTTCTGACATGATCTCACTGGATAATCACAAATTATAAAATATTAATATAGAGCAATATACAACTTAGTTGATGTTGGAATGCATATTATAGTCTTAAAAAAATACATTCCTTATAAATTATCGATATTTTATTTTATATTGCGATGACATTCCATGCAAACTATGTAAATGCAGGTTTTTAATAAAAATTACACGTATTCGCGATTATTCTGTTTTTCATTCATTTCATTTCTAGCCCGCGTCATCCCACTGCTGGGCAAAGGCCTCTCCCCATGACTTCCAATTTTTTCGATCCAGAGCCAAAGTGGACCACTGGTCATTGGTTTTGTCTAGCTCGTCCCGCCATCTTCTTCGAGGTCTGCCGCGACGCCTTCTGGCTGTGTCAGGGCTCCACAAAGTGGTTATTTTGGCCCACCGCTCATTGGGCATGCGGCACACGTGGCCGGCCCAGGCCCACTTCAGCTTAGCGGCTTTTTGAGCAACGTCAGCAATTTGTGTTTTGGAGCGCAGTGTGGTGTTGCGTACGTGGTCCGTTAGCTTGATGCCAAGAATGCTGCGCTCCATAGCACGTTGGCAGACCTTGAGTTTGGACTTTTGAATGTTTGTCAAAGATTATTCTGTAACATGTACAATTCTAATCAGGCTTTAAAGTTACGAGCCATTTAGCTTGAACGCTAATTCGATAGGCTTAAAAATATAGTAAGGCTTCATTCACCAGAGACTAAGTCCTTCGAACGTGAAGTGACAAAAGGTTTAAAGACCTACTCACACTCACCTCTTACTCTCGCATATCAGTGATACACACGGCTACATATCAAGCTATACATTTACAGTATTATAAGCAGATCTCTCAATGTACGGAAAGCCTATACAATGAAAGTACAGCTCTTACTGGAAATATACGCCCGAGGTACCCGAAAGATTTTAACCTTCGATTTAGGTGCCTAATTGGAAAAGAAAAGATAGGATATAGTTTGTTGAATGAAGCTTAATTTTCGAAATATTCATTATTTACGAAAATTCACAAATCGAAAAATATCTATGGCGTAACAAGTCCTATGAACGCGGCGTTGCGACTTATGTCATACCATACCCCTCACGCCGTATGTCTTATTTGTCGGGGAGGGTTGTGAAGTGAGAAGTCTCTTATCCACTCACACGATAATTTATAAATGTTGCCAGTTCAACTTAAGGTATTGTTTACAAGGAAGTACTAAAGTTAATTGACTTATTTAGTACAGAACAAAAAACAAAAAAAATATTACTGATTTGAACTTTCGTTGATATAACATTTGACTCATAACACCATAAGAAAGGCGTAGTTAAAATCTTTCGGGTACCTCGGGCCCACGGTGTATAGCTTGAATGTAGCTGTGGACACACGGCTACAGATCAAGCTATACATTTCCAGTATAAGCTGATCTCGCATTGTATAGGATTTTCCTACAATGAGAGGTCAGTGTAAACTGGAAATGTATAGCTTGATGTGTAGCCGTGTGTACATGACATATCGTGGAAGCGCATTTGAGCTATTAATCCTTGTACGGACTGCGCGTTCCAATGTACGCGTAGTCTACCTATGTTGAACACGCGAACAGGTGGATACTCGTACAATACTCGTACGGACTGCCGCAGGTCTGAACGCGAGGTGAAGCGATCCATCAGCCACGTCGAGCCAGTATTCCCGCGCGAACCAGTATTGAATTCCGCCGGGAACGCATCACTCATTGTTGCCGTCCAAATCAAGCGTACACATCCCCTTTGATGCGCATCAAAATATCGACTCTCAATGGATCGTCGCGACCCAATTAAGGGCCAACTCCGAAAATCGAACTACGAAGTTTCGACTGATGGAACGCACGTTTTCCAAATACGGTGTTTCGAATCCAACAATCGATTCAATTTTTGCCATTTGACATTTTGTCTTTCGTTCGCACTCCCAAATGTTATTTGACATTTAGTAGTTTGTTATTTGGCAATACTTTGATCGTATATTTATAAGTTCGCCGTTCGTCGTTGTTTCGTTTCTATCCGAAACTTCGATGTTAGTTTTTTGGAGTAGGTGAGAGGTTTGCGCGACACGCGTAGTCTAAGTATCATCGCTCGGGAGTGAAAAGCTCGGGAATGCATTTGGTCATTGCACCGTTCCTGTGGGCTTTCACGCGGGCGAAGTCGCGGGCAAAAGCTAGCCAATTATATTTATTACGAATGTTATATACCCAATAAAGACTAGTTTCAGTGCGTACAAACTAATTTCAAATAGATTGAGATTTCGGCTCTCTTTATGATATACCTACAGTGGTGGACATATAATTAGAAACACCAAGTGCGACTTTTATTTTTAGTACAATTTAACTTGATAATTAATGTTTTACGTATCATAGATGGCTTATACCTATTTATCTATAATGTATCCACCTATCCACATCATGAAGTATTACTATGTCAGTTTTGGAAATATCGTACAACCGTTTATGTAAAAACTAGAATACTTTATGAAATTAAATGAAGCAGCACAACATACTAAGGTGGACAACTAATTAGAAACAGAAAAAAAAAACATTAGCATAAATATGAACAAAGGTAACGAAACAATAAATAATGAAGTTAAATGGTACAAATGTTTTATAATAAACAATCAATGTTTGGTTGGGAAGCCTCTGCTGTTGATTACAGCTCTACAACGACGTGGCATTGATTCTATCAATGTTTCATACATTTCCAGGGATTTTTTCTCCAAGCTTCTACAAATGCGTCTTAAAGTAGTTGTAGTATGATACTAGTAGTAGTACGATATTGGTGATACGTTTATTGGACAACGTTTTCTTTACAATGTACCACAAACTTAGATTTGATTCAAATCTGGACTATTTGCAGACCACTCTAACACCGACACTACAATAATCCAAACCAAAGAAACAACGTTAAAGCATTTCTAAGAGACTAATTAGTGTCGGTGCTAGAGCGGCCTGCAAATAGTCCAGATTTGAATCAAATCTAAGTTTGTGGTACATTGTAAAGAAAATGTTGTCCAATAAACGTATCACTAATATCGTACTACTACTAGTATCATACTACAACTACTTTAAGACGCATTTGTAGAAGCTTGGAGAAAAAATCCCTGGAAATGTATGAAACATTGATAGAATCAATGCCACGTCGTTGTAGAGCTGTAATCAACAGCAGAGGCTTCCCAACCAAACATTGATTGTTTATTATAAAACATTTGTACCATTTAACTTCATTATTTATTGTTTCGTTACCTTTGTTCATATTTATGCTAATGTTTTTTTTTTCTGTTTCTAATTAGTTGTCCACCTTAGTATGTTGTGCTGCTTCATTTAATTTCATAAAGTATTCTAGTTTTTACATAAACGGTTGTACGATATTTCCAAAACTGACATAGTAATACTTCATGATGTGGATAGGTGGATACATTATAGATAAATAGGTATAAGCCATCTATGATACGTAAAACATTAATTATCAAGTTAAATTGTACTAAAAATAAAAGTCACACTTGGTGTTTCTAATTATATGTCCACCACTGTATATGTCGTGATTAAATGAAAATTATCAAATTGCATTCCCGAGGTTTTCACTCCCGCCGACGATATGCAGGCGTGGAGATACGAACGTAGTTCCAGGGTACTCGTACACTACAACGCACAGTCCATACAAGGCTCGAGGCCTTTACACTACGCTCTTCCTCTGCTAGACAAGTAGGTATGTAGGTAAAGCTTACTCACGTGTGAGTATTAACGGATCCCGCCTCGCAGTGGTACCGCGGCGGCACGGAGCGCCAGTTGGCCGACAACGCCGTCATAGCGCCCGCGTCCAACACGCCGAAACCGAACAAGTGGTTGAACTCCAGCCCCACGCCGTTCATCGTCCAGTGGAAACGGCCCTGAGGACGTATACAATATTTTCAGTGTCATTAAAATGATCCAATCATCTAAGTATGCCTAGTATTTTTCCTAGAAATAAGACCTTAAATCACAAAATAATAAAACTTGGACCTTGTTCCCGATGACATAAACAATACACAAACATGCAATTACAGCAATCCCGGGTAATTTGCTGTTATCCATTGAAGAGTTCCATTGTCAATCTTCGAGGGTCGTCATCAGATCTTCACCAAATTGAAATGGGACCACCTCGGGAGAATACTCTTTTAAATAAAAAAAGAATATTGCAACTCCGTTTACCTATATATGACGAACTTATGCCCGAACATACATAAAAAAAATAACATAAACATCCGAATCGAGAACCTCCTCCTTTTTGAAGTCGGTTAAAAATAACTAGTGTATCGGTCAATAACAATAAATAACTATAAAAAAAATAAAGACCGACTTAAAAAAAAAAACTAGCGGAGTAAAATAATTATCATATAATAAAATTATCAGTTTCAGAAGTCGGTATAATTCCACGCTGAAACAAATTGAATGCACCGACTGAAACTGATCATTTTAGTATAATTATGATAATTATTTTACTCCATTTAGTTTTTTTTTGAATCTGTTTTTACTTTTTTTAAGTTATTTTATTTAAACTTTTTAGTGCCACAAATTACAATTACAATAGTGTGCAAATTTTCGGACGACTACTGCAACTAGAACGTCGTCTATGTACGATTTGTGTATATTTTTTTAGTTTTTGTTGACTTTTTCAAAAAGCGCTGATTCAATTTCGATAAAATTGATATGGGACTAAACGGGAAGTATACCCTCTCAAACAAAACCACATTTTTTTGAATCGGTTCATAAATTACGAAGATCCGAGGAAAAAACTTGAAAAAAAAATACAACCGTATTGAGAACCTCCTCCTTTTTGAAAGCAGTTAAAAATAATTAATGACTTGTGTTCAAAGTCAGTACAATCACTTAGTTCGTATTTTTTAAATAGACAGCGAATTATAAAGTTACATTTGATATAGATAGGGTTCGTTAAGAAATCAGAAAGAAACTTTAATTGTCAAAGTTTTAAGAACTTCTGTTTCTGACAAGTTTTTTCTAATCAAAAGTCCCTTTGAGCGAATTTTCTAGACTTATTTTCCATTTACTCGAGAGATAAAAACGTTTTTCACTCTACCAAACCTTTAAGACGGCTTTTATACGATAATGATGATATCATTAATAACTAACACTGAGAAATAACCTTTCAATTCAACTGAACAACTCCAAAGAACAATAAACCACGAATATTACTTTGAAAACAAATTCCGAAGTCAAATAATAAATTGATTTCTAGCGATTTCTATTTAAAACAAACCAACCAACTTTTCGGCAGTTCCCTTTCAAGATGTTAATAATATTTTAATTCTGAGAGATTCGCTCCCACGCCTGATCCGTTTTGTATAACAAAAACACAATGCAAAATTGTAGAGGGGAAACAACAATCAAATTAAACAGTCAACAGGCACATCTTGGCTTTTGATTCCTGTCTTAAGGCCTTGACATTTAAAGACAAAATCTGTAGACAGAAGCTACATATTTTGGCTTGTGTACATTTAATATTATACAGTGTGTCCGGCCATGGAGTAGCGATATTCTAGGTACTTCTATAACCACTATTCTAGTACACAAATACACTATACAATAGGGTCCAATCCACTTCACCGCTATTTGGCAACCATTTTGCTTTTTTGTTGAGATATTGTCTACAACTGTATGTCTATGTGAACTCATTGTATCGTAATGTAAACGATAGACAATATTGTTGCCCTCCGAATAAGCCTACTTTTATCTCAGTAGGACCAAAACTTTGAGAGATATGACTTTTTTTGTACACACGTACAAAATATCTCAACAAAAAATGGAAGTGGATTGGACCCTAGTGTATAGTGTATTTGTGTACTAGAAGTACTTAGAATATCGCTAGTATAGACTAAATATACAATGTGTCTGGTCATAGGACCAGACACATTGTATATTTAGTACCTAGTACGTACATACTTTGTGATTTTGTTTTCGTTTATAAAAACATCAAATAGACCCATAACAAGGTTTGTTAGAAAGGAAGTACAGTCAACAAAAATGTCAGGTGTACAGGCAAACATCGGGTATCAATTCAATTCAATTCGGGCAATGGTCATTGTAACTGTGCGCGGTAATAACTTTTTAAACGGTGGCAAAAACTCTGCCACTCAACACACGCATAACGCTGTTGCAATACGAATATAATTAGTTGCCAATAAACTAATTAGCTTGGTTGTCTGCATTATGCCGCGGGCTATTTTTAAATCACGGTATGACTGATGACTGTGTTAAGGCAGGTACATATTAAAATTTCAAAAAACTTTAAACATATTTTCATATTATAAATAATTATAATGTTATGTATTTTTTAAATTTGACACCCTGATTTATGTAATTTAGCTAAGCCGGGATCCCAAATATGACCTTAAATATAAGGACACCTTCCTCAGCTTGTTCATGAAATCATTGAATTCCTCTAAAACAATTAACAAAAGAGGAAAGTTCTTCCCTTAAAAAAAAGAAAAACCGACTTAAAAAAAAACAGGGAAGAGTACCTTTACCTCGCATTACTCATAACATCTGTCTACATAAATAAAACATTTCATAAAAATTTAATAGAGATACGTTTACATACCTTAGCATCGTAAAGAGAGTTTCTCTTTGATGTCAACACAGTCAAATGTTGTATGTCTCGCCACGTTAAACTGGGACTGAAAACAAAGCGAGTCACCTATAAGAAGAAAAAATAACAACGTTTTGTAGGTTAAACTTGATATATAATGTATGGAAGTCTTTATGTGAAGATTGCTTTGAAGAATATTTGGCAGACGGCGGCTTAATGAGTGTTTGTGGCAGTGCAACGTGGGGTTTAGCGTTGAATCGTTTTAAGAAAACAACGCAAAATGCTATAAAAGAGTGTATAAGTTGCCAATAAGAGAGAAAATGGGAAAATACCTCTAACTTCAACACTTTGGGACAAGCTAAACTGAAAATAAAGATGTAAAACCTACATGGCATGTAAAGCAAAGGAAAACACGCCAGCAGCCTTATGAGCAGCAGCCGACGTCCCCGAGAAGGACGTAGTGCAGTTTCCATAAAAATCAGGTCAATAATCTCAACATTTGCGCTCAGGCCTAGCGCTTTCTTGCTTAAGTTATTGTGACAAGGTTGTAAATAAAAAGGTTGAGGAAAGAAGAAACTTACGTGGCATGTAAAGCCAGTGCGAGCCCGATTATAGCCCCAGGAGCAGCTTACAGACGTCTCTGAGTGCATGTTAATGCACTTTCCATTCCGGTCAGTGGTCGCAACACCCTTACACAGGTCTTGGACTCTGTTGCTAAGCATATTGAAACTAGTCTAAGGCGATGACGAACACGCCCGCAGCCTCTGGATCAGGATTCGATGTTCCAGAATGCATTGCAGTGCACTTTCCATACAAGTCAGTAGTCGCAACACCCGTGCTCCGTTGCTAAGCATATTGAAACTAGTCTAAGGCGAGGACGAACACGCCCGCAGTCTCTGAAGCAGGATTCGATGTTCCAGAATGCATGGCAGTGCACTTTCCATACAAGTCAGTAGTCGCAACACCCATGCTCCGTTGCTAAGCATATTGAAACTTGTCTAGACAAAGATGTAGAACTTACTTGGCATGTAAAGCGAGGGCGAACACGCCCGCAGCTTCAGGGGCAGCGGCTGATGTTCCTGAATGCGTGGCAGTGCACTTTCCATACAAGTCAGTGGTCGCAACACCCGTGCTCGGGTCCCGGGCGCCATTACTGAACGTACTTGCAAGCGTTGATGAACACGACTCGTCGTAGTGTGCGTTTTGACCGTCGTTTATCGCGCTGCAAATTAATTGTATAATTAATAACTTTAAATGTTATGTTTGGTTTTATTATATCTTAGCCCTCCCTTATAGATAATGAGTTGCAGATAAAATTAATCATACATCTCAAGGTAATGCATATCGTCGCCTGGGAGTGAAAACCTCGGGAATGCATTTGGTCATTGCAGTTCCTGTGGGCTTTCACGCCAACGAAGTCGCGGGCTAAAGCTAGTCAATAATATTTACTACGAATGTTATAAACCCAATAAAGGCTTAATTTCAGTGCCTACAAACAAATTTCTCATAGAGCGGCTCTCTTATTATTTATAGTACAAATACGTCGTGATAAAAAAATACAAAATCCAACTGTACGAAGATCACCGATGCGAAGGTTTATGTCCCGCGGAGCTGCGGATCTTCACGGATGGATCCAAAACAGGTACAGGCACAGGTGCCGGGGTCTTCTCAGAAGACCTCAACGTACACATAGCCACACCATTGGGGGCTCATAACACGGTCTTCGAGGCTGAATGTTTGGGTATCTCCCTAGCTGCGTCAGCAATCATGGCCAGGAAGGTTGAGGACCACTCAATCCGAATACTCTCGGACAGCATGGCAGTCCTGCAAGCACTAAGCAGCCACACAGTTAATTCTGGGCTGGTACACGAGTGTCACCAAACTCTGAACCAGGTGGGTAACCTCAATAATATAACCATTCAATGGATCAAAGGACACAGCGGTTCCCGAGGCAATGATGCAGCAGATGAGCTCGCCAGAAGGGGATCGAGCATTGATGCGGTGGGTCCCGAACCCATAGTACCACTCCCCTTCGGATACCTACGCACCCTGGTAAGAAAACGCACCAGAGACCAACACAACGAGTTATGGATAAACCATGGCGAGTGCAGGCAAGCCAAGGAGGCGCTTCCCGCCATTGACGTTCGACTCACTAAAAAAGCCCTCCGGCTGTCAAAGCTACAACTGCGGACAGTCACAGCGGCCATCACTGGCCATGGTTCATTTAACAAACACCTCTTTGTCATTGGAGTTACAGACAGCCCACTGTGCAGAGCATGCATGGAGGAGGACGAGACGGCAGCCCACGTGCTACTAAACTGCCCTGAGGTCGCCACATACAGGGCCAAGTACTTCGGAAACCCAGGTACTCTCCGAGAGATCACCAGTAACATCAAGGGTGTGCTGGCCTTCTTCGAGGAGTTAGGGTGGATCGAGTAACTATACTTACCACCCATCACGCAAAATACGCGCTTAGACGTGGAGTTGCGGATACCAGCCCGTTATACCTTATACCTTATACGTCGTGATAAAATAAAAATGACCAAACTGCATTTCCGAGATTTTCACTCCCAGGCGACGATATGTGAAATAGGGTTGTAATGCTCTTGAAAGCTATGTTGATAGTTGTTTATTAAATGGGCTCTCCTAGTCACCCACGTGTAAATCGCTAAACTACCTTGGTAATAATGTTTTCAGTAGTTCATTCAGTAGAGCGAACATACAAAGGAACAAAATCAGGTCGAGTCAAACCTTTGAGGATATCTGCTCACGCATGAAACCTCGTGAATCTTTCAGTCATTGAGTCAATACAAATTACAGTATAGTGCCTTCAATCCACGAAGTCGCGCCCTTCTACTTTTTGTGAGATGTAACCGTGATGCGACTGCACACATTTCTTAATATTATTTTTTATGTATGCACACATCTAACTATTGTGTGGCGATAGAACTAACAAAATAGCAATTTATAATGCACACTTTTGCACCGTAGCGATTCAGACAAAGAGGGGCGCGTCTTAGTGGATTGAACGCACTATAAGCAGTGTGTGTATTTTTTATAAACTTCTCAGATTTATAAAAAGCGTTTTAAAGTAAAAAAAGATTCTAACTAGAAAATAAATGGCATCTTTAAAAGGTCTGTATTTCAGTGCCTTACACTAAACATTTTTTATAAAAAGTAGCGCGGCTCAACTGGGAGTGTAAAAGCCTACCATTATTCACACGAAAAAGAAAACTTCTAAGTTTATTTTGTGCTAAATATATCACATATATTAGTACTTATTCTAGGCAGGCGTAAATTAAATAATTTACGCTTTGATAGTCGCTTTTGAACTACCAATAGTGGTCAACACTTTAACGACAAATTAAAATAAAATCCTTTTTATTTATATAGGTCCTTTTAGGAGTCCCAAAGGGAAAATTTGTAAAGTTAGGTGCCTCTTTCAGGGTAACGAAGCCTGAAATTCGGTTTGGTTTAAACAGGTTACTAACAATGAAATTAGGTAATTCGATTGCACGTTTTCGCCTCAAATATTTGAATTTAAAGCAGTTATTTACTCTGAATAAAATCTTTACCTAGTATATATTTTTGTGAGAAAAAATAAAGTCACGTTTCGAAATTCTACATAGAAATTGGAACCTACTTGGCTCAATCTCTAAAATAAAAATAGATCGCTCTGGTCTCTAATATTTCAAACTTAAATATTTCCAAAACTGCTTGGTTAAAATCGAGGTCAATATAAAAATAGGCTTATTTAGACACCTTCTTTTCGAAATAAAAATACAGAACACAATAGGGTATTTCACTGAAAAAATCTAATTAGTCCGTCAGTTAGATTATCAAAAAATTGTGGACCCGTATATTTTTTTTTGTTAAACCAAAATTGACGAAGATACGACACTTTTAAAATTGGCAAAACGTCACAAGCAAGTACAATTTTTACTTGCTTCTGACGTCATAAGCTCTCGAGTTTGATGCATTTTATCTTTCCAAATATTCATAGATTTAACAAAAGAAAAGATACGTGTCCATTATTTTTCAAAACTCTAACTGGCGGACTAATTAGATTTGCAATTTATTGATGCTGTCAACATGCCTATTAATATCAATATATAAAATGCACCAAAGAGGTCAAAAAAATACGCAGATTTTGAAGATCATCCCATTTCTTCGAAGCCCTTTAAAAATGTAAATGATAAATATCCCAACGGATTACCTAATAGCAATCAAAATATTGTTATTAATTATTTTCTGTCAGTTTAATATGAAACAGTAATTACTTACAAAGTTAGCAAACTTCGTTTAAATAATAATATAAGTTTTAAAACTAGGTCAAGTCTGACAAATGATTGCTTGACATTATTGAAAATATTCCCGACTGGTTTACATCTCTAATTAATTACGAGGGAAGGAAAAATAAAAGGGACGCCTTTGCGAGGCAGTGGAGGGTTAATCAAAACCAACCAAGTGCAAGTCGTACTCGTGAAGTAAGAGTTCTGTGCCACCACTAGTTTTCCTTAGTTTTATTATTTGTTGTTTAACTATAGGTATACTCGTAGTATGCACTACACTCATACGTAGTTTCACGCTTGTATGTAGGTAGGTTACTGAAAGACGTCTTCTGCTGGACATAGGCCTCCCCTAAGCATCGCCACATCGACCGGTCCTGGGGGTCTAACTCCCTAAGCACGAAGTCCGTGGTTTCAGCCTTAGTTACGAGCGTTTCCTACTCCCTATCACCTACGGACATACGATTATTTCGGGGCCCGAACTAAGAATGAATGACAACACGATTTAACAGTTGTCCCTACTACCGATGTGTTTTTGCCCGTCCGAAAAGTTGAACTTGACACTTGTTTTATTCACTCCTACGTTTCGGGCTACTTTTGACGGACTATAGGAGTAGGCCCCCTGTGCTTCTCTCATCCAGCGGACATTTCGACTGAATGATGATGTATTACAGAACAAAAATCGTTTAAAAAATGCATTTTTATCGAGGTTTCTTGTAAGGGGATTTAGATTTTACCTTTAGATTTTGACTTTTTATTATTTTTAATTTGATAGAGGACATGGTAATACATAATCTGTGAATATTTCTACGTACGTCGGCTACGTATTACGGTTATAAAGATACAGCCTGTGATCGACAGAACGTCACCCTCCGCGCTAATTGTCGTATCTAGCAATTGATAATTTTTCAGTAGTTGCGTTAGCTGTGGCTTTATTAATGAATTAATAATTTTTTTATATTGCTCTTGGCTTGGTTAGTAGTTGCCCATAAGCCCTAAGGTATCTATTTATTTATTTCTATTCATTTGAAGCAGAATAATTTCTCTGTAAAATTATCAATTGCTAGTTACAACAGTTAGCGCGGAGGGTGACGAGAAGGACGGACGGACAGACGGCAAAAACATAGTAATAGGATCCCGTTGACACCCTTTAGGTACAGAACCCTAAAAACCATTATTCTTGTAGATACTACTCCTAGTACCTTCTCAATCTTTTTAATGTGATATGGGGGGATTATGAATAGTCGCACATATAGGTCAACGATTCAAATTATCGCTATCCAACATTAATTGGTTGAAGGCTTAAGAGTCAAAATTAATAGGTATCACCAAGCAGTGCCTCGGAGAGCACGTTAAGCCGTCGTCGGTCCCGGGTGTCATACCTATGACAGTCGTTACGGATAGTCAGAAGCTCGAAAGTCTGGCTGCCGGTCTAACCTTAGCATATAGACATTACCCAGTACAGGGTTGCGGAGGTCTGATGGCAGTCACTCCGTGTAAAATACTGGTATTTAGCCGCATCTGGGGGCCTACTCCCTAAGTCCGTCAACGAAGTTAGTCGCCCATCCGAATGTAGCCCGAAACTTAGGAGTGAACAAAACAAGTGTCAAGTTCAACTTTTCGGACGGGCAAAAACACATCGGTAGTATGGAGAACTATCAAATCGTGTCGTTGTCATTCATTCTTAGTTCGGGCCCAAAAATAATCATATGTCCGTAGGTGATATCCGTAGGAAACGCTCGTAACTAAGGCCGAAACCACGGACATCGTGCTTAGGGAGTAGACCCCCTGGTTAGACTAGAAGCTGACCTCTACATAGTTGAGAAAAGGCTAGGCAGAACACCAAGCAAATGCACCCACCTGTTGATAGACACAGTCCACATGGAGGCCGCGTACCCATCACAGTTGCAGTCATCATCTTCACCGCCGTCACCACTCGCCCACACGTAGATGTTGCCCAAGCCGTTACGTCCCTGCCAACAGGATAATCATATCACAAACTAAAATACCTTATCTAAAATTATCCAGTTGTCGGAATTACCTCCATCTTGGGACTAACAATAACCTCTATTGTTAAAGCAAACGCTCATTGGTTCGATCAGGTGGACGCTGTGGCCGTGTGCGTGTCGCTACCTCCATTTAGGGTGTGGTCTGTTGCAAACGCCATATGTCGCGTTTGGGAGAGACCACTATTGGGTGTGGTCCCAGTTCATTAATTTTCATACCAAGAATTCGTTGGCTGCGTACGGCGTTTGTAACAGACCACGGCCTTAGTAGGTACTACATTCAAGTTTATATGGGCCGCGTGCGACCAGCAGAATTGTGATCGTAGTAGTCGCAACAGTGTGCGTATGCTCTTAACCAGATTCCAATAGTCTGCATAGATGATAAAATAATTAACTTCATTTTTATAATTTAGTTACTGTACAGTTTTCGGAAGTCCGTGTATAGATAGATTAGTTAGTTTACATGCTATCAAAGCCACTAAAGCCTTTTCTAAAATGGTGTTAGAATCGGCTTCCAGTCTTATCCGGCTTAATTTAAGCATTTAACTCTTCTATCCATCCAATTTTCAATCTAATTACACAAGCAAGATACATCAGACGTCAAATTATACGGTTTTCTATCATTAATATAATAAAGCATGCCTAGAGCCTTCACGAGTGATGATACTAAAGTACGTCCGGTGCACACTGGGCAGTCAACTCCACTACCAATCTTGCTGACTGGCTAATATTTTCACAAAGACATGAGCTATTCTGGTATATCTCGTGCCGACGTGAGAGAAGAAGATCATTAAAATCTCACAGACAATTTCAGACATCTTATTTCGTTGCTTTGTAGATCGAGATACTTTATAAGTATTTATTTTTTGTTTGAAGTAGTAATACTTCTTAAGCTTTGTCTTTCAACTTCGCCAGTCTTTCTAAGAAACTATCTTTGTCGTGGATAAAAGTGGAGTACATTTACCTAGCTTTGAAATTAAATAAATACAGAATAGAATTGTTGTGATGTCATACTCATTACGTGGCCACGTAGATCGTGATTAAAGGAACCGATCGTGTGTCGCATTAAAAAGAAGCTGCTCATATCATCTTCTCTACTCTGCAGTTTTGTTGTGAACAGACGTGTCGAATATTTATTAAAATAAATAAATAATTACTTGCTGAATCGTGACCTGGTTTCACCAAATAGCCGGTAGCAAACTGTGTCATACGTAAGCATAACATGTGCAAATCGTTTCTGTGAAAATGTGTACAAGTGATTAACAAGTACATAACTTGTATCACAATGGCATCCAGTCCCTTCAGCAGGGGTGGCAAATGTGCTCGGAGCCCACCTCCTACACCTGTGCCCGCACCTGCACCTCACCCTCAACCATCCAGCCAAAGAGAAGATGTCATGGAAGTTGTATCTACGCCGGAAATCCAGAATTGGATGTCGTCCATTGAGCAGTGCCTAAATGAAGTGTGCTCAATTACATCAGAGGGCAAATTAAACATGGAGCAAAAACTGCGTATAAGTGCCCTATGTCGAAAAGTTAGTCACGGAACATCGCAGATGGCCGTTCAGTACCAGTCTCTTAAGATGAGAGCCGTTCGGGCCCACTCCACTGTCCAAACACTCGAAGACCAAATTGATCTGTCGCAGCAACTGCAAGACCTTAAGCTATCAATCGGAGCTTCAACGAAACCGGTAACGGGAACATCTTTTGCTGAAATGGTTAAAAAAGGTACCAACAATTTTATACAGCCGACAAATCTAAGCTCAGTGGCCATATACCCTAACGACAAACTGAAGTCGAGTGAGGAAACAAAAATACTTGTCCAAAAAATTATATGCCCCGAGCAAATGAAACTTCACGTAAGAGGACTACGTAAGACGAAAAATGGCGGGGTCATTATCAGCACTGAAACTAAGGACGATATTGAGAAGGTGAAAAAGTCGATGCAGCTATCAAATTCAGGCCTTACAGTAGACGAACCCCCAAAAAGGAAGCCTAGAGTAGTAGTTATAGGAGTGCCCTCATCCATGCAAGAAAAATAAGTTTTTACTTGTTTATTCCACCAGAATCTAGCAGAGACCCTTCAGGATTGCAGCCTCGAGACTTTTTTGACCTCTATTAAGTTAAGCCATAAGTCAGGTAAGAAGGACGCTGAGACCTACCTGTAATTATATAATAGAAGTATCTGCAGACATACGTAAAGCCCTGATAACAAAAGACAGAGTGTTTGTAAATTGGTCGTCATGCCCTGTGAAAGACTTTACTCTAGTCACACGCTGTTATAAGTGTCAGCAGTACGGACATGCGGCCAAATCATGTCGGCAGACTACCGTTACCTGTGGCCACTGTGGTGATCAGGATCACTCCATTACAGAATGCACAAAGAAAGCTGAGGAACCAAAATGTGCTACTTGCTTGCACTTCAAAAAGCCGAGCAATCACAAGACAAGTGCTTCTGACTGCCCAGCGAAAATAATGGCTGAAAAAAGGTATATCAATTCTACGGAAGCGCCTAAGAGCGCCGTTAACTACTTTTTAATTTTTTTTTTAGCCCTTGTTATTGTTTTTCCTGTTTGGACCATACTATACTCAAATAAAATTTCCCTGTACTTGCCCTTGTAATTAACACAGTAAATCACCTAAAGTAGACACACGCAAAATTTCTAGTTTAATTGTAAATAAACTTGAAGACGACTTACGCAATATCGACTATGACCCAGTCTACGATTCCGCTGATCCGCAGTTTTGTATGTTGTACCTAATCAAAAATGTACAACATGCAATTCAGAAGAACACGGTCATGTCTCGGCGAAATAACAAAAACATACTATTCATCAAAGGGGAATGCCAAGATTTCCTTTACGACTCGGCCAGAAGGAACAAGAATGAAACATATCTTATTAAAAAGGGCAAATATTGTAGAATGTATTACAATAACAACATTTCCGCTGGAAGTACACCAAGAAAAGTTATAGGCCGATAAAGTTGACCTTAATAGTAGATTTTTAACTTAGGGAAGAAAAGTAATTCGAAAACCGAACTAACACTTTCTTTATACTCCGTCTACATTTTCATGACTAATTTTTTAATCCTTGTCATATTGATAGACCTTCAATATTTTTGTAAAAATCTTAATATTATTGTTTGATTAAAGCATTTAATTATGTAAATAACAAAATTAAACCATTTTTGGTCAGAATAATACCTAAATAACCAAACCAAAACCAAGTCAAAATAAATCTTATATTATTTTGAATTTGGCGTTTATTGACGTTGCCATGGCAACGATGATAAAACATGCATGTCTTAATACCAAATTATATAAAAATTATACTTTTACTAAACAAAGTATTTTATTTAACAAAAATCTTGCCCAACCGGAATTCATAATATTGTATTCACGATAAGGAATAATTACATTTAATATGTTCTTACTTCGATACAGATACTTACTTTGTCGCTTAATTAATCGTAAGAAACAAGTGGGAGTTATTTTAATTGTGACAAAGGTGTTGTCGCCCTTAAAATAAAATCATAACAATATTCGATTTTAAACGTAATCGATTATCAAGTATGCACATCATCGAATGGAATATAAAATAAAAAAAGAAATATAGGCACTTATTTCGCTACATAAATAGTTGATAGTAATAATAGCATGTTTGTAAATTATTTCATAACATTACAAAATATTAATTTTAAATTAATATACCTAAATCAAAGAGATTAATTAAATATGTTAACTAACACTTGAACGTGTTTGGTACCTATACATACTCAGCTTAATAAAATATTATGTTATTTATTTTGTTTCGTATAAGAAAAGTAGCCCGTTTAAGATAAATCATAACAATAGTGACAATCCTGTTGTGTTATAGTGGTTACTAGGATTATTCGTAACAGCTTATTACTAATAAAGCTTAGTACTATAATTTATAGCTAATAATGGAAGAGCACAATTCACTTAACACATTATTCAAAAAAGAAAACGTGAATAAAAAATAAATACTTGTGTAAATAAAATAAATAAATAACATGATATTATTGTGATATAATTATTTACAATTACATTATTGTTTCATAGTTGCAATCGATTTATAAATGTAATTTTAGTATCGATATAATTTTATTTTTAATCTGTGCAACATTTCTATTTGTAGTTGTAGATAAAAAGCGTTGAAACTTACTAACCAAAACATTGAAATACTATTTAAAATGACTATCCGACGGTGTACTTCTCCAGACTTTATTTATATTACATAAATCTTACAAAAAATAAACGCGAATTATCAAAATTACGGCATGTCAGTTCATACTACTTTGTAATGGCCGGATTACAAAGCCTAAGGCATTCCCCTTTAGAAACTAAGAGTTTAGCTACTCAAAATATAATTAGTGATCTATTGTCAACCTGTTAGTTAATAATTTATTTTATAAGTCTATTTAAGCTCTTCTCGCCTGAAACACAGGATCACCTAGTTCAGGCACGTAAGTCTTAGGAACATAATTTACATTTAAGCACAACTGTATTAATTTTTATGCCTTGTAATTTTTTTTGAATAAAATATTATTATTATATTATCTTAAATAGTTAGGCCCATACTATCAGGCTATCAAGTCATTTCAAAATGACACCTAAGACCACCTAAAATGAAACATATTTATTAACACGGTCCAAATACTTAAACGCTACTCAATTTTAAGTTACCGTAAGTCTCGTGTTGTCACTGTCACTTCGCCTTAAAGTGACAGTGACAGCACGAGACATAACGGCACCTTAATATTAAGTAGCGTTTGAGTATTTGGCCATTAGGCCTGTATTAATAAGAATGTCTCAATCTTAACATGGTGGTCTGTGAGCTGGCTCCTAAAAAGCGCTGGCATAGAGTTAGTTGCATACATTTGACAACTTTTTTTATTCGCCTCTCAAGTCAATATCGAAACGACACTTAGGAGAGCTCTTTATTAACACAGCTTAAGAGGCCTGTCAACGGACTACAAAAATTGCATCTTGTTGGCAATTTTATTGACCAATATAGCTCAGTATATTTGCAATCTACCCTTGCTGCAATTTCATTGTGCAATACATTGCCGAGTGTAGTCCAGCAAGATTCTGCAACTGGATTGCTGAGGAATTTTGTTTGTACACGCGTACCTATATTGAGGCTAAATCTCAGCAGTTGCGAGGAGACAATGGCGTCAGCGACAGGACGAGGCGAGAAAAGAGACTGATACACCTGTACATCAAAGCAAAGACGATTTAAGGCGATATTGCAGTAAAGTCAAAGCGGGATAAATCATTTACAATCTAGCCGGCTAGACATTGAATTCTTGTGACTACTATGAAATATCTTGGCAATATCGCCGGACTACACTGCAAGATTGCTTCAATTGTTGCACTGTGTTGAGCGATATAATCGGCAACTTGGCGGCTATACAATTGCAGCGAGAAATTGTCAAAAAACTAGCCCGTTTAATTATCGCCAACATGCAGTAAGTTAGCATGGTGATCAATGCTCGTCTTTTCTCTGCATGAGCCTTTGCCATACAGTGGTACAGTTAAAGGCGGATATCATTTGTTCTGTGTTCGAAGGAGATGAGATGGATGTGATGTATCCGCATTTATGGAATAAGGATGTCGATAAAAAGCCATACACTAGACATCGTCGAATTTAAAATAGGTCTCCAATAAAGCGTGTTTGAACAGACTCTTTTTCAGCCATTTTAAAAAAAATATTTATTATAATATTAAAGATGTAGGCACTTTTTTGTCGTCGGCTTTACTATTGTGGCCGAACCACTGAAGATTTAAGGCATTCATTATTTTAGACAAATTAAACAACAATAAAATAAGCTGTCTGAGGAAAGTACTCCAAATAATAATTGGTACTTAAAGTACCAAGTTATTCACTTAATTATTCAAAGTGTGTACATTGTACTTATGAATTACAAAACACAATTAGAGACGAGGGTTTGATAGATTTTTCCATGTAAATTAATTGCTCATACAATTTGTCGAAATGTTTTTGTTGATGACAAACAATTACATGTAGACCTTTCGTAAATTTTCGTGGTCGCAAGCGCGACTGCTGAACGTGAGGTCCTGGGTTCGATCCCCAGGTCGGGTAAAGTTTTATTGGATTTTTCCGTATGGAATTTCTCAGTGGCAGCCCGGTGTCTATATTTGTGCCCGATTGACGGCAATAGGCTCGCCCTCTATTACATGGGACTTCATAACGGCGAAATGAGGGTATACAACTCTGCCAATTCCTACAGGCAATACGCGTGATTTTATGTTATATATATGATTTGATTGCAGTAAAATTATTTAAAATTTTATTTCATTTACTTTTATTTCACATTCAAGATAAAAAACACAAATCATCGTCATTATATTAACACGTCTATTTCCGAGTTTGGGTTTTGTTTTCTTCAGGGCATGGTATGAGCAAACATTCCCACAATCGCCATTATTTGAAAAACAGATTTGAGGCAGCAGCAGGCCTTATGTCACACCGCGTTTTAAGTATGAAAACATGCCTACGCGTCGCTTCACCTCCGGAGTGAACGAGCGCTCTCGCCTGATGATGGGTTGCTTTAGTGTATATTTTAAATAAAATCATTGAACATCCTTTTGCTCTTAAAACTATTGACTTTTCGCGAAAGTTGTAGAACTAAAGTTATTCATTATGACGGGTACTTTAATACCGCTCCGGACTAACATTGTAGAACTGATTAATAATTTCCGAGTAGCACCTCTGTAATAACTAAAGTTAAATTGATAATTATCGTACCGTACCACAGAACCCTTCTCTGACATTCTCGTAACATTTCAACTTTGAGGCTTGACTTCGTGGCTTGTTACCATATGTTACCGAAATAATTCCGACCGAATATGACGCATTTTCTACATACGGTAAGTTAGATAGCAAGTCTTTGATGCTCAGTTAATTCTGGTATTATGCTAATATGAAAGCCTTTTACCCATTTGGGAGAATATTCAGGAATATTCCTACGTTGAAATTAGACTATGATATATCTTCCATTTTGTTGTTGTGTTGTTATTTTGTCGGTGGACTTTGTTTCTGAAACTTATGAATTTTAAATACCTAATTACAAGGCCAGATTAAGCCACGTAGAGGCCCCTAGGCACATAAGCGAATTTAATACGTTAGCTACCCTAGGCCTATGAAATATTGCCGCTCCCTACTCGCTGTAAATGACGAAAAATTAAATGTAATTTTTTTTGCGAGATGCTTTGGACACATTTTTGAGTTTTTGCATTTGAGTGGAGTTTATTGAATTTGAGTTGGCGGATAGGATCACAGAAGGGGCGACTACTAAAAAAAAAAAACCTTCCAAATTTTGCCGCCCTAGGCTCAGGCCTACCTGGTCTATAGGGAAATCCGCCCCTGCCTAGGCAATGTAAATCTCGGGGACCCTCTCCTCTTTTCTAACTTCCTAAAATACATTTCTTTCACTTTAACTTAATTTTATTGTTGTAGATTTTTTATACACGGAAAAAGATTCTTGACGATAAAGCCGTATTCTACAATATCATTATACATATTATGTTATAAAATTAGCTATGTATATGGTGCCTGCGGCTTTACCCGTGTAACAAGTTTTCAAGTAACCTATGTGTCAATACAGGATAAGTACATTCCAGTTTAATTTAGAATGATTTAGTAACAAACATCTCACAAAGTTTTTGCAATATTAAAAAGATTACTTAAGCTATAAACACCTATTATAAAATCGGGCTGTCTGACAATCTTTTAGCAAAATCTTAATGTGACGCGAACACACAGTAAGACCCAATTTCACCATACTCTGTTAGTTATTAATGTCATGTTAAGACCCAATTTCACCATACAATGTTAGTTGTTAATGTTCTGTTAAGCTGTCAATGTCAATTTCAATGTACTGTTAAACAGTCTGTTAAAATGTTTAACAGGACATTAATAACTAACAGAGTATGGTGAAATTGGGTCTAAACATTTTAACAGACTGTTTAACAGTACATTGACATTGACTGCTTAACAGAACATTAACAACTAACATTGTATGGTGAAATTGGGTCTAAGTATACTTAACGTTAAACATATACATTTTCTCTAATACCAACATTACCAACTGAAATAATATCAGAGAAATACAATTTACTTTTTCCGATATCTCGCAACAGTTTTGTTTATTGAAGATAATATGTGGGTCGACGAAATACCTACCTGTTTTCTGATAGGGTCGAATAGGTTATGTTGTGAAATAAAAAAAGAATAAATGAAGGGAGAGGATGCTATTGTTATAGGTCTGTATAGCAATCAAGTAAAACGAAGGCAATAAACGTAGAGAATTGAAATTGAATATCTATAAAACGGAGAACCATTAACCTAGATAAATTAAAATGGCTTTGTGCTCAGGAATATTTCTATATCTTATTGTTTTTGTATCTGGAATAAGATTATAATGTACTAGCGACCCGCCCTGGCTTCGCCCGGGTGCAATGTATTATACATATAACGTTATTTTTAGTATACAAATACAAAAACCGAGACACCCCAACAAGATTTTCATCAGAACCGCCAATGTGTGTTTTTTTTGTAAATCTCCAAGTTACACCGTAGTATATGTCGCGTTAAGATCCCTAGTAAATTGTGAAATGCCTGAGATGTGCTGTGCAGGGGTTGTCTAACACACGGAAACTGACCGAGCGGACCATCTCAAACCTCAAGGTATCTATTCCCGTCAACTGTTATGGTTAGAAACCTACTGAAACAAAATTGAAATTTATGAAAAAAAAAAATTGATGTAAAAAATATGTCAATCGATTCTCCTAGTTTTTGAACAAACTAGTTTCAGGTTTAGTATATACTAAAACTAAGCTTGTATAAACTTTCCTCTTGAATCACTCTATCTATTAAAAAAACCGCATCAAAATCCGTTGCGTAGTTTTAAAGATCTAAGCATACATAGGGACAGACAGCGGGAAGCAACTTTGTTTTATACTATGATACTATGTATGAAGGTTTTGAACTAGTTTAAAAAAACAACAAATTCTTACTGTTATTATTTTTTGTCAGCCTATACTGTCCCACTGCTGGGCAAAGCCCTTCCCCCCAAGTTCTTCCAGGTGCTCTTTTCTTGAGGTGGCAAACCGCCCATCGCGGTATGCGTCTAAGTCATCAGGGATAATGGATGTAGGCAAAAACGCTGCAAGGCCCAAATGGGATTGGGCGGATTACGTGAGCCACTGTATAATGACCGCTGGGCAAGAAGCACAGTATAGAATTTTAGTAGTACAGAGTAGTACAGTACAGAATTTTAGAAAATCAAACGAAAAAAAAAAAAAAAATGGTTTTCTATTTCTGAGTCATTTTAGAGCCTTGAGTAAACTGATTGCAAAGAGCGATATCGCATTAGTCGTGCCTGCCAGCCGTGTTCCCGTGCTTTCATTAATTTATGCGTGGCATCGAAATGTTGACACAAATAATACTTTTTTTTTGCAAAAAAATAAATTCTTATTTTTTTACTGAATCATTATTATGTGGTTTAGATACGATCGGTAACAAAGCCGCATGAAAAAATAATAATTTTATTTTTTTATTTTTAATCTAGCTAAATCCCGTGCGGGGTCTATCTACATCACTAGTAGATCATGTGGTTTTAAGGAATTACACGAATTCGTTAACACCCTGTAGTTAAACAATGTGTCCGGTTATGGACTAGCGATATTCTAGTGCTCAAATATACTACACACTAGGGTCCAATCCATTTCCCCGCTATTTGGCAGCCATTTTGCTTTTTTGTTGAGATATTATCTACAACTGTACCTATGTCTTTATGTGAACCCATTGTATCGTAATGTAAACGATAGACAATATTGTTGCCGTCCGAATAAACCTACTTTTATCTCACTAGGGGGGTGCATGAAAAGAGCCTCCACGAGTGACGTTACTTCAGTACGTCCGGTGCACCCTGGGCAGTCAGCCTCGCTACCAACCTTGCTGACTGGCTAATCTTTTCACCACGGCATGAGTTATTCTCGTATAGCTCGTGCCGACACGATAGAAGAAGAAGATCTCAGTAGGACCAAAACTTTGAGAGATATGACTTTTTTTGTATACACGTACAGAATATCTATGGACGTGGATTGGACCATAGTGTATAGTGTATTTGCGTACTAGAATAGTTTTTATATAAGTACCTAGAATATCGCTAGTCCATAACCGGACACATTGTATAAGCTAAAGCTACTGCTTTAGCTTATACAATGTGTTATACAATTCAAGCGATTATCGTCAGTTGAGGTACTCCTCAATAGACACTCTGACACTTGATACTCTCACACAGACACGCACTGTATACTGAATAGTTTTTGTTTTTGTATGTGACTGTATCCCGAACTTACCTTAGAAGTCTTGTTGCAGTGCGTGTCTGTATGAAGCTGAGAACAAACTATCGGACGCGTCCGTCAGCTGCGGCTGACAGACGCGGCTTAGCGGTGTGCACGGTAGTCGAGACGGCGTCTTCGGACGCCTCGCTTCGGTCATTCCATAAAGGTTTGGCAATCGAGAAACATGACAAGCAGCGACAGCGAATAGGGTTACCATTTCGAAATTTGAAAATTCCGGCCAAAAAGCCGGACATTTGCCAAAAAGTCCGGACATTTCAAAAAAAGTCCATACATTTTAGTCATAAAATGAAATAATTGATTGTTTTAAATTGAGATGAGACTGATTAACTAGTTGTATGTAGTATTAGTAGTAGTTTAATAAAGATTGATGACTGATTTAATACTCGTTTTATTTTTAAGTAATTTAATGCGAAAATTGAACATTAATTTAATTTTTTCCATGTAAGCCAAAAATCCGGACAAATTAAAAAGCCGGACAAAGACCGGATGAAAGGCTGAAAGTCCGGACATGTCCGGATAAATCCGGACGAATGGTAACCCTAACAGCGAAGGACATATTTATAGAGTTAGCGGCAGCTGTATTATGATGTCCTCCAAAAAAAAATGAAAAGGAGTCATGTCGCGAGCGCGGTTGGTTCGCTTGTGATACTCGAAACGTCCTCGGATGCGTCCCGTGCCCCATACACATCGTCCGCGGACGCACAAACATCCAGCCAGCTAGATTCTGTTCGGACGTCTGAACGCTCAAGGGCGACTCAAGGTGACGTCCGCGTCTAACAACCGATAGTTTGCACAGTGTAGTATTGGATAGATTTCAGTAAGCCGCATCTGTCAGCCACGGCTGACGGACGCGTCCAATAGTTTGTTCTCAGCTTGAGTCTCCACACAATGGGTGCCTGAAGATGAACGACGCCATCAAGGTCGGCACAGAAAGAGGTGGTGAGATGACAAATTCTTATAATTAATTTTATCGGAGCGAGTGCTAAATACCGCTCAAATTCATTGTCATTTCGAGACAAGCCTGCTATAAGCAAGGAAATAGTCTTTACTGGCGATGGTAAATTAATGGTTTATTTGTAATAAAATTTCGGTTTTCATAATACCTACTCTTATAATGATACGACATAGCGCAACTTCAAGGAGATCAATTTATATCTTTTTATCTGGAATAGAATTGAAATGTACGGTTTGTAACAAGTCAAAAAAAAAACAAATTCTTCTAATTAATTTTATCGGAGCGTATGATACCGCTCTTTATTGTCATTTCGAGACAAGGCTGCAAAGCAAGTAAACTGACTTTACTGGCTATTTCTAATTAGATTTCGGTTTTTATTACACTCTCTCTACAACAAGTTAATTCCCAGGAGGTCAATTCAACCATCAAAGTCGTCGACAAATCGCAAACGAACCGCATCCAAACCAAAAACGAAGATTCTAGAAGATTCTCTTTTTCAGAGTATAAACTATAAAACTTCAACAACGTAACACACTTAAAAGTGTTTCAAAGTAACCGCTTACTCAATAACAAACTGCTACATAGTACAAAGAACTAGATACAAAGTCCCGAATAACTCCGAGACCGTTAGTTAAGGACCGGAAGTGTTGTAGCGTTCCTTTTTCAACTTAAACGTTCCACTTTCAGCTTCCAGCGCGGCGGATATGACGTCGAACGATGAAGGAAATGAAGCCGCTTATAACGTGTAGGTATAGACTGGCTAAGTTATACGATCGAGTAGTGAAGTACGATAGAAAGAAGGCTTTTAGGAAAGTAATGGTGATTGCTTTTGTTTTATTGTTTCGTTAATTATTATTCATTAAAATTGCTAATCAGGTTAAAGTCTATTTGAAACGTAGGCTACGTCTTTTGTGTTGAAAATAAAAATCTCTACCCGATTATGAGGAAATCTCTGGAAACGTAGCTCACATTAATTACTACTTACTCTGATTCAAGATCAATTAAAGATAATGAAAACCATTAGGCAAAATCGACTTGACACTTATGGAAAAGAAATCGGTGAAATGAATACCTATCTACAGACTAACTATAGAAACATTTAACAAAATAAAATTAATTACACATATATAAACTCACGCCTTTTTCCCACGGGTGTAGGCAGAAACAATAGAACGCCACATCCTACGATCCTTACATGCTCCTTTCGCTTCGTCGACGTTCATACATCTTGTCATACACGCACTGGTTGAGAGTACTACGCACCTGTCCTTTTTTAAGAACCAATAACATCGATGGATGTTCTTCTAGGGCGTCCTTCACTGGCGTTTCCACTGATAACCGCCTTATAAATTCCTTTTGTTAATCGCCGTTCACTCATTCTCTCAACGAGACCAATCCACCTAAGGATACTCCTTTCAATTTTTGTCACTACTTCATCTTTCAAATCGCAACTTTTTTTTTTTTTTTTTTTAAAAAAAACGTTGCCCCACACTAAGATTTCTCTTGTATCGTGGGTGCGTTTACAGACACAAATCTCACAAACAAACGCCCAGACCCGGAACAACCATCTGTAGGCCATACAAATTTTTGTTCCATGTGGGAATCGAACCCACGACCCGTAGCGCAGAAGCCAATCGCTTAGCCACTGCACCAAACGTGTCGTCAACTTAGTCTTATCACATAATTCCTCAATCTATCATTCAAAGTTACACCGCACATACTTCGCAAGGAACGCTGTTTGTTCCACGGCATTTATTTTACTTTTATGCCTCTAGTGCCACGAACAACATTAATTACCTATGAATAAAACAATATTTTATTGAGTTCCTAATTCCCAATTTGCCTCATTAAATTTGTAGACATGGCTTTAATTAAACACGCTTGACTATTTTGTAGTTAATGATTTATTTAATCAAGGATGGCTGTTAGTTATATTTGTGTTCTAACTTGGCAAAAAAACTGAATCAAATTACGGAATTCTAATTATAATATTCTAAAACACGCTCCGTTGACTATAAATGGATATCCATTACGTAAACAAAAAGTCAGGGCCAACAAAGGATCTCTTATATTTCAATGACAAAGGATCAGATTTAACTCCATCCTTTTCTATTGTTGTGACCAATCTTGTCGGGATGAAGGATTCAAAAGACTGAAAGGTCGTTAAGGTAAAATAAATAATGTTTAATCTGTTATGGAAAAATATTGAGAATGGTTATTTATAGGTAAAGGTCCCCGGAAGGCGTAGCATTCACACCGATAATTCAGCCCTCATCAAGCTGTCTCCCCCCCAAGCCGCCGCCAGCAACGCCCTAAGCCGGGGTCCAAGTCCCACTAGGGGTCGCCCTTAGTGCTGTTGTTGCAGGTAGTCATGATGTTAGTGTAGTACTAGTAGTTAGCTTAGGTTAAGTATTTTACTTCCCCCCATGGGCTGGAGACCCTTCATCTCGCCAATAACTGCCCGGTTACGTAGAAGGGGTCCTCAAGGACCATCTACAGCACAATAAAAGAAAGAAAAAAATGAAGGCGTAGCATGACCACCGTAATCAAGGGTTCTGTCGGCGGAAGGCTAAACAAAATGACTTATTAATTATCATCGTGAACATGTCATTTTGTCTATTCTTCCGTGGACAAAACCTTTGTGTACGGTAGTCATGTTACAGAAGAATAGACAAAATTACATTTATATCATTGTGAATATGTCAGTTTGTCTTTTATTCCATCGACAAAACCCTTGGCTACTGTAGTCATCTCACCGAAGAAAAGACAAAATTATAAATTATCGTTGTGAATATGTCATTTTGTCTATTCTTCTATCGACAAAACCGTTGTCTACGGTGATCGTGCTACGAAAGAATGGACAAAATGACATATTATTATTGTGAATATGTCATTATGTCTATTCTTGCGTCGATAAACCCCTTGTCTACAAAGGTCATGCTACGCCTGCAGGTGTCCTGTTTCGAATTTATTTGTTTTATTTTGGTGGCGGAAATCTCCTTTCGAATTAGCATTATCTGGAAAGACTGTTTCACCCACTAAATATGATTAGTGCCAATAAAAAAATACAGGTCGATTATTTTTCAATGTTGACTTTTAAAACCTCATTTGTAACATGCATTGCTTTTTTATTTAAAGCCGCAAGTGGGCTTAAATATCAGACTAGCATGTAAATAGAATGGGTCTAAATAACAACTATTTTCAACAGCCTACGGGAAAACTAGAGATTAATTACAAAAAATTAATTTCTATATTTTTTTTATCTATCCCCCAAAACCGTTTCGAAAGTAGTCCGACGTCGGCGTCACCAATATTGCTACTATAATATGTACCATAAGCCAAGCAAAATCCTTTTCTACCCACTATTTGGAGTATTACATTCGGTTTGAAGGAAGTTCCATTAAGGCAACTGATAGAAAAATATCAAAGGCGACGGGGGATTGAATTTACTCAGGTGACCGTTCCCACCCCTTTCGACCACCTGGGATGAAACTAAACCCTCCCTAAGAGGTTTTAATGTCGCGTTTTAATGGAGTACATAAAGCCAGTATTTAATGACTAGCTTTCAAGTAAAATGGTTCTAATCCTAAGCTCGAGTATTTTATAATATTTTTTGTAGCAATAAAAGGAGCTGACGGTTAAAGATAACATAAAATAGATGTCTAACACGTGAATCGTTTTATACATAGATTTATTTCCACTTTAAGTGAAACTAGAGTTACGTCTTTGAATTTATATGGCTCAATTTAAACAATCTTACGATGGTGGTGAAAATAGAAGAGAGTAGGTACATATTTTTAGTTTTGTGATACATTTCAGGTGATATTAAATCTTTTACTTTTTTTTTTCATTCATCTAATATATTTTTATTTTTTAACCCCCGACGCAAAAAGAGGGATGTTATAAGTTTGACCGCTAGCTTTCAAATAGTAATTAGTGATTCTTTTATGGCCGGCGGATTAATATCCGAATATATCGAAATAGGGATACTAAGACGCTGTAAATACATGCTATTTTATTTTGCCTGTCGTTCCTTTAACTACTCGTATTTCCGAAGTTCTGGTTGTCCACATAATGTAAACATTGTATGGGGACGGTGTCCGGTCCGGCAGTTTGTTTAATTACATCTGACAGTATCTATTTCCGGCTCATTAGATTAAACCAACTAAATCTAGCACGGGTTTAGTTCATACATAGTTCTAACTTTGGTTTGAATTTACAATATTTTGTGTGTCCATGTGAAATTGGTGTTTGGTAAACCCACCAAAGAAAGATACGGGAAAAACAAGCCTGTTGTATTAAGCCACGCCTGTGTATTCTTTATTTACACATCGAGGCCGTCAGACGATTATGCACATAGGTCACAATACATGTTACTGGCACTCGAAAGCCCGAAATTCTGGCAACCAGTATGACCACATGATGTCTGTATTTTTCAGTTGGTCGCGGATGTTAGATATTAGGTAGTGGCTTCTTGTATAAAACCGATACTAGGTTACATCTGTACAGACTGAAAACCTTCACTCATTCATTAGGAAAATGCTAAGACAATGATGATAACACCGTGGTAATATTAGATAAGCACCCTAAGTAATTATTAAAGTCAAGCCATTTAGAAAAATATTCAGTTTGAAAATCCATTAAATATAAGGTTTATTAAAAATGTGTATGTTTATACTCTGTACAACGAAAGTTAAGACCTGACATAGCGGTTATTTCGTAAATTGTAGCCGTAAGGAGACTGCTATCGTAAAAAAGTAAACTACAACATCAAAAACCGTAAAACAGCTATATTAAACCAGTTTTGTTTTTTAAAAATATTTGATATTTTTTGTAGAAAAACCCTAGGACTAATCTTACGTCGAAACTGGTATAATGGATGCTTAATGAACACTGAATATTTTTCACGAACAAAGGTACCTTTTATAAATAATTTAAATAACTGGACTGCACCCATACCTGTTGACATCTTCTAAAAAAAACATCAACCATTTCAAATCTTCGTCTTACCTCATTAACTCCTCGGACGATGGCCCTCATTGTGGCGTTGCGTGGCCCATCCACGGTCCTGCCATCATCAGTGGGCCCCCACGACGCGCTGTAGATGTGGATCTTGTGCGGTTCGTGGCCCATCGAGTTGGCCTCAATCAGGTCCGTCATGTAGGGCTGGTCCAACATTCTTATACCTGTGAGAGTAAAAATGGAAAGCGATTAATAAAAACCTGAAAAAGGCTATTTCATACTAGGTATTGAGTTTGTCCCATCTTTCTGAGAATCTATTTTGAAAATGTATTTTAAATCTGATAAGAATTACAAATTAAGTAACTTGAAGGACTTGATTAAAATGAAAGTTAGAATTTAGGGTTCATTTATCGCTTGATTAAATCTTGCTGAGTTAATAAAATGTTTTAGAAAAACTAATCAAACTAAATTACTATTCGAAACAGTCGAGCCGTATTTCACTGTGGTGAAAAACAAGTATGAAAATCAAACAAAGGAACGCAAGTGTTTCAAATTAAGATAAACAAAATAAATTCTTCAAAACAAATTAGCAGATAAAAGACACAAAGAGTTTATAGAAATCAACACTAATAGACAACCTGTCTATTAGTATTGATTTGATCTAGACAGGTTGTCTGTTATAGTGTTGATTAACTCCAAATTCAAAAGTAACTCCAAATTAAAGTGAAGCCACACTGCTCCGTTGCGCTGCGTTGCGACGTCGCAGCGCTAGATTCGGACCAATCTAGAGCGAAGCCACATTGCTCTGTTGCGCTGCGTTGCGACGTCGCAGCGCTAGATTTGGAGCAGTGTGGTTTCACACTTAAATAACTCCAATATAACATAACATCACGCCTGTATTCCTTGAAGGGTTAAGCAGAGTTGTACAGTACACCCTCATTTCGCCGTTATGTTTAAGTCCCATGTAATAGAGGGTGAGCCTATTGCCATCAACTGGGCACAAATCCAGACTCCAGGCTGCTACTGAGAAATTCCACACAAAAAAACTCAATAACACTTTGCCCGACCTGGGGATCGAACCCAGGACCTCATGGTCAGCAGTCGCGCTTGCGACCACTAGACCAACGAGGCAGTCCAGTATCAATAACTCCAAATTCAAAATGTTGAATCGAACGTCCATTTCATATTTAAATGTCAATGCGATAATAAAAAGTAATTATCTAGGGGTGATAATCTATATAAGGTCCAATCAAAATAGGTGGACAAACTTTTACAGATCACAGTACTCATGAATATGAACAACTTTTACTATGGGACCAACACCGAAATATAAAAAATTTCAGCTGGTCCATACATTTTGATCGTGTAGGTATTGCACTTTTGTAACGTTTGTTTGTTTTTAACCGACTTCAAAAAGGAGGAGGTTCTCAATTCGGTTGTATTTTTTTTTTTTTTTTTTTTATGTGTGTTACCTCATATCTCCGTCATTTATGAACCGATTTGAAAAATTCTTTTTTCGTTCGAAAGGGTATACTTCCCGATTGGTCCCATTTAAATTTTGTTATGATCAGACCAAGAACTTCAGAGATATGGAACGGAACTCCTCATCGGATCAAAGCAAAATTCTCAAATTACTAATATTGCTTTGTTTATATTTGCTGTTGGGAACTGACTACTTGAAAAGAGGAGGGGGTGCGTGTCCTCCCCTCCCCCCTTTGGAATGTTTTCATTATATCGTGTAAGGTATCATTGGAAAGGACTTTTTATGCCCGACTACGTCAAAGCCAAAAAGAAGGGTTATGAAGGAGGGGGTTAAAATTATGACACTAAAACGTATTTAATAAAAAATAAACTTTAAAAAAAAGTAAAAACCGACTTCAAAGAAATACTAAAAGGAGTAAAATAATTACCATAATATAAAATTAACAGTTTCAGAAGTCGGTGCAACTCTACACTGAAGCAAATAGAAGCCACCGACTTCTGAAACTGTTAATTTTATATTATGGTAATTATTTTACTCCTTTTAGTATTTCTTTGAAGTCGGTTTTTACTTTTTTTTAAAGTTTATTTTTTATTGTTTTTTGTTAACGAGTTCGTGTAATTCCTGATTTCGAATTCGGTGACACTGATTAACTATGCATAGGTTTTTTTTCAGAATCAACAAAAAAAGTTTTCAAAAAATGAACCATAGTATTCTGTAGCCGAGTAATTTTAGCGTCCCGAGTTAACTGACTGCATGGAGCGATATCGCGCTAGTCGTGCTCGTCACTGTGTCGTCGTGCCTTCATTAATTTATGCATGGCATCGAATTTTTTTAGATGAGAAAAAAAAAGTTTTTTTTTAAATTTTAATCATACTCAATCCAGTACGGGGTTAATCTATACCATTAATAGATCATGTGGTTTGAAGGAATTGCACGAATTCGTTTACACCCTGTGTATAAATATTTTCAAATAAAATATGATTCACCAGAGATATAATCCCCAATTTAGTTTACAAAGGGAAGCAAAGCCAACAATCAGCTCGGAAAGCCGCAAATCCCCCGTCCTATGCGTCAAAAGCGAGGTAATGCTTCCGTAATGCTACACTACGCTTCGTTGTTTCCGTGAAGCCGAACTGATAACGGCAATTTACCTGTTTATCTGATTTCAGTACTTATAGGCGGCTTTTTACAGAGCCATCAATTTTATATTAGCTTTAGCGAGCAGCTGAAGCCGCTGTCGCAAATATTTTGATACAAAACATTCGGATTGGTTGACGTCTTTCATTTAAGCTGTTTCCTTGTGTATACGAAGTAAGTAGCGATTTATATTACTTGTTACTTCGCGGCATTGAGCATAACCCAGGAGTAGAATAGAATAGAATAGAATATACTTTATTGTACATCAAAATTGTAACATAGCTCTTATACAATATAATTTAGTGAAGGGTACAATGGCGGTCTTATCGCTGATAGCGATATCTACCAGACAACCTTTGGATGGACAAGAAAACAATGAAAAAGATAGGGGGGATAGTCCGTGGTGTACTGCTGGAAAATATATACTATATACTACAACTACAATACATAGACATAATACTTACGTATAAAAATTATATATATGTATATATATTATATAATATATTGTTAATATGTATAAATATGTTGTATAGTTAAGCGATAGGGAAAAACAAAGTAGGTTGATGATGAAGTATTGATATCATGAAGAAATAGAAATGTGTTGAGATTAGAAATGATCTTTGACTATTTTTTTAAAAGAATCCAGTGACTGAGCTTGTCTTACTGGCATCGGCAGCGCATTCCACAAACGTATAGCCTGGACTGTGAACGATTTGTCATAGAATTTGGTAGCATGCGAGGGCATTGAAAGTCTCAAATCTTCCGATGATCTTAAGTCTCTAGTATGAGTGTCATGAAGGAACTTAAAACGTTCTTTGAGATAAAAGGGGGTTGCAGGATTGAACAGAATACTGTAAAGCAATGATAAGATACGAGCATTCCGGCGAAGGCGGATTGGCAGCCAGTTGAGCTTAATGCGAAATTCTGAAACATGATCATATTTGCGTAAACCAAATATGAATCTGATGCAAAAGTTTACTGAGTACTGCAGCGCCTGGGTGTATGTGTACCAGACCGCTATGTGTGGAGGCGGCGCCGCCCGCCGCTGCTGGCCGTGCCGGTTGCCAAGACCAACCTTCTCGCCAAAACACCATTGACCCGCGCAATTCGTGTTATTAAATATCTTCACATGAAGATCGATGCATATGCCATTTGAGTGAACTCGCAAAAATACTGTTGTTTATTTTATGTTCTAGTGTAGATTAGAGTAGTAGGCTGTGTGTTGTTTTTATTTTTTATATTTTAAATACTGTGTTTTTTTAATATTATGGAACTTAGTAAAGTAGTTATTATTTTTAGATAAATTATTTTAAGTTGTTTACGTTTGTCATAGTTTTAATTGCTAGGTAAGTTAATGTTAAGACCGCTCTATCACATTAGATGTACGCCTGTAAGGATAGTTATAAGAGAGATTTTAATAAATAAATAATATTTTTAACTTTTGTTACTTTATTGTAAAAAGATAGAACATTTTATTAAATGTATTTTAAGTATAATGAACTAGAGGTCCCCCTGCAGTTTCGCTCACGTGGATGTCTTTTATCGCGTAGATATTTCGCGGTTTTCGGGATAAAAGTAGCCTATCTCCTTCTTCGGGTTCCAGACTATAACTGTACTAAGTTTCATCAAAATCGGTTCAGCGGTTTAGGCGTGAAAACGTAGGAGACAGACAGAGTTACTTTCGCATTTATATTAGTAGGGATTATTATTTATCATTAAGAGTGTCTCTATTTATATCTTAAGAGACAATGTAATCTCACAATGTATTATTGTCTACCAAAGAAACGTATTATAATAATATTTCAACAAGCACAGAATTTTATACCTGTTTTCAATTTATTTAACGTTTATTTATTCAGAAAGAAAACATACACCTTAGTTTTAAAGGTTATTTCAAATGTATACCTATTCTATACACCCAGCTAAACTTGATGAAAGGAAAACACAATTGAAATAATATAAACTGAGAACATATTTAAGCACATTATTCACGGTCGGATACAACATTGTTTTCGATTTATTCAAAAAAACAAGTAAATGAAACAAAAACTCTCACAGTTTTTCTTTCATTTAGAATATGGAAAAACAGATAAGTACACTATTAAAAATAAAAGATATAATTATTTTCCCTTATTAATAATCCAAGGGTAAAGAAAAATAAAGATTCAGTTTCCAATCATCCCACACAAGAAGTAAAAGCCGACTGAAGTAAAGGACAAAGATGGGTGGAATTGTAAGCTTCCTTTGAAGCAGTGCCATTGTGCCGGGTAAAAGATACAATGCGGCTACATCTAGGTTAAGCCTTCAACTATACTCTGTTCAACTGTAAGTCCTGATATAGCGGTCATTTCGTAAATTTTAGCCGTAAGGAGTCTGCTATCGAAAAAAACGTAAACTGTTTCATCAAAAACCGTAAAATAGCTATAATATTATCCATGTTTAGTTTTTTTTAAATCCTAACTAATACCTTAATCCTAACTTCCTAATCCTAACTAATATCCTAATCCTAACTAATATTATAAATGCGAAAGTAAGTTTGTTTGTTTGTTACCTTTTCACGTCTAAACCGATCATCCCGAAATTTTGCATATACGTTGTCAGGTGTACAAAAACGGACAAAGGGTACCTTTCATCCCGAAAAAAAGTACTGTTCCCGAAAAAAACAACAATAACGTTCATAGATGGCGCCACGTGTCTTTCGACTCATGATTGAATTATATTATCCCGAAAAATACGGAATACGCGATACACGACATCCACGCGGGCGAAGCCGCGAGCGACCTCTAGTATTTGATATACTTTGTATGGTAACGTTTTGTAGAGAAACTTCAGGAATCAACTTACGGTGAAAAAAGGTGAAAAGGGTATAGGCAAAGCTAGCTAGAAGTAAAACCAGGCGGCGCGCAGTGTTCCGTGCGCGCCTCTCAGGAGGACGTGGGGCAAGGCCCCACAGAAGCAGAGGTCCGCCAGGGATTGACGGACCGAGGCCTGCGGGGGTCGCGGTGCATGCAGTTGCGAATCCCGCGACCCCGGCCAATGGTCAGGAGAAGGAACACCGTGGGTTTTTAGCCGGTAAGAGTCCGGCATACCCCTCCGCTTTCCCAGGGCGAAGGGCATCCATGAGGATTATGCCACGAAAAAAAAAAAAAAAGACCCAAGGCTTGCAAGCCGCAAAAATTAAATCTTGTTTTATTGAAATTTTATTCTTTATTTGAAGACTTTAATCCATATTCAATTCGTTACTGCAAGCGGGCCTTAAGGTACTATTCCGAATTGAGCTGCCAACTGCAACTGTCGACAGCACGTGCAGCGGCTAGAGGTGATGCTGGTGTGGCGAGTGTCGTGCGTGGTGCGACTTCATGCAGTCGCAGCACGTGCTGTCGGCAGTTGCAGTTGGCAGCTCAGTTCGGAATAGTACCTTTAAGCTTGTGTTCAAAAATTAGTAATTCGTAGTAGTTAAACAACCGTTTATTGGAAAAATGTACTCAAATTTTAGGTAAGCCGTTGTAAACCATAGAATATGTTGGTGAACGTTATGCCTAGGTATATGTCTCAGCGTAGCAGCATAAAACTTATATTACGTTCTAAAACTTCGTGTTAGTTTGACATGTCGTCAGACACCAGGAAATGAGAAGTCTCGTAAAGCGGGGCTCGGTCAACAACTCAGCGAAATACATTTTAGGATGCAGACTACACCAAATTCTAAATCTAGGTATAGCCGTGGTTTAACTTTTGGACGTAAAAGTACGACTATTTTATCTTTGTTTTATAACTTTCGTGATTTATGTTTATAACTAAGGGTCGCTCGCGGCTTCGCCTGCGTGGATGTCGTTTATTGCGTATTCCGCGTTTGTCGGGATAAAAGTAGCATATATCCTTCTCCGGTTTCCAGACTATCTCTGTACCAAGTTTCATCAAAATCGGTTCAGTAGTTTAGTCGTGATGAGGTAACAGACAGAGTAACTTTCGCGTTTGTAATATTAGTAAGGATTAGTTACGGTTTACTCACGTGCATGATTTCGGGATTGCCCAACTAATTTTGGACCCAAACGGAGCCCTTAATCTTGACCTGCACACGCGACGAGATCCAGTTGAGTTGTTGGTGAGAACGACTCGCGATCTCGCCGACTATACAGTAGCATACGTGAGTAGTCGGGCAATCCCGAAAAATGCACATGAGTAAACCGTAACTAAACATAACTATTTTTATTCTCTAGCAAACAAGCACTATAAAGGCAACAGTAACTCGAAATAAATTCAACTCAAAGAGTAAGCCCTTCAAATCAGAGCAACGACGTTTCCCTTCAGGATTATTTTCTTGGTCCACAGACGCAAACATAATAAGGGGTCCTAATCTCGAGAAGGGTCTTTATATAGCAACATTCAGGGCCTTATCTCTCACGCGAAGGACTTAGGACTTATTACACAGAGCAATTTAGTGGCCTCCGTGCCCAAGGCCTTGGGTAATAAGTCTAATTTATCATTAGTAAGGCCACTGGCTTAGTTTCGGGTCGGGGCTAACGATAGTATTATGAGCTGCGAAAATTCTGTAGGATTCAAGTTTGATGTTTTAATAATGACTAAATAATGTGAAAAGGATTTTAAAATTATGTTTATGTAAACTTAATTTAAAACAAATTACAATAATGTTACTCAGTATACAGGCTGTATTTGAAAATAATAATCGATTTAAGTAACTGTCCATTTTGCGTTTAAGTTATGATAAGAAAAAATCTGTTGCGCACGATATAATGAAGGAAGATTATGACATACATCTTCCTTCATTATGTCGTCATACACAATGTGTAACATCCTAAATACTTAATTACACTCAAGAGCAATGAAAACGGGTCACCACGACATACACGTGACTTGCGTGAATTCTAAAGGTGCATTTGTTGACATTTTTATTGCATTTTTCTAAAGGTATTCTAAAAGAAAATTGGGCTTATCGAACGATGTGAAACAACAAGAAGAGCTTAGTCCAGAAACAATGAATCCAGGTCACCAATATAAAGCTTAATATCTCGGAAACTAAGTATATTATAGACAAGTCGATAATAGTTTATAGACTATTTAAGATGTTTTATTAACCGCTAGCGGCCCGCCCGACGATCCGGTTCGTCAGTGCCATTGTTTATCTATTGTGTCTATAATTATAGTACTTGATTAGTAAAACTTATTTAAGTATTATTAAATAACCTATAAAATACTTTTTATTTCAATAAGCTAGCATTCTTAGTTTCTGAAATATCAAGGCTTATGTTGGTGACTCAGATTCATTGCTCCCGAGTGTATAATTTTAACACATTTGTCTTCCACAGTGACATTTCAAATAGGCTTTTTAAACACACGTTGTGTGAATAATATTTCCATAAGCTGTACACACCACAGCAAACATACGCACGGCAATACGTAATCGTATTAAACAATCTGTTTTGAGGTAAATGTGTTTTAAATAAAACCAAACATCAAACAACCTCTACGGCTCTCCAAATAAAACAAAATAACAAAAAATTCGAAATTGGGAAAGGCCTGTCATTTTTCGCGTCGTCGATTTTTTTAGTATGTTCGTAACATGAGTTATTTACAAATGTTTCCCTTGTGTTATTGAAAGCTCGGCTTACGTTACACAGAAGAATATTTTTTGGGAAAACGTGGAAAATTGGCTTACTTAAGTTGATGTTTTGACTCCCAACCAATATTATTGGTCCAAATATGTGAGATTTATGTATAAAATAGGTACAGAATTCAAAAAAAAGTTTTTACGAATTATTTATTTATTGGTACGATTAATGATACACGTGTTGTGAGTTATCGAAAATAGAAGGACTTCTTAGGAGGACGCTGCATCTTATTAAGGTTATTGGAAGACACGTCACAATTTAAAAAAATGAATTATTATATTTCATAGCTCCATTCTTCAGATATATTTACCAGGTAGTGCCTTTATCATACAGGTAGTTATTCGCACGCTTTAGATTTTAAATCGATTAACAATCGATACACAAGTTAATCGATGCTAAAATGACACTTGAACAGACTCCTGTCAAGCATCACTATTGACATCTCATTCCTTTTTCGTGCGAGGTAGCGAACGCACGCGTCCTCGAATTAGAAATTAATATATTAAATTGTTATACAAAAATATGTCTAAGCGCAAGTACGATGATGAACTCATAAAATTATACAAGTCAAAAATTAAAAAACTTGAAAATAAAAAACAAAAAAGTGGTCAACGTCGCCGAGTTATTTATTCCGATTCTGAATCAGATTTCGAAACAAATGAAGGTAAGTTCAAACTTATAGCGTTTATGGTGTTCGTAGTACATATTACTTCTATGATTGTGTCTTAATCGATTTCGTTTAAAAACCATCTATAAGTCTGCCGGGAGGTTTAACTGCGGGTTATTCACAAAGGCTAGACATGATGTGATGACTACCTGGAGGTTGACCGTGGGTCATACACGAAGGTCATTATAAAAATATATGCAATAGCTAGATGCACCACCCACATAAGAAAAAGTTATCTTTTTAAACTATAATGTAGTCTGTTATACAACTACCCTCAATATTGTGGTTTATTTACAGAAATCGAAACCCAGAAAAATAACGATTCGATGGACACAACTTTACCTACTTTAGTCGAAGACCTGGAACCTTGTCTGCCCAATGACATGCCCCAGCTGGAAGAACCGTCTCCACCCGACGTCACGGATCCACCTGCTTCCGTACTATTAGAAAATAGTCAAGTGATCTCTCAAACAGATCCTATTTCAGAGTTAGACCCTGAAATACGGTTAGCATTAGGGGACCCGGGTGAAGAAATCCCTACTTATGGTGAAAATATTCACACAGACATAGCTCAACGTTGGTTACCGCTTCTTCGAAAGGGGTTAACAAAAGAAGTTAAAGAAAATCTTTTGAAAGAACATAATATTCCAAGTAACTGCAAGCTTTTAAAAGCCCCCACTTTGAATCCGGAGATATCAGCAGCTGTGCCAGACATAGTCCGTGCCAGAGACAAGAAAATTGAGAACAAACAGGGTCAGTTAGGCGTAGGTATTACAGCCATATCTAAAGCTATGTCTTCGGTGCTCTGTGGTGGGAGCAAAGTTGATATCATAAAGTTGCTGTCAGAAGGATGTAGAATTCTAACAGACCTTCATTACCAAGAAACACAAACACGCACAAAGTTAATTACTCCGTGTTTAGATAAATCGTTTCTAAATATTATCCAAAACGAAGAAAGAGACGATACGCTTTTTGGAACACAGATTTCAGAAAAAATTAAAGCGTCAAAAGTGATTGAGAAACAAGGACTTCAAATAAAACGTAATACGCCTGCTGTCGCAAAACCACCACCTCAGCAACAAATACCAGTCAGACCTCGACTCGCGGGAAACTGGGCACCCCCTCCTCGATATACCTCGTCGGCGAACAGGGGGGGGCGGGCAGGAACTTACACGACGAGCAGACCTACCACGAGTACGAGCTTCCGGCGAAATCAACCTCAAGCGCCGCCTCCACCAGCGCCACCGCAGACCAGACAAGCGACGAGCAGGTCACGTGCCCCAACACGACGTTAGTGCAGGTACATGGAGGTAGATTACAATACTATTATAACTGCTGGTTATCTATCACACAAAACAAGTTCGTTTTAGATTGCATACTAAATGGTTATCGTATACCTATTGCTAGTACAGTGATGCAGTCTTATGTACCTTCGAACAATTTTTCTCATAAAGAGAAATACCAGATGAAACTAGCAATTCAGAACTTATTAAATTTAGGTGCTATTTCTAAGTGCAAATATGAAGATCCGCAGTACATTTCTCCAATATTTTTAACCCCAAAACCCAATGGTAAATTCAGATTTATATTAAATTTAAAAAACCTTAACAAATTTATAATAAAAGATCATTTCAAGATGGAAGATTATAGAACGGCCTGCAGCTTAATACCTGCAAACGGCTACCTAGCTACAATAGATTTAAAAGAATCTTACTTGTTAGTACCTATCCATCCTGATGACAAAAAATATCTGAGATTTCAATTTCAAACTAGTTCTAGGCAAATTTCCACATATCAATTTAATGCAATGCCTTATGGTCTATCGACAGCACCCAGAACATTTACAAAAATAATGAAAGCAGTGGTTAGTCATTTAAGAAGCCGTGGCTTTAATTCAGTCTCATATTTAGACGATACTCTTTGTATAGGGAAAAATTATGAAGATTGCTTGTTAAACGTTAGGGAAACTGTAAAACTTCTTAAATGTTTAGGATTCGTAATTAATTATGAAAAAAGTATATTAGAACCTAAACAAAAATGTAAATTTTTAGGCTTTATATTTGACACGGTAAACATGTCAATATCCTTACCGGAGGATAAACGGAATAATATATTAACCCTAATACAAAAATTTAAGAAATTACCACGATGTACTATTCGAGATTTTTCACAGCTTATTGGTGTATTAACAGCAGCATGTCCAGCCGTGAGATACGGCTGGCTTTATACAAATTCTTTGGAGAGAGAAAAGTTTCTTGCACTCAAAAATAATTCCCAATATGATGCCAAGTTTATACCTTCTTCTTCAATTTTGCCTGATTTACATTGGTGGGAAACAAACATTCTTCATGTTAAAAATACATTAGTCCCTACACCCTATATTCTAGAAATTTTTACAGACGCATCAAGATCCGGTTGGGGTGCGGTATGTGACAATAGACGTACAAACGGACACTGGAAAGAAAGTGAACTTAAGTTTCACATAAATTACTTGGAACTGCAGGCAGCCTTTCTAGGTCTGAAATGCTTTGCTCAATATAACTCTAACTGTGCTATATTGATGCGTATAGATAACACAACAGCCATAAGCTATATCAATAGAATGGGCGGTATACAGTTTCCTCATTTAAATCAACTAGCAAGGTCCATATGGCAATGGTGCGAGGAGCGAGATATATGGTTGTTTGCTTCATATATAAATACAAGAGATAATAAAGAAGCTGATGAGGAGTCCAGAAGGGTTAACCCGGATACTGAATTGGAAATTAGCAAAAATGCGTTTCAAACTATTGTTGAATATTTTGGTCAACCTACCATAGATCTCTTTGCATCTCGTACCAATGCCAAATGCGACACATACGCTTCCTGGAGACCGGATCCTGATGCCATCGCTGTTGATGCTTTTACTTTTCCTTGGAATCATCATTATTTTTATTGTTTCCCACCATTCTCTGTAATTCTCAAATGTTTACAAAAAATTGTTAACGAACAAGCCACGGGAATTTTGGTGTTCCCGTACTGGACGTCACAAGCATGGTTCCCCTTATTAAATAGCTTACTAAAATCTGACATCATATTTTTAAAAGATTCTTTACGATCTTATTACAGAGTGTACCTGCCACGGGAGATTACCCTGGGTGCTGCGATTGTCTCAGGCAAGCATTCATCAGACGTGGAATTCCACAGGAAGCATTAGAACTTATGATCGCTTCTCTCTCGGCAGGTACGCTGAAACAGTATAACACGACATACAAGTCGTGGTGGGGTTACTGTTTGAATAACAATTTTAATTTCCTTGAAGTTTCGATATTAGCCGTAATTAAATTCCTTACTGAACAATTCCACAGGGGAGCCTCATATGGATCCCTCAATAGTCACCGTTCAGCTCTTTCCTTGCTTTTAGGCAATAAAATAGGTTCAAATGAACAAGTGTCGCGTTTACTAAAGGGAGCCTTTAAATTAAGGCCAAGTTCACCCAAATATAATTACATTTGGGATCCCCAAATTGTACTTAACTTCATTTCTGATTGGTACCCTAATAATATCCTGCCCCTGGAACAAATTACAAAAAAATTAGCTATCCTTCTTGCCTTGTGCACAGCACATCGTGTTCAAACACTCTCAGTGATTAAAATTGTTATATCTCAGAATCAAATAATTATTACTATTTCTGAATTAATAAAAACGTCAGGGCCAGGTCGCGAAAATGCAATGTTAGTGTTACCCTATTTTCATGATAAACCGAACATTTATCCAGCGAAATGTTTACAAGACTATTTGCTTGTGACAAAAAATGTACGAAGATCAAATGAGTTAAACAATCTATTCATAACTCACAAGCGGCCACATAAACGTGCCAGCGCTCAATCTATCAGTCGATGGATAAGGGATGTATTAGGGGCCAGTGGCATTGATGTGGCGACTTTCAGCGCGCATAGCACGCGGCACGCCGCCACATCGAGCGCGCGCGCAGCTGGTGTGTCCGTCGATACGATCCGGAAGACAGCCGGCTGGACGCCCAACTCACAGGCCTTTGCAAGGTTCTATAACCGTCCAGTTATTGGAGAAAACTTTGCACGATCCCTTATTATGCCTAATTCTAGCAATTGATGCTGTTATGATTGTAATATCGAATATGATTATTTCATTTATACGAAGTGTATAAATATAAAAATTAAAGTGCAATTATTGTAATAGTTTTAGTTATTAAATAATATACGTGTTATGATTAGTTTGGAGTTTCAATGAATTAATACCAAAAACTTTTCAGACATTATTCAGGTGCTCTGAACATCTACCTGGTAAATATATCTGAAGAATGGAGCTATGAAATATAATAGATGATCAAACGAACTTCACAAGTGAAGTTCGATCATTATTATATGAGTAGCTCCATTCGAAGATATAGGTTCCCACCCTCCACAACCCAAGAAAAGTTTTTTGTGCTTTAACTCTAAAAAGAATGAGATGTCAATAGTGATGCTTGACAGGAGTCTGTTCAAGTGTCATTTTAGCATCGATTAACTTGTGTATCGATTGTTAATCGATTTAAAATCTAAAGCGTGCGAATAACTACCTGTATGATAAAGGCACTACCTGGTAAATATATCTTCGAATGGAGCTACTCATATAATAATGATCGAACTTCACTTGTGAAGTTCGTTTGATCATCTATTTTCGCTTATTTTGCCTTGAGCAGGTGTGTAATATTCCATTGAGTTCCCGACAGTAATGATTGATACCGCTGATACCGCAATACAGTTTTCTTTTTATTATTACTTGGCTTGGTTTCGTTTCACCCTAGTCGCAACGCAGACAGGGTCAAAGATGGAGCATGGAAATCCAAGTAACAAAGATATAGAGATATTCCCATATACCCTTCCGGCTCTAACATACACACGACGGAATACAGTGAACTGCTTGGCGCTGGACTTTAACATGAAGGTGGTAGCTAGCCAGGCGGACCGTATAGATCTTACCACCAAGCGTACTGGGTTTTTTTGAATCTACAAAACGCGTCTATTCTTAGTGTGGTAAAGAAGTTTTATGTTCTAGCCCGTCCCCACACAGGGAAAAATTTTTTTTAATTGAATCTAAGCTATTTACTCCCCCCATTCTGGCAGACATAACCATGTGGAGGAACGAGGTATGGTATTCCTCCAACCAAAGAGAGGATCCTCCAACCAGGCGGAGTCTTATGCCTGGCGGGCTACTGCCCAACAGTTAATGTTGCGCGGTTGCATATCCTATCTGCCTGTTAAATCTTGATATCGCGATGTAGGATCGAATAGTTCGCATGTGGCTCGATAGATGCCGCCACAGTTTTAAGAGACTACGACAAGCGCGGGGGACACACGCCCAGTGGCCTGATTCATCTAACTAAAGAAGTTCAGTTGCAATGTAGTTGCAGTTAAGTTTCGATCAAAACAACGCTTTGCGTAGACTATGCTCTCAGCATATGGCTATTAATTTGTGCTGAATAAATGATTTTCTTTCTTTCTTTCTTTAGGCGATCGCTTTCAGATACGCTCGCGTGAACTACACTGCAGCGTCACTCTAACTTCATTGGCGCGTCATGAAATTAATTACGTGAACGCGCCTACTGTACGGTGCGTTTTGGGCGCTAGACGAGCGCGGCGCGCGTGTGTTTGTCGCTGACCCTACACTCGTCCGACGAGCGTCAAACGCAACAAAATATCCACATTTTTACTAAAACTTTTTAACCGCTTCGTGCTGTTTCTTTTAACTTTATTATTGATGCAGAGAAAACGACAAAGAAAAATAGTAAAAAGGGAGGAGTTCGCGTCATATTCTCGCTCGACGGTCGTCGGGCGCTTGACGTAATCCGTTGCATAGAAATTCATAAAATTTTAATAAGCGCCCGAAACGCTGCAGTCTTTTCGCGCGCCTCGGGTGCTTGTTAAAACTATAGTCCCTTACTCTTTCTACAGATTTACGTAAGAGATTCTATTGTTATCAGAGGAATGCCAGCAGCATGCATTTGCTGTGATGATATTGCGATTATCAACCGCCAGCCAAGCCTGTTGATTTTGCCAATAATACCCAGGATGCTTCATTGTCCCCCTTAGTAAGGGAGGCCTATGTATAACTGCTGACATTTCCTGTCTTAAATGTTTCCTACAGTTACATTATCAGCTTATTACTGACCCTCTGTTAGGCACTGACCTCTTCTCAGAATGAGAACGGCCGGCCTTAGGGCCTTTTCACTGTCATGCGGGTGTCACCCGCACCCGTGGCGCCTGAATTTCACCTTTTCAAAGATGTATTTATTGTGATGCGTGAAACACGTACGAAAAGGTACCGAACTGCGAGCGCCACGCATGCGGGTGACGCACGCACGCGGGCACGAACCCGCATGACAGTGAAAAGACCCTTAGTCTACCACGCCTACTGCGGGTTGGCAGACTACACACACCATCGATTTTTTTTTGAAGCCCCGTGTTTTGCCCTTTTCCCTCACGATTTTTTGCGCAACTGTTAATCAAATTGTGATCCGCACATGAATTCGAAAGGTCAGATGTGCGAGCCGGGTTGGAACTCAGATCTTCCTACATGGAAGGTAAGCGTTCAAAGACTAGGCTGTCACTGCTTTTCTGAAATAACTAGGAATAGAATATTTGCGACTAGGATCAAACGCGACCAAGTCTAATAATAAGAAAATAGCATAACATCACGCCTGTTTTCCCCGAAGGATTGGCAGAGGTGTATAGTACATAATCATTTCACCGATAACGTAACAAAAAAAAAACCGGCCATGTGCATGTAGGGCCACGCGCAGTAATAGTGTTCGCGCCGTATTGTTCGCAGTAAAATTTATAGTTGCTACCTCTATGGGCACATGTACGTATCATTGAGCTAGGCCGATGAGTTCGCCTTTAAGTGTCCAGGACGAGAAAAACAACGCTCTCTTTTCAAATAATGTAAATTCAGCTGTCACTAGAACTTTTCTCCGCTTCATGTCTGCTTGACGCGCTGTCAGCTCTCGCATCATTTTTTCATTTATAATCCGCTACTGAGTCTTGGAATTATCAGGGATTCAGGTGTTACCGCTCGCGAGTGCAAACTACATCGGGAGGCGCGCCTTTCCCATCGCGTAAATCGCGCTGTGCTCGTGAAAGAACTCTTTGTAAAGACTCTCGCCATCAAGAAAAGCTGTCGTCTGCAGCATATAAAGGCGTTGCGAGTTGGCTGGTTTGCTGGTAAGTGCATGTGCTTGCTATTATAAGGCTTCTATAGTATTTACTGCGAACACGGCCCTTCTCCTTCGCATCCGCTCCGCATCTTTATATTTCCGTCCGCTTGCTCCACCAAATAGGGTTCCGTAGTTGCACAATAATGCGGACTAAGAAGAGGGCTTAGTAATTTTTCAACGGAATTTGTACGTAATTTTTACTTTTCCGGTTGGTCGACTATTACTCGTAAACTTGTAAAGCCTACTTAGCTGTGATAGTTTTCCTTTTAACTACGTTGTGTGTACTACTACCGTGATTTTTTTCACATATCCAAAACTAGCCGTTTAGCTGGCAGGGGGGGAACACTTGACCCTAACAAAAATTAGCACTTTAAAGTTTAATATTTCAGAAACGGATCCCTTAATCGAAAAATTGTATGGACTAAGAATATTTTTGAAAGAACTTTCCAACAACACCCCACACGATGGAGAAGACGAGAAAAAAAAAACATCCCACTTTAGATGTACAGGAGGCAGGCACCCTCAAAAAAAATATTTTTCATGATTTTATTTTACCTACCACTTTCTCGGCGTGGTTTATATGTATACCCGTGCCAAATTATAGCTTTGACGGACGGACATGGCAAAACTATAAGGATTCCTTGTTGACTATGGAACCCTAAAAAACAAAGAACAGTATATACAGGGTGTAAACGAATTCGTGTAATTCCGTAAAACCACATGATATATTACTGGTGTAGATTGGCCACGCACGGGATTTAGTTTGATTAAAAATAAAAAATAAAATAATTATTTTTTTCATGCGGCTTTGTTACCGATCGTATCTAAAGTTTAGATGGTTGGTGGTTTAGATTCTAAACCACCTAATAAGGATTCAGTAAAAAATAAGATTATTTTTTTTGCAAAAAAATTGTTTTATTTTTGTGAACATTTCAATGCCACGCATAAATTAATGAAAGCACGGTGACACGGCTGGCAGGCACGACTAACGCGATATCGCTCTTTGCAGTTAGATAACTCATGTCTCTAAAATAACTCGGAAATGGAAAACTAAGATAATTGATTTTCACAAATTCCCATTTTGGGTTAATCTGTGTCACCAGTAGATCACGTGGTTTGAAGGAATTACATGAATTCGTTAACACCCTGTATATCTTTATCCAAATCACAATAAAGTCTCAACTACACAACGTAACATGTTATTTCCAGACCTTGAAAGAGGCTTTACCCACTCAGTAACGTATGGTAATGTGACTCGGGAAACAGATATATTACGGGAAACGAACGGTTTATATGGGACAATAAAACGGACTCGCAGCGCTTTATATTTAACGCTCCTGTCGTTGTGTATGTACCAGACTTTATTTAAATGAACAATAAAAGTGTTTCCTTAGTAACAACTTGTTTAGATTGTTGCGTATAGGAACTCAAATAATATGTGGTATATACAGGGTGTAAACGAATTCGTGTAATTCCTTCAAACCGTGTGATCTACAGGTGATACTGATTGACCCTGCATAGGTTTTTTTCAGAATCAACAAAAAAAGTTTTCAGATATTGAAACATAGTATTCTGTATGATTAATTTTAGCATCCCAAGTTAACTGACTGCGTGGAGCGATATCACATTATCATGATATCACACGGGTTCCGTCACTGACGATTCGTCATAAAACACGATACGTTATGACAGATGGACGTTCACATTGCATACGGAATCGTGTTTTATCACGATTCGGCAAAATATCCGAATTGATGTTCACATTCGTTTCGTGATTCTTAGTCTTGGATGAACTATCGAACACGATGGATCCGTCACAAAAAAATCACAATTCGTGTTTTTTGACGAACGTGTTTTTTAAAAGACGATACGTGATTTAAGACGTATCCGACATTTTTCACGGTTCGTAATGCGTGTGAACACGGGTATTTAAAAAGAATAGCCACCGTCAAAAAAGAAACGAATCGTGAAAAAAGACGATTCGTCAAAAAAAAACGGATCGTCTTCGTGTGATTGAGCACTAAGGCTGGCTGGTGTTCCCTAACATCAATTATATGCTTAAACAACCTTTTAACTAAATTCTAGAACAATTATCGAGTAAACGGTTGTGTAACCAGAGAATTAATGTTAGTAAACACCAGCGTTAATGGAAGAGATAGCTCTTGTTTAACCAGCAAACCTATCTTACAAGGAGATGGTACGAATACTTTAAAAGTTCTCAAACAACACTCAAACGGATCGCAAAAATATCAAGCGAAAAAATTCTTGGTATTTTTACTAAAAGGTTATGGCTATGAAAATACGAAAATATTATAAACATCTTTGAATGAAATTCAACATAATAATTATGTCATGTATACGCGGCTACATATCACTACTTATTATAAAACAAAGTCGCTTCCCTGTCTGTCCCTATGTATGCTTAGATCTATAAAACTACGCAACGGATTTTGGTGCGGTTTTTTTAATGGATAGAGTGATTCAAGAGGAAGGTTTTAAGCTATAAAACGTACACGTACGAAGCCGGGGCGGGTCGCTAGTCAATTATAAGCTGATCTCTCGTTGTAAAGAAAGCCTATAGAAGTTGTAAACGAATTCGTGTAACTCATTCAAACCGCGTGATGTACTGATTGAGCAAGAAAAGGGATTTTATAAGAAAAAAAAACAAAAACAAAACACGGTCTTCTGTGTCTGAGTAATTTTAGTGCCATTTTAACTGACTGCGCGGAGTGGTATCGCGCTAATCGTGTTCGCTGGCTGTTTCGCCATTCCATTCCATTCATTTATGCGAGGCATAGAACTGACTTATTTCACAAAATAATGAATTTTAGCAACATTTTTTTTGTTTATTTTTATTAAAGCCTGGCTTAGATACGATCACTTACGCCTGGCGTATGAAATTTTATTTTTTTATTTTTAATCAAGCTTAATCGTGCACGGTTAATCTGTGTACCTGTGATAGATCATGTGGTCTTAAGGAATTACACGAATTCGTTTACACACGGTATAATGTGAGATCAGCTCATACTGGAAATGTATAGCTTGAATTAGCCGTGCGAACTTACACGCTACCTCGCGTTCGTATTAAAAGTAACAAACATACATATGAAAGTTTTACATTGAACAATGTGGAATAATTAAATTTGTTCAGTTACTACAACAATGGAAATTCCTTTCTAATTCTACTGAAAAATGCTAACGTGGTATTTGTCGGTAACATTTTTACACAGACATTATATATATGGTCCGAATTGCCAACCCGCAGTGAGCAAGCGTGGTGATCAATGCTCGTTCCTTCTCTGTATGAGAAGAGGCCTTTGCCCGGCAGTGGGACAGTTACAGGCTGCTTTATTTATTTATTACTTATATATGATGTTGACCCAGAAGAAAGTTGCGGAATACATTCACTTTTAAACTAATTTCTGCCTAGCCTTTTCTCAACATATTTTGATTGGTGGTAGGATCTATAAGGTCCGTCTGGCTAGCTACCACCTGAACATTAAAGTCCGGCGCCAAGCAGTTTACTGTGTTCCGTCGTGTGTATCTGAGAGCCAGAGGGGTATAGAGGATTCTCTCTATATCTCTGTTACTTGGATTCGTGTGCTCCATCTTAGACCCTGTCTGCGCTTACCATCAGGTGCGACGAGGGTCAAGCGCGACCAAGACAAATAATGAAAAATAAAAATGTTGGGGTCAGCTCTTAGTCTAACCTAATGCGGCTGAATACCAATATTTTACATGGAGCGACTGCCATCAGACCTTCGCAACCCAGTTACTGGGCAATACCGATATCCTAAGGTTAGACAGATTGTCAGACTCGGGTTTCTGGCTACCCGTAATGATTGTCGTATGTATACAAGACATGATTTGCAAGAAAAAGAGGGGTTGTTCTTGTTGAAACAATAAATAAGATATTAAATTAAGTACTCTAAATACTAAACCTAAAACAAAAATAAATAAATACTATTAAATATACGATAAACTTTTTTATATGTCTTAGGTAATATACAAGGTTAATAAGAAAGCGGGTACTAATTCGCAGGCCATTTAGTTTTAAAGCAAGTGTTAAAGTTTCAAAATTCGATAATTTTTATTTCTATGTTTTTGGTTTTAATTTTTGAGAAATTCTTCGTTCCTACTTTAGTTATGAATTCAGAAAATGGACCTTCTAATCCGTGACCCCAAATATAATCTACAATGTAAACACAGCTGAGAATACCTAGATAGACTTAAGCGTATTTTTAAAAAATCTTTGGACTGATATTTCTCTTGAACTGTTGACTTTTGGGAAAGTTGTAGAACAAACGTTATTTATTATTATGGTTACTTTAAAACCCTTTCGGAATGATACCCCCTTTCTGATTAACCTTGTATGATTTAGTAAAAACAAGCAATAAATAATAAATACATTATTGTCAGTGTCGAAGCTACCTAGTGAAATCTGATCTCCATAATTGGTTTCGCCGCTAACCTTTTCAAAAGCCAAATTTCCATCCAAAATCCTATCCAGCCAGTTTTTAAATTTAAAATCCGTGCAGATAACGGTCAGCACATTCGAGATAGCTCTGAAAGGTCGAGCTTCAAATTGTGGTAATCACGCGGTCCGACGGAGCGCGAGTAATGTCTGGGACACGAGCGTACCGAGGTCATCTACCGGCTACTGGGTGGGTAGGAATCATCTAGGGATTATCAGATCAAGATGGAAGATTGAAAAATTAAAAACCAATTATTTGTCCACCAAAAAATGTTACATTGTTATAAGAATTCAACATGTGCGTAGATATTAAGGAGGGTTTCGAAGTGATCATTTATTTATTTTTTTATTTAGCGATAGGCTTGCGTTTGACCACTATCTCGCCTGATGGTAAGCGATGATGTGGTCGACGGTGACACACGCTTGCCTAAAAGTAACCTATTCACTCTCGACTTAAAGACCCCAAGGTTGTCCAGACTCCGGCAGGGAATTCCACTCCTTAGCTGTGCGAACATTGAATGTTTTCGCAAAACGCTTTGTACGTATGGGTGGGATGTCCACCATGTACCAATGGCGCATTGCCGTACGTCTGGTAGTCCGATCATGGAAAGGGCCAGGCGGAATCAAATTGTACAGTTCCATCGCACACTCCCCGAAAAACCGACAACGGCTGGCAACTCGGCGTCGATGTTCAAGGCTTAGGAACTTTGAGTTGACCAGTGCATCGTTGCCGATTTTAAGACTTAATTTAGGATTAAGTCTAAAAATCTAGCTCGGTTTTAAAAAATATTTCGAAAACAAGGTTCTTTGATTGCCGTGCTGTGCACATTTTTGTCTAAGAAGTTTTCATAGACTCAACTGTAAAAACGTCTCCGGTGTTTTGTGGAGCCAACTGAGTGATAACTTGGTACATAGTATGTTTCATACATACGCTGTGGCTATGCTCTGCACATGTGCTACAGCAATATGCTGAGCGAGGAACGACTTGCTCGGGTGTGATGCATATTTTTCCAAATGAAATTTTAATTTGGTTATTTTTGTTGCTTTTAATTATTTTTAATTCTTTTCTTTTTTTTCATACCTTTCTTAGTGGTAGAGGATGAGAGATAGAAAGATTACTTATTATTCCAAACGGCTCAAGTAATATAAACACTCTAAATCTTTTAGAAGTAGAATAACTGAAGATCCTCCTCTCTACCAGAGTACATATTGAACCCTACCGACACTAACAGTACTATACCAATGTAAACAAATGACTGTGTGACTAGCGCTTTTGGAGAAAACTTATTTTAAACTCTCTATCAAAATATTCCTTTTGTATGAATGGTTAGGCCATTTTTCTACGACATACGACTCGACACGACAAAATGTGGTGACGACTCCAAGCACCATAAGGTCTTATTTTAATAATTCACTATATTTTGCACAGTGTCTTATTAAATGCTAAAGATTATGAACATACAACAAAAAAAAACTGATGGTATTATCTTTACTGAAAAAATATAATTTTATGAATTAATCAATTAATTTAGTTTTAGGTGTAATAACATCTGTGCACACTACTCAATGAGCACGGGGCCATTTTCTTGCTAGATGATTAATGTAAGTAATGAAATGACAGATTTACTAAAAAATTATGACACGAAATATGCAACTGACATTTTTTTATGATACGTACATTATCTTCAGCATTCATTAGTGAATTCTAAATTTTTTTAATTGGCGCTAAACATAATATCGTGGACGTAAACGTTGCCCCACACTAGAATTTCTCCTGTATCGTGGGTGCGTTTACATACACAAATCTTCACATGTATAAACGCCCAGACCTGGAACAACTATCTGTACTAAAAGTTAATAAAACTATTAAAGTAAGACCTTATAGTTCTATGAACCGATTACTCACGGTTTTATTCTATGTGCTCTTTTACCACGCAATCCTTAACTGCGGTTTCTTTGTTAACAGTACTAAACGGTAGTATCTTATTAAACCTCTCAACCTCCATTTGAGATCTATTAAATACAAATAGACCTGAATCGCAATAGTACCCGCTTACATAACAATAGACACATAAATATCCCTATGGAAGGCATTGATGGCGAATGTGTCAATACCATCAATTTGGTAGACGTTATGACGTACCCTACCCTCATTGAAAACATATCAAGCTTATACAACGAATTATTTAGTTAGCTGTCGAGTTAAGAAAAACCTTTAGCCAGGCACGCACGAACAACACGAATCACTATGAACATGTTCGCCGAACAACTGTTTGGTAAGTCCGTGTACGCACGAACGAACACGAACATCGCGAACACGAACATCGAACACGAATCACTATGAAGGTGTTCGCCGAACACACTGTGTACGAGCCACTCGTACATTTTTATATGCTCAGCAAATTTGTAAACTCGTGTAACACAAATTAAATTATAACTTATAATATTGATGACTAGGCGGTCCTTACTTAAGTAGCAACAAACATTGTCATTTTCAAAGCATTTTAATAAATCATATATTTTTAGTGTATCAGGCGCACTCAAGCAGCATGGTTGTTTTATTCTATCACATCAGTTAGTTACAACACCATGCACATCATCAGGCACCAGCAGCCTAACCTAGCAGGCATCAGCAGCCGCTAGGTCTTATCAAGCATTTCGGTTGTTTTAATAGCAAGAGTTAAAACACCGATCTTATCAACATATCATTCACAATGCAGGAAAACATTCCTACACACTGTTTGGTAGTAGTACGAACGTGCCAACAATGTGTTCGATATTCGTGTTCGCGATGTTCGTGTTCGCTCGTGCGTACACGGCTAAACGGTGTTTTTAGCGAACACGTTCATAGTGTTTCATGTTCGATGTTCGTGTTCGTCCGTGCGTACATGGCTTCATGGCACGCACATGTAAACAACGTGTTCGATACGAACATGGCTTTATGAAAACTCATTTTACCGAACGTTGTGGGAGATTTCCGTTATGATGAGTTTTTTCCAATCCGAAATAAGATTATCGAAATCTAATTTCTTTATATCGGGACTTGGAAGTTATTACTTTGACGCTGATGAGAAAAAAATAGCGCGCCGGCGCCGGCGGATGCCGATTGACAGAAAGGATTTCCTGTTTATTACTTATTTTCTAGGAAATGAACTAGTAAATAACGCAGTACTAAAAATACTATAGTCATGAACTTAATAAATTGCTTAATACGTCACACACGTAGCTAAAAATACATTTATATAAATTATAACAAGACAATAGGTACATATTATGTGTTACGATTTATTTTCAATAATATTTTATATCCATCTTGAATAACTACACACATCTATATGTCGCAGAATCAACACAGAAGCACAACTATTAGAATGACTATTGATTATTGTTAATGTAGTAGGACGCCATCTATTGTCGGAAACGTCAAGCAGTGTGCTTGGGTGAGGTCGGTGCGGGGCGTGGCATGTCTTGTTTGACGGCTGTCAGCTGTCATTCTTTTTGACATTGGATGCATTTGATTTGAGTGAAGTCACTTTGTAGTGAGACACGAAGGCGAGAGGTCGTTTTGCCAGCCTGCACCGAACTTACCGCGTTTCCGTACTTTAATCAGTTTCCATCGGTGTGATCATTAGAGATTTTATTATTTTGGTATCGAGAGTGAATAAATAGAGGACTATAATCAGTGTTGTGACTATTATTTCCTGCCTACACCAAGTCGAACTTGGACTCTGATGACGAGGTACCCGCAATGAGTGAACTACCCTCGTTATCAGAAGTGGGATGCAACTCGAACGCCTCACGTGGTGTAAGTGATAGTGCTAACCAAGAAAAGCGTAAAGACAATGCGCGCGTGTTTGATAGTGACACTGAAACGGAAAAATGGCGTTTTCTGCTAGAGCAGCAAAACAAAAATTTTATGGCCATCGTGCAAGCAATGAAAACACTTTCTGCGATTGTGGATGTTCGCCTTCTGGATTTTGACCCCGAAAAACGGACGCGTGCATGGCTGACAACAGGGAGAGCCGACTGGATCACTTGCTTCAATTTTCGTGTACAAGGACACTACGCATCCAACTGTAATAAGAGGAACGCCAAGGAGACGTGCAGTAGCACGGCGGTTGATCCCGCCAGGGAAAAGCGAGTTGATGTGTACCTGGTGGACGTGCCTGCTGGATCCTTACGGCACTCTGGTGAGCAATTCGATTTTTATTATGACTGGTGCGAGATGTTCGCTTGTTAAAGAATCTGTATCCTGTTTTAGTCGTAAACGACTTTATGAAAATGTGACATTGACTGCTATTGGACAGACTTCTGTAAGGTCGACTATGCGACTGTACAAATTATGACTACTGTTGAGATAGATGAAATTCTTTTTGAAATTCTTTTCCACGTTTTATCTGACCGTTTTCCATTACCGCTTATCTCTGACTCTGACTTTAACAAGACTGTTAATTGTTGGACCTTAAGTGTGAGAATAAAAGATGTAAATGTAGTATGCAAGTCGCTCAGATCGCATACATGTCCATGCCATTCGTAGGCGTAGGTGTAAAATCGGGCCTCATTTCCCGTCTCAGTGCGGCCACGATGGTGTGTGGCGTGCGTTTGGCTTGGATATGTAGGTGCTCGCTGATGATACCGTCGGATGGAGGCGATGTGTTGAGGTTGGGTACCGGATGGAGGTCCCAAGGTTGCCGGATAGAGGCAATGTGATGTGTTGATGTTGGGTACCGGATGGAGGTCTCAAGGTTGCCGGATAGAGGCAATGTGATGTGTTGAGGTTGGGTACCGGATGGAGGTCCCAAGGTTGCCGGATGGAGGCAATGTGATGTGTTGAGGTTGGGTACCGGATGGAGGTCCCAAGGTTGCCGGATGGAGGCAATGTGATGTGTTGAGGTTGGGTACCGGATGGAGGTCCCAAGGATTGCCGGATGGAGGCAATGTGATGTGTTGATGTTGGGTACCGGATGGAGGTCCCAAGGTTGCCGGATGGAGGCAATGTGATGTGTTGAGGTTGGGTACCGGATGGAGGTCCCAATAGAGTTTTGCATACTAGATTTGGTCGGAAAGTTTCACGAACTGATTTGAAAACTAATGGTTATTGAAGAGATTTAAATGCTGAGATAAGATTTGATGGGAATAAGTGGTTCAAAATAAAATTTTTGTTTGAATTGTAAAACCTTACCTTCCGACATCTTGGTCAGGAAGGCCGAGCAAAGAACGTTTTACTTTCCATGGATTCTTGTTTCAGATGCTTCACACGAGGACGTGTGAATTGTCAAGATGGTCGTGTCGCAGAATCAACACAGAAGCACAACTATTAGAATGACTATTGATTATTGTTAATGTAGTAGGACGCCATCTATTGTCGGAAACGTCAAGCAGTGTGCTTGGGTGAGGTCGGTGCGGGGCGTGGCATGTCTTGTTTGACGGCTGTCAGCTGTCATTCTTTTTGACATTGGATGCATTTGATTTGAGTGAAGTCACTTTGTAGTGAGACACGAAGGCGAGAGGTCGTTTTGCCAGCCTGCACCGAACTTACCGCGTTTCCGTACTTTAATCAGTTTCCATCGGTGTGATCATTAGAGATTTTATTATTTTGGTATCGAGAGTGAATAAATAGAGGACTATAATCAGTGTTGTGACTATTATTTCCTGCCTACACCAAGTCGAACTTGGACTCTGATGACGAGGTACCCGCAATGAGTGAACTACCCTCGTTATATATTTTGTCCACCTAATGAATGCGAAAAATAAATATTTTGGCATTATCTGGAAATTTTGCACAGAGTTTCCTATCGTAATGGAAGCGAGGTATAAGAAAAGTTTTTCTAAATTCAACTTGTTATGGGGTGGAAATTTTGCAAGATAAATTGTATTTCCTGCGTGTACTTTTATAATAAACTAGAGGTCACTTGCGGCTTCGCCCGCGTGGATGTCGTTTATCGCGTATTCCGTATTTTTCGGGATAATATAATTCAATCATGATTCGAAAGACACGTAGCGCTATCTATATAAGAACGTTATTGTTGTTTTCCTCGGGAATAGTACTTTTTTTCGGGATGAAAGGTACCCTACGTTCGTTTCTGTACACCTGACAACGTACATGCAAAATTTCAGGATGATCCGTTAAGTGGTTTAGGCGTGAAAAGGTAACAAACAAACTTATTTTCGCATTTATAATATTATAGTTAGGATACTTAGGATTGCCCTAAAGCTTGCGGTAATTAAGACAATAAAGAAAAGTTTAAAATGTTGTTGTTAGATAGGATGTATTATAGTATATTACCGACTGTCTGTCTCGATGATAACGATATAAAATAAATGACAATTATTCACGGCTACATATTTGGGGTGCATGAAAAGAGCCTCCACGAGTGACGATACTTCAGTACGTCCGCACCCTGGGCAGTCAGCCCCGCTACCAACCTTGCTGACTGGCCAATCTTTTCACCACAGCATGAGCTATTTTTGTATAGCTCGTGCTAAAAAGAGAAGAACGGCTACATATTACAGTATAAGCCGAATTGTACGGAAAACCTATACAATACGAGATCAGCTCATATTGGAAATGTATGGCTTGGTACGTAGTCATGCGTACATCATCTAGTATGGTATAAAGCAGAACTCTGTAATTTAGAAATAAGACCTTTCTATCTTTTGTTTTTGTACTACCTGTGATAAGAAAAAAAAAAATATTCTACTAGAGGTCGCTCGCGGCTTCGCCTGCGTTTATTCGTCAGTATATTTCAAGATAAAAGTAGCCTATATCCTTTTCCGGGTTCCAGCCTATCTCTGTACCAAGTTTCATTAAAATCGGTTCAGCGGTTTAGGCGTGAAAGCGTCACAGAAACACACACACTTCACGCCACGTCACAGAAAGTTCACATTTATAATATTAGTAGGGATTTCTATATCAACTTGAAACTTGGTATAAATTCTCTTTCACACGTTTCAAAAAAAGCCTAATAACGTGTGCTGCGGTCTATTGAAGTTGGCATTGAACAGAGAAAGATGGAGATTGCTACACCGACAAATGCCAGCCACTTAAGTTTTGGATGGATTTAAAATAACCTTTATATATTATGAACGGTCACTCGGGTCATTTATCATGTAATACTTAATTGTTGAGCCAGCAAAAAAGCAAACAAAAATTTTCAGTTAAAAATAGAAGTCCACGTCAGTCCATTTTTTGTCTATATTTATCCCGTAAAATCCGTATAACTGTCACCCCCAGTCCTGCGCCGGTCTCGGGTGACGGACCGCAAGCGATGGTCGCTGACTAATGGAGCCGCTGTGCAAACTTTTATAACACTATTAATAGCTCGTGTTAATCATGTTGATGCAAATGTGAGAGCGGTTTGGCTGGATTGTTTTTTTTTTATTTATGTTGATGTAGCATTTTATTTTTACTTTGTATGTGATTGTAGGCAAACTAGCCGACGGGCAATTTGATGAAAAGTGGTTACCGCCACGCTGTCTATATACAGGGTGGTAATTTGAGATGGGGCATGAAGAGCAGCTACCTTAACCATTGTAGCTACAGGAAAACGTTCTTGAGAGACCACCCCTAACTTTTGGGATAATTTCAATCGGCATTCACAGATTTTGAAAAAAAAGTACAGACAGCGAGAATATGGGCTGGTTTCACAAAACTTTTTATGATGCCAATCGATCTTATTTCCCATAAGGATCAAAAGACTGCCCTTCATGCCCCATCTCAAATTACCACCCTGTATAGCACCAAAAGGATTGCTGATAGGTTACCAACCTTAGAGACCAAGTTCTGGTTTGAAATTTTGGTTTTTCTATCTTAAGTTATGTTGTGTTTTGTTGTAATTATTTTATTTTAATATGTTGATTATTCTTTTTTATAATAATTACTAATTATGTGAAAGTGTACACCTTTAAGGTAGATTTTTGAGGAACTAATTATTTATTATTAAGATCTCATGTAAAATGTACCAAAAATCACACCAATAAATTAATTTGAATTTGAAGAGTATGCTTGGCGGCAGATATAGGTATGGCGGTAATATTTCCCGGATGAGCTCTTTCACAAGGAGCTCTACTACTACTCTAATTGAAGAAAGGATATGAATACAAAACTATCAACACTTATTAGTGAAGGTGAAAATTTGCCGTATTAAGTATGTACTGTAAGGCCGAAATAATTTGACCGCCCTGAACATTGGCTCTTCAAACTTTCACGCATGTTTATTCAGAAAGAAATGAATTACTTTAAAAACTAACAAATAAACTTTATTCAAAAAATAAGATAATGTTAAATACATTTAAATAACATCATTTACAGGCTATTTAGTTTCTAAAATATTCATTGCGCAATCACTTGCATGAAGTTCAAGGCGGTTAAGATTTTTCAGCTGTATTCATTTATAGACATTAACGTATTTTCAATTGGGATAAGCTGAAATGGACAATATCTTTAAATTTTACTTGCCATTATGCGAAAGAAATTGATATAAATTTAAATAGAGCCCAGACACCAAAATTATTCGAAATAAGAAGTCGGAATCAGCATCCGTTGTTTTCAAAATTGTAACACTGGTTAAACAACCGGTAAGTTAAAATTTTAGGTTTTTTTGAGTAAACCTTTGTTTAATCAGTCCATTAATATTGGTGAACACCAGCCTAAATCCCATTCCATTGTATCATATTGTTAACAAGACTTAAGTTTTCTTTACAGTTCGACAAGGACACTCAAACAAGGAATTATGTTGCGTAAACAAAAGCTACCAGAGACAATGATACCTAATAATTATCATCGATAAAATAGAGCAGGGGTGGGATACTAATGCCCGCGGGTCGACCTCGCGCCGCCGGCCCGCTAACAACCCTCCCTTTTAGAGCAAAAGTGTATGGTCATAACAAATAGCCGTAATAGGCATGTTGACAGCATCAATAAATTGCAAATCTAGTTTTATTGATGAACTCTCTAACTGGCGGATTTTCAAATCCGCCAGTCAGAGTTTTGAAAAATAATGGACACGGTTTTTTCTTTTGTTAAATCTATGAATATTTGGAAAGATAAAACGCATCAAAACTCGAGAGTGGGGGCTTGTGACGTCAGAAGCAAGTAAAAATTGTACTTACTTGTGACGTTTTGGCAATGTTAAAAGTGTCGTATCTTCGTCAATATTGGTTTACGTAACAAAAGAAAAGTATGTTTAATTTCCGATACTGAGTAACCCTATATAATTCTTAGAGTTGATTTTTTAACGTCTTGTATAATGTTATGCGGCTTAAGTGTGAAAGATGGCTGCGAAAAAATACAATGAAGTCCTCTATGGGAACAAATGAAATGAAATTCACAACAACCTATTATTGGAGCCAAAACTGTTAGTTTCGGCGGAAGAAAACGCACTTTTTTTTTGGAATTCTGGCTCCCTGCAGAATTTCTTGCGTTTTTCTAGCCCATCATAAAAAAAGTTTGTCCACCCCTGGACAGAGTAATCGATACCGTTTGGTTTCTGGTTACAGATTAGATGATCTCATCTCTCGCCGGGAGGAAACTAATAACATCGTGTTGTGATCTCGACCCGCCTAGCAATCGAGATAATTATAACAAAACACTCTTTCAATAACCCCTACTGTGTTGTTTTTGCTACCTATACAATATCAATTACCGCCGCCAATTACCGGGTGTCGTAAGAAGTAACTATGAAACGAATAATCACTACATAGTACAAAACAAAGACGCTTCCCGCTGCCTGTCTGTCGGATTTTGATGCGGTTTTTTTTAATAGATAGAGTGATTCAAGAGGAAGGTTTTAAGCTCTAAAACGTACACATGCGAAGCCGGGGCGGGTCGCTAGTAACGAATTATAATGATATTTATTTGTTTCTCAAGATGAACATGTTGGAAGGATCATTAGTACGGAGTATCAATTGACAACGAAACGCAAGTGTGAAGTTGGCGCGCTTCGACAGAGTCCTGCCTGACGTTCGTGCAAGCCGACGAGCGAGGGCGCTACAGGCGGCGTGGAGCAGCTCTATTGACCATCCGACATCGTGCGAACAACAAGTGCCTAGAAACTGTCTAACGTTTCGCTTTTTAATTCTCAATATCATCTAAAATCAACTTCTGACTATTTCTTCTCGCCCGCAACATCTGCGCCTAGTAAAAATGCAAAATGGTGAAGATTCCAGCTCCAATCGGCCTCCCGTTCTACATACATAATTCTTTACAAAAAACGGTTGGGCTAATGATGACTTTATATACCGATGGTTGCCTCTGCAGCCGAACTAGGGGAGTACCCTGTATTTCGGCGAACTAAATTATTATGAGAGTATTCTCTGTAATATCTAAGAAAAACATGCCACCGAGTTTCAATTATATTTTTGCAGGACTTGGTGGCGCTGCTTGCAAAGCCATTTGCTTGCCGTTTGAGAATAATAATGTCAAACTCAGTACACCTAAAATAAATACACTATTTCATCGATTGCAAATTCAGATGGTAAGTCCAGCCGCACATTTTAAGAACTGTCAGAAAAAGTATGATGTTTGCGCGGAGGCCCTCTGATACATATACTAGTAACCACGATTTGTGTAATTCGGTCTAAATGTTGGGATAAAAAAAGGCATTGTGTGCCTTTTAAATGTTCTATGCGATTAGACCAAGCATCTGTATGTTTATAGCGTGTACTAATCGCGAAAGTTTAAAAACAGATAGTACTAGAGCCAGGCTGCCACATCTGGCAAATTCTGACTGAATAAGACTCCTGTAAATGGAAAGTTACCGACCGAAATATTATTATTTTAATGTCAAGAAATGGCAATTTCCGAGTACACACGTAAAACACATCCGTAGACAAAAGAATTCTTGTTTGTAGTACTTACGCAAAGTATTACAACTAACTCAAAGGTTAAGGCAAGACGGCTGATCGACACTTCGAAGGCGGCCTCTACTTTGGTCAAAGGATTAGCATTGCCATACAACGTGGCAATGCTGCCAGCCTTCTGGACACGTTACCAGTCGACAGCGATGCGGAGTAATATTTTGATGCCCTATTTCAGTACATAGTTTTTTTGGGATATATTTTTCTTTATTTGAACTCATATACTTTTATTTGTAATTTTGTAAATATTGTTTGTGTTAATAAAACTAGGTACCGTTTAAAAAAAAACTCAAAGGTTTGTTGTTATTAAGTTGAAAGAAACCTATATAGGTCGGGCGAAGGCTTCTACGACAAGCTTGCGAGATTTTATAGAGTAAAAACGCTACGCAGCTGCTACGATGTAGCTGACGTCACTACTACGGTAGCTACGCGGTCGTGGCCGATAACAGATCGACAATTTTCCTGCAGTTACATCTTTCAATGCGCAATGCACGGATGACACGGATTGAAATTGAATAGTACTGGATTTTTAAGGGTTGAAATTGATAGACGCATTGCTGACATGTTAAATAGGGTACCATAAAACGTCGGATATGCAAGTTTTTCATGAAATATGTTCCTGTTTTGTAACTTTTTTAAAAACAGCTTTTAACTGACATGACGACCCTCATCGTCAATGGAACTCAGTCCACCATTACTTTTATTAAAGATCATCAATAATGTCTGTCTCAAGAGTCTAGTAGTCGCAAGCGCGACTGCTGAGCGTTAAGTCCTGGGTTCAGCCCCCAAGTCTGGCAAAGTGTTATTATGTTTTTCCGTGTGAAATTTCTCAATAGCAGCCCGGAGGATTTGTGCGCGATTAATAGCAACAGGCTCGCCCCTTATACACATCTGTTCAATCGTTTGGAGAATGCAGGCGTGATGTTATGATCTTCACACTTACCAGCAACTTTGGAGTGGTAGGCGACCCCAACGCCGCAGACTCCGTTGTCTCTCGCTGCAGCTACTTCACCTGCACACCGGGTACCGTGGCTGCAACAAACATCGTTCATTTAATTAATGATAATTTTGGTACTGATTAAGAATTAATGAAACTTAAGCCCTTCTCGGTCTTGGAATATCATGAGTAGTATCTACCAACATGCACACCAGATGCAATTAATGTTAAGAGAAACTTAACATCTTTCTTTAATTGTATAATGTGTAAGTAGGTGTATTGTGTTGTTTCATTTAATTTAATGCCAGACAAATGTATACAAAATAAACCCCATTTAAGTATCTCAATCCGGAAAAGGGTATTTCTACGGAAAATCTTAACGTAAATAAGAACATCATTACCACCATCCGAAAGTTAACAATGCAGACATTTGTAACACTAAGGCCCATTTGCACAACGACTCACTAAATACATTTGGTGCTCAACATTTAAGATGTCATTGTATTTCAGTCAATGATGGCTATAAGAGTAGGGGAAGACCAAAGAAACGATGGATGGAATGTGTGAATGATGATATGGTTAGAAAGGGGGTGACTACCGAGATGACGACTAATAGAGAAGTATGGAAGAAAAAGACATGTTGTGCCGACCCCAAATTGGGATAAGGGCAGGAGAATGATGATTGTATTTCAGTCATTTTTTTTTAAGTTGATAGAAATAGAGTGATGTTTTAATTATGTTTAGCACTACACTGAAAAAGTGGACAAATGAACTAAGTAGTATTTTTTTTAAATAATGAAATTCTTTATTTTCAAATGGATATCCATTGGTTTACAACTTGGTTTAAAAATGTTGTATCTAAGAACAATGAGAAAAGTAAATTGTAAGACAGTTTGAGTAGCCGCTGACACACGTAGTTAAATTATTTCATACTAGAGGTCGGTCGCGGCTTCACCCACGTGGATGTCGTTTATCGCGTATTCCGTAAAATAAAAGTAGCCTATTTCCTTCTCCAGGTTCCAGACTATCTCTGTACCAAGTTTCATCAAAAGACAGACAAAGTTACTTTCGCATTTATTAGTTGGGACATTGCCAAACTGTTAACAACTGGCAAACAAAGTTTGATCATAATTAAAAAACCACTTGTGAACCAGTAAGGTAGCTTATTGAGTTGGTTGCAACTTGGGAGCAAAGAAATCGAGGCACTCCTTTTTTCACGTGTCTTGGATATTAGTTTTGGGTTCATGAATTATATACCTAGTTCTAAGTTGACAATGTTGTTCTAACTAGAGAATGCAACCCAAACTTCACAGATGTTGATTCGAAAAGCAAGATCTGAGAGTTGGTATAAGTTTTGTGATTCCCTTAGTGAAAAAGTTTCAGCAGCTGATGTCTGGCATCGTATGAAGTGGGTAAAGGGATTCAAACAACAAAAAGTGTACTTCTCTAAGGAAAAGTGTCAGGATTTAATACATTCTCTTACTACGGATTATGTTCCTCACCCTGAACCAAATTTCACGTCCCAAAATGAAATATTAGAGTCGGAATTTACAATAATTGAGCTTCAGGGTGTTTTGAAGAAGAAAGATTCTGCTCCAGGAGAGGACGGTATATCTTATACAATGCTTTATTATTTGCCGGATATAGCCAAACATTTTTTACTCAATATGTATAATAATATTTTTAAAAACGGTATTTTACCATCTCAATGGCGAAACGTTCAAATAGTTCCTATTCCTAAAAACGGTAACAATAACAATAGGGGTGAATTTAAATTAAGACCAATCTCATTGATATCTTGTATTTGTAAAACATTGCATTTGATGATCTTCAGACGATTAGAATGGTATACTGAAAAAGGAAAAATACTATCGCCGTTTACAGCGGGTTTTAGGAAATCTCAGTCTTGTTTGGATTGTCTGACTCGAGTAATCACATATACTCAGATTGGCTTTTCTAAAAATGTTGCAACGTTAGCTTGTTTTTTGGATATCGAGAATGCTTATAACAACGTTTCAATCGATGCAGCACTGAACGTGTTGGATAATCTAAAAATAGGGTCCATACTATGTAAATATCTGTGGAGGTTTTTGAGTGAAAGGCTGTTAAAGATAAGGTTGAATGATGGTGATACAATAAGCCGATACACAAACAAAGGGTTAGCGCAAGGAGACCCACTCTCTCCCTTACTTTTCAACTTGATTACATATAAAATATGCCATCAACTACAAAACGTCTGTATTGCACAATACGCGGATGATTTTGTCATATTCGTCAGTAATAAGGACATTAAATTATGTGAAAGGTATGTACAGAAGGCTTTGGATTTGACAGTAGAGTTATTAAATGAACTAGGATTGGTGCTATCAACAAATAAGACTCAATACTGCCTTTTCAGTAGGGGTCGTAAGAAAAATATACCTATCTTAAAAGTAGGCGGCAAAGATTTGGTTTATACGGAAAATATAAAATATTTAGGTATGTGGCTAGACAGGAGCCTAAAGTGGGGAAAACATATAAATGAGGTTGTCTATAAATGCTGAAAATTCTTAAATGTAATAAAGGTATTGGCAGGAAGTTCTTGGGGGGTACACATGTCTCATTTGCGACGACTATATTTGGGTTTAATTAGAAGTCGTATTGACTATGCGTGCTTTTTGTATGATTGTGGGGCTAAAAGTAATGTATCTAAGCTTGATAGGATCCAAAATCAGGCAATGAGGGTTGTAGGTGGATTTATCAAGAGTTCCCCAATTCATGTAATGGAGAGCGAGTTACATATTGCACCTCTGTTTGTAAGGAGACAATATCTAGCCTATAAATATTTAAGTAAGATCAAGTCTTGGTCTATGAATAGTACTATTGATTTAATTTCTGACATGAGTGCCCTATGCCACATCAGGTATTGGAGAAATAAAAAGAAGCCATTACTAGCACAAATATTTGAAGATGTTAGGCAAATGGATTGTATTTCAGTAGAAACTCTTAGAATGTTTAGTTTTGAAATTTGGTTGTCAGCAGTTGATTTTCAGAAATGCTTAGAGGATAAGTTAGAAAGTATATCTTTAGCTAAATCTAGGTACGAGCCTAATACTTTAATAAATAATGTTCTTATGGAGCTCCATACAAATTATGGGAGCTGGCATAAATTGTATACTGATGGATCCAAGGGTACTCATGGCTTAGGTGCTGGATTTTTTGATCAAAGTTGTAACTATAAAGCAGGTTTTAAAATAACTTCAAATGTATCTGTTATGACACTGGAGCTCATTGCCATTTTTCAGGCCTTGTCCTATATAATGACAAAAAATTATAAAAATATTGTTATCTTTACAGATAGCAAGAGCGCATTACAACACGTGGCTCGATGCGCCTCTGGTTGCAGAGGTGCATCGATAGCCTACGATATCTTAAACATCATTTTACATTTTATCAATAATAATATAGAGATAAAATTGCAATGGGTTCCAGCACATGTTGGTTTACGAGGGAATGAGGAAGCGGACCAATTATCGAAATTAGCTGCACAAGAGGGAGTGGAATTTAACTTCTTACCCGATTATGTGGATTATCTTCCTAAAGGAGAAGGGAAAGACTCCATAGTTTCCTGGGCCCAGGTGTTAACTCAATCAAACTAGCCATAATTGTAAGAGGATATAATAACAAGACCTCACTGAAAATTTGGTGAAATTTGGCTATCCAGGAATCAAGTTATATGAAGTAGTAAAAGTGAGGTTACATTATAACATTGTAGTTTTTTGATGTTTGCGGAATACATGTTTTTGAATGGCTTCGTTTGTGTAATGGTTTTACGCATGGAGTGCAAGTAGAGAGCCTCCATGTGTGACGTGTCGAAGATCTGATACGTTCGGCACGCGCTGGATAGTCGCTACAGTCGAAGACAAGTCTCTACATCCAATATTTTGCACTTATTAGCAGTAGGTAAAAATGGGAGAAGAGGAAGAAAAATAAAACACCAATATATGTTTAAAATATGTATTATTGGCTGTACCGTTGTGCTAACAGTGAACGACCGCAGCGGACACAAACACTGGAATGACCAACTTGGGTTGGTGCTTGAATCGGACGTCTCCCAAGAACCACATCTTGGGCCAAGTTCCAACAGGCTGAGATGCACGCCACTGACGAATAACTGTTAAAATCTCCTCATCGTCCAAGATTCTTCTGCCAATAGAGTTACTGCGACCATTCGCAATTCACACAGCGATTCATGTCGTCCATATCCGATTGATAGGCGTAATCAGTCGTCCAAAATAGAAAGCCAGGTGGTAACCCAAAGTAGCAAGATTCGTCGAATAGTCCTTTATACTATGCAAAGCCGAGGTCGTGGGGTACCTAATACAATAAAACATGGAAAATACGTGCGCACTCAGAACGAAAGAAAACGAACGAGTGCCGGTCATAGACTATACACTAGTGCCGATTTTTTTCTGCCTGTCATCTGTCAGTCGGTGGCCAGTGTCTGACTGAAGAAAAATTAAAAGAACTCCTTTCGCTATGAATCGATTCCACGAAACGATTGATAGGCACTTGTCACTCGATTTTCATATAAATGTTCTGAGATTTAACCGATTTATTCATTATCGATTACTAAGAATTCAGACATGTATTTAATCGATTATTTAGTTACAAAACTTAATTTAACTTTTCTCGCTTCCTAGATAGAAACATGGTACTGGATTTTGTGATTACCTTTAGAAAAATATTACGGTTTTTTTAATACACATTTCAACTAGTTAACTGCTGGGCCCAGGATTACCCATCTCCTTTAGAAATAAGTGCTTTAATAATTGGCAAGAACATTTTAACATAATCTCCAAAGAAAAAGGACTGTGGTATAAAACCATTCAAGGCCAGCTTCCTCGTTTACCCTGGTTTGACAAGAGTACATTAAGTAGAAACCTTGTTAAACTATTGTTAAGATTGCGTTGCGGACACTATCCATCAGCTAAGTTTGCGTTCTTAATGAAGAAAGTGAACTCACCCAATTGTGTTTCTTGTAATGTGATCGAAGATGTACAACACTTGCTGATGGATTGTGTTAGGAATCAAAATCAAAGGGAAATCTTAATCAATGAGTTTAAATTAAATTTATTAGAGGTGGGGTTAGTACAAACTATTTTAGCGCAGCCGAATTCTGACTTAGCGAAAAGGTTGGCTCAGTTGGTTCATTTCGTTGACCATTTACTTTTATTTTTGTTATATATATTTTTGTTATATTTTTGTTGATTTTTACAAACTTTTATTTAATTTTAGTTTTATTTAATAAGATACCTGATGTCGGTAGTTAGCATAAGGCATGATGGGGTTGGCGTATCCACATGGATAAATACCCCAATTTAAATAAAAAGATTAAAAAAAAAAAAAAAAAAAGTTGACAAAAAACTACCCTCATTGCAAAGGTTATCAAATAACCTTTTAGGCGATATACGAGTATGTTATGTTCCATAATATCAAAAATAATAACAATTATACGTGAAAAATAGAAGTGGCTTGATTCATTTGCTCCCAAGTATAGTAGCACAAGTTATGTAGTCACTTTCTTAAGTAACTAATAATCAAATATTGTGTTTTCACAAAAACGTTTTTTCAGTGTAAATATATTTTGTGAATTGTCGTTCAAGCGGGCCTAAGTATTATAATGAAACCCCAAATCACCTCTATATCATTTTCATCAAGCAATGAAACAAGAAATTCTAAAAAACAATATGAAACTATGATTTGTTTAAAATGGTAAGGTTGTTTGACTAAAACGGATGTTAAACACGATGGAAGACAAATACTGCAACAATGCGCTTTTGGAGTCGTCTACCACACTAAAAAACGATTTCAAAATTAGATTTCAACCAATAAATGAACGGTTTTGAAAGTCTATTTGCCTATGAATGCTTAATTTTAACTTAAAATTATAACCGCAAAAAACCTCAAGTATGCAGCGTAACGAACGGGGCTAGAAACTGTTAAAACCCGAAATGAAACCGGATTCGTTCTATACAAAGTTTCGTCAAATTCAGCAAACGACGAACGTTCGTTGTCGTTCGTTGGCCGTCGTTGGCCAGGTGTTTATGCTACATTAGAAGAGTTTTGCAAAAAAACCCTATTAGCTTATAGACAGCATATTAATATGTATAACACGTGTTTTCTTCTCATAAATATGTTAAGATGATGCATAAATATGAGTTCATCAAGAGCTTAGCTGAAGAATAATGTGGTATAGTTACAAGGATTTATTTTCTAGTAAATTTAATATGAGACCTGTATAAATAAACGATAACAAAGCTATTCTACGAAAAAAATAAAGAACCTGCGTTATAACTTAAAATAAAAATGTATACTGGGTGTAAGGGATTGTGAACCGAAAAATGAAACAGTGAATTCAGCCCATTATTCTGAATTGAAAATAAGTAGACATTTTACTCGGAATTTTCTGAATTTACTGGAAATTTCTAATTTGCCTATATTAAGTAAATTGCATTTCATTTAATGTTTTGAAAGGTTAATAAACTGCAAGGACAGGTTACCAATAATTTGCAAAGTGAATTCAACTCTTTATTTTGATTTGAAAATTCGTGGAAAATATCAACGAAATCTTCCGAATTTTTGCAACATTATGCGTGTCGTAATACAATAGTTATTTAACACCAGTGAAATCTAAAGTTAGTGAAAAGAAAAATCGGAATAGTCCCAAAATTCCGAGCAAAATTTCCGCTTATTTTCAATTCAGAATAATACGCTGAATTCACTGTTTCAGTTTTTGGCACACGTACATCTGGTATAACATTCACTAAATATATTCTTAAATGAGAAAATAACAGTAAGAAACGACTAAACCTTAATTAACTCAAGGCCTCAAGAAAGTTTTATAAGTAGAAATAAGTTATACAAGCTAGACAACAGATATCAGAAATTGTTAAGTTTGAAAACTACGAGAGAGAGGTAAGAGAAGTTATTTTAACAAAATTAACACCCAACACAGAAAAACAGTTTCGACAGACTACGTCCTAGAACTACACTCGGCGTCACAAAAATCGCAACTCTTAAAAATCCCCTTCAAAATACTTTTAACCATTTGAAAGGCAATTTATTTAAATTTCAGAAAAATCAAGGCTTTTAGTTTTTGTATTGTAATCCATAGCCATTTTATAGCTTTTGCTGATTAAGAAGGGATTTACACGGGTCGATTTTCACCGCACGGCTAGGCTGCACGGCGAAAATCGACCGTCTAGATGACAATTCGACTAGGCCGCAAGTTACTAAAATCGCAAGCCCAAAGTTGGGTGCCATCCGACTTTTGCCATGCAGCGACAAGCCGCATGCCAAAATGCATGGGTGACTAAAATCGACCGTGTAAATGGTCAGTTGCAGGCGATCGCCCGCCGCATGAGGTGTGTTTTGCGCTGTGTTGTTCCGCTAGAACTGAACAAGTCGCATGCGATTTTGGTCGATCGGTGTAAATGGGGTGGCGATTCGATTTTTGCAAACGATGCGACTGGTGACTTGCCGCACAGCTAAAATCGATCCGTGTAAATGCCCCATAACTTACAGCCGTAATCTGTGAAGATTTATTGAAAGTTTGCATAAGCATAATTAGCCAATTGCTGTCCCACTTCTGGGCATGGGCCTCTTTTCAGAATAAGAAGAGTTAGAGTCTTAGTCCACCGCAGACCTGGTGCGTTTGGTGGACTACAAACACCGTCGAGGACTTATTGGAGCTTTCTTAGGTGTGCAGGTTTCCTCACGATATTTTCCTTCAGGTAATCATACTGATCTGCATCCGAAAAGTCAGAGTTGCGCGATCGAACTCAGACCTTCCTGCATTGAAGGCAAGCATTCCACCGGTAGGCTATCACTGCTGATTAAGTTTGACTACAGTTTTATTTGTTTAAAGTTCTGTAGTGAAATGTATCCCACTCAAGCCTCTACAATCTATGATCATCTCGAACTTTGCTCGCTTTTACTTCAACTAGTTTTTAATATTACGTCACTCCAAGCGCGAAGCCTTCAGACAAGTTATACTCACCGAGACAGTCGTTTAAGTGGAAAAGTGTCTCTAAGGAATTTCGTATAGTTTGACAGTTGACAAAACGGTTCGGGGAAAATTGAAATTGTGCAGCAGTTAGCTATGCTTTTTCGCATCGCTTTTGCAGATGTAAATGGTATTGTTGCAATGTTTGAGTTCTTCTTCTTCTCTCGTGTCAGCACGAGCTATACGAAAATAGCTCATGCTGTGGTGAAAAGATTAGCCAGTCAGTAAGGTTGGTAGCGGGGCTGACTGCCCAGGGTGCACCGGACGTACTGAAGTATCGTCACTCGTGAAGGCATGCACCCCAGGCAATGTTCGAGTTGAAATCGTAGTAAAGATATTAAATTGTAATAAGTACTGAATATAAGATTAAAAAAAAAATAAGGTTTATTTATAAAAGAAAGAAAGGGGAAGAAAAACCAAGGCATGACAAAATTTTACGAATGCCATATTTAAATATACCTTCAATATAAAATGCAACCAACGTGTTACGCAGATAAAGAATCCTGTGAATTCAGAGCATAATAATTACAACTAATAGAGCTTTTTCTTTTAATTATTTTAATATAATAACCAAGAACAACCTTTTTTGTTTTTTAAGGATGAGGTATCGTCAAATGACTTCTTCCGCTCTGGGCGGAGCGGAAGAGAGTGTCAGACTCTTACTGACTAAAACACATCCGTGTTCCTCCTAATGCTCTTTGCGTTCCAGGGCCGCGATAACTTTTTCGAACAAATTCCGCAACCCTGGCAGGAACCAAGAACAACCTACAGATTAAACGTTGTTCGAGTGCTCTAAGTATGATTAACGAAATTATTTATATTATTAACTAGCTTTTGCCCGCGGCTTCGCTCGCGTTAGTAAAAAAAAACGCTTAACACACTACTGAAGTTTCTTTAATAATATAATTCAATCATGACTCGAATGACACGTGGCGCCATCTATTATCGTTATTGTTGTTGGTTTAGGCGTGAAAAAGTAACAAACAAACAAACTTACTTTCGCATTTATAATATTAGTTAGGATGCTTTGGGGAATTATTAAACGATATAATTTACATAATTTTCTTACTCGTTTTACATTCAAAAACTCAATTATGTTAGAAATTCCATTGAAATTAAAATCTAGTCTGGTGCCTAAACTAACAACTCTTAAAACCACATTAATATTTGAATTAGCGATTAACTAGTTGAATAAATTATCTAGCGTATTACTTATTTAAATACCATTTACGTTAAATAATTACAAAATTGAAGATCAAATCATTGGAAGGGTAGAAACTTAATTATTCAGCAATGTTACGTTATAAGTAGGTACTATCGATGCCCTTGCTTGCTCTTTATCTAAACATTGATAGTAAAAGGCAAGGAATATTAATAATCAGTTCTGTAATACTAACTACCACGGAATAGAAAAAACCAATAGAAATGCCATGAATGTTTTGGTGTCTAGACTGTAAGCTTATATTGTTGTAAATGAATAAATAAAATAAATGCAGCAACCGCGCGTGAGTCCGCAACATTGGCTTACGCTATTATGAGTTTAGGAATGTGGACGGCTATAAGAAAACAGACAAACCAAAGACAAGATGGATGGATCGTGTGGCTAGGAAGAAAGTGAACACTGCGATGACAGCTGATAGAGATGTATGGAAAAAAAATACATACTGCACCGACCACAAATAAATTGGTTAAGGGCAGAAGAATAATGATGATGAGTTAAGACCAAATGTGTTTCAACAAGTGCTATATCATAAATCTTAGGTCGACTTATGCACTTGGGGTTTGAAGTGTTGTCATTATGTTAATAGACAGGTCTAAGCGAATTCGTATAGTCCCTTAAAATCACAATGATCTATTACTGTTAAAGATTAACAAAGCAAGGGACCAAGCTGGATTAAAATTTAAAAAAATGTTTTTCTTTTTTGTCTTGCGATGCTGGTAAGTGATCGTATCTAAAGTTCTAAACCACTAATAAGGTTAAAATAAAATAAAACAACAGAAAAAATTGCAAACGAAGTAAAATTATGTGATGCACGGCGACAAATCTGGCGGGCACGACCAACACGATATCGCACCGCACAGTCAGTTAACTGGGAGCGCTAAAATACTGTAAGAACTACATGATATTATATTTTCTTTTTTTTTTGTTGAAACTAAATAATCTCATGTAGGGTCAATGTGTGTCACCGCTTCACCAGTACACCGCGAGGTTTGAAGAAAGCATACAAATTCAGAAACATCTGTCATTCTGTATAATTATCTTACCTGTTGAACCAGTCATCTGTATATCTTGGATACGGAAATGGGTCGTTGCTGCTGAAGTCATACGAAGCCTCTGCATTCTACGACAAACATATTACATGAATTAATATTTTATTATTTATACTTAACAATAAAAATAAAATAAAGCTATTATAAAAATAATGATCGCCTACACGAAATTTTATGAAGTTATATTCCACGCACACACGTGAAAAAATACACACAATTCCACCCAGGAAGTAAGTACACAATATATTTTCAAGTCGTGTTGTTCGACGGATTGTAATATCAAGAAGTATCGTTTAGAGAGGGCTTACATTAATTAATTACTACCTGCTGCTTACGGTTTTACTCGCTTCCTAGACGAACTACTTCATTTACCTGGAGTAAAAGTATCCTGTGTATTAATCCAGGACATGATCTATCTATGTACCAGTCTAAATCGGTTCAGCAGTTTATGCGTGTGAAAAAAAACAGTGTTGGGTGTTTTAATGACCAGTAAATGCTAAGTTTGCAACCCATTCGGTATGGGCATGCTGGCAGCACATTATAATTGCTTGTGTCCTATTTATAAATATGCAAATACAATGTTTAATTTTAATTCCGCCAAACTAGATTGCTAGTTTGACGCAGTATGCAGCACCACCCTCTCGCCCATAAATACAGTATCTAAACCACCATAAAAGGATTCAGTGAAAAAATAAGAAATTTTAGAAAAAAAATATCATTGTACATTTCGATGCCACGCATAAATGAATGAAAACACGGCAACACGGCTGGCGGACACGACTAACGCGATATCGCTCTTTGCAGTCAGTTAACTTGGGGCTCTAAAATTACTCGGAAATAGAAACTCAAGGTTTTATTTACATTTTTTTTAGTTGATTTTCATAAATACTCGTTTAGAGTTAATCTGTGTCACCAGTAGATCACGCAGTTTGAAGGAATTACACGAATTCGTTTACACCTGTATATGCACATGCAGAAGTAAAAAAAATGCAACACGCAACCAAACCGACACTACACGTGTTTCACCCCTCCATGGGCATCCTTAGGAGATTTTGATTCATCGACCGCTCTATATATTGTCACGATTTTGACGTTTGTGACGTTTGCGTCGAAGTACTCGCAAAAATGCGTATAAAATGGAGATAGCACTTGTTTGGTCATTCAACAGTGTAAACCAATCATTATTATGTTTTAAAAATGTTAATTGCTCCATTTCACTCAACCAGAAACCCACATACATGCAAAATACTATAGCTATTATTGTCACTCATAGTGGCCGGTCTCAATTGAATGTTTTGCGAAATGAGATTTTTCCGGATGGTCATTCCTATAAGCGGCAATATGTTCCCTGTGTCTAACATCGAAATTACGGCCTGCCTGATTGATTGATTCATGTCTAATGTATTTGCATATTTGTATGTCATGGATTTCCGCAAAGTAACGGCTGATTCCATCATTTATCTTATGTCCTATTTCTTTGTTTCTAACAACCATCCAAATATCCAAACGTCGAAATACTTTCACATTTATACACATAGTGCTATCCACGAAGACGCGCCCCACTCTTTGTCTAAATCACTACAGTGCAAAAGTGTGCATTATAAATTGCTATTGTATTAGTTCTATCGCTATACAATAGTTAGATGTGTGCGTACGCACACTAATATAAGATAAATAGAAGATGTGTGCAAACGCACCACGCGGCGACCTCTCACAAAAAGGTGTGGGGCGCGTGTTCGTATATCGAACGCAGTGTAATATGACTGTGATATTAAATTAACATATGAATTTATAGCTATTTGGTATGGACTTATTTCTATGTATTTTCATTCTATAAAAATAGCCATAAAACTAACGTGTATATGTAGGTATTGTAACTTTCGTGAGACAAATTCCTATTTATGATAATTACAGTTTACTCACATGCATTTTTCGGGATTGTCCGACTAGTTTCGGACCCAAACAGAGCCCTTAATCAAAAGAAAAATGCACGTGAGTAAACCGTAAATAATCATAAACTGTTTATTCTTTGTTATCCTAACAATATATTTGAAAACAGACCCTTGAATTTAAAACAGGTACAAGGGATCGCAAATGTTTGCACAAAAAATTAAACACCTACAGTCCAGGAAATTACAAAACATGTTACCTTATGAAAACATAGAAAACAAACAAGCTAAAAATACAATTACAATACAATTATTTTGTATATTACCAGGTACTTTTGTTATTCCGCGGACAGAATGTAGGAGTAACGGGAGGAATTAAAAACGGTTTATCATCCGTTATGTTTTTACAGCCTCTGAAGTTATTTATGAAGGGGCTGTTTCCAATTTCAGCGAAATTCCACGAAATTTATAATAAATATTTTATTGACCTATAAAACGGAAGATAACTATGTGATTTACTTAGCAGGATTGAAATGTACACTTGTATTTTTTGGGCTTACAACACCTTTACGTGTAAAGGCCCATTTACACGCTTCCACTCTTTAGTGGAGGGCGGAAAGTTTAGTAGTTCGAACCATTTACACAACCACTCGATTAATTGCTATTTTTAAACTAGAAACATCTAGCATACACACGGCACCATTTACGAAATAGTAGTTATGAGTCAAAAAAAGTACTAATTTATGTTAAGGTGTCGTTTAAATGCATTAATAAAAATACAAAAGTTACAATTTTATTTTTTTCTCATTGAATGACCACCGCCTTTATAACATCGGGTGCGTTGATCCATATCGACGACTACCTTCCTTTGTCAACATTGCCCAGTGTTACCCGCTAGCGATAACAATGCCGATTGAAAAAATAAAAAGAACATCTTTGTAATTAGGTGAAGAGTAGGTACGTTTATATTATTTTGTAAAAGAGGTGCCTTTCGATCATTGAAATTGCTAAATGCGTGACGATTTTAATGTATTGTTTCGTGTTAGTTTAATGTATTACCTACATGAGCCTACTTTCTAGTTAATTAATCTTAATTCTGGTTTGAGGCTAAGCTTAACTGTGCGTGCAAATTCATTAGGTTTAAGCGGGGATTTCGTATAATTATCACCATTAGTCGTTCAATTTGCTTAAACTCTGAGGTCGAGGTTAATTGCAAGCGAAATACGCCTTGTTGTTCCAAGGAGTGATTATTGCAATATTACCTCGTAAATCTTCATTGTAGAGGGAATATTGAGGGAGTCCCGGTACTATTGTTCAGCTTAGATTTAAAAGATATTTTTTCGTTCGTGGAAAGTATTTCCACCCTTTTTTTTTTTTTTTTTTTTTTTCGTGGGTAAATCCTCATGGATACCCTTCGCCTGGGGAAGGCGAAGGGTTATGCCGGACTCTTACCGGCTAAAAACCCACGGTGTTCCTACTCCTGACCCTTGGCCGGGGTCACGGGATTCGCAGCTGCATGCACCGCAACCCCGGCAGGCCTCGGTCCGCCATTCCCTGGCGGACCTCTCCTTCTGTGGGGCCTTGCCCCACGTCCTCCTGAGAGGCGCGCACGGAACACATGCGCGCCGCCTTCTCGGGCCTGTTACTGGTCGGGCGACGGGTCCCCTAACCCGTCGCCCGCAGGCCACACACTAGGGTGGCCGGAGATCGTCGCGCGCCCTCCGGCGGCGCCCGGTGCGTCTGGCGCGGGAAGGGAGAGTGGCTGTCGCCTCTCTCTCCCTCTCCGCTCCCTCCTTGGTCGAAGTATTTCCACCCTAACTATTTCTGACGCCGAGGAGCATTACCATGTTCCGGTTTGAAAAGTATGGCTGCTGATGAAATTAAAGGCACGTGAGGCTTTCCAACGTTGTCTCTAAAGGCCACCATTCACACACGCACCCGTCCGCCGGATTTGTCGCTGGCGACAAGTCCGCGAACAAAGCGTGTGAATGTTGTGGTTCGCGGTTCGGCATACGGATCGCGGATAAATCCGGCGCTCGCCATCTGAAGACGCTAACGCCGCGTCGGACAAATCCCTGCGTGTGTGTGCGATGACCGATTTGTCCTGTACGGCGGCGCCGGCGGCGCGGCGTACGGCGCGAGGCTCGTGTGTGAATGCTTGGCAATCCTTTTGATGTTATAGGTGTATGTACCACTCTTTATTATGAGGGCTGTCGGCAGATTTAGCTAGCCAAGCTATTAGAAAAAAAAACCTTAGGAAAATCACCCACTTCTTTAACATAATTGTGTGCTTAACTGTAACTTGCCTCTCAGAGAAATCCAAAAGATACGCACAAAAAAAATATGATTAGTTAATCATATTTTGTTGTTTTATTGTGTTGTTTCTTTCAATGCTGTCAATGGCTCTATTAAATCATGTTAAACAATGTTTGACCAGTAGGAGGCCAATTCCATACCCTTATTTGTAAACACGCATTAATTTAGCCATACAACAGCCCACGTTCATTATCGAACATAGGTTCTTAACGAACCCTTACAATAACTTAACGTTCGTGATCGAAGCATAGCCGTAACCACCTCGCTTCGTAAACGTATTGGTCCTAACAGATAGGAATCTATCCAGAGTTAGGGGCCTATTACACTATCATATAAACAAGGTGTTAAAAATCAACTCTAAGAATTTTATTGGGTTACTCGGTATCGGAAATTGAACAACTTTTCTTCTACAACTTTTCGAAATTCGCGTATTTTTTTATAACTTTAAAAACAAATCAAAAAAAAAATTGATTTGTATGGACAAGCACAAAAAAAATGGCGATTTTCGAAAAGTTGTAGAACGTAAGTTGTTCACTTTTCGATACCGAGCAACCCCACAAAATTTTTAGAGTTGATTCTTTAACACCATATACAGGGTTAATTGAAAAACACCGACAACCTCTTAAGGGGTCATTGTACTCATCATTATGAACAATTTTTACTATGGGACCAAATCTGAAATCGCAAAAAAAAAAAAACAACTGTTCCCTACATTTATGTTCGCTTAGCTCGTCAAAATGTAGGGAACAGCTGTTTCGGTTTTCGCGATTTCAGATTTGGTCAAAGATATGACTCTAGAGGTCAAATAAGACATATGATCCTATATTCATAGTATATGATAGTGCAATAGCCCCCTTAGCAATTCTTTGGTTGAAAACTTAACTTATGACGTATGATACACGCCTATTTAGTTGTGCTACCTACATACCGTAATCAACACGGTTCGTAAAGGGATTGGTGCAAACAGATAGGAATCTATCCAGAGTTAGCAAACCTTCGGTTGAAAATTTAACTTATGACCAGTGATCGGAGTAGGTAGATTGAATTGGGGTCATTGATCTGAAACGTATATATTAATATGGACATTCCTCCGGAATTTCGTAATTTTCGGAAAATTTCGGAATTGGATGATTATTAAAAAAAAACGGGACTTAAAATGAGCAATATTATATTCTTCATTTTCTTTTTTAACGGCACTCTTTCACTATTTGACACAACCCAACGATCAATTAGAACAAAGGATCATGGGTGGTGCACTAACCGGTTATCAAAACAATGCGTACGCTCGCCGACGACATGCCAGGTAGCTGACTCGTTTACTTCGGTTCGTAGAGTGCATAAAAAATGTATTAATGCTTCGATCGGAATTCGATTGTTTTTATTATTCAACAGATAATTACTAAATTAATTTAGTTTTGATACCTTCCTTTAAATTCTGAATTGAGAAGTAATAATATCACTGAAAACATTAACAATATTTAATTGAATCCGGAAATACCGGAATTACTTTCCGGAAAAATGGCTTATCCATGTTATTCTTTCTGTGTGCATTTATGATACAAGTACCAAAAATCAATCTACCTACTCCGATCACTGCTTATGACGTATGTATAAATACCTGCCTACTTATTTGTGCTACATAAATGCCGTAATTATCAAGGTTCATAAACTAACTTGTCCTAACTTAACAGATAGAAATCTATCCAGAGTTAGCAAACCTTCGGTGGTAAACTCATGACGGATATACGACTATTTAGTTGTGTTACCTACATGTCCTTAAACTTCGTAACCGTATTGGTCCTAACAGATAGGAATCTATCCAGAGTTGGCAAACCTTCTGTTGAAAACTACGTACAACTTTGTATGATTCACGCCTATTTAGTTTTACTAACTACGTGCCTGTAATATTGTCGTAATCACCACGTTTCGTAAACAGATTATGTTTGTTTTCAGCTACTACCATCCTCTTGGTGTCCTCGAGGATTCCCTTAGTCACCTTTTACTACGAGTATACAACGTTATTTTTAGTATACAAGGTTAGTCAAAAAGGGGGTACTAATCCGAAAGGGTGTTAAAGTACCCATAATAATGAGTAACTTTTGTTCTACAACTTTTCCCAAAAGTCAATAGTTTAAGAGAAATAGCTGTCCAAAAATTACAAAAAAAATACGCTAAAATCTATGTATCCTGCGCTATGATCAGCTGTGTTTACATTTTAGGTGATATTTGGGGTCACGAATTAGAAGCTCCATTTTCTGAATTCGTAACTGAAGTAGGGACGAAGAATTTTTGAAAAAACTAAAATAAAAATTATTTTACGTGGAAATAAAAATTATCGAATTTTGAAATTTTAACACTTGCTTTTAAACCGTCATCAGTGATCCTTTAAGCGGTCTGTGGATTAGTACCCCCTTTCCGAATAACCTTGTATACAAAAACCGAGACATCCCAACAAGATTTTCATCAGAACTGCCTGAATATGTGCTTTTTTTAAATAAATCTCCAAGTTACACCGTAGTTTATGTCGCGTTAAGTTCCCTAGTAAAGTGTGAAATGCCTGAGATGTGCTATCCAGGGGTTGTCTACTACACGGAAACTGACCGAGCGGACCATCTCAAGCCTCAAGGTGTCTATTCCCGTCAACTGTTATGGGTAGAAACCTACTGAAACAAAATAGAAATTTATGAAAAAATTATGTTAAAAAAAATAATGTGGTGTAAAAAATATGTCAATCGATTCTCCTAGTGATTCTGAACAAACTTGTTTCAGGTTTAGTATATACTAAAACTAAGCTTGTATAGACGAGAAAAGGTGTGATCAATTACTACATTGTTCGTTATAAATGTTGAAGAGTATTTATCGTATGACCTAAAATAAAATTCAATATTTCAGAAACATTGCCGCCTTATATTTAAACAGTAATAAGTTTAACTAAAACAAACAATATCATAAGAATACTCCAATGCGCATTCGTAAATGGATGACCATTACTTTTTACAACATATAAGAGAGGAAAACATTCAAATTTAAAATCTCTTGGTAGAACAATAAGGTTTAAAATTGTTAAAACATTCCTGTTGCTTTATTTTGTTAGTATCATGAAAATTGCCAATGGAATGGAGTCTAAAAATATTAAGCTAAACCTAACGGTCACATAGGAGAATATTATATGATAATGTTTAACTTTCATACGATAATAATTTGATAAGCAAAAAGCTAACCAAGAAGATTACGAGTGGAATAATCCACGGTGCACGACACAAGACGACAAAATAAAATAACGACTCTGAGCGCCATTTTTTTAAACCATTGACGTACGGAATGACATGACTACTATACGTCACATGTCTGCAGATACACTGAGCGTATATTACGCGGCTCATGTTTCGTCGCATTACGCGTATGCATCGCGGTACAACATACAAATTCTCCTGCGCGGCCTCACCACGCGTATTATATGTCGTTATGCCGATTGCAATGGGACCTACGAGTTTCGCGCGCATTTTACGTACGATCGATGTTAACAATATTCGGCGTGTTTTCAGCGGCTACAACCACACTTAAGCGTATTTTGCGTCGCGTATGTTAAGCAGTACGCGGCGCAAGATACGCTGAGTATGTTTAAGCCTTTAAAAATGTATGGCGCTCGGTGTCGTCTCCATATTTTATCAGTGCCGTGGAAAAAAATGGCCTTAAACCATCCAGCCTCAAAACCCTTATAATATTAGTCATCCTTTTCACTGCCAAAAACCAGTTCAAGGACAAGAATTTTCCCTAACTATCCCACTCACAAACAATAATTAATTTTCCTAATCCGAAAATTCCAGCACCCAATTATACCACTATCTTTGTTTACACAATAACCTTTTAAGGTTTCAAGTTATTACTAAGTGAAGAAAAGCATCTATTTACCCAAGTATTATTCCGTTCCAAGCTTTAAATATTTGAAGGTATTCAGAGTCCGTGAAGGATTCATTTAAAATTCAGCCGTACAACAAATCTTACTCATCGCTTCGTAGAACAGGGCGATAAAGCGTACCTTTTTTTATTACGGCTGAACGAATCTTTGTTTAATTCAACGTGTACTTTTGATTATTAGGGAAGGTTTTTCTTTCTGTGAAGTGTTGGGGAGATTTGGTAAATTAGGATGAAAGTTTTTTATTTATTTCCTGCTCTTTTTGTTTTGTTTGAGATAGGAATTGATTTTACCTATCGCATAATATAAGGTACATACCTAATTATGTATGAAATCAATATAAATACTTACATAGTTGTACTTCAAGTCTGGATGCATGTAGTCGACACCTGAAATAAAAGTATTGAATTATTATTGTGTTTATTAAAAATCTCCACTTATCTAAGTAATTCAGGCTTTCGGGCTTCTGACTACCCGTAACGACTGTCACAGGTTTTCGGACGACACCTGGGACTGACGGCTTAACGTGTTCTCCGAGGCACAGAGGGGTCTCGATATGAAACCTCTTCCTCAAAAGGCCATTCCAGACGTTGCCCCACATTGTTACACTCGCATAGTTTTATACCACAATGTCTGGACTTTAAAAGAGACCTTGATCTCTGAGTTTGTTTCGGCTTTTCTTCTCAGAGCTAGTCAGATAGGAAATGCCGGTGCCATCTAGTCTTAAAAAAACATTACATTGACATACAAAAGTGTCTGTAACAGATTTATTTACAGAAATAAATATCATTTAAACGAAAGGTCACCCATCCACGGATTAATCGCGGATAGCGTAACTTAACCTTTTAAATCGTATGAGCGGCGCGGTTGTTAATTAGTCACGAGAAATTCCAAAACAATTTACAATTTAAAACAAAATGCTAGTTACAGAATTAAAAAGAATCTGAGCTTTATGACAAAAAAATGTTATTTACACCTGGCATCCCCTGACTACTCCTTGTTTAATTTATGAAAATCACTCTAGTAATAATTTAGAAAGTGTTTTATTAAAAAACATATCAAATAGATCCTCTGTAGTCTACTTTGATGTAATATATTCATTAATTTCCTCTCATAAGGCGTAATTTATGTTTTCCTTATTAATATTCGTTAGAGCAGGTGGCAGAGGTCCCTAAAATATTTTAGGAGACACGAAATTAGTTATGTTTTCTCTTTTTCTGTGTACCGTGTCGGTTGTAAGAGATTAAATTAAAATATTATGAAAATTTTAATAAAGATGTAGTCTAGGTATTTGTTGTTTAAAGCAAAGTATTTTTGTATTAAATATATATATTATACTTTCGTTTTATTTGAATACATGTTTCTGATCTGGATGTTTGTAGAAGATGTTCTTTATTTTATGATTGCCAACAGCAATGGGGTTAGAACATTTTTCTATGAAAGCTGGCAGAGCCCCTTGCCGCCATTTTTTTTTCAAGATTTCTGCGCACGATGATACTGACGTACATGGGTAAAGGACACTCAAACAAACAAAAATCGTAGCAATACGGTGCCCTAAAGTATCACGTTGCCGAGATATTAGGCTGCAATCTTAAAAAAAATCTTTAAGTCCTAATATCTCGGCAACGTGATACTTTAGGGCACCGTATTGCTACAATTTTTGTTTGTTTGAGTGTCCTCTGCGGCGCACGATGAGACTAGCATGTATGGGTATACATGCTAGTCTCACCGTGCGCCGCAATATGGAAAAAAATCAAAATGGCAGCGGGGGGGCTATGCCACAAAGGTTCTATCCCCTTTAGCACTTATTTGAGATTTCAGATTTCTGTCATTACTCGGCATGTACTGTTATGCTTCAGCGTCTTTTAATTTGTTAATTTTGTTTGTTTGTTAATTTGTTGTCTTGTAGACTTTCTTATACCTACTTTGAGACTACAAACAATTCACACACATATTTATTTCACGATACATATTTGTTAATGGTGGTTCGCTAAAATAGTCGCGCCGCGAGACGCTGCTGAATCTTTTATTATAAACACAGGTGTTGAATCCAAGGACTCGTCTAGTGATGAAGTAAGACATAGTAATTTTGTTTTTAATTAAAAATCTGCCACCTCTTTTCTTACACTAAATTCCTGCATGCCGTTTGGGTGTACCGCTACTATTTGATGTGCATTTGAACTGAGGGATCAAATCTTAAATCCTTGTAGTTAAAGCAATGGTGCGTAATTTCAGTCTGAAACTAGCAACCGGATGACTCTTGGTATTTGAGTTCCTGAGGCAATTTGGAAACTGTTTTGTCTAGTACCTCATAACCCCAAAAAGGGACGAAATCCCCACCCTTTTTCGCCGATTCCGTCCATTTTAGGATTATGAGGTACTAGACAAAAAAAAAACCAAATTGCCTCAGGAACTCAAATACCAACAGTCATCTGGTTGCTAATTTCAGACTGAAATTACGCACCATTGCCTTGAATATTGCAAAACAAAAAAGGTAGAATGATTAGGTATGAATGGTAGGTAGAAGTATAAAACTTTACTCGCACATTCGGTATATTCTGAGATTCATGATATGACACTTATTTCGAGCGTCTGAACTATTGGATCATATTTTTCGACCATAACTTTTTTAAATCGCGTTTAACAAATTTTTGGAGTAGATATCCCATCAAATTTTTACAAGTTTTACTAATTCTACCATTTTATTTTGCAAGGATTTAAGATTTTATCCCTCAGTTCAGGTGCACATTACTATTTATGCTAACTGACTTTACACAATGCCTCTTTCAAATCTATAGAGTAGGTCGTACATCGATGTACAATAATGTTGGCACAAACTGTATTAAATAATACATATGATAGTCCATTTCGGGGACAGATTAAGAATATAGTTCCCCTCCGTTACCGGCAATCGAACCCTAAGAGGTGACGAACCTAGCACCATAAATGTGCCCAGAAAATGTCAATAGGAAATTCTTATAGGGTAATAGGAAAATTCCTCTGCTGGAACACAGGTGTGAGTATATTTTTTTTTTCCTTGACTTGGTCGCATTTGACCCTCGTCGCACCTGATGGTAAGCGCAGACAGGGTCTAAGATGAAGCACACGAATCCAAGTAACAGAGATATAGAGAGAGATTCCCCTATACCTCTCTGCCTCTCACATACACACGACGGAACACAGTAAACTGCTTGGCGCCGGACTTTAATGTGAGGGTGGTAGCTAGCCAGGCGGACCGTACAGATCCTACAGCCAAGCAAAGGTTGTCACCAAGAAAGGTTGTCACCAAAAATAAATGTATGTATGCATAAGATAGGTACTAACCATCATCCATAATCGCTGTGGTGACATTAACCCCAGTATACCCCTGAGCCCATGCTGCTTCCACGTTCAGATCCAGCTTGGGCTTCCCCCCATTCTGGCCCGTGTTCTTCAAGTACCATTGGAGGGGGAAGTAGGGATCGCGAGGTTCTGCCGCTGGCGGCGGCGCCGGCTCCGGTAGCCGGAGGGGGCGGAAACCCCGCTTCACTCTTTTAAAACCGGTCTGCTGGACTGCTGTGTGTACCTGGTGACAAATAGAAGAGATTTAAGACGCAAGATATTGGAAGTAGTGATGCACGAAGTTGAAAGAAAAATATGGTTGATAGACTAGAATTATTTCGTTATTTTTAACGTCAATATTACTAAAGACAGCCCCGAAAAACGCCCGCCCTTTACAGCTCACTATTGTTCATGCTGTGAAGAAGAAACGACGCAAGAAACTCCTTCAACATAATAATATATCTGTCTGTCAAGTGAGCAAATTAAATGAATCAAATGTGTACAAAAACAGAACATTAAATACAGTAATCAAATTATGCAAACCGAGGTTCATAACAAAGAATATAACAGTATACAAGATTAGTCGGAAAGGGGGTGCTAAGCGGGCCACTTAAACTCTCACTGATGACAAGCAAGTATTAACATTTTAGAATTCGATGATATTAATTTCGATGCAAAATGATTTTTATTTTAGTTTTTTTGAAAATTCTTCGTCCCTTCTTTAGGTTTCATTTCACGTTAATTCATAAAATAGAGCTTCTAATCTTTCTAACCCCAAATATAACCTAAAATGTAAACACGGCTAAAGATATATTTCAGCTAGGACAGATTTTAGCGTATTTCTTATGAAATTTTTGAACAGCTATTTCTCTTAAAGTATTGACTTTTAGAGAAAATTGTTTAAGAAACGTTATTAATTGGTGTGGGTATTTTAACACTCTTGTATAAAAGATTTCTATCACCTACCCTCGATATAAAAGTAGTAGTATGGAGCAGCGTCTAAAAAATTGTATATAGTTCAGTCAGTTGAATTTGTGTTCAAAACAGATCAAGGTTCGACTCGCAACCTCGCCACGTGATCAGCTCATGATTAAAAGCTCCGTTTGGGTCCGAAACTAGTCGGGCAATCCCGAAAAATGCACGTGAGTAAATCGTAACTAATCATAAATACAAAACAGATCAATTACAAAGCTCCAATCACAAATGTAAACATCAAGTTTGCAAAGAACTCCAAACATGTCGTGTCCATGCACAGTGAATTTTCATTCACCCATTATCGTTATTCAACCAGCTCCCTAAAGAGGTATTATACCAAAGTAGGGTAGTTGGCAGTGCACTACACCCAGTTCATATTCCCGAGAGCTTAAAACTGTTGAAAGCGGAAAATCCCCACTTTAAAGCGAGGATTACACGACAAAGGGTCAAAAAGTGCTTGCATGGCAATCTGGTGCAGTAATCGTGAATGAACGTTATGCAGTTTATACCCAAGTGAGCGATAATAGTGAGTTACGATCGCTTTGGCAAAGTTATAGGTTTATTTAATAGTTTGTGTAGAGTTACGTAAATATCGGACAGGCAAAGTCACTTTTTTTGTATCATAGTTTTCGAGAGACACATTCGTGTTAAGTACGTACGTAAGTAAGTTACGATTTGCTCACGTGCATTTTTCGGGATTGCCCGACTAGTTTCGGACTCAAAAGGAGCCCTTATTCAGACTAGTCGGGCAATCCCAAAAACTGCACGTGAGTAAACCGTAACTAATCGCAAAGACAAACTCACTATCGCATTTATGATTTATTATAATATTGAGTTGTGCCTTCGTTCTGCTTATGCTTTTCTCCACTATGTTTGGGTCACATTCCAGTCTAAGTAGATACAGGCTGAATACCAGTATTTTAAACAGAGCGACTGCCATTAGACCTCTACAACCCAGTTACTGGGCAATGCCGACATCCTAACGTTAGACCGGTTATCAGACTTTCAGGCTTCTGGCTACCCGTAACGACTGTCATAGGTATATGTATGACACCAGGGACTGACGGTTTAACGTGCTCTTCGAGGCACAAACGGTCACCCATCCTCGGACTGACCGCGGCAAGTGCAGCTTAACCTTGCAAATCATATGATCTGCGCGGTCGATAATTGGCCACGAGTCCCTCGAGAATATTTATTAGTTCCTAGTAAATATTAATATCCTGACAAATTGCTACGGGCTACGGAAGCTACGAACTCAGCTACGGAAGCTACGAAGTCGTCTACGGACGTCTACAAGCATTTATGTACTGTCCAAGGGGCCTAAGCTGAGCATTACATTTGTGTGAGAATGAATGCAGACGCGTCCTTTGCTTGGTTTTAACTGGTTTATACTGCTTTTTGGCAATCGATTCTATGTGCACTCACACAAATGGCTTATTCCCTGAGTACCCCGATCTCCGAGGCCCCCGTCCCGGAAGACCCCGAATCATTTTTATCTTGATAAACTCAATTAAAAGTCAGTTTAGCTTAAAAGTACCGTCAGCAGATGATATGTTAAATAAATCCTGTGCTTCCCGCTGGATGCGAGAAGCACAGGACCGGTCGATGTGGCGATGCTTGGAGGAGGCCTATGTCCAGCAGTGGACGTCTTTTGGCTAAATGATGATGACGATGATTTAATGTAAAAAATTAATCAGTGTAATGTCAAATCATTCTTCTCACAGTAATTTGATAATTATAAATAATTAAATTTAGTAAAAAAATAATTAAAAAACAAAATGTTATCAATTTTAATCAGTCTTTTTAGGCGTTATGAGCACGATTTTATTTAGGTCTTCTAAAAACTTAGTTAAAAGTGAAAAAAAGAATACAATTATTGTTGTCATAAATTGTAAAATATATTTGTTAAGTATGATTTGATAACATTGTAACACTCATTTTATATTTTTGATACATTTTATTCAAACTGTAATTACCTCTATTAAAACTATGATTCGATATTGTACAAAATTTCAAATAAACTACTTTCGTCTTATGTATTTCAAACACATACATTTAAGCACTTTTATATCGACCATACAAGTTGAAAACAATAGAAAAAAGAAATTAACAATATGTATCGTATTCGGGGTTCTCCGGGACGGGGGCCTCGGAGATCGGGGTACTCAGGGAATAACCCACACAAATGCTCAGCTTAGGCCTCGCGGACTGTACTCGTGTGTATCCTATGTGTATTTATATCTTAGTCACGTGCCTCTTTCAAAGCAGTGTACAAATAGATCGCATCAAACAGGGTTTTTTTTTTATAAAATGCAACCGAACAGACATCTATGCAAGTTTTTATTGTTCAAGCATAGATACTCGTAACCGACAGTCAGTCACGTTTATAGCCTTTACAGGGCTCTACCCACTACAGCGTACCATATTAAGACCGTAACCGTACCGGCACAGGCAGAATATTCTTTGTATGGATTATGTATACATTATATGTTTAGCACCAATAATATTCAATAAAATACCGAAATCAATAAAACAGTTAAACTTAAATCATTTTAAACAAAAATTAAAACTACTTAATTGATAATAAGTGTTATTATACTCTAACAGATTTTTTTTTACAATTCATAATGTTGTGACATTTTGCTTCTGTTCAATTTAATATTAATTGTTTTCTTTTTTTTAAGTTGGACATCACTATTTCATTGATTAAAGTCTCATAGTCCAATAATGTAATGTAATTTATATTTCTTACCTACCGAATTTGTACGCCATATTTTATTTTGGCAAAATATGTAGATCGTTATACCATGTAATCAACACCTTACACTGCAAACCACAATTTGTACTGTACACTCATGTTTTATACAAGTAAATTTCCGTCACCGACCGACGCCGACGCCGTAGCGTGTCATGCACGGACCGGCAAGATTTCATCGCAAAAATATTTTGCAGGTGACGGAACGCTCCGTGCCTGACACGTGACGGGTATACACCGCGTTAATACCGCGTATGCTTGGCGTTGTAATCCCTGTCTGATACAAGATATTCATTATTTCCTAGCTTTTGAACAAATGCACGTGCGCAAATAAATGGAGGACCAAAATCTAATAGATTTTGTTCGTTAGTAAGAATGTTTATGCAATTAAAGAAAATGTACAAGAATCGATAGAACGGGCACTAAACGGGGATGGTACGGTCATCATACGCGAACAAACTTGTTCGTGAGAGGGGTAACCAGTTGGTGCAGCTGAATGTATGTACATGCGTATAGAACACGGTTGATGTTGATACCCGTATAATTACGTGATTGATCCTTTGCAATGGGCATAGTAGTGAACGGAGCTCTTTTGCCGTGCCTGACACATCCCTTTTACGGTCCTAGTACGATACGTTGTACAGTAATGAGCAGACTCCTTTATGGTCACAGTTCAATGAAAACAGTAACATTTCAAGGGTATTAAAATACGCACATTACTTTTCACGTAACTCGTTGCACAGTTTGTAAACGGTCACGACTCCCTAAAGGTTCGTAATATATTAGTATTCTACAAGCAACCCGTTACCGGATAAATGGGTTTCCGAAAAACTGATTAATGCGACCCTCAACTTGACCTGAATATTAACCGGCTCGTGCCTCACTGAATAAATTGCATTCATTATGAAACAATAGGCGTTTGAGTTATTTCTTGTTTATTTACTCTGCCTTTTGGCAGGGAAGTGTTTTGGGTAATCATTGCGGAATTAATAGCTTTTCGTCTAAATATGGTTCGTTTTATTCACGCTTTATCTTATTTAGTTTTAGTAGGTCGCGATGGTGTGTGCAGTCCACCAAGTGTGGTGGATTAATCCACCTGGCCTTAAGGCCTAAACCCTTTTCATTCTGAGATGCCCAGTGGTGGGATAGTAATGGACTTGTGGCGGCATCTATCACGTCACATGCGAACTACGCAACACACCGGTGGTTTAGCAGACTTCAGCGACAATAACAACAACTCTCATAGCCGACGCCATGACAGTTCCTACATCGCGGTATCATGATTTGACACACAGATAGTATATGTACAGCCGCTCAACATTAACCGTTAGGCAGTAGCCCGCCAGGCATAAGACTCCGCCTGGATGGAGGATCCTCCCTTTGGTTGGAGGAACACCACACCTCGTTCCTCCACAGACTGATTATGCTTCAGCTATATTATTTAGGAAGCTTGTGATGTGATGTAAAATCACAGTATTTGTAGTCGTTTATCTCTCGAAGACGCGTGAATTATTGTAATATGAACGTTATGTCTTTGTAATAAAAGCCACATGACGCGTCTTCGTCAGGTAAAAAGACTAACCTATAATAATAACGTATATTGGAAAGACAAGTAGTTTTAAATGAAAACGATCTTAGATTATCGATTTAAGTTCGATTATAAAACGTTTACAAACTTTAACTTTTTAAACTCGTAAAAGCTTCATGTTAACAAAATCTTACATATTACAAACTTACGGTCATATATTAAGAAATATCACAACTTCGCATGTAGCTTCAGTGGCTAAACTTTAGTTCTGAAATTCAATTTAAAACGATACACATTTACATTAAAGTTTATGAAAGTAAATTACGAACTTTACGAAACTGAACAAGTGGATCCTATGTTCTTGAAACTTAATTAAATTCAGTCTATTAGTATAATTTATGACGTAAATTAATCTTATGAAATACTTTTACGTATTTAAAGATAAAGTCTAAAACTCCATTAGAACTAACATGTTTTGTCTACCCGTGACCACGACCGGTGTAATTCGGTCGAAACACCGGGATAAAAAAGGTAAATTGTGCCTTTTAAAATTATACTACGCGATTAGACCCGAGTCTGTATTCCGAGGGATGATCTCCAAAATCAACGCATTGGTTGACCTCTCTGGAGCATTTTATATATTGATACTAATTGTGTTCCGTATTTTTATTTCGAAAAAAAGGTGTTTAAATAAGCCTATTTATATATTGGCTTCGATTTCAACCAAGCAGTTTTGAAAATATTTAAGTTTTAAATTTTCGAGACCAGAGCGATTTTTTTTTTGGAGATTGGACAACTTATCGCGAAAGTTTAAAAATATTAACATGTTTTGTTAAGGCCCATTTACACGGAGATAGTTTCTCGAAGCGAGACTCATTCTGTCTTCGTCTTGCTCTACGATGAAAACAGAGATAGCATGAGACTCGCTTCGAGAAACTATCTCCGTGTTAATGAGCCTTCATTCAATTTTATCCCGCGCGGGGACGGTCTAGAATATAAAACTTCCTCACCGCACGCTGGGAATAGACGCGTATTGTAAGATTCAACAAAACCCAGCACGCTTGGTGGTAGGATCTATACGGTCCGCCTGGCTAGCTACCACCCTCACATTAAAGTCCGGCGCCAAGCAGTTATTTTTTATTTAATTTAATATTTTTAATTATCACCATAGCGTACATAGACACTGCTTATTACTAAAATAAATCTCTTCCAGCAGACCGACAGACAGAGGAGAATTTAGAACAAGAAATGTAGACAATAGTGTGTAAAAACAAAAGAAACAGATGAATATACAGACACAAAGAACCTCCGTTTATCCGTCGTGTGTATGTGAGAGTCAGAGGGGTATAGGGGAATCCCTCTTATATTTCTGTTGTTTGGATTCGTGCGCTCCGTCTTCGACCCTGTCTTTATTTGAACCTTACCATCAGGTAGGACTAGGATCAGACGCGATAAAGTCAAATAATAATAAAAAAACATTGTATTTCAAATCAGCGGTGCAAGCATGGATCTTTTATCGAGTCGATTCGAGAAATTTATCTGTTCTAAACGTCAAATTTGACATAAGATATAGATAAAACGACAGCAGTTGTCGTTTTATCTTTATCTTGGTTGAATATTTAAAAAGTCATCAATTGAAGTGTGGCCTCATTCATTTCTTATTTAAACGTCGTCTATCAAATCAAAATAATTGTAAACTCATCAATATGCATAAATCTACATTGATTGGCTGTACTTAATTACAGCTATTATGGTTGCTTCGTGCCAAGGACATTTTATACTTACAGTTTTTGTTCTTGACTGTAAGTTTTATCCTATGAAATTTAAAACTGGGCACAGAATAGTATTGAATATTTATTTTAACATCACCGTGAATGGTTAGGCAGAGGTGTACAGTACACCCTCATTTCGCCGTTATATTTAAGTCCCATGTAATAGGGGGCGAGCCAGCAACCAGGCACAAATCAAGTCTCCGGGTTGCTACTGAGAAATTACACACGGAAAAACTCAATAACACTGCTCGACCTGGGGATCGAACCTAGGACCTCACGCTCAATAGTCGCGCTTGCGATCACTGGACCAGTAAAAATAGTACGTAGTACCTACGTCGTACCACAAAATACGTCATAACACACTGTACGTTTGAAATTCACTTAGTCTAACAAAATTCTACGCATAATTCGATATTCTATCGAAAAATGCTGATTTCCTTTGCCACCCCAGGCAAGCAAAGTCGACGCCTCAAGGTGTTCAATAGAGCCACATAAATGACGTCAGCAAATTGACAACGTTCATAGCTTTAGGCCGCTTGTACACGCTAAGAAAAGTCGCCGGGCCTATGCAAGAATCCGTTTCATTTCTACTAACTGTGTACACTACTTCGGCGCTGATCAAGAAAAAAATCTTGCTTGCGCTAGACACGACGCGTGAACGTTGCTGCAGTGTAGAGGGGGCGGGGTAGGGTAAGGTCGTTCAGGTAGTTTTTGACGTTTGTTTGCATGGACGTAGACGCACGACTGCCCGAAAACAATCTTAACGTTTACACGTTCCTATTCGTCTTGTCTGCAGTAGACACGAGAAGTTTTCGTGCCTAGATTCGACAAAATTCTTGTCGTGTACATGACAAATTGCTCCTATCTGCAGCAGACACGGTGAAATTTCTTAGCGTGTACAAGCGGCATTAGCCTTTAAAATCACCTCGTTGATATTCCAAGACGTCGCCGTCGTGAATAAAATCATAAAACAGGTGTTATAGCTTGTAAATAAAGCTTCTTTATGGTTGAAAGATTGAACGATTGAATTTATGTAGTACTATAAGCGGAGATATCTTAGTTAGATAGTGTTGGGTGTTTGTTTTTAATGTGTTGGGCTCAATCTTTGAACGTACACAACACTATTTTTAGTATACACAAAAACCGAGACACCCCAACAAGATTTTAATCAGAATTACCGGAGTATGTATTTTTTTTTTAATAAATCTCCAAGTTACACCTTAGTTTACGTTGCGTTGAGGTCCCCAGTAGAGTGTGAAATGTGTGAGATGAGATGTGCTATGCAGGGGTTGTCTAATACACGGAAACTGACCGAGCGGACCGTCTCAAGTCTCAAGGTGTCTATTCCCGTCCACTGTTATGCATAGAAACCTATTGAAAAAAATATTAAAATTATGAAAAAAATATTGCAAGATTTAACGTGGTATAAAAACCATGCCAATCGATTCTCATGGTGATTCTGAACAAACTAGTTTCAGGTTTAGTGTATACTAAAACTAAACTTGTATACAGAAGGCTAATTGAAGTATTTTTTTAAAGTTGGAAACTTTCAGAATCCTTTCGTGTTTCTTTAAAAGTACAGCATTCTAATTGCGCAACACTCTACGAGTGTCGCTATTGCTTTGATTTTGACAGGTCAACCATTTCCATAGCAACGTATGTATTAACAATCCAACTGTTACAACACTACTATGTACCACAACTATGTACCACGCAATGAATATTGTTGTATTGTCAAAATCAAAGTTATAGCGATTACGAGTGTTTTGCGCAATTAGAATGCGGTTACAAAAACTGTCAAATTGTTTGAAATCAAAAACAAAACCAAATATTTTGTCATTTTTCGTAAACGAAAACTGAACAATTAACAAAACCTGCAGGCTTCCTGCACGTAGTGTAGTGTACTAATAACTTTACTGTGGGTACTTTGTGGTTAAAGACTTTTATTCTCATAAACAAAACATTTCACTTAAATTGAGAACAGACTATATTCTAAGTAATTAATCATGCATTCGACATTCAGACTTTATAATTACGATTTAATCATAATCATCATCGTAAATCATTTATAAAAGTATCTTAGTACCAAAGTAATTGGTATGTAAAACAGTTTTATGTATAAAAACATGTAAGTAGTAGACTGATTTGCTTAAATCTATAGTGACTTTACTGGTAGAAATCATTAAAATTCTCTCATCTGCGCTATAAGACTCATTCTGAATTCCGTTGAAACCCTACCAACCAAAGGAAAGTAAATAAAAGTGTTAATAAGTGCTCTCTTCACATAAATATTAATCTGAGATTCAACTATTTTCATAACTGCATTCACGAAGGATGCTTCTCAGTTATTTCATGAATTTTCATTTTATTCACTATGTTTTTTTTAAGTTCCTCTCAGAAAGAAAAACTTGAGGAAACGCCACAGACGTAGCTGGTTATTTTTCCAAAGTAAAGTAAAATAATAATCTCGTGGCCCGAAGTTTACAGACCCGCTTGACCCTAGAAAGATAGTCTACGTAAAAATTACGCATGCGTGAACGAAATATTGCTCTAATATTCTCAATATTGCGAATTACGCGTTGTGCGTTTCAGACGTCTCTCTCGTTGCACGAAGCTTCTGCAAGATGCAAGTATCACGGAGGTAAGTCTCACCAATTTTGAAATTTTACGACTGTGCGAGTCAAATTTACGCATAATTATCTTTTACGTGACTTTTGAAATTTTAAACTTCTTTTCATTTTATGACTTTTCGTGACGTTTATTTTGTTTTTTTTATATAATAGTTATAGGTTCCATAACGAAACAACGCTGTAACGGAGAGCCGAAACTTAGATGAAAACCCAATCTTATCCGCTCTTTTAGAGCCTCATGACGATTTTGTTGGTGAAAACACCTATGGTGAAATGCATAGCCACGAGACCGAAGATGACGTGCAGATCAACATGGAAGATGGTTCAATGGACGACGGGATAGTGGAGAAGCCGGTACCAAGTGGAGAAAAACCTTTTGAGGAAGAACAGACTGCAGTACAGACTTCACCATCAGCTTTCAAATCCGGTTGCTCTGCAGATTTGCCATATTATGCCAAAACTGTTTAATACCTACTGATTTAAAATAAAAAGATTCTTTTATCTCTCATTTACTTTGTCTGTAGGTAAAAATGGCAAATTACTAAGTATTTGAATTACTATTTAATTATTCTGATAATTTATTTGATTTTTGAAGAAGTATATAGTTTTTGACCAGTTTTATATAATAAATTACATTAAGTACATAAATATTACATTAGTTGTTTCATTTATGAGTAGTAAAAAGAATACCCACTAGATTTTATTCATAGTAATAGTATATTATATAAAATAAGCCAATAAAAGGCCACGCGTCAATTTTACGCATGATTATCTTTTACGTACATCTAAATATGATTATCTTTCTAGGGTTAAGCACCGGGTTGCAGGTTAAAACCCAGGCAACTTTTTCAATGCAATTATTGTTTTAATAATATTGTTTTCCAAATTGTAAAGTATGAGCATCATGCAGCAATTAATGATACATCTATAATCAAATCATATTACTGCCTATTGTCTAGTAGTATGAGTCTGTCATGCTCACTTAAATGTCCTGCTGATGGTGGCGTTGTATATCTGGTCGTTAGGTTCCCTACAATATGGTTGAGCTGAGCGATGCGGATGTGCACTTCATGCTCGTGAACGGGTGCTGTCTGTCGGGACTGGTCAGCCCTAAACTGCTATGGCAATCCTAGAAGGCATATTTTTCTATTTGTTACTCTTATGTGAGTTTATTTCTTACATTAACCTGCATTATTCTCATTCTATTTCTCACACTACTGTAATGGAATTATCCTGAAGTACTATTTTGAAAAGAGTATTCTTGGAGTTTCTTGCCGGCTCTTCTCCATGCAACCTACCTTTTGGAACCGTGCATCTAGTTTTGACGTTTTAAAAGTACCTGTAATCTGGTCTATTTGAAAAAAAAAACTTTGACTTTGAATGTTACATGTTCTTTCTTTGTTGATCTTTAACGCCAATGACATACGGTGAAGGAAACCAGAACACAGCAATGCTGCTGGAAGGCAGATAAAGGTATTGTAGTAGTACTTCCCCGGAGGAACTCTTTCACAAGCTCTACTAGTTAGACATCAATACGATAACATAGCATGCCCCTCCTAACTGACACTGCAAGTAAGGCTACGTGCGCACTGAGCGGATAGCCGCGTTAGGCCATGGACATATAGTATTGTTCGTACGTGTAGCAGGCAAGTTAAACAGAGACAAAGTAAACGCAATACTATATAACAGTCACTATAATGTCACAAAGCACAGAAGGAGAAAAGTACAGAGAAGAAAACAGCATAGAAAATAGAACACGTATAAAAGCAAATACACAGCAATATTATTAGCGTAATTAATGTAACGGTCGTTCGGGGAGCGTGCGCGCGGCCTCCCGGCGTCGTATATGAATATCGACTAGCGAGCGAGGCAGGGAAATTCAGGGAAAACCGAGCGCGCACGATCCTTGCGTTCGGGCGTCTCCGGCGCAGCTACGCGGCGGCGGCCGACACCGACCGACTAACGGGATTTTATCCACGTTAGCGAAAGAGAGGTTGTGCGTTTATATGAACGCCACAGACATATGTCTACGGTGCGGCACCGGCTACCGCGTAACGGCACGGCGCCGCTACCAGGAGACGGCGGCGCGGCGTCGTGCCGCAGCCACGGTGCCGTGTACGGTGCACCGCACGTTAGTTTTTGCTTATTTCGCCTAGTGGAAGCACGTCCCGTTCTCTGGGACAAGACAAACGAGGATTATAAAGATAAAAGTTTGAACATTTGCACCGCGTCGGCACACGGCAGCAATTATACGTCGAGACGTGCTTCCATACATCTAAATTGTCAGCCATTTTTATTAACACGTATGTTCGCATAACTCGTCAAAATGTAGGGAACACCTGTTTTTTTTCGCGATTTCAGGTTTGGTCCCATAGTAGAAGTTGTTCATAATGATGAGTACAGTGACCCCTTAAGCTTAAGCGTAAGCGTTATTTATGTTACAACTTGTATATTCACACTGTTCTGCCTACCCTTTTCCAAACTATGTTGGAGTCACCTTCCAGTCTAACCAGATGCGGCTGAATACCAGTATTTTACACGGAGCGACTGCTATCAGACCTCCGCAACCCAGTTACTGGACAATGCCGATTTCCTAAGGTTATCCGGTTGTCATGCTTTCGGGCTACTGACTACCCGTAACGACTCATAGGTATTCATATGACACCCAGGACCGACAGTTAAACGTGGTATCCGAGGCAGGAGGGGTCTAGATGTGTAACTAGTGGTCACCCATTCACGGACAGACTGCGGCAAGATCTTAACGCACCTTGATAACAAATGTGGCATTATACCAAAAACAGAAATTCTGAGTTAAAACGACATTAGATTATTAAAAAGAAACCGCTTCTGATGCAAAGACTGGCATTGTTATAGTTTCGATACTTTTTCCTAGAGGCCGCTAGTGTCAGTTTATACTTTTACAACAAGTGACTAAGTAGTGATTCATAAGGTGACACTATTTCAGTTCAAGACAAGCATCTGAAGAGAACGCACGCTGCGGTGACTTAAAAAGTGACATTTTATGTTTAGTGTCACTTTAAACGTAATTTACGCTATAAGTACCTAATCTGCGGAATTAATAACTACATAAATGGCATTTTAAGCATACTATGGGTTAATTTTTATTCCAAAAACGGGTAGGTTTACTCAAAACAAAAGTGGCACTAAGCGGAACTTTTTTTTTAAACCGTTTTTCTAAATAACTGCATTATTTACTAGCATGTTTTCAGTACTTAATTAAAATTAAGATAGACGAACTGACAAAGTGAAACTAATTTCAGTGTTGCATTTCTGATAATTGCTTAGTTAATAATTATAATGATGCGTTACAAACTTTAAACGGCCATACTAAAAAAATACTATTTTTGAATTATGCCACTTTTGTTATCAAGGTGCGATATGATCCGCGCAGTTGTTAATTAGCCACGATCCCCTCCTAGCTACTATACCCATATTCACATTAAACTCCACAAACAACATCTTCGTCAAACATTAAAATGTGATATAAACGTATATTACCTAAGCATCTCCCAGAATAAACAGAATCCTTTAACATGAAACGTTTGAGAAAACTTGCAAACAGTGCTTTGTGTTCGGATGTTTCGGAGAAAACGTTACTTTGTCCTAAGTACTCTTGTACGTGACGGAGTTAGGGCTTGTTTAGACGAAGCGGCAGGTACAGTACGACACAACTAAGAAATCGCATCGGCAAACTTCGTAAAACCGATCACTTCCGAACTGAGTGCGACTTCATGACCATGATGGTAGTGGATGATAGTGGATTAGTATAGAAGTAAAAAAAATTTTTGCCCCATCCTTGCTATCTTGGGTTTCCCGCACACAGTGCAGACGTTACTGACAAATACTTGCTTGATGTAAAACCAACTTATTGTAAATAGGGTATTTGACTATTCTTTTTTATAAGAAATCTCGAAAGCAACAGTGAAAAAACCAACGAAATATTGAATAAAATGCCCAAGTTATAAACGATTTACAATCGTTCACAAGACAGAGACAACACATACCTTAAAAACTTCATAGTGACTTGACATCACTATGTAAGACATTCATTTCGCGTGGCAAGAACAGAAAATGCCTCCTCAACAAACTTAGAAATCGTGTATCTCCTCTATTTTTTCATCGATTTTGTTTATATTTTGATTTATCATGATTTTTCTATAAAATAATACTAAATTGTTGTAGATTTTTAATAGTAGCCAAATACCCTATTATTATAAATTCTTGTATTATTAACTAATACACCTTTACGAAAACCTCCTTCTTGTGTTTTCCTACGATCTAAATTGTTAGAGAGTTTGTACACTTCGTCCAGAAACGGCAACTGACGTAAGTGACGGTACGCTTGGCGTGAACACGGCCTAAACTAAAACTCTTTGTAAATCCACACGTAAGCACTTTACACACACATTGCTACGTAATCCTCGTCGAATACGTTGGCTGTCGGGTTTGTTACGACTTAAATATTCGGTTTCGGTTTTCATTCTATTCATATCAAACGAAATTCCTTTAGCAATAGGTATGCTCGAACAAGTACGACGTCGTTTTAAGCTGAAGATTTTAAACAAAGTATTACAATTTTCTGTAGCTATATTATGCAGTACAAATAAAAATAAACAAGTCTTTTCCTTGTTTGTATCAAAAGATAAATAACGAACTTCCTTATGATGAAATAAATTCTTTATGAATCGTCGACGGACGGAAAAGCTCATTATTTTAGTACGAAAATCCCGGAACGTAGAATTTTTAAAGGAATTTTCCCGTGTACGTGAAAAATCTTACAGCACTGAAATAAAACATAAAAGCACTCCACTTTTCGTAATTGAGCTAGAATGAAGGTAATTCCATCTTCTTACCTCGCCAAGAGCGTAATAACACGTTTATTCTTTACTGTTTCACGGTTCTTTAGTAGTGTTGAAGATGTTAACATTGTTAATTTAACAAGCGCTGAATGAATTACATAATCAGCTCATTACTGTCGCACCGCTGAGCACGGCTTCTTCTCAAAATGAGAAGTGTTTTAGGCGTTAATACAACACGTTGATCTGCTGGGCTAACATGCGCAGCGTGACATAACTTTGTCACATTATCTCGTGCTGGGACGAGATAATGCGACGTTGGCGCGGGTTAGTGTACTACACACATCATAAAGAACTTTTATTAAGGCCTTTTTTTATGCAGGTTCTTCACGATGTTTTCCTGCACTGTTAACAGAAGTGACAATGAAATTCTGAATGAATTACTTTCCTAATAAATCTGGCCGCCAATCTAAGCGATATACTTAATGTGCACTTAAAGTGTAGTTCATAATTAGCGCCGCTCCTTTCTAAATAGTGAGAGAACGATTTCCTTGATTGTTATTGGCTCTTTCCAGGGAACTTTTTGTAGTAACATTTTCTTTATCGACTATGTCAGAAGCTATTTCTATATACCTTAATCTCGGCTACACTCGTCCGTAACACGTTAGGCGCAGTGACTGAGCGATTGGTTTTCTGCTCCACGGATCGCGGGTTTGATTCCCGCACGGAACAAATATTTTATGCTGATAATTGGTGTTTGTATTTGTATTGTATAATTTTGATAATATCATTTTCTAAACTGTAAAGTTTGAGCATCATGCAGCAATTAGTGATACACCTTTAATCATATCATACTACTGCCCATTGTCTGGTAGTATGAATCTGTCATGCTCACTTAAATGTCCTGCTGATGGTGGCGTTGTATATCCGGTCGTTGGGTTCCCTATAATATGGTTGAGCTAAGCGATGCGGATGTGCATGTCATGCTCGTGAACAGGTGCTGTCTGTCGGGACTGGTCAGCCCATAACTACTATGGCAATTCTAGAAGGCACATTTCTTTTTTCTATTTTTTACTCTTATGTGAATTTATTTGTTACATTAACCTGCATTATTCTCATTCTATGTCGCACGCTACTGTAATGGAATTGTCATGAATAGTCATGATCTACTATTTTAAAAAGAGTATTCATGGAGTTTCTTGCCGGCTCTTCTCCATAGAACCTACCTTTTGGAACCGTGCACCTAGTTTTGACGTTTTAAAAGTACCTGTAATCTGGTATATTTGAAATAAAAAAAATTAACTTTGACTTTGTGCATGTGAAGATTTGTATCTGCAAACGCACCCACGATACAAGAGATATCTTAGTATGTAATGCAAAGATTAAGAAAGTATATCAATCTCTAATCCCCAAAAAGTGAATATGTATGTATGTACCTTTTTTTATCATCAAATGACTTCTTTTGCTCTGGGCGGAGCAGAAAGACTAAAACCCACCCGTGTTCCTCCTAATGCTCTTTGCGTTCCAGAGCCGCGGTAACTCTTTCGCAATATGAGTACCTTCGTATGTAAAATCATACGATTGTTAAAAACTTTTCTTCATTTTATACGTGAACTTTTCTGAGGTTCAGTAAACTAAATTTCTGGAGCTCTAAGAGTTTGAAACGGGCGAGTTACGAGTGAAAGCGAAAAAAATCTGTTCCATTTATGCCAAAAAGTTTCTCTTGTGAAAAAAGTTACAGAAAAATTACGTGACGGGATTTTGAATTGTAATTTATACGATACGACAAGTAGATCCAGCCAATTAGATACCCTTGGCAACGATGGCGACGCAATTCAAACTACGTTCAAGTATAATACATAATCAATGAGAACATTCATCGATTAATCCGTATATTACTTACCGGCTAGAGACAGTTAAGGCAAAGCTTAACTGCTTGCAAATAGGATTTATGCCGGGCATATACGTAACTACATACTCGACTATGAATAGGGTTGCCACCTTTTTTTGGAACAATAAAAGTACTTACATTTGTGTTTTGGGATAGCAAAAATAAATTACGATGCATAAAAAGAGTACTTTTATTATTTATTAACCGACTTCAAAAAGAAGGAGGTTCTCAATTCGTCTCAATGTTTTTTTTTGTTTTGTAGACCTACTGTTCATCGCCTCTAGATTCTTGAAAACATGTTGCGATTCTTTCAAAAATGTCCGAATCTTTCAGTTACAGCTATAGACCGTAGAGTAAGAAAACTATGCCAAAAAAAAACCCAAACTAATAGGGTGAGAATCTAATAAGAATGGTCTCAGGTGAAAAGAGTATTTTGGCGTACTTTATAACTGTCGTAGATTATAAAGTACGCCTACGTGAAATAGAGTACAATACTCTATAATAGAGTACGGGTGGCACGCTAACTATGAAGCACACTTGCCCTTAAGGATGAGATGAGGCTTCACATAGCAGCGACGTGAACTGAGACACATGACGGATTGAAACAAATGTTTCAATAAGCGATTGAAATAATATTCACGTATGTGGCTACCAGTGGCGAAGGCTCCATACAACTCGATTCCTATCGGCTTCCCTTTCGAAACAAGTAGTTACTGGAATTCACGCATCACACTTGAGCAAGGTAAGCATTTTTTGGTCCGGCTTCCCTTTTAAGAAAATTCACCCTACGCCACTGGTGGCTACATTACTACATTAGGGGTTCGTGGCTAAGTATCAATTGCGTGGATCATATGATTCGCAAGGTTAAGCTACGCTTGCCGGGGTCTGTCCGTGGATGGGTGACCGTTCGTTACACATCGAGACCCCTCCGTGCCTTGGAGAGCACGTTAAGCCGTCAGTTTAGGGTGTCATACGCTACGACAGTCGTTACGGGTACTCAGAAGCCCACAAGTCTGACAACTGGTTTAACCTTAGGTTATCGGCATTTCCCATTAAATGGGGTCCGGATTATGGCAGTCGCTCCGTGTAAAATACTGGTATGCAGCCGCATCTGGTTAGACTGGTAGCTGATCCCAACATAGTTGGGAAAAGGCTAGGTAGAACAGTGTAGCCACAAAGGTGAATATTGACTAATGCCGCAGTATACGTATATATAGGGTGACTGGTAATTAGTGACCGATTCTTTAACACATGATTGTACTCATGATAACAAACAACTTTCCCAAAGAAACATTATTTTTTTCATTTAAAATTTATAATAAACCGTTACGGAATGGACGCGGCTGGTAAACGTTTTTTTTTGTTTTATAAATAATGTTTCTTTGGGAAAGTTGTTCGTTATCATGAGTACAATCATGTGTTAAAGTATCGGTCACTAATTACCAGTCACCCTATATATAAGCTAAAGCAGGGGCCTAATTCTCCTAAAATAAATCTTGATAAATCACAACCGAACCAAGGCCAAATCGTTCATTCAGACAGTTCTCAATTTCAAAAGTTATCAAATTTTTTGACACAAAAAACAAAATTAAACATTTTGAAAGTTTTCGAACACAAAAACTGACTGACGGTTGTGGTTCGATTGCGTTTGGCAACAATTTATTTTAGGAGAATTGGGCCCCAGTACTTCAAATACCTACATTCGTCCGAATTGAGACACAAGCAACAAGACTTTTAAGGTATCATCGGAATACAGTCACATACAAAGAGTGCGTTGTACTCAGTATACAGTGCGTGTCTGTGTGAGTGTGTCAATTCAGACGATTATACTAAGTTGAGGTACTGCTTTAGCTTATATATCTAATGCTGTATTTCAATCGTCGCAGTTAGCGTCCATGATGGATAAAATCATGTAGGGTGACGTTCGCCGAGTAATCTACAACGTGCACATAGTACCGAGATTAGCCTAAGGGGGGGCATCACTACGGTCTATGTAGGGTCTACATAAAGGGTGACGTGGAGATTGCGTCCACGTCACCCTCTGACCGTGCGAGAGAATATATTAGAGTAACCTCCAACCTCCCTAGCTCTATTGCTCTATCGTGGACGAAGCGCATTGTAGCCTCAAAGCGAAATGACAAATGTCACCACACGCTTGCTTCTAACTTGTGCAAGTCTCAAGCGTACCTACTTATCAAATATGTGTATGTTCGCCATTACGAACGTTCTACCGTGCGATTTCTAAAAGACTGTTTAGTGACATTTTGTCAAATTTGAGTTTTATACGTGTCCGGTCATGGACTAGCGATATTCTAGGTACTTATATAACAACTATTCTATTACACACGATATTCTAGGTACTTATATAGCAACTATTCCAGGACACAAATACACTAATATACACTAGGGTCCAATCCACTTCCACTTTTTTGTTGAGATATTCTGTACCTACGTGTGTACAAAAAAAGTCATATCTCTCAGTTTTGGTCCTACTGAGATAAAAGTAGGCTTATTCGGAGGTCAACAATATTGTCTATCGTTTACATTACGATACAATGGGTTCACATTTTATTAACTTTAAGATAGATAGTATCTCAACAAAAAAAGCAAAATGGCTGCCAAATAACGGGGAAGTGGATTGGACCCTAGTGTGTTGTGTACTAGAATAGTTGCTATATAAGTACCTAGAATATCGCTAATCCATGACCGGACACTTTGTATACTACTACTACTGAAAGCGCAATTTTTTCTCTATCGACCAGTCTGGTCCGTATTTTTTTCTATCATTTGTCATTTATGAGATCCAGAGACATTACCATACCTTACCACATTATAGACAAAACCTTGAATTACAAAAACAATATTAGTCCTGTAACTCATTAAAAGTTATACAATGAGCTTAAATAAGTAAAGTAGCCTAATAATTTGGTATGACAAAAACTACATATCATGATAATATCATAAATAAACTACTTAATATAATAACTACTATATATTATAATATAATAAAACTGTATAATGCAATAAAACAAAGTTACATTAAATTGTTAAATAAGTACTTACATTTAATATTAGTAGGTATCTGTGATCCAACAGACAAACCAGGTATATGGTTTTGTTGGACATTTTATTGTATTATAGACCTTAATATGTACCTCTTACTATATAATAAATAAATAATAATAAATCTGTATGTCTTCAGAATTTCTAGGGACAACATTTTCCCTGCCGGGGTTGCGGTGCATGCAGCTGCGAATCCCGTGACCCCGGCCAAGGGTCAGGAGTAGGAACACCGTGAGATTTTAGCCGGTAAGAGTCCGGCATAACCCTTCGCCTTCCCGGGGCGAAGGGTATCCATGAGTATTATACCACGATAAAAAAAGGAACAACATTTTCCACGTTTTTGCTCATAACCACCAAATTGACCAAGTTTAATTATTAAGTATCTAATTATTCTAATGTTTAAGAGAACCGTACCAAATGATTTAATTTTATTTAATTTTAATTTAATGTAAAATTGTTGTTGCTCTTGCTGTGCCCTAACAGGGTCATGTTTGATACCTATCTGCTAATGTATGACCATCTTGTAAACAACATGAGTGCAAAAATAAATAAATAACTCAAAATTAGGTTTACTCACTTAACGGCCTTTTAGAAGTCTGATGGCAGCATTAATATACGAGTAACTGCTCTAATTTCACTAATAGAGAAACATATAAAGTCATTCACGGAGTCCTAGTGATATAATCCTGCGAACAATAAATCTAATGCTGGCTGTCAGCAGACGGCGTGACAACCTGAGAGGATTATCAAGTGATGGATCGCGGTCTCGGCGTGAATCGGCTGCGAATCTAGACTGTACCGGCAATTCTTCATTCTTTCGACTTCAAGATCAGTCCTATCAATCATTTGTAATTTACCTCGCATTCATGAGGTTTTGGCTTTGAGTATTTTGTACCAAGAAGGACGGATTTTACTTGTTTCAAATTATAAGATAAGTAAGTTTTAATACTTACTTTTTTTTTATAGAAATACCTACTTAAAAATATAAAATAATATGTATGTATTCAAACAAATAAATGGATAAAATAAATAAAACAATTACAAAACATAATTCTGAAAAGCTTTTGTAAAATCCTAACGCTTTAGGAATTTGCGAATACAATTTTAACACGAGAGAATTATAATTAAAGAATATTTTACTGCTTTAATAAAAACTCGTGTGTTCTCTGTACTCCGACAACATTGTGCCTCGTCCAGTAAAAGCTAATAGGTTAAAAAGTTTCAGCATAAAGTGAATAAAAAATATATGAAACCGCGGTTTTTTGCGCTGCGACTGCTATGCATAAAATAAGAGTTAAAAATAAACTCTGGTTCGTGTGCTTGAAATAATGATACTTTTATTAATAATTCACATCGTTGCCTTGCCTCGCGGGTGTGTTCATTGCATCACAATTACCATTACTAAAGCGTCATGCTCGTGAAAGGGTGTCGTCTGTCGTCTGTCGGGAATGGTCAGTCCTTAAAGGCAGAAGATTTTAGGAAAAATAAATAACAAAGAATTTGGCATTTTTTTTATAAAACAATAAAAAAAGAAAAGACATTTTTAAGTGTAATTTTATTTTTATTAAAGAAAATAGCAAAAAAAACATATTGCCAGGTTTAAAAATAAAAATAAAACAAGGCGGCTTTCGGGACATCTTCCAAAAAAGTTAGTGGCGGAAATATTGCCACTGCCGTATAAAGTGTTATAATACGGTTTACTATGGCAATTCTAAAAAGCAATTTTACTATTTTTTGCACTTACGTGAGTTTGTTTCTTACAGTTCGTTCTGCCTAGCTTTTTCCCAACTATGTTGGGGTCAGCTTCCAGTCTAACCAGATGCGGCTGAATACCAGTATTTTGCACGGAGGGACTGCCATCAGACCTCCGCAACCCAGTTACTGGGCAATGGGCATCCTAAGGTTAGAAACGGTCGTCAGAAGTCCGAGTTTATTTCTTATGCATTATTTTCACTTTGCTGTATTTTATTTATGTATTCTATATACACAATATCGTACGGAAGCGAACTTAATAACTTAGGCATTTTCTACCAGTCGACCTCAGGGTGATGCAGAGACAAAACATGGTAGGTGCACTAACAAAATAAACCTAAACATAATATTTTATGCAATATATTTAATATATTTACAAATGCGTATAAATAGATTTGTATTGCATCCTTAAACATGTCGATAAGGAGGTTCTGATAAGGTTAAGGAGAAAATTATACTGCTGAGATGATTGTCCTAATTTCTCATGAAGATATTCGCGTAGTATACTGTTATGGAATTGTTATGAACTATATTTTAAAACGAGTATCTATGGAGTTTCTTGCCGGCTCTTCTACATAGGACATATTGTACCTACTGTGCTGAGGGCTTAAAGTTTTAAATCCTTTGTAAGGAATAATCCGGTCTTTGATTGCTTACGTGGAAACATGCATACAGCACACAAAGACCGTCAGAGCATATTAATCTAAAATGGAATAGGATGCTAGCCGGGGCCTCCCTAATGCTGCAATATTGAGTTACGACCACGAGTAGTCCCCGGAGAGTGTACTGAGTGCATAGAACTAAGTTTAAATGATCAGATCTATTGCTATGAGCGCTTAGAGCAACTCAACCACCGGCGTGGTAGCCGCAATGCCCTGAGCAATGAGTGTTACATGGCTGGAAAATTAACTAAACGGTATAATAACCTACCTAAAATAGGTACATTGGCAGACTTGAATATTTACTTCTATATGATGTTCGCAGGAGAACCAGGGTAACCAATATAGCCCGAAGAATCGCCAAACTTAATTGGCAGTGGGCGGTGCACATTGCTCTCAGAACGGTCGATAGTGCCGAAAAGCTCTGAAGTGGCGATCGCGTACCGAAAGGCATAGCGTTAGTTTAGTAGGCCTCCCATAATGTGGACCGATGACCTGGTGAAGGTCGTGGGAATCCGCTGGATGCGAGAATCACAGGACCGGTCGATGTGGCGACACTTTCGGGAGGCCTATGTCCTATGTCTGAATGATGTGATGATGATGATATTTTATGATGTCATAAAATAGCCCAGATTGTGTATGTAGGTATACGGACAATAGAAATGTTGTTTTTTTTTTATGGGATATGTTGTCAACAAGCCGACTACCCACCTGATGGAAAATGTTTACCGCCGCCTGTACACCGTGGGCGAGAGGTACCCGAAAGATTTTAACCACGCCTTTCTGATGGTATTATGAGTCAAATGTTATATCAACAAAATTACAATTCAGTAATTTTTTGTTTTTCTGTTCTTAATAAATTAATTAACTTTAGTACTTCCTTGTAAACAATACCTTAGGTTGAACTGGTAACATTTATAAATTATCGTGTGAGTGGATAAGAAATTTCTCACTTCACAACCCTCCCCGACAAATAAGACATACGGCGACAGGGGTATAGTAGGTATAACAAAACTCGCAACGCCTCGTTCATAGGACTCGTTGCCATAGATATTTTTCGATTTGAGAATTTCCGTAATATGTATAAGAATAGGTATTTCGAAAATTAAGCTTTATTCAACAAACTATATCCTAGCTTTTCTTCTCCAATAAGGCATCGGAATCGAAGGTTAAAATCTTTCGGGTACCTCGGGCCCACGGTGTATACGCCTACAACTCTAAGAGGATTCCTGATGCGTTGCCAACATTAGCGACAAAGTTGTGCAGTCTCATGAGGCTGTAATTTCACCAGCACCCTAACACGAACACAGCAGTGCTGTTTTGTGGCAGAAATTGGTATAGCGGCAGTACTTCCCCGGACGAACTGTTTCACAAAGAGCTACTACTACTAAAATGTAGGAAGTGGGTTGGTAGAGGAGAATTATACGTAGATTTTTTATTTTTACTTGCTAATCTTAGACAACGTGTAACAGAAGTCCGAAATAATACTTTAAGGACGTATGAGGTACCTTGTGGATGGAATTACAGGCACATGAGACTTCCCAAGTTTGCCGTTATGGTTGGCAACGCTTCAGCCTCCACTAGTGACGATCCCGGCGCACCCAGGGCAGTCAGCCCTGCTACCACCCTTGCTGACTGGCTAATCTTTAAACCACAGCATGAGCTATTTTCGTATAGCTCATGCTGACACGGGAGAAGAGAAGAAGAACGCTTCAGCAATCCTCTTAGTGTATACAAGGTTATTCGGAAAGGGGGTACTAATCTGAAAGGCTGTTAAATTACCCATAATAATGAATAACTTTTGTACTGCAACTTTCCCCAAATGTCAATAGTTTAAGAGAAATAGCTGTTCAAAGATTTCATAAAAATACGCTCAAATCTATCTATCCTCAACTATGATCATTTGTTTACATTTTAGGTCATATTTGGGGTCACGGATTGGAATCTTTGATGATTTGATTTGAGCGATTTATATTGTTATATTTTTGTTTACTATTGTTTAACTAGTATTGTGTAGTAATCAAACATCATTTTAACATTATAGCATAATCATACTGGTACACATGTCTGATTGAATTACATACCATGAGAATAAACTGACGTCTAAGATACAGGCCCGGCCTAGTTTAGACGTTAGTGTTCTATTTTGATCTGTACTGTCATAGAAACTGTACTATAGGTAGGATAGGATAAAGTAGTATATTATGTGTTTTCTTTTTTCAATAAAGAATTTTATTTATTTATTATTTAATCTTCATTTTCTGAATTTATAACTTAAGCAGGGATGAATCAATTTTCAAAAAATTAAAATAAAAAGAATTTTGCATCTAAATAAAAATTATCGAATTTACTCTTTCTTATGGATTTTTATAAACAATCCATAGCTAGTACTAGCTACATATAATGAACTTGAGGCTATAAATAAGAAACGTTATTACAAAGAACTTTGCATAATAAAAATAACCTTATGAATATCTAACTACATTCATGAAATTGCACTCAGTTTTAAGTAATAGTTATTTTATGCTAAGAGATGCTTTTACTGCGCGGCTTACAAAGGATTAGCCATTCGTTTTGTTTTACTGCAGCAAATGGAACTAACTGTTGAAGTTGTGTTATTATGTTATGCACTGTCTGTTATTACATTTTACGTTGTGTGTAGCATTTCAAATAATTCTTCTGGAGTAAATCTCCTTGTACTCGTACTTCATAATTTATTTATTTATTTATTTAAACTTCATGTACATTGGTGGTACACAAGGCGGACTTAATGCCATAGGCATTCTCTACCAGTCAACCTTTGGGTCAAAAATATACACTTCGAAACTGGTACAAAAAAGAATTTAAAACAATCAAAAAGTTCAATTAAAAAACAAAAAAAAGAAAGATAAATAAAAATTATACAGAATACTATATACTAACAAAATACAATATGCTTTACATATATAATATATATTATAATAAAAATACATATTATACCAATATACCTACTTACACATACATACATACATACAATAACTATGATGGATAGGCACTTCAGACTAGGATTGCAGCGATTTCAAGTAATGTTCTCGAACTTTACATAATCATAAACCGGCCAAAAAAAAACAAATTTCTCGATTTGGCACACGAGGCTGTCGACATGTGGGATGTTGAATCAGCAATCATTGTGCCGATAGTCGTTACAACATATGGCTTAATAGCCAAGAGCCTCGATCAACATCTATTGAAGCTCTCGTTAGGCAGCTGGATCAAAGGTTTGATTCAAAAAGCGGTACTTCTGGACACGGCGCGTATTGTTAGAAAGTTCCTCTCTCTCTGAAGCCCTGACCGCCGCTTGAACCCTGTGCCTGATGCCTGTGGGCTACTATTTTTTACATTTTTAAATGTTTTACAATGGCGGACAAAATGTCCGCGGTGCGCTCTTATTAGTACTACTATAAGGTTGCACTTTGTCCGCGCAATACACCATATCGCCTAGTGGTATACGTGGACAAAATGCAACATAATGACAGTAATAATAAGAGCGCACCGTAGACATTTTGTCCGCCACTGTCCCTCGTCTGCGCAAGCTCTTATTCTACACAAAACCAACAAGAAACGTTACTACAAAAATAGAGATGTACAATGGGCGGTCTTATAGCACTAGGGGATTTCTTCCAGACAACCTTTGGATGGACATGAAGTGCAAGAAAAAAGAGAGGTTGTTTTGTTTTTATACGAATATTTAACATGTGTGTATAATGAATAAACGAAAATAATAACCGGCCAAGTACAGTACGCGTAAAGTAACTTTGCCGCTCTGAAACCAGGCTGTGAGCATTAACTTCAGAGAGGTAAAGTTATTTGGTACGCGAAAAATAACTTTGCCGCTTTAAAACCAGGCTTTCAGCGTTCTGTTCCTCACTTCAGGAGGGCAAAGTTATTTTACGCGTAGTGCAGTGCATGTCGGACCACGCGCTATGTAGGATTCCGTATTAATTACGGCTTTATGATATTTCAGTCAAGCGTACCGACTTTACATGTAGGGGAGATATACCTACGCTAAAACAACTTTTATTAGACAACTTTATTTCATAACTTTGCAGTCGTGATAAATGTAGTCTGCGAGTAAAACGGCATACAGACATCCAGACAGACATGACAGCCAACTATAAAGTTCCTGGTTTGACTACGGAACCGTTATAAAATAAGGATGCATTGTAATCCCACGCAAACGTTTCAAAGTAGGATAGTTACTATAACAATACAGATGGAACAAAACAGAAAAGTTAAAGTAGAAAATAGTAGTGCAAAGAAGTATTAAAAAAAAAACTGGCTAAAGCCCGCGGCTTCGCTCGCATCATATGTCGATGAATATATCTATCTATACATCTAATAAATATGTAGACATGGCGAGCAAAACAAAATGTTTTTAAAAAAATGCAGGCTGGTTAAATGATAAAATCAATAGAATCAATTTCCATTATTTTTGAAATGTTTGTCTGTTTACCTGTTTATTAGTTTATTTGTGTACGTATCACATAAAAAGTACTGACTCAATGCAGGTGACTTTAGACAAATATTGTGTGTATATTTAGTTTTTGTTTCTTCGTAATCTGTTCGCTCAATCAAAACATTAATTTAAAGATATCAAGATGAAAGTTTACTTATAGTATCTATCCTATAATATCCTTCTCCGGGCTTCAAGCTATATTTGCGCCAAGTTTCATCAAAACTAGTTCGGTAATTTAAGTATCAAACAGACAGACAAACTCACTTTTGCATTTAACATACTCGGAGTAGGTATAGTACAAAAATGTGTATTTCCATACAAAAAAGGGTTCTATTTTTATGACATCATTCGTCACTGTTGACCAGGAACGGGACTAAAAATCTGACTCAGTTTCTTGAACAAAATTACGTCTACTATCTGGAGTAATGAGGCGGTCATAATATGGCCGACCGGAATACGTTATTTGGGATATCCTTTGCTCAATATCGTTCTATCGACGCCCCTATACTCTTTTTTACCCTATTATATTACTTTGCCTGCCTCGTTAGTCGAGTGATCGCAAGCTGAACGTTATGTCATTGATTCGATGCCCATGTCGAGCAAAGTTTTATTGGGTTTTTTCGTGTATAATTTCTCAGTAGCAGCCCGGAGTCTAGATTTGTGCCTGGTTGATGACAATAGGCTCGCCCCCTATTACATGGGACTTAAACATAACGGCGAAATGAGAGTGTACTATACACCTCTGCCCAACCCTTCGGGGAATGCAGGCGTGATGTTATGTTATGCGATATGTTATATTGCTTTACCGGTTCACTGGCTTAATAGCCCGGTTTTCATTAAAGAGCTAAAGGCATACCATAAAAATATATTGCCAGTCAGTTAAACCACTGTAAATTAACTGTGCTGGTTATTTTATTGTTGTCGTTTACCAAAGAAAAAGTTCAGTTTATGTGCGTAAAGTGCACTACAGTGCACCACAGTATTCAGGGTTATTGGTAAAACACTAAGAACCTCTTAAGGGGTCATTGTGTACTCATCATTACGAACAACTTTTACTATGGGACCAAAATTGGAATCGCAAAAAAAAACAGCTGATCCCTACATTTTGACGAGTTATGCGAACATAAATGTGGGGAACAGCTGTTTTTTTTTTCGCGATTTCAACTTTCGTCCCATAGTAAAGGCATACTTTAACATAACATAAAATCACGCCTGTATTCCCCGAATGGTTAAGCAGAGGAGTATAGTATCTGGCCTGCGGGCGGCGGGTTAGGGGACCCGTCGCCCGACCAGTAACAGGCCCGAGAAGGCGGCGCACAGTGTTCCGTGCGCGCCTCTCAGGAGGGCGTGGGGCTAGGTCCCACAGAAGGAGAGGTCTGCCAGGGACTGGCGGACCGCGGCCTGCCGGGGTCGCGGTGCATGCAGCTGCGAATCCCGCGACCCCGGCCAAGGGTCAGGAGAAGGAACACCGTGGGTATTTAGCAGGTAAGAGTCCGGCATACCCCTTCGCCTTCTCCGGACGAGGGCACTCATAAGGATTATAGCAAGAAAAAAAAAAGGAGTAATGTATCTACACCTTCATCGCCGACAATAGGAAGCGAGCCTATTACCACCAACCGGGAAGAGAACAAGACTCCGCGCTGCTTAAAACAAACTCCACACTGAGAAACCCAATAACACTTTGCCCGACCTGGCGATCGAAACCTCACGCTCAGTAGTCGCGCTTGTGACCAGTTGACCAATGAGGCAGTCTTTTACTTTACTGCTTGCCTAAACTACCGGAATCAGTTACTCTATCCACAATCTGGTTTCATGCTGACCAATTCCCGAATTAACGTTCATATTGCTCGTTTATCTTTATTCTGTACCTATATCAGTTCAACCGCAATCATTATATCACTACCTACCTACTACAGTAGTAATAGTATTATCGTACTATAGCACCTGAATTAATAGTACTATGAAACATATCGCTAATGAACCATACCATCCAATCAACTGTCCTGAATAATTTGCACTGTATTGGTGAAATTGCTCGGCTGATACGTTCTTGCTTAATTTAGTGATATCAATCGTTGTAATAAGAAAGCTTCTCTCATGAGCTAGCTAAGTTTTCATGTTGTTATAAAACCCAAAATATTAGTTTAAAGTTTTCGTACCACAACCGTCATAAAACTTGACATAGTCTACCATATCTATTTCTACCGCCAGCAAGGTATGTTGCGGTTTGAAGGGTATGGGTGCAGGTGAAACTGACGTGGGCCATCGGGTTGTTTGCCAATGACAAAAAAAGAAAAAAAATTACGTCGTTTTCAGATCGACGATTGACTGTCTGAAAGTATTGAAGAAATGTGTTTGATCTGCAAATGCCCCCGGACTCGGAGGTAGATGTAGTTAAGGATGTACTAGGTATTGCGAAACCACTTCTAACAGACACCTCATCTCATAAAAGCGACAAATCCAAACATCAATTAAATCCCACCAAAGACAAAATAAATAAGAAGCAAGAAGTAGAAGCGGTACTTACAAGTGGATTTTGCTTGAGCATGCGCGTGTGTGCGATGGAGCGGCGAGGACGCGCGTGCGGCAGGCCCCGATGAGCGAAATGCCATTCTGTGTCAGAGCCCAGTACCTGTAAAGAAATATTAAGTGGTGTTACTAGATTAAATAAATTACAATGCTAAATAGATGCATGAAAATAATTAATGTCGATGGATGGAGGGGGAGAGGGGGACCAAAGGGAAGATGGATGGATTGTGTTAGGGAGGTTTTTTTTTATTACTTGACATGGTTGACTTTGACCCTCGTCGCACCTGATGGTAATCGCAGACAGGGTCTAAGATGGAGCACACGAATCCAAGTAACAGAGATATAGAGGGATTCCCCTATACCCCTCTAGCTCTCACATACACACGACGGAACACAGTAAACTGCTTGGCGCCGGACTTTAATATGAGGGGGGTAGCTAGCCAGGCGGACCGTATAGATCCTATCACCAAGCAAAAATATATATGAAGGAAAAGGGAGTAAATGATGAGGTGATGGCTAACAGGGAATAATTGAAGAGAAAAACATATTGCGCCGACCTCATGTAACTTGGGAACAGGGCAGGATGAAGAAGATACAAGAAAATATTTTATAAAAAAAATATACAGTATAAAAGTAGGTATGTCTATTGTACATCTCCCAACAGACACCGACAGGCCGACACGGCTTGGAAGAGAGTTCTTCCGCTAGCTTTTTGTACAATATAAAATTATTTTCACTTCAATCAAGAGATCAGAAGACAATAGTCTTCAAATTAACATTTACTATTGTTAACAAGTCTCAAGTATCATCAACATGAAAGATCTGTTTTAATTAAAGAGCAACAACAGCCGAGGGATCCCTCTCCGTTGTTACTTTTTATCTCTTAATATAATTACCCCTTTCCACTTTGAAACTTCTATAAACAAAAACAAAATTCCATTTCTTTCATCTGTATTTCACGAAACAGTTTTGAGAATATTTGCATTGCTAGAAACGTGTGTCAACAAATTGGAATGGAGGTAGTAAAGAGCAAATCCCGGCGTTCTTTACCCTGGGTTTATAGACGGAGTAATAAAACAAAATGGCGAACGAAACCGAGCGCAAATACGCCAGCTTCAACGTTTACACTCCGAGGTGGCAGCGAATTCTGAACGAAAGTATGTTGTATTGGCGCAGATTTATATCATTGTGGGAACCTGATTGTTTGTGTCGTATACCGTCGTTTTGAAGAATTTAGACGTGTTTTCTTGTTAGTTTATAGCAATATTCAATCGACTTCTTGAGCAACATTTCTGTTTTTATTTACTAGCTGTGCCTGCGACTCCGTCTGCACGGAAATCGGAAACCAATATTGTGTTGCAATAACTAAACAAAGTTCTTCTTGATAACTTTAAATTCTAAAATCTTTTGATTGAGTGAACCGATTACGATGAAACAACAACTAAATGTAACTCTGAGATACGCACAATATTTTGTCTATAAAAGTCAACCGCATTCAGTCAGTACCAACGCGTGCACACACAAACCGACGAGCGTAAGGGTTAAAGGATAACCAATATCCTTTAACCCCACGCAATTTTTTTTTTTTGATATTTCCAATGTACAAACTCGCCAAGTCTACAAATTTATTATACAGAGTGTAAACGAATTCGTGTAATACCTTCAAACCACGTGATCTACTGGTGACATAGATGAACCCTAAATGAGTATTTTTGAAAATCAACTGAGCCCCGAATTAACAGACTGCAAAGAGCGATATTGCGTTAGTCGTACCCGCCAGCCATGTCACCGTGCTTTTATTAATTTATGCGGAGCATCGAAATGTTCACGCAAATAAAATGTTTTTTTTTTTTTGCAGAAAATGTTTTTCTTATTTTTTACTGATTCCGTATTAGGTGGTTTAGATATGACCCCTACCGCATGAAAAAAAAGTTTTTTTTTTTTTAATCATGCTAAATTCCGTGCAGGGCCAAACTGTAGTAGATCATGTGGTTTCAAGGAATTACACGAATTCGTTTACTAATAGATGTTACCCTATAGATAGATGTTCAATGTTCAACTAAGGAATGTGTTCACCAACATTAATTCTTTGGATAAACAACGCGCAACGGTTTACTCGAAAATATTTTACACGTGCACAAGAATTTTAGGTAAACATTTGTTTAACCAGAGAATAAATGTTGGTGAATACCAGCTTAAGTATTTATAAGGACAGGATGAATCTGCATAAATGCGACGGTCCGTAATAGTTTGCTGGTGATGGTTTCAAACGGGGTAAATGCAAAATGCATTTAAACCGAAATGAAGGTATTATCTTTAACTAGCGATCCGCCCTGGCTTCGCAGGTGTACGTTTTATAGCTTAAAACCTTCTTCTTGAATCACTCTATCAATTAAAAAACAGCATCAAAATCCGTTACGTAGTTTTAAAGATCTAAGCATACATAGGGACAGACAGACAGCGGGAAGCGACTTTGTTTTATACTATGTAGTGAAGGAGTGTACAAAAAATTTTCATAGAATTTTTTAATATTGACGATCGTAATAAGGGAAAGTAGAATAAAAAGTTATCGCCATCACTCATTATATATTAACTTTTGACGGAAGAATGCCCGAAACACTTAGCTGTTATTAAAATGAAATTGAGTTAAGGGACTACATAATTCATGCATTGGATATTGCAATATTTACAAAAAAAAGTTCAGCTTGTAAAAAAAGATAAAATTGTTTATTGTGCCTCTAGTGAAAAACGGTATAAGTCCTTATACCCTTTATAGGGACTTACATTCTTTTTGACTAGGGGCACAGGTATAAAGTCTATCCGTAGAGTCGCTAAATAAAATCAACATACTCGAAAACGACAAATTCTATTCTAACGGCAACCAGTTAGGATAGAAATAGTCGTCTCTGCCTTTTTTAGGGTTCCGTACCCAAAGGGTAAAATGGGACCCTATTAGTAAGGCTCTGCTGTCCGTCTATCCGTCTGTCCGTCTGTATGTCCGTCTGTCACCAGGCTGTATCTCATGAACCGTTATAGTTAGACAGTTGAGATTTTCACAGATGATGTATTTCTATTGCTGCTATAACAACACATAGAATAAAATAAATATTTAACGGGGCTCCCATACAACAAACATGATTTTTTTGCTCGATTTTGATAACGGCAACATGTAGACGCTTGAAATATTTAGTTATATATTCACTTTAAAAATAAATAATTAAATTAAAATAAAACAAGTATTTAAGGGGGGCTCCCATACAACAGACATCATTTTTTTGCCGTTTTATAGATAATGGTACGGAACCCTTCGTGCGCGAGTCCGACTCGCACTTGGCCGGTTTTAATTTTCATTATAAAATTGTTTATTGTGCCCCTAGTGAAAAAGGGTATAATAAGCCCTTAACCCTTATAGGTACTTATATCCTTTTTCACTAGGGGCACAGGTATAAAATCCATTCGTAGACTTAAAATAAAGTCAACATACACGAAAACGACAAATTCTATTCTAACGGGAACCAATTATGATAGAAATAGTCGTCCCTTTTTTTCATTATAATGACACGAAATTCTCCTCTATATTGTACAATACTCTATATGATATTGTATAAGAGCTGTGTTAAAATTTTGGTGTACAATAAAGTACTATTCTAACCTTCAGTACATTATTTAGATAGCAGCGTGCGTCTGTACTTCGCCTACCACCTGCTACGCAAAGGCGCCACGCACGTCATCTCTAATCTATAATAAACCTCTATGACAGATTGCATGACCTCATGTCTGACACATGTATCTCGCTTGAAAAAATCAATAGTACAATGTACCTTCAGGTTTAAAATACTTTTTTTTGGTTATACTCGTAGTCTGTCCTACCCTTTTCAACGTAAGGCTAAGTCCTGGGGTTTTTCTACAAAACGTTATCAGCTGCAATTTACGAAATTACCGCCATGTCAGGACTCATCTTTCGTCGAACAGAGTATAATCGCTTATGGTTTTTAGGGTTCCGTACCCAAAGGGTAAAACGACTCCTACGACGACCTATTACTAAGACTCCGCTGTCCGTCTGTCACCAGGCTGTACCTTATGAACCGTGATAGTTAGACAGTTGAAAGTTTCACAGATGATGTATTTCTGTAGCCGCTATAACAACAAATACTAAAAAACAGAATAAAATAAGTATTTAAGGGAGCTCCCATACAACAAACGTGATTTTTTTGCTCGTTTTTGCTCGATATTGATAACGGCAACAGGTAGACGCTTGAAATATTCACAGAATATTTATTTATACATTCACTTTAAAAACAAATAATTAAATTAAAAAAAACAAATATTAAAGGGGGCTCCCATACAACAGACATGTTTTTTTTGCCGTTTTTATAGATAATGGTACGTAACCCTTCGTGCGCGAATCCGACTCGCACTTGGCCGGTTTTTATTCTCTTTTCTGTGGTACTTAAATTCTCAATATGCAAAACGTTCCAGTAGTGTAACTAGTAAGACCACGAAATAGGAAAAAACAAGTGCCCTTATAATTTCTTAGTACGGGAACCAGTGTCGTCAAACTCACATAACAATTGTATTGAAAGATATCAAAGTTTTACAACTCTATGAGATATATTTTTAGGCCTGCTAAGTTAATTTTTACGCGTTAAAATTGCACATTATGGTATGATTCTTATATTTTACGTATGAGTTTGAGACGTTGTCGTTGTGTGATGTGTCACAGCAAATAGCAACGCGTCAACCAGTGTGTTACCTAATAATTATCTTGTTATTGTAATAAGAAAAGTTAAGTAAAGCCGTGATGAAGAAAAAAATTTACGCGGCCCGCTAATCTCAACTCTCATAGGTACTCTTCAGGCAAACCCGCCATTTTTAAATATCTTATTATGTTTAACCTAGAAAGGACGAGTTGTAATTACAAGGATTATCTCGACTTGAGTTTAAAACTTCGTATTTTTACAAACCATACTGTTTACCCGCCAAGCCAAACATTTGTGTTGCCACACTTAATTAAAGTTAGAACAACTTCTACCAACTGCAAACAATGATACTTACCAAGTAAAACGTAGATAGTTTACGCGGAAAGTTCCGATTCAACTTCCTTCACTTTATAACTTGAGTAAAACAATATTTTACTGATATTTGCAAAATATACTGAGACAGAATACGTTCCGAATTTATGTTTGAAATTGGAATATAATTTTTAATTTATTTTTAAATTGCTGGGAATAAGGCCGACGTAAAAAGTTGTTGGCTGCTCATCAAATTCAAATTTGGAATCCTTCATTCGGGCTTGTTCGATTCAATGTTTAATTTTATTAAAAGTTACGCTATCTGACATTATAGGTTCGTGGAAAAACAATTTCGGCTTACGTCTCTTTACAAAATTTATGATTACCTACCCTTTCTTATAATTAATCTTGAAGTAATTGGCTCGGATTTATTAGTGACGCACAATGTCTTAATGCCTCACGTCTGGAGTGCAAATGAAAACAAACTTTATTGCTTAGAGAATAAAGTCCAAGTGGCTATTACGTTTTACAGCCAATAGGCCGCCAATTGTGCGTTGTTTTCACGTGTACTTTCAGACGAAAAGGTTAATTGTTATTATACCAACGCCGCTCGAGCACTTAACGATTACAAACACGCCCAGCCTAGATAGTTTCAAATATCATTCCTGCAAGTTTTTGGTACAAAGTTCAGCTGTAATTTGGACAGTGACAGCTTATTAGGCACATGGGACTAAAAGTATGGCTTATTTGTAGAATAATGACTTCTGACTGTGAGAATCTGTCTGGGTTCAATTTCCTGGTTAGGCAACATGTAACTGGGTAAAGAATTACAAATCGTCGCTTAGCTAACAATACCGCGCAACAAACTTTTAATACATTTTCAGAAAGGTCTTAAAAGTGCTAAATTATTGAATTTAAAATTAGCTAAGCTGTATCTGTAATATGTGTTATAATTATGTACAAACTGTAATATATTAATATGACTCTGGTGATTCTCACTAAGATGATTTGATGCGTGATAAAACGAGTTATCCAATGAATATAAAAACCGTCATATTTTAACTTGAGCGGTATTGTTACCTAAGCGACGAAATGGAACTACGTACCGAAATCTCTCTTCCGAAGTAATGCGTCAAACAACTAGAAAAATATGCTCTGAACAAGCTAAATTGAGCTTTAGTGTTAGGCGAGAGAGTTCCCATTCCGCTGTATCGCACTCTTATTACATTTCGGTTCGGTCACACACTAACATTCGGTTCGGTTTTCTTTCGTGTTTCATTTCGGAGTTATAGCGACACAGGCCTCAACTGGGTTATTTTATTACATGAATGATTGCCATCACATTGAGCCTTCATTGGAACGTACGGCCACGGTATATGATAATCATCATCTTCATAATTTACATCTTCACAGCCAGTATCTAACTACGGCTGAGTATACAGGTTGCACACATATTCGTGTAATTTCTTTTTATTTAATGGGTTAGTGATCGCATCCAAAACACCTGAAAATGTGCTAATAAAATAAGAAAAAAAATGGAAAAATATTTAATGGCTATTAAAAAAAAATAAGTTGTAATTTTTTTTACAAAACCTTTTTACTTTCTTTTTTACTTAGATTTGTGAGGTTAACTTTTATTCATGGTAACTTTGAAACTCGAACACCAATAAACTTTAATGTTTTCAATATTTTTTTCTGAACAGTCATAAACTGCCGTATCATTTGTTCCCGGTTTCACGTTGAGTTTCGGGACACCTGTATCTAACCCTCTTGTGCTTCAAGTGCCACTTCAACTATTAGCTAATTAGATCCTCAGATGACCTACGGTCCTCCTAATATTATTGTTATATGATACACCTATCACTGTCACCTATCGGAGGAACTACGCATTGAACTTCAAGGATAGATAGTACTCGCACAAAAGGAAAACGTGAAGAAGCCCACACATGTCTGCGACGACATATGACGTGGAATGACACGTGAAACGTGATGTCACTTGCAATACTGCCTTGTGCGGACATCGAATAAAGGTTCTATTTAGTATCCTCAAATAGATATATCAATTCTATGTATACATATTTCTAACGTCAGTTTGTGCGTAAGTATCCCGTAGGGTTTTCTTTTCTCTTTAACGTATTGTTCTGCTACAAAGCCCTACATTTCGTCCAATTGGATACCTTTGATTCCGCTTTTATTAGATAAAGTTGAACAATGTGTAGGATGGCGCAATCTACATCGAAAGAGTAAATTAAATACTTTTAGTTTTAATTTAATCAGCGAAATGCCTAAGAAATAATCTTATTGTCATCATTACGAAGATAAAACTCTATACACTTCTAAAATATTAATAAGGTCAATAACAATTCGGGAATGAAACGGATACACATTGTATGTATGTGCTACACCCGCGCTCACGTTGTCAAAGTTAACCAACGGTAACAAGTTACAACGCCTCTCGTAGACATGGGGTTGAATGCATAAGTAGTTCCCCTCTATAACTCACGCCGTTATCGATACATTGTTTTAAATGCTACAAATGCCAACATTCTGTTATCGGTAGCGGGTAGCACTGGGCAATGTTGACAAAGGAAGGTAGTCGTTGATATGGATCAACGCACCCGATGTTATAAAGGCGGTGATCATTCGACGAAGCGGAGCATTCTGTGTAGATCAGCTGAAGAAGTCTGGCCTTTTATATCTGTCTAGCTTGTCCTTATTTTATGATCTTGTAATAATTCTGTAAAGTATTATAATTATTGTGATCTAGTTCATGTTACTAACACTAACTCAAATACAAGTATTCTCAGTGGTGGAGAGTCTATGTTGGTTTTATTTGCTACATTTACCTTGCTCGCAATCCTGACATACCGATATTAGCTATAACTGTAATAGAATTACCCCTGAACGATTATATTGTTGTGTCGTTTACAATTCTCGAAATACACGCTAAAGCGTAGAGTTGTAAACAACACTAAACTAGGAAAGCGCCGAAAATATACATTTTTCCTCAAACTTTAGTCACTTTAGTGCACCAGGCGCAATTAATTACTTATACATTAATAGATTATTAACAATTTTTATGGTCATCAGGGCGGGTGACGTCAGCTGCATGCATAACGGCCAGTCTTCACACAATGGGTGCCGGAAAACGGACGGCGCCGCCGAGGTCGGTCGGAAGAACATGGGGGGAGGCCTTTGCCCCGCAGTGGGACATAAAATTATGTCATAAAAATTAAACAACGGACAGTAAATTATATTCATTATGTACAACTGGCGAGGCGTAAGCTGAGCTATGCATTTGTGTGAGTGCACATAGAATCGACTGCCAAAAAGCAGTATAAACCGGTTTAAACCAAGCAAAGGACGCGTCTGCATTCATTCTCACACAAATGCAAAGCTCAGCTTAGGCCTCGCGGACGGTACCTACACAAGCTGGTACATAGAGATCCGAGGATAAAAACCATTCATTCTCTTTTCAATTAGGGGATTAAATTTCAAACATGGAACGGGCTAACCTATTTCACAAGCCACATGTCAAATATTAGTCTAAATTAATTTTGAACTGAGAACTTTTCCGACAGAACACTAATCCTAATTGCTTTTTGCCGGAGCTTAGGTTTAAAACTAGGCTTTTGAAAACCATATTTTTCATAATTATAGATGAATGGTTTACGATGGATAAAGCAGAGTTAAAATTAATGTAAAACCCTTGAAACCGCAATTATCGTATATGTTGCGATGTTAGTTAAAATACCTATGAAAATCATCAAAGGACAAAAACAGGTGGCCAACATACTGTGGGGACTGTATTTTGCTCTAACCAAATCCCTAGCCTCGGAATTCTTTTCAGAACCGCATCAAAAAAAAAGAAAAAAGAATTTAAACTTTTTTCATTTAATTTTACTCATACACATCACTAATGAGGCCGTTATTATAACAAAGTGTTAAGTAAACTCGCCTACATACAGTTTATTTAAGTATGCATAAATAAACCAAGTTGTTGTTTCCAGAGAGTTGTTATAAAGTTTCTTCGCTCCGGGGTAAACAAGCGTATCTGTATCCAAAGAGATAAGAACTGATCGAGACCTCTTTACAGCTATCTGAGAACGCAGCGTTCTAAATTCAAAAGATCTAACGCGCCAAATCCGGATTATGGCTTACAGGACGGTCCTGTGAATTAATTTTGGAAAGCGAAATTCGGCAAATTTTAATATAGATTGACCAAGTAAATTTATACAAAGGCTTTGTAGAATCAGTGACGTACTAATATTATTATTAATAGTTTACTAGTGGTTTTGCCCGCTTTGCTCGATATCAATATTAAATTGCTTCTATGTTAAACGTAATGGTTCCTATACACACAGTTCTGTTAGATTAATTTCAAAGTAAACGAGTGTATAATTAATTGGTTTACGAAGCGGCCATAAACTAGTTGTTATTTCTATGAAAATACATGAGACATTAAATAAGGTATCTCATTTATTTTCTATACATATACCACAGCTAAAAAAGTAAAAAGAAAATCATAAATATTATGGCACCGAGACTCGTTAGAAAAATAACATATTCGAATTTCAAAGCGAAACTTAATAGGCTTGTTTGTTTCATCGTACAAAATATCACATTGCTCACGTAACGTATCAAATTCATCAACAACAGATGTTATGAAAAGTCCGCGTTGTTTTGTACGGGTAAGCGCCTCTTGATTATGTAAATACTTGCTGTCTTCCGTCCCAGTCTGAATACAAATATCAAATGTGACCTTTAACTTTACGCTTGGATTCCTTTGCTTTATCTGTGAGTTGCACAACGCTACAGGTCACAACTTTATTTATTTCTACTTTTTCTTTGTTTCTTATGCTTTTTTCTAGTTCGTGGAGTTAAGTTAGACAGATAGATTTCTTTGGAACTTACAAAGAAATTGAATTACATCAAACATAGTAACTATTGGAAAGTTTGTGTGCGTTTTGCGGTTAGCAACATTGTCAATGTTAATTTCGCGTTAAAAATAACTAATGACATTCTGTTTTCGAGTCTAAGTACAATCATGCCCAAGATCCACAAAAACCTAAATCCTGTACCTGAAAATCTCTGTAGATACGTACACCTTCTCATTGAAAGACAAAACTCATCTCATTAGAGATCAGTGGCGAAGGGTGAATTTTCTTAAAAGGGAAGCCGGACCAATTATTTGTTTAAATGTTAATTGAAAATAATAGATACTAGTATTTGCCATATTTCGAAAGGGAAGCCGATAGGAATCGAGTTGTATGGAGCCTTCGCCACTGTTAGAGACCTTAAATGAGATTGAATGTCATGCATTGCATTGTATTGATTGTGTACGTATCTAACTCAATACCTAACTACCTGTGACAATACAATTTAGCTAGCTACCTCATCATCTGCCTAGCCTTTTCCCAACTATGTTGGGGTCGGCTTCCAGTCGAACCGGATGCAGCTGAATATCAGTATTTCACATGGAGCGACTGCCTATCAGACCTCCACAACCCAGTAACTGGGTTAATACGATACTCTTGGTAAGACTGGTTGTCAGACTTTCTGGCTTCTGACCAACAGTAACGACTGTCAAAGATCTACAAATGACAGCCGGGACCAACGGCTTTACGTGCTTTCCCAGGCACGGAGGAAACTCGCTATGGTAAATGGTCACTCATCCACAGACCAACCTCGGCAAGCGTGGCTTAACCCGGAAGATCGGTCTATGCGGCTGTAATTATTTAGCCACGAGCTCCTCAATTTAGCTAGCTACCTAATAAATGCATTAGTCATTAGTGCATGAACTATAACTAAATGCGTATCTACTTAGCTAAGTACATACGGATTTAGGTATCCGTAGGCTAGCTAGCTATTTATAAATTTATAAACTTCGGGAAATGCTAATTTGAAATTCGAAACGGTGTAGAAGATACGCACTTCCGGTTTATCTAGGAAATGACGTCAATATTATTTTTGCTACCAGCCTTGTTTTTGTTTTGCTAAAGCTTCCATTTAGCGGTCATTCGAGTTTATTGGGAGGGGCGTTGTTATTATTTGTAAAGCGTGGGACGTGATGAGCGTTTAAACGATGTTTCAATATACCAGTAAATTTTTACATAAATATATACTAGGTGACGCTCGCGACTTCGCTCACGTGGTATGTTGATAAAAAGTATCATTTGTCCTTTTTTGACGATCAGGTTGACTCTGTGCCAAGTTTTTTCAAAATTGGTTCAGTAGTTTAGACGTGAAGACGTGACAAACAGACAGATAAACACACTTTTGTATTTAAAATATGAGCGTGGATTTATAATCATCAAGATATTTCAAAATGAGTACACATACATTTTGGTCTATTGGGTTACACTTACACATCCTGTTTCAATAGCCGTATTGTAAAAATGTTATGTAGAAATTCTTGTAATGTAGCCCAACGTGGGACCTCTGCAACCGAAATATTATTTAGTTTGTCAAAAGGATAAAATATTTCACTGCTGTCATTTTTATAAGTTAAATAGCATGCAAAACACATCAAATCAATTAAAATCGAAAAAAATTATCTGTCGTACCACTATTAACCTTGCCAACCAATAATTAACCAATCTTTTCACCGCGGCATGAGCTATTCTCCTGCCAACAGGAGAGAAGAAGAAGATTCATCATCATCATTCAGACGAAAGACATCCACTGCTGGACATAGGCTTCCCCTAAAAGGGGGAGGGGTTGCCATAATCGCCACGCTTGGCAAGCGGGATGGCGATCGCAGTATGGTTGTTAAAGTACTCAGAGAACGCTGCTCCCATCCTCTAGTGAATCCCTTAGTCGCCTTTTACGACACCCACGGGAAGAGATGAGGTAGTGCTATGCTTTAGGTCCTGCCGGACGCCACACGGACGAGAGAAGAAGAAGATTACCTAACTTATATCCGGAGGATATAGAGTTTTTTCCTCCGAAAACACTCTCTAGGCTCAACATTAGCTAATGACTTTATTTGTATCCCCGCAAACAACCTACTAATTTAACTTAATAACTCAATTCATCCACTTCTATCAAGTTACACATATTACGTAATTAACTTATTCAATCTCATTCGCTGGCTCTTGATAAAGTAATGCTAGCGGTGACCTGACACCCTTTTTATACAGGTCAGGCTAGCTGACCTGCATCAAGGGGTCGATGGAACACCCCATAGGTATCGTTTAATAGGTGTTATTAAGTGTTTGATTATGTGTTGGAAATTGTGAAGGTCTTTGGTTATTTCATAACCTAATTGATTTATTCCATCCACCTATAACAAACTGTAAATTAGTACGTAAATATTAAAAAGTATACAAGTTTAGTTTTAGTATACACTAAGCCTGAAACTAGTTTGTTCAGAATCACTAGGAGAATCGATTGGCTTAGTTTTATACCACGTTAAATCTAGCATTTTTTTTCATAAATTTCAGTTTTGTTTCATTAGGTTTCTATGCATAACAGTGGACCGGAATAGACACCTAGAGGTTTGAGACGGTCCGCTCGGTCAGTTTCCGTGTATTAGACAACCCCTGCATAGCACATCTCACACATTTCACACTCTACTGGGGAACATAACGCAACATAAACTATGGTGTAACTTGGAGATTTAATTTAAAAAAATACATACTCCGGTAATTCTGATTAAAATCTTGTTGGGGTGTCTCGGTTTTTGTGTATACTAAAAATAGTGTTGTATAATGATAATAATCTAGCTGTTAAACGCTTGCCTTCCATTTACGAAATAGGAACATTTATTCAAAATTAATTCAAGCTTCTTTGTTAAAAACCTAAAAATACAAGAAATCTTAAAAGACTAGTATTCGAGTCGATACCAAGGACTGCATTGTATCAAAGATTTTTTTATGCCATATGCATACAGACAGATATTTAATAAAATACCAGAACCAATTAGGGCCGGTGCCCACTGGCGGCACGGCATAGCATGGCGTGGAATGATTTTCGACCTATTTCAATAAGTTTAGCACTGACATTATTTTATTTTAATCGAAACGTCTTGCGTGATTACGCGACTTACCGCGGCATGCCGCGGAACGTCACGACATTCCCCGAGATACTGTGACACGTCCCGTTATTCCTCGGGATACTACGGCACGTCGTGACATTCCACAAGATGCCACGGCACGCCGCTGCAATACGTGAGACGCATAGGTAACTGTTGTATGTTAAGGAAAGTGACTGCTAATGGTGTCTTTCTTCTTCCTCATCGACAACTGCTATTAATACTAAGTCCCAATCAATAATTTTAACAAAATACACAACCAATTTTACATTAGCACAGTACTGAACTGAACGAGTGAGCGGCAGATTGCGCTTGCTCTCGTCTCGACGTGGTATGTAATAAGATCGTGTGGTATGCCATGGGATTCTTCAGTATGCAGCGGGATGCCATAGGATGATTCGGTATGCCGAAGCGTGCCGTACCGCACCATGCCATGCCGTTCGGCCCTTAAGAAACTTCCGCTAGTTTAATTTAAATTATCCTTAAAAGCTGGTTACTAGTTAAAGCATATTACACTGTAAATGAGTTGTGTCAGTGAGTTTAGTTACTCAAGATGTTTATAAAATGCTGTATTTAATTAAAATTATTAGTAATTTTTTTACATTGCCTAAATATTGGTATACTTCGACACTCCTTATATTTTTGACATTAATTGCAAAATATTGTTAAACTTTCACATGACACTTCGTGGCAAAATAGTAGAACGAATAAATATCCAAGCAACACCATAACGTACTCTATTTTATGCGGAATAAAGACGTCATTCATCCACATATTCATTCATTCATTCCACTTACAAGCGTCTGAGTCTAACCACTGACTTTCCGAATTCACGTGTGGATCAGAATTTGATTATCTATTACTTGAGTAAACGGTAAAGGAAAATATCTTGAGGAAACCTGGGGCCCAATTCTCCTAAAATAAATCTTGATAAATCACAACCGAACCAAGGCCGAACCGTTCATTCAGACAGTTCTCAATTTCAAAAGCTGTCGAATTGTTTGACACAAAATCAATCATTTTGAAAGTTTTCGAAAACAAAAACTGACTGACGGTTGTGGTTCGATTGCGTTTGGCAACAATTTATTTTAGGAGAATTAGGCCCCAGAACAACTTACAGGGCTTAAAAAAAGTTCTCGATGGTGTGTGTAGTTCGCCAGCGAGCACCGGACTAGCGTGGTGGACTTAGGCCTTCTCATTCTGAGAAGAGGCCCGTGCCATACAATAGGACATTAATGGGCTGATTATGTTACGTTATACACCGTGGGCTCGAGGTATCCGAAATATTTTAACCACGTCTTTCTGATGAGTCAACAGAAGTCCAATAAAGACTTTTTTTATCTTTTTTTTCGGTACTTAATAGATCAATTAACTTTAGTACTTACTTCCTTGTAAGCCACGCTTGCCGAGGTTGGTCTGTGGATGGGTGACAATTTACCATAGCGAGTTTCCTCCGTGCCTCGGAAAGCACGTAAAGCCGTTGGTCCCGGCTGTCATTTGTAGATCTTTGACAGTCGTTACTGTTGGTCAGAAGCCAGAAAGTCTGACAACCAGTCTTACCAAGAGTATCGTATTACCCAGTTACTGGGTTGTGGAGGTCTGATAGGCAGTCGCTCCATGTAAAATACTGATATTCAGCTGCATCCGGTTCGACTGGAAGCCGACCCCAACATAGTTGGGAAAAGGCTAGGCAGATGATGACTTACTTCCTTGTAAACAATACCTTAGGTTGAACTGGCAACATTCATAAATTATCATGTGAGTGGATAAGAAGCTTCTCACTTCACAACCCTCCGCGACAAATAAGATATACGGCGAGAGGGGTATGGTATGACATAGATCGCAACGCCGCGTTCATAGGACTTGTTACCATAGATATTTTTCGACTTGTGAATTTCCGTAAATATTTTCGGGTACCTCGAGCCCACGGTGTACATGTATGCATCAACTCAGTAAAAGAAGTGGGAAGTGTTCTTAAAGCAATAAACATATTGACAAGTGAAGTTGAACAGAAGCATGTCAAACATAACCCTGTCTTTGCTATTGCACAGTCGGGTAAAAATACCAAGTTTCTACTCAAAATACTAGCTGTGAAAGATAACGAGGCCCGGACTTCACCAAAGCGGAGATGTCTCGATCAACCAATAGGATTGCGTTATTTTCAAATCTCTCCGCTTAGCTTTAACTCAAAACGAATGCCTATTGGTGGTTTACGAGACATCTCCGCACATCTCCGCTTTGGTGGAGTCCGGGCCTGAGAAAAAACAAACAGCTACGTTGTTTTCTTTTGTCATCCTATCCTGTCCCAATGCAGGGCAAAGACCTTCCCGCCACAATTTGTACTATGTACTCTTTTCCTGCGCCACCTCAAACCTCAAGTTGTTATAAATAGAATTTTCTTAAGATAAGTTTAGATGATAAATGAGTTAGAACTTTACGTCTAGATTGATTGTATATTTTATGTAGAACAACATTTTCTTTTTTACTTTTAGATGTTGAGTAGCTACCTATAAATAGAAACAAGTGGAATTCGTGCCACTTTTATCACACCGATAAATCAGCCCTCATCAAGCTGTCTCCCCCCCCCCCCCCTATGTCCACGCCAGCAACGCCCTAAGCCGAGGTCCGAGTCCCACTAGGGGTCGCCCTTAGTGCTGTTGTTGCAGGTAGTCATGATGTTAGTGTAGTACAAGTAGTTAGCTTAGGTTAAGTATTTTACTTCCCCGCCCATTAGCTGGAGACCCTTCAGGTCTCGCCAATAACTGCCCGGTTACGTAGAAACCGTCCCCTAGGACGACCTACAGCAGTCCAATAGAAAAAAAAAAAATTCGTGCCACTTAAAAGTTAAGTTGAGTAACAGCCATGCAACAATCCGTTACTGTTAAAGCAGAATTTATTTCTGTTTTCTTCTTGTAACCCGACAATTTAAATTGGAGCTTATTCTCAGGGTGAAATTCATTACTGTATATGGGTGCCTTTTCACCAGAGATGTGCTATGCAACGTTGCTATGGATGCGTTTGATATCCACCAATCATATTCATTGGTACACATAGCATAGCACTGGTGGAAACTGCTTCAACTAAGCTACGTTTTTTATATGGAAAGATGCGTGCTCTGGATGCGTGCTATGGATGCGAGCTATGGATGGTCGCGAGTGGTGTAGCTACGTACAGAGCAGTGGGCGCGCGTTTTTCACCGAGCACATCTGACTCGCTCAGCTACATAGCTTAGCATCAGTGGAAACGGTCACATAGTTTCGTAGCTTAGCTTTTAGATTCTCGCAGCATAGCTGCATGCAACTCTCTGTTGGAAAGGCACCCTAGGTGTGCGTCCTGAGTGACGGATATTGCGGATTGCGGAGCGGCTTTACCGTCGATACCTGTCTTTAATGCACGCAGGAAAGTTGACGCGTGTTTAGTGTTTCGTTTATTTTACTTTGGTTTTAATAATGTCGATATCAAAATTCAAACGTTTCGAACATTTATTTAATGCGTCGTTCATTCTGCCTGCGCGGTGCGCTGTCACTCAGGACGCACACTGAAGGTGTGTACGGACTAAGCGTTCCAATGTACGCGTAGTCGGTTACGCGTACACAGGAACGCTTAGAAATAGTATGGAGGTGCCTGTCTTAAGCCTTGTATGAACTAAGCGTTCCTGCGTACGCGTAACCGACTACGCGTACCAATGTACGCGCTGTCCGTACACACCTTAAGACTGTACTACTTTTACAAGTCCGCCAACCCGCACCAAGCCAGCATGGTGGACTAAAGCCTACCCTTCTCATTCTGAGAAGAGTTTCGTGCCCAGCATTGGCATAGCTACTTCATTTACAGACATGATAAACGAAAGTGCCGTGCAGTGTTGTTTTTTCCACAAAATAAAGCAAAATCTCTCCTATGTTCTGTAGAACATAGCCCGTGGGTATCGTAGCAGGTGACTATAGGGATTACGTCGAAGAGATAAGCGAGGTGATTAATATCACCCCTATAGCCAAAAACGAATCGCTTTGCTTACCAATAGTAGTGTTCTTAATTTTCAAACTGGGTATACGAATAGACTCAAAAGCTAATTTTACTTATTATACGTGATAGCTCCTAACGAGTCCCAATTTTGACCAATAACGCTCAGTAAATCATTGAAATCGGCTATTACGTAATACATAATTTATGGCTTCGACTGTCCGTTTAAGGAATTTAATGAAGAGTCCTATGTTTATCATTTGTCGTTTATGGGCTTAAAGATGAAATGTAAGCCTAGGTATTAAAGTTATGAATCAGTAGGCTAAAGGTCAATATATACACGTCCGATACTTGCTTCCGGGAGTCGGATCCGACTATCTGATCGGATTCATGAAGTACACGTACGATTCTCGTGTCTGATTTTTCCTGGACGACGACGACGCCCGGACTATGCTTACGATTCTGACATCCGATCCGGAGCCCAATTCTACTAACAGAAACTGTAAACGAAAACTGTCTGAATGAACGATTCAGTTGCAATTGATAAAAGTTTCTGTTAGTAGAATTGGCCCCCAGATAGTCTGATCGTACGTGTAATTCATGTTCAAACAATTGTATGACGCGGAGGCTTTCAGATAGTCTGATCAGACTATCGAAGCCAAGTATCGGACGTGCATTTGGGCTCTTATTCGGGTTTTTTATAAACAGTAAACGCACTGGAAACCCGCAGGTTCCTTTAATAGTACAATTTTTGTAAACGAAAGCTGTACTATTAAAGAAACGTAAAAGTTTCCGGCACGTTTCCTGCTTCAAAAATATACCTAAATAGCATAGCATACAGATATAGTTTATGAAAACGTGTTTCAATGTCCGTCCATAAACTCCAAAAGCGTTGACCAACACGTATATTTTACCGGCAAACATAAACGTTAATTACAACAGCTGATACTTTGTACCAACCCTAATAGACACTTCGAAGCCAAAGGTTGTAATGTAACAGACGGCCCTAGGATCTCCTGAGAGCACGTCTGCTACACCAGTTGTAAAGAATGTGTAGGGCATTCAATACCTAGTAGTGTACTTAACAATAATAAGATGCTTATAGAATAAGAGGCAGGACTGCGTCACGTCCCTTGGAGTAGTCAGCGAGTTCCTTCTTGTCGTTACGGCGTCCGTCGATGGCCCACACAGCCATCTGATAGAAACCGGCGGCAGCAAACAGACCGGCTGTAGCATTTAGTCATAGTCATTAGTAGACGTAGACGACAGCCGGTCCGATCGCCGATCTCGTATGTGTAGCAGGAGACGAAGTGAAAAGAAGGGGTCACCCTCGGGCACCGGAACGCATCTCACCCCGGTACCACGGGAGCGCAGGTTCCCGGATAGGTGGTGGAGGCTCAGGCCGTCCAGCCCCCACAGGACAACCCCCGGAGTCCCATGTAAAGGCAGGTGTTGCTTAGAGCAGTGTATAGGGAATGGTTGATGTGATGGCATACCACATATAATTAAACGGTCACTCACACGCACACGGATTTAAATTTATAATATTTATATCAATATAATATAATAAACAGTAAATCATAGTATCAAAAATCACCATGGTGTCTAAAACAATCCAAAGTCTCCATTCGAATCCCCTCTGTCATTCATAAAAAAGTATAAAATATAAAAATGGCCAGTCGGTAGGTGAATGACTATGAAGGTGATACTACAAGGTCACTCGTTAACAAGAGCCTGAAGCCTTTGATTCACTATCGTAAGAAACCTTCGTCCCAAAACCCCAACTACAAATTACGTACACCTGATCCCTGTCATTAGTTCACTGTATTCAGCTCTTTATTTAATCACCGTTTCTAAGTGTTACATGTTGAGAAATACTATTTACTTGCGTGGAATACTGGAAAGGCGAATCTCTTTGGTTCAAGTTTCGTGTTCAGTTTACCACATACGTAACGAAAGTTTATTGAGGCTTCGTCCGGCCACACATTATCAGGTAGGAGAATCGACAAAAAATGTATAGAAGCTGATCTAGGAATCAACAACAACCACACTTATGTCATTAGATATGTATTTTAATATGCTACAATAACTAGGCGGCTCTTTTTAAATCGCTGTGTGAAAAAAGTTATGGCGATGTTTCGTAGGTTAGGTTAGATTTTATTTCTTTTAAGTATATTGTTATGTAATAAAAAACAAGTAAATTAAGTAAACAGTGTTCTAATTATAAACCGTTATACACAATCACATTAATAAATTTTCTGCAGAACCCCTGAAAGGACGATGCCTACAAATCCTAAATATCGCACTAGGAACCAATAACAACCACACATGTCATTAGATAGGTATTTTAATATACTGCAATAACTACTAAAGTTTCTGACGCGTGCGCGAAGATCCTTGGCTCCCATTAGAATGTATCCCATTTTGCACTAGAGCCAATAGGCTGCCGAATCCGGAAAATTTTGACAGTCTGCAGTGCAGAGTGCCTAGTACAGAATGTATTAGCTTAGCCGCGCATCAGAAATTTTCTGACGGAAATTCGGATAATGTGCGACCGGGCTTACTGTTACATAAACTCACGCCTGTATTCCCCGAAGGGTTGGCAGTGGTGTAGATATATTACACCCACATTTCGCCGTTTATATTTACATCCCATGTAATAGGGGGCAAGCCTATCGCCATCGGCCGGGCACAAATCCTGACTCCGCGCTTCTACTGAGAAATTCCACACTGAAAAACCCAATAAGATTTTGCCCGACCTGGGAATCGAACCCAGGACCTCACGCTCAGCTGTCGCACTTGCGACCGCTAGACCAACGAGGCAGCTTACTGTTAATACCTACTGTGAATTAAACCATGATAGTATTTTAGATGTGTTAAAACATGTATTAATGTTTAAATTCAAGTTTAACTTTGAGTCCAAAGTACTCTGCACGCTTTCATAAATTGTATAGGTACATAACGTACACGTACACGGTTTCATAAATTGTGTAAATATAATAAATGAAATCAACATAGACTCTCCGAGAGTACCTACTATCTGGGTTAGTAGTTAGTATCATGAGCTAGGTCACAATATAATTAATTTACACAAGAACAGAACAGAAAAATAAGAAGGACAAGCTGGTCGGATAATAAAGGTCAGCGGTCTGCTTCGGCTGATCGAACAGAAAAAGCGTCCCACGAATCACAACAGTTTTTATAACGTCGGGTGCGTTGATCCATGACGACGAATCACGAACACCTGAATCGTAAATCTACGTAATCTTTCGTACTTATATCTACGTAAACTAACCATAAGTTCTCTATCTTCTAAATTTTGCTTACTGTTGCCAGCTACCCACATTAAAAGTTTGAAAAAAAAATAGAGATGTGTCGACTATGACTTTGGCCGAGTAGCTGATTAGTCGGTTGTAAAAAGGCCGACTAATCGACCAAGCTGATCACGATTTCGGGGGTATTCGACAATATCTGTGACGCTTAGTTTACAGCTTATTCGCGCGCAATTCGCAACCGCCGCCTGCGAGCGTGTCGGAATAGTTTTGTTTACTTCGCATTGTTACGCGTCATCCTACGTGAGCGATCTACAAGCGACGCGAAGCGGCGCGGCGCGACGCGAAAACAACAAACAGTCGATACCTATTGAAGTCGCCTACGTGACCAAACGCACGTGGAGTGCGGTGCGGCGCGAAGCGAACGCTGTCAGTTGGCTTGATATTTTCACGCGAACTGGATGCGGTGCCGTACAGTGCTACTGAATGACGGCGGCGCGCGGCGAGCGGTCCGCGAGCTCGTAGGACAAAGCCGCCGCATCGCGTGTCACCGCATCGCATCGCTTCGCAATTCGCGTCGCTTTAAACCGCCTACGTAAGACGTCGCGTTAACAATCAAGGTTTTTATTTAATGTAATAATTCCTCCTATGTTCATTTTATTGAGAAATACATACAAAGTAAGAAGCCAGATAGTCGGCGCTCTTTGCCGAATAGTGACCGAATAGTCGCCGACTACGAAAGTGGCCGGATAGTCGGCTTTACCGACTAGTCGGAACATCACTAAAAAAAAGTGAATTCCATTCAAATTCTGTGCAATTGTCTTTCCACTATGAATTGTTTTCATAGTAAAAGTCGTCATGGTATTCTTGTTATCAGTTTCAGATCAGTTCGTTAGGAACATATGTACATACATAACATAATCAACCCATTACAGCCCACTGCTTGGCACGGGCCTTTCCCCCAGCGAAAGTGGCGTCACTTCAGAAAAAAAGCATAATTTCTGTCAACACACAACATATTGAAACGTACGTACAACATTTTAGTCAAGTGTTGTAGAAATTTTCGAACACCAAATATCAACAGCGTTAAGTACCAAAAACGGCCGTTTTTAGCATTAATTACTAAAACTTGTAACCTAGGATGTCAAGTGTTGTTTTTTGGTGTTTTTAATTTTCTACATCACTTCACTAAAGTGTTGTACGTACGAAATTTCGATATGTTGTGTGTTGACAGAAATGATGCTTTTTTCTGAAGTGACACTTTCGCTGGGGGCTGCATGCATGCTGGGCTGCCTTAAACCTTAGTCCACCACGCTAGCCTGGTGCAGATAGACAGACTTCACACATCACTAAAAAGTTTTTTTTTTTTAAGTAAGCTTTCCTCATGATGTTTTCCTTCACCGTTAACGCAAGTGATAATCAAATTCCGATGAATTCGTAGTGAGAGGTTCGGGCCGGACCGAACTCAGACCGTTCTACGTAGAAGGCAAGTATTCAACTGCTAGGCTATCCTTGCTATCGTAAGCAACGCTTGAATTAACGGAATTAAAGCTTACAAGTGGTTGGCCTTCACTTCATTATAAAACCCTCTGAAATCTCAGAAATCTAGTCTTCTTCAAATAATCAACGTAATTTAATTTTTTTTTTTTGTAAATAACATGCAGACAGACGAGTCTGTAAGTATTAAGAATAATCTTATCAAATATTGTATCAAAAGAAATTCTTGTGACCGGTTCAATAAACACAATATGCAAATAATATATTAATATTGAACACGCTTAGCAATTTTGATTTTCTACTCGAGACACGTATTCGGCTCCCTCGATGTCAAGTTCAGGGTGAGATCTCACATAAAGGCGGCCATTTTGTCTTGAAACTACGCACGTACACGCACCATGTGTCATAAAGAAAATTACGGAAACGCAATATGCCTTATTTCTTCCGTGAAAAATTACTTTATCACTCACCAATGCCAAAAAAATTTTCTAATATTATAAAAACTAAGTTCTTAATAAGAATAATGGACAAAGTTATTTATATTCCAGTGATAATCAATTCCACGAAGTATTATAATAAGAGTTTCGAACAAAGAAAACAGAGCCCGCCATTTTAATGACGTCACGCGAGTTCTCCAGAAAATACATCGCCTTTTGTAATCGGATGAGAGCTTAATAACCTATATTTTAATATCTAGTTTTCCATAAACATAAATAAGAAAGAGCCCTATTATTCAGCCGTCTCCAACGAGACAGCTATTCATTGGTTCTTTTAATAACTTGAGTCTTTTCATTATGCTGAGATATAAATGGCGGTAGGCGAAATATGGCGGCGATGCGTAATTACTGCCTCAGATGGACCTAATTATTCGGAGAATCCTTGACTAATGGACCGGTTGAAATTTTGATTAATCCTTCCTTTCCACTTCTATTATGTACTTATACCTACAACTGGCGAGGCATAAGCTGAGTTTTGCATTAGTGTGAGTGTGAGTGCACATAGAATCGATTGCCAAAAAGCAGTATAAACCGGTTTAAACCAACCAAAGGACGCGTCTGCATTCATTCTCACACAAATGCAAAGCTCAGCTTAGGCCTCGCGGACAGTACCTACAGAAGCTGCTACATAGAGATACGAGGATAAAAACCATTCATTCTCTTTTCAATTAGGGGATTAAATTCAAACATGGAAGGGGCTAACCTATTTCACAAGCCACATGTCAAATACTTACTATAATTAATTTTGAACTGAGAACTTTTCCGACAGAACACTGATCCTAATTGCTTAGGCCTCGCGGACGGTATCTATATTTACAACTGCTAAAGACATCGTCTAACTAAGGCTATACACATACGGAATCTTCCCGGTCCGTTTAAAACGGCCCCAGATAAGCTCGGATTCAATAATGTCGCTCAAGCCAACATTTCATTTTTATTTTGGGCCGCGGAGATTGCTCACGCTTATAGTGCGGGCCTCAGACGATTTTTTTATCAGTTGTAAATGTAGGTAGCTAGAAAAGTCCAAGTACTTAGTCCGAGCCCAAATCAAGATGATGAGCAGCATCCCCTTGAGCGTTATTAACACACTGTGATCACTAATCCGATTACCATATGATTGATGGGAAGATCCTAGGATCCGTTCTTGGACGCCACCAGGCTTTATATATGATGGTAGCCTTTAATAGACGAGCAATGATGTTTCATGGGTATTTATCCAAAATTTCAAAGGACGGTATTTCAGGGGCTTATACTAAGAAGCGCCATCTCCACGAGCAAGTGTATCGCAGCGCGGTGATAGTCTCGCCGTGCCATCAAATTCAATAGTAACTGTACGACTCAATCTCCACACGGCGATATCATCGCGGCGATAGTGAGTATTGAATTTGATGGCATGGCGACAATATCCCCGCTATACACTCGCACGTGGAGATGGCGCCAAAGTAGGTACAGTCCGCGAGGCCTAAGCTGAGCTTTGCATTTGTGTGAGTGATCACACAAAAATGTGCCAAAAAGCTGTATAAATCGGTTTAAACCAAGCATAGGACACGTCGTCGCCACAGTAGACATATAAGCTAAAGCAGTACTTCAACTACGACACGCACTGCAACAAGACAAATAAGGTATTTTCGGGATACAGTCCCATACAAAAACAAAAAACTACTCAGTATACGGTGCGTGTCTGTGTGAGTGTTTCAATTAATAATAATAATCTTTATTGTAAAAATAAACTTACATTTGGCACTAGCTTCCACACTAGGATTCCCTGTGTCGTGGAAGCTAGGCGAAACCACTACATAAAGTATACATATTAACAAAATACAATAATAATTCATGCGATTATAGTAAGTTGAGGTACTGCTTTAGCTTATATGTCTACTGTGACGTCGCTCTCTAGACCGACGTCACACCTACACTATCTATGTGCACTTACACAAATGCAAAGCTCAGCTTAGACCTCGCGGACTGTACGCTCAACTTCAAACCATTTTATAAGGAAATTGCTTATCTTCCCCTTCAAATCGAGAAACAGAATGTATGCGTAATTTGAAAACCCTATTCTGAAAAGGATATAAATGTAACACTGTATTTTTATGGCCAGGAGAATTTTTATTCTATTTTTTTTTATATTGTATTAAATTATCCTTTTTATTCGTCTGTGGAGTTTTTTTCTGAGTTCGTAATACCGTTTTTTTTTTGTTAATGTCAAATCGACCCCTAAAAACTATTCCTATCCAAACAAAACACGGTTCAACATGTTACAAATATTAAACAAAGCTGCTACAAAGTTAAAGGCTATAATAAAGTTTATACAAGTAACATATTCCCATGTGTTAACCTAATTTCAACACTTATTATGCTGCGTCGCACTGAATCGTAAAATGTTAGCGCCACGCTTTGTTTAAACAACAAAATAATGAAACCGTCCGTGTTGTCGAGTGAATTGTCAACACGTAGATATTCCTAATTTACAAATTGCAATTGTCAGTGGACATTTCGACATTGAATAAAACAAACCTATACCGTTCATTTAGATTGTTTTTTTTTTATCCGTGCGAGACCAGAATGTTATTTTGCCTCTTTTATTTTCCTTTATTTTCTCCATCAAATTTTTCCTCCGTCCAACATTCTGTATTATTACCGTTGCGCAGTTGGTTTTCATATTTTGTTGCATCAGTGCAATGTTTTCTGTTTTGCAAGTTACCTATTCAACTCGAAAACGAAATATGTACATATACTAAATACCGTAAAATGGGGCTATTTGGGAACAATGGGGCTAATTAGCATGAACATAGCATAGCAGATTTTTATTCATATTTTATAAACTATCTACAGTTTCTATTAGTGAAATATGCAATAACAATGAAATCGTAAATACATAGCACCTGTGGCAATAATTGTTTAAGAAGCACATTCGTTTACTAAATTCCAATTAGCCCCGTGGTTTTCAAATAGCCCCATTTTACCGTATGTTTCGATACTGATTCATTTAAATAAGTACATTAATTGTCCCAATATATTACCTCTGACACCAAGTAACAAATATTATTTGTAGAACACACAAAACACAGCTTTGCGACGCGGCCATTTTTCATAATTTTTGTACCTAACCACCAAAAACAGATAATAAACCATCGCACAGATAATAAATCTGCTGAACGAACAAGGTCACATATAATATGAAATCTCGAGTAATCCCTCACTGGTTCGGAATGGATAATGTTATATTAATGTGTTCGCTCAATCTTCCTCACACAAAATTGTTCCAGCTCTTTATGACAATTCGGGCTTCGTTCATGCGACACACATTTTATCTTTTATATCTATAAATCTATAAAATGAATTGTCCTTATAACAAATGGATATTGGTATCTATTGTTGGTATTGTGGATTTACAGTACTCTAATAATATACTGTAGGCTATTGGCTATTGTCAACGGAGTAGGTAGGTATTTCAAGCTTGATTTGATAAGTATAATTTAGTTTATCTATTATGCCCACTGTGAAACGCATTAATTTATGAAAGGTTTTCATGTATATGGATTGATATGTCAGCCAAAATGTACTGATTTAAACACGCAATCATTTACATTTATATTCTGAATAGGCAATCAGGAGCAGTATCAACAACTTTTGAATTAATTTAACTTCTATACAGTTCAGTTTCCACGCGTGTTCTGAACTTTGTACACTGAATAATCAGAGGGGCTAATAACATCACATTTGGCGAATCAAATTTCGTTTCATAATCATAACTGGAGGAGCACTGGACATCCAGTTGCAACTGCAAACTATGCAACTGCCAATGCAACTTGAAAGCAGCTGATGCAGTCAATGCAACTACGTGGTAACTGTCGACTTGATGTGCAGTCCACTTGCAGTTACCATTACGAATATAAAATGAACTATGATCCACCAAATGTGACCTTATTCCAACCCCCTGGACAGTTTATTAACAGCAACTTCACTGATTGGCAGTCAAATTTTGTAGTTACCCTAAAATATAAGAAAAAGCGTCACGCTTTAGGGCTCTTACACACCACGTTTTTTTTAGGCGCTGTCGACGCGCGTCTCACGTAACTATAACGCGCTGCAAACGCGATGTTATCGCAACCAATTTACCTATTCACACGTTCATAAAATTGTAGTATGCAGACGACGACTTTTTCGCGAGCTGTCGACGCGCTCGTAGCGCGGAGTTACATCGGTACGCTGATCGACGCGCTGTAACAGCGCGTCTCTTTAGCTGCAAACACATACGTACAGCGCGTTTTAATCCAAGGAGAGTTGCTCACGCGCGTCTGTAGCGCGATACACGCTCCTTCGCGCGCGTGCTACACGCGTTTTACTTTGCAAGGAGAGTTGCTCACGCGCGCCTGTAGCGCGTTTCTCGTGAGTTTGCAGCAATGCAATCGCAAGTAATCTGCCTATTTCAAGTTTAGCAGCGCCGACAACGCGCGATACCGAAACGCGCGTCGACGGCGCCTGAAAAAACGTGGTCTGTTTGAGCTCTAAAAGAACATTGTATCAGCCCGAAAACGTAAACTGCTAAACATGGGCCTCCAAAGGACAGCTACAGTGAATGATTAAAAGGGAAAATACCTTAAAAACTTAGTAGACGCGGATTTGTGATCACAATTTGTTGTTATTACTAGAAAAGAGGACGCTACCGTCCATCCTCTTGACAAAATCTGTCGCCTTTTACGATACCCGCGGATGGTAGGGGGTTGGTTTTTTCCTTGCCAGAATAAAAACGGAGTAAGGCTGCTCAGCCATGGATGCTCATCCACCAGAGCTGTGTGAGGAATGTGTAATGTGTTAATGTGTGCAAATGAGCGGTGTAAGGATAAGTAGCGGACTCTTTTCGAATATGAGGGAGAATAATACACATTCCTAGTAACACATTCCTCGTAACACATTCCTCGCATCGCAACACAATCCTCGCTCGCATTTCTTGCTTGTTTTGTATGAACAAAAACCTCGCACCGCTAAGGCCATATCCACCAGAGCTGCGCAGAGCGAAGCTAGGTAAATGAAGTGATTCTATTGGTGCTTACAAAACACATTCCTCGCTACGCAGCTTAGCATGGCTCTGGTGGATGCTCAGCCTTACACGGTCTTTCCTCTTAGCCTTTTCCTAAATATGTAGGGATCAACTTCCAGTAACCAAACGCGGCTGAATACCGGTAGGGACTGCTATCAGACCTCCGCAACCCAATTACTGGGCAACGTTTAAATCCCAAGGTTAGACCGGTTGTCAGACTTTCGGGCCACGGTTTAACGTGGTTTTCGAGACACGGAAACGGAGACACCAAGTATTAAACAATACAGCAGCATACAATACCTTCACAATCCGATATTTTACGTGTGAATTCGAGTACAATATTTTTTTATCCATTTTTAAAAAATGGTGATGCCGCACCGATTCTCCCATCGTTAACGTGACGTCATAAATTCCGTTGTAAACAAAGGGCCATTTACACGTGTGAATACAAATTGAATCAAACTGTTGGTGTGTAAATTGCTGGCTCGTTCAAAACTGTACTTGTAAAATCTAATTTTACAACCATTGTGCACTTTGCTACAATTCTATTAGTGAGAGACAATTCGAAAATGCAGAGATACTCGTAAATGTGTTGGACGTGTATTGAAGAATAGTTTTTAGTTCGACATTATTGGTAGCACGTTCCTAGCCCAGTCTCCCTTTAACGTTAATGGGAGACTAATTACACCCTTGTACACTTAGCATTATAAGTAGTAATTAGTTAGCTCACTCTCCCTTTGCATTAACGTTAATGGGAGACTAATTAAATTTGTAGGTTTCCTAGTGCACGCAGCAAAAAGGCTTCTCTGGAATTTGAAAAAGACTTCACATTTACTGTGCTGTAAGTGCTGATTACTTACCCACTACCTATTTTATATTATTTTGAAATATGTTTATATTTTTTTTTTTTGAAATAACGTAGAATTCGCCAATTACTCAAACCAGCTACGTTTAAATAACTATGAACGACACGTTTGGTGCAGTGGCTAAGCGATTGGCTTCTGCGCTACGGGTCGTGGGTTCGATTCCCACACGGAACAAAAATTTGTATGACCTACAGATGGTTGTTTCGGGTCTGAGCGTTTGTTTGTGAGATTTGTGTCTGTAAACGCACCCACGATATAAGAGAAATCTTAGTGTGGGACCATTGACTTAGAATAAGTATGGACAACGAGTGTAGTACAAAATTCACGATAAAAGTGTCCTGAATTGACATAATATAAACTTTGAAATACAAACAAGCTTATTTACGATGTACGAAATCCTATGTCGTTATCATAATGCCTAATTTTGCTTGCAACAATTTTTACCATACGAAAACATGACAGCACTGCTCAATTTTTCAAATTTCGAAATTTCATCTAATGTTATACGAAAATTTGGAGAACATAGGAGTAATAGAGCAACCTTAATTTTTAAAAGATTTTATTATTAGTTATATTTATTGTGATCGCTAAATATTTAATCCAAGTGAAAGAGCATAGAACATTTCTTGCAAAATTACAACATCGTCATTTTCAAAAACGCGATTTCGCTTCTTTTGCTGAAGTATCACCATCAGCATCATCATCATCTTCATTTAATTGATCTCAAGGAAAACTGAAATTAAATCAGAGGTATATTATTTTTTTTGAAAAAACAATCTTTTTTCATGTGTATTTAAAAGATTTCATGATAACTAAACAAACGATCCCAAACGTCACGTGTCCACTATTTGCGATTAGGAAGTTCCAGAGCCCGTTTTCCGGCTCTACCATCGGACCTACGTCATTATTTATGTAATGAAAAGTGCATGATCTGAAACTCGACGAGCCTACCATTTGTTCCTGTGCCTGCCTAATCTTCGGCTCCATCATCAAATTAGTTCAATGACATTTTAATAATCTAATATGCAAATACCTACCTGCAAAATTTCATCTCGATCGGAAACTTGGTAGTGACCGAAAAACGAATACAATTTTGAAACGGAAGGACCACATACATATTTTTGTACTTAATATGTTTGCATACAATGCAAGTTTAAAAATAACTTGTTTAAATGAGTAGAACAAAACAAATTGCAATTGGTTCAAAATCGCAATTGGTTCAAAATCGCAATTGGTTCAAAATCGCAATACAAAAAAACATCGCGTAAAAATAACGACTCTTTGGAATCTTTGTTCTAAATTCTGTCAAATATGTCAAGTTTCTTATGGTAATCCAACTAAATGAAGTTGACATAATTGGTCAAACAAAGGAAGGAAAATAAGATACTTTTTGTTTAGTTGGATTATTGTGTGTTTTGCTCTTGCAATTAATTCAATTTTAAGTAAAATATAACGTTCCATTAACAAAATAATACTTTAGAATTGTAAAACAATAATATACCTACTGAAAATATGATACACCATTAACTTTTTTCACTTTTTTGAGTAGTTTTTACACGATCTCACTACACAGAACGGCATTGTTGACATGTGACATTGAGGTGTAGCTGCTTGTTCGCCCAAATGAAGAATGACGCGCGCAATTGTAGCTCTTTTCAAATTTCTTGTGTTTTAACTCTCATTCGGTTCGGACATTTTTGAGCGATGACCCGAGGTCCATAGTTATTCTAAGTCAATGTGTGAGACAACGTTTTTTCAAAAAAAGAAAAAAAATATAGTAAGGATTTTATTAGATGTCAAGAAAGATCTACTAGAGCTATCATGAACATGTTCTAGCAGATCTTTCTTCTCTATCTCTATTACTCAACTTCTTTAGTCTACGATGTTCTTTATCAATGAAAATTACGGACTTCCATGCAAACTTTAATCCCCTTTTTCACCCCCTTAGGGGTTGAGTTTCGAGAAATCCTTTTTTAGTGGATGCCTACATCATAAAAAGACCCTACTGTCCTTTCATGTTTCCAGCTTCAGTGGTTTAGGGTCTGCGTTGATGAATCAGTCAGGACTTTTCTCTTTATAAGTACAGATAGATTGCTAAAATGAATTGACTCGAACCGTGCAAACCCGACTATGGGCCTGTCTCACCATCATTGGAGATAAATAATAGTGGTTTGACAGTTTGGTTTTTCTAAAGTGATGCTGTCAAACCGCCATTTTATCTCTCAGTTACGAATTAACCAACGATTTTGAAACAATACCTAACTAATACATATTAATTACTAGCGACCCACCCCGGCTTCGCACGGGTGCAATGTATTATACATGTAAACCTTCCTCTTGAATCACTCTATCTATTAAAAAAACCGCATCAAAATCCGTTGCGTAGTTTTAAAGATCTAAGCATACATAGGGACAGACAGACAGCGGGAAGCGACTTTGTTTTATACTATGTAGTGATTAAAAGGTTGCTATGATGCGACCGTGCAGTAGGCGAATTAACATAGTTTCTTGTAGTACCGATCAAGGTGCAGTGACGCTGCAGTTAAGGCTCCTCTCGGAAAAAAAGCGTGCAGATGAAGCAACTTTTCGTCGGCATTTACAAAGAAAATATATCTGAAAAAATAGGTAGTAATCTACAGGATATGATACGTAACTTGGACTTGCCAGATTTTTTCTATCGGCATCACATAATAAGAAAAAAACCACCAAATCACCTCCAAATCGTTGACATGAAACCATTTTACTCCTACATTTTTTATCAAAAGACTATAAAAAAATATCTTCTGCTTTGCATTACAAAGGGCTATAACTTGGACTTGTTACTTTTTTAAAATATGTATTAGTTTCATTACATTAAATTAAAAATGCGTCAAATTACAGATTGCGTCTATGTCACACTCGCACTCGTCCCTCTCTCTCTCGTCGACTCTAAGTTAGTACGGTACCAAATGCTCAAGGTCGTTGGCGTGAATACAAGCCTTAAGTTCACGTCAGCGTTTCTGACAGCGATCGCCGATAAAGAGTGTACGAAAAACGTTGTTTTAATCGAAACTTAACTGCAACTGCACTGCAACTGAACATCTTTAGTTAAGTGAATCAGGCCCTAGGTCGCGTCACCTAATTTTTGCAACTAAAAACTCGACCTGTTCTAAATACAGATATTCTGGCTTGATGTCCGATAATGTAGTCGCAATTTATATAATAATCTCGGCCATTCTTCGTTAGCCATCGGAATAATCTAAGATGTATCAATAGAATGCCTGTTGAAGGCTTGGCATTTGACGTATCCGTTCGATAAGACTGCTCAACTGTAGCCGATGACTTTAACAGATCTTAGGATCTATAGGAATGTCTTTTGGTTTATGGTATGGGCTTTGTACCATGATAACACCGTTGATGTTCACGTTGTTAGAAGATCGTCTTCTATGACACGCCTTTGAAATGTAAAATGATAGTTATATCATTAAAATTAAATAATCACAGACAAAAAGCACGTTCATGTGATGCAACGGACGTTGTAAAAGTGCAACAGACTCAAGAATAGTGACTCGACGCGTAGCAGCTATCTGCTACAAAAGCGTAGCTGACGTAGCCGGCGTAGCGGTGACATCATCACGTCGATAACTTCGTAGTATCCGTGCAGTAGCAGATACTCATGGAAATATAGCCGCGTATTCATTAGGGGACAAATGTCCCGTGTGACATCGCGTAACATTGCCGAACATCGCATGCCATTTCTGACTAGACAGTACGAAAATGTCGCGGAAAAGGTCTGGCAACGTCGAGCGATGTTGCTTGACATCGCTGGCAACACGTGTTGCATGACATTTATCCCCTAATGGAAACGCGGCATAAAACTAATTACACTAATAAATACAGTACCGAATATATTGCTTATGATGCGGTGTTCATATAATATTATTTAGCCCTGAAACTCAATTTAATGTTTGGCATATTATGTAATAGAAGTCGATTAAATTGCAATAAGCTAGATAATAAGCTGGTGATTAGCTGTGTGTCGTATAAGAACTTACAGGCTGCAGTTTATTGGTATGTACTTGTATCGACATCGTTATCAACTCATTTGAACGTAGTCTTATCATATCAGCACAACTTATGGATATGTATTTGTTCATACATTACAGCTTTCATTTGTCACTCTGTACATTAAATACAATACGCAATTTTTGTATTATAAAGGACATGGTCCAAAATGTATGGACCAAAAACCCCAAAATCGAAACGTAATCGATACGGTCAAACTGTGTGCACAAGAATTCTTTAGAACTATCTAAATAAATGTATCCAAGTTGCAATATCCTAATCCGTGGGATATCGGAGCTATGGGCTATCAAAGTTTACAAAAAACAACTTTTTGCCTTGGGATTTATGTATAGTATTAGTTGACCGTGGTCTAAACAATATTTGCTCTAGGAAAACAACCAATTAAATGTCTCCGTGTATACTAACAACATACAGGTCTTTTGAGACTAAAATTATTAACTTTTCAGCTGCAAAAACCTTTTAAGTACTGGTTTAAGCTTTGGAGTTAAGCTCTTACATACTCGTCTGTACATCCACCAACAAAATTCAGTCTGCCTGTATTAATAATTCACTGACGAGGGACCTTTGGTGTCGTAAGCACTAATAGGGGGGACTCGATGCCCCCAATTAGCGACTCTCGGGGTGACAGTAGCACGTGGTTGTGGTGTTTGGGAAACAACGTTGTTTCCCATGAGCCATTCTATTATCTCGTCTCGACACGAGATGAGCCACGATAAAATTATGTCGCAGTGCACACGTTAGGCCTTCAGCACGTGCCAAAATCGTAGAACAAGGGGGCACTGGAGGCAAACTACAAAAACAAATGACGAACATCCAATATATAAATATATTGGATTGGAACAATTAACATTTGGGAGTAGGGTGAACGAAAGACAAAATGTCAAATCGCGAAAATCGAATCCATCGTCGGATCCGAAACACATTTGTGGTTGAAAAATGTGTGATCCTACAGCCGAAACTTCGTAGTTCGATTTTCAGAGTACCCTGGTACGTTACGAGTCCGTCCAACATGGCTCTCCGTCTTCCCCAGAAGGTGGGTATCCATACATACATACACTCACGCCTTTTTCCCATGGGGGTAGGCAGAAACTGTAGAACGCCACATGCTACGATCCTTACATACTCCTTTCGCTTCGTCCACGGTCATACATCTTGTCATACACGCACGCCGGTTGAAAGTACTACGCACCTGTCCTTTTTGAAGAACATCACCAATAACATCAATGTATGTCCTTCTAGGGCGTCCTCTACTGGCGTTTGCACTGACATTCGCCTTATAAATTCCTTTTGTTAATCGCCGTTCACTCAATCTTTCAACATGCCCAAACCACCGAAGCATACCCCTTTCAATTTTTGTCACTACATCATCTTTTAAACCACAACTTTGTCTTATCACATCATTCCTCACTCTATCATTCAAAGTTACACCGCACATACTTCGCAAGGAACGCATTTCCACGGCATTTATTCTACTTTCATGACTCTTCTTCCAAGACCAACATTCACTTCCATACATAAGCGTTGGTACCAGTACACCATTATGGACAGCCAGCCGTGCCTTTTTGGACATCGACTGGTTAGCCACAACCGCATGCATAGCACCATTCACTTTATTGAAAATATGGATATAAAAAACTCGGACCAAATTCGGATATTGCTTTACGCACTGCATCCGATAAAATACCGATCTAGAGTAAAAATCTCGGACCGAATTCGGATGTTGCTTACGCACTATTCCGATCTCTGATCTAAATTCAAACAATTCAGGGGCCATCTTTGGCATATCCGTTTGGCGTCTGATTTGAATCCGAGATAATGCGAAAGCATTCATACAAACAGTACTACGGCTACTTCGATCCGTCAATTGTTCTTCCGAATTAGAAAGTCACGGATGACGGGTAGAAATCGGATGACGGATGCCGGATGTAGTGCGTAAACTACCATACAAATAGTTCTATGGCTGCTTCGGAACGTATTTTCACGGATTCGAATCGGATGCAGTGCGTAACCGCTGTCATTTTGACTCGTCCTCTATACATTATCCCATGTTATGTCCTCTATTCACATATCAAAACTTCACTGCTTAAACCTTATAAAAATACAAGCGTTATGTTAAAACATACGTCAAAGTTGAGACATGTCTCTAACTAAGAACTTCAAGTGCTTCAAGTGCTAAACCACAACTGTAGCATGTTTCAACAAGTTTGTAACATGTGACTCGACTTAGCAATGTGCGATGACCTTTGTGCCAACGACAGAACTTCTCAGATCTCAAGAGTTATGACGATGGAAGTATTTAAGTAACTTTTTCATTTGAGTGTAATTTATTGGTATTTTTATGGTTACTTAGTCAAACTAAGAAAAACTAGTCGGGCAATCCCGAAAAATGCACGTGAGTAAACCGTAACTAATCATAAATATTGATGAGCGGTTTTCCTACGATGCGTCCCATCCTTAGCGGCTACGGAACAACACTAGTCGAGTCGAACCGGATTGACGGACGAAGGGCTTGACGTTAGCGCTTCCCACGGAAATGATTGCAAAAGTATGTATTACTAGACACCGTGTACCCGAAGTACCCGAAATCAATTAACTTTAGTACTTACTTGTAAACAATACATTAGGTTGAACTGGCAACATTAATAAATTGTCGTGTGAGTGGTTAAGAAACCTCTCATTTCACAACCCTCCCCGACAAGTAAGACATACGGCGAGTGGGTTATGGTATGACCAAAATCGCAACGCAGCGTTTTTAGGAGTTGTTACCATAGAGATTTAAAGAGTTGTGAATTTCCTTAAATAATTAATATTATTAACTTTTATTCAACAAACTATATCCTAGGTTTTCTTCTCCAATTAGGCACCCGAATCGAAGGTTAAAATCTTTCGGGTACCTCAAGCCCACGGTGTATAATCCGAGTTGTAATATATCTACATATTGTATGTTCGGTGAGTATAATTTCCACCTTAACAATATGAATGTGTCTCACGAAAATTATAATTTCAGAAATACGTAGATTTTTTATTCTAACACAAATATTTACAAATGAATACATAAATAAGGGTGGCTTTCCTTCTGTAATGTACTGCCAGCCATTATCGTGAGTGGACTCGAGTCGGTTGACAGCAGAAATAAATAAATAAGCGGTCAAATATATCCCTCCATGTACGCTGTGTGTATGTTGGTTCATCCACATATTATCATAATTTGACTTTTTATTTACGCTTTCTGCAAATGCGTCGCATATACAAGGTTAGTCGGAAAGGGGGCACTAATCCGAAAGGGGATACTGATGCTAAAGTGATGCATGAAAAGAGCCTTCACGAGTGACGATACTTAAGTACGTCCGGCGCACCCTGGGCAGTCAGCCCTGCTACCAACCTTGCTGACTGGCTACTCTTTTCACCACAGCATGAGCTATTCTTGTATAGCTCGTGCCGACACGATAGAAGAAGAAGAATGCTAAAGTACCCATAATAATGAATAACTTTTCTTCTACCGCTTTCCCCAAAAGTCAATATAATAAATTACATATGAATTGCTGAACAAAAATTTCAAAAAAAAAATCGCTTCTATCTATCTATCCTCAGTTATGATCAGCTGTGCTTACATTTTAGGTCATATTTGGGGTCACGGATCACGAACTCCATTTTCTGAATTCGTAACTAAAGCAGGGGTTTTTGTTTATTTACATGTCGCAGGGGTAAAGAATTTTTGAAAAAACTAAAATAAAAATCGGTTTGTAATAAAATAATCGAATTTAGACATTTTAACACTTGCTTTAAAACCGGCATCAGTGATACTTTACGACTAATACCGTATAATACAAAGCTTATTTTACCCTCACAAAATTCACAAAATGTTCCAATACCTAACTAAATTAAACATCAAAACAAGATGTAACTAATTGGCAACCATTATGCTACAAAATATGACGTATTTTATGGACACAAATTGACAGACGGGGGGTGATTGACATTGAACCATAGACGTAATACTACGTACGATTGAACCAATCAGTCATGCCCTTACACATAACCTTTGTACCAATGAGATTGACATTCAGCCAGCCGTGGTTATTTTATAGACAGAGTGGAAACGTTAGTGTCAACAGGCGATTATTCTGATATTGAAAAACTGTTAGCTAATATCAAAACTAGCTTCCCTACGGAATTGAATGACATAAATATTTTTACAAAATTGAATCGCGATAATGTTCGACATTTGATTTACAGTGCGCTCGTACATTAGGTATGAAAAGTATACACTCGAGAAAAAAATACATAACAGTATCGATATGAACATTTCAATCAAAGAGCATTTAATAATCACTACATTAATATAAAGTGTTAGTGGACATACTCAAAATTGAATATTGTATGTTATTGAGGTACATCATCATCTATCAACATCGATCTAAAATAAAGCAGAAAAAAACAAAAAAAAAAGAAATTAGCAGGAAAGTGTGCCTCACGGCTGCTCTAAAAAGGCCCAGTTCAGCAAAAATACCAGACAACTAGTGCCTGACGCTGGTTTTCAACAGGACCTGAAGTGTGAGGTGAGGTTTCCTTACGATGTATTTACGTCATCCTTAAAGCAAGTGCTAATCAAATAGGGTATTTGACCGAAAAAATCGAATTAGTCCGTCAGTTAGATTATATTATCAAAAAATATTTGACCCGTATTTTTTCTTTCGTTACGTAAACCAAAATTGACGAAGATACGACACTTTTAAAATTGGCAATTAACGTCACAAGCAAGTACAATTTTTACTTGCTTCTGACGTCACAAGCCCACTCGAGTTTTGATGCGTTTTATCTTTCCAAATATTCATAGATTTAACAAAAGAAAATATACGTATCCATTATTTTTCATTACTCTAACTGGCGGACAAATTAGATTTGCAATTTATTGTTGCTGTCAACATGCCTATTCTGATCAACACGTGAATTTGAAAAGTCAGAGGTAAGTGCCGTGATTCATCTCAAGGTGTCTACGGACAGCGCGTACATTGGTACGCGTAGTCGGTTACGCGTGTCCTGGAACGCCATGTCCATACTTGCAGCTACGGGTACGTTCCCTAAGAGTGTACGCGTAACTGCAAGTATGGACATGGCGTTCCAGGACACGCGTAACAGACTACGCGTACGCGCTGTCCGTACACACCTTCAGACCCGCCTCTCTCAGACATCTGAGACATGACAGGCAAGTTTCAACCGCTAAGCTTTCACTGCTTTTTATTGTGATAAACAAGGATAATTAATTAAGGAGGTATTTCACCAACCTATCATTAACTGTTCATTAAGCTAATTCCATCTCTAAACTTTTCAATAGCTAACATTTGTATTTCACCACCATATCTTCTTCTCTCGTGTCAGCACGAGCTATACGAAAATAGCTCATGCTGTGGTGAAGAAATTAGCCAGTCAGCAAGGTTGGTAGCGGGGCTGACTGCCCAGGGTGCGCCGGACGTACTGAAGTATCGTCACTCGTGGAGGCTCTTTTCATGCACCCCGTACCATACATACATACATATCAATAGTGATAATGACAAGATTATTGAACACATAAATGTCATTATTGTAGGTCACATTTAGCTTATCTGTACCCCAAGTGTGAGTTTTTAACGGTACTACCACAGTCTACCTATATCTTACTCCTTACAGTCGGTCAACGTAGAACATTGTCGCAGAGCAATCGTGCGGGGGGTGGCGGGGTGAAGGAGCGGAGGTTATGTCCCGAGTAGCCATACTGCATACTCGGGACATAACCTCCGCCCCTACATAATTTTCACATTTCATAGGACCTCTCAAATGTATGGGCGTTGACCCACTGTATGTAGTAAGTAGGTACACTGTGGTACTACTGTAGTTGCGTCACGTCAAAAATGTCAAACAATTTTTAGTCACGCTATTCGCTGCTAGAGGCTCTGCCTAAATTTTCATACATTATTGGCGTGACGCAGTAGTAACGTAAAAAAAACTTACACTTGGGGTACTGGTCAATAGTTACGGGGACTTCTTATTGATAGGTTGGTGAAATCGCCCATAAGACTATTTAGAGCCAAGTATATTATGAATAGGTTTATTAACATTATTTCCAATTAATGCTTAGTAATAAGTACGTCTATAAGTAGATCTATATTATCCATAGACCCATTTTCTGTGAGGCATTAGAGAGAGAAACTCCTGCGTAAGATTACCTCACGGAACCGAATATGGATTATATTTTATCTCAACTAGACTCTTGGGGCTAGCTTGGAATATTATATCTTTTCTTCATAATCTAAGTCGTAAATAATAATGACGGCGATAATTAGTAACATTAGCGTTCTACTTATTATTTTATTCCCTTTTCCCAGAGCACAAAAAGAAAAAAAAAAGTCTCTTCCCATCCGAACAGTATCTTCATCGGTGCTATATCAAATTTCTCGTTTAGAAATACTGGATTTTGACAAGCACAGCTCGTTTTCAGAGCCTTTAACTTCTCAACTAAATATCTCAATACACTCTTAATTAAGTTTTTTTTTATCTACATATTTGACTCCATGCAGTGTATTCGTCGTTTTAAAGAATTACACAAATTCATTTACCACCTGTATTTCGGCGATGATTTTAACACTTTGACATTATAAACCTAATAATGAATCATTAGGGTCAAAATACACGTCCGATAGTTGCTTCCGATAGTCGGTTCCGATAGTCTGATCAGATTATCTGAAGGTCTCCGCGTCATACATTTGTTTGAACATGTACACGTACGATCAGACTATCGGATCGGATGTCAGAATCGTAAGCATCGTCCGGGCGTCGTCGTCGTCCAGAAAAAATCTGACACGAGAATCGTACGTGTATTTCATGAATCCGATCAGATAGTCGGATCCGGCTCCCGGAAGCAACTATATGACGTGTATTTTGACCCTTAACAGTGGTGATATTTGCAAATATTTAATTTGACACTGTTCTCTATGTAAATTAATTAACATTAATGTAATTCTAATGTAATAATTCAAACTTGCAATTTATGTAGCATGTCAAGATTATCTGCCCTATGTAATTTCAAACACAATGTCAGTTATTGATGAATAAATAAATACGACTAGACTTAATAGACTGAATAATTCGTTTTAGTTCACTGTTGTTTTTTACATAGCTTAGTTTTGCTATTAGATCCATTTCCATATCATAGATCTATACAAATAACAATTATAATACGTACTACCTAATTGAAATAGCCAAAAACTTTTTCGTAAAACCTCTGAGCTTCAATTTACGGCTTCATATTGGACTGTAAACACACTAGGGTTTTCAATTTGCCTAAATAAAAGCAAACAAAATTGAAAGCCAGAGCCAATCGTCAAACCCATTTCATTTTGAATGAAAAATATACAGGCAGTATTCGCGCACGCATATTTAAAAAATAAAAACATGGTGTTCTCAACGTGAGTCATTTTCGCACCGCGAGTTAACTGACCGCACGGAGCGATATAGCGCTAGACGTGCTTAAATTCATTTATGCGTAACATCAAAATATGACATGACAAAAAAAAAACAAAAAATGTTGTCTCCTCTTTTATTTTAAACCTTTTCTTCTTTTTTAGGGTTCCGTACTCAAAGGGTAAATCGGGACCCTATTACTAAGACTCCGCTGTCCGTCTGTCCGTCTGTCACCAGGCTATATATCTCATGAACCGTGATAGTTAGACAGTTGAAATTTTCACAGATGATGTTTTTCTGTTGCCGCTCTTACAACAAATACTAAAAAACAGAATAAAATTAATATTTAAGGGGGCTCCCATACAACAAACGTGATTTTTTTGCCGTTTTCATAGATAATGGTACGGAACTCTTCGTGCGCGACTCCGACTCGCACTTGGCCGGTTTTTGATACGATAAAAGTCCACTATGGCAAGAAAAGAAAACGTATTTTTTTATGTACAAGCATTTTCCCATTCACAATAAATCTATTCCAGTAGATCATGTGGTTTTAAGGAAATGAATGACTTCGTTTACACCCTGTACATATCAATTACCGTTTTCTGCTTAGATGAGAGAGTTAACAAACTAATGGAAATGGACTATAACAACCGCTGTTTCTATAGTAGAACCCATCAACGTCCATTATTCAATTTCACGTTAAAAAGATTACATAATCCAATTACAAATATACAACAAACATAAACATCACACCTGTATTCCCCGAAGGGTAAAGCAGAGGTGTATAGTACCTACTCCCTCATTTCGCCGGTATGTTTAAGTCACATGGGACGGAGAGAGGCGAGCTTATTGCCATCAGCCGGGCACAAATCCAGATTCTGGGCTGTTACTGAGAAATTCCACACGGAAAAACCCAAAAAACACTTTGCCGGACATGGGTCCGGACCCAGGACTTTACGCTCAGCAGTCGCGCTTGCGATCACTAGACTTATAGAGGATTTACACGGGTTTTTTTTCCGTCTATATTCACTAGTAGCTATATCTCAATCAAAAGCATCACTAGAATAAGGATACACTAAACTAAATTATTCAGACAAATGAGGTTCAAACAATTTTGACACTTGACTTGCCCACTTTCTCTCAAAGAGAAGCCCATCCGTCACTATAACACTAACAGCCCACATTTTACAAAGGAACACGACAGTAACACAAAAATAAAGAACATTTAACTAAAAAGTTAAAGCGTTGGTACGAATTAAGTGGCGAATAATAAATGGGCAAAGTTGCCCGGTCTACATAAATAATTGGAGAGGAGGAGAGGAAGCCACTGCTATTGTTTTCAGGGCTGGCAGAATGGGTTGAATAAAAAACCGGACTCGCGAATCCCGTGATTAGTCACGAATGTGTTTTTCTGAAGCTGATGGTCGTGAAAGTATACTGCCGCCCGGGGGAACGGTATGCACAATGTGCCATATCCGAAAAGGTAATCTTTGGAGACGGGTCAAGGGGTCTACTCCCTAAGCACAAAGTCCGTGGATGCGGCCTTATTTACGAGCGCTTCCTTACTCCCTATCGCCGAACTAAGAATGAATGACAACTCGATTTGACAGTTGTCCCTACTACCGATGCGTTTTTGCCCGTCCAAAAAGTTGAACTTGACACTTGCTTTGTTCACTCCTACGTTTCGTGTTACTTTCGGACGGGCGACTAACTTCGTTGACGGACTTAGGGAATAGGCCCCCAGTTTAGTTTTGGGGAGGAAAAGTTTGGAATCCCTTATCGACCTAGTGATTCTACGTGGTTCTGTCACTGCGTCGTCGCACATCTTGGGCATTCTGAATGAACATGTAGTGCATGCAGGATTTATTGGCGATTGGTTTCACTTTGATGCACGATAATGCTCGCCCCCATACTGCGCTGAGCGTCAGAGAGTACTTAAATGAAGTTGGGGTACAGGTTCTAAACTGACCAGCACGTAGTCCAAACCTTAACCTAATACAACATCTATTGGACGAACTCAAGAAGCCTATCACCTGCCCCTCTGGCTCTCACATACACACCATGGAACTCGGTAAACTGCTTGACGCCTTACCATAAGTTTAATTTTGGATAAAAACGTGTTGTTTATTGTTAAAGAAACCTGACACCCAGCTTTTTTAATAATCTGAACAATACACTAAAACCAGACGGTCCGGGAACACACCAGATATCTAGCAACCCTGATTCTTTACTACTCCGACCACATTTTTACAAAAAATACGTTGGTATTCGCACATTCTGAATATTAGATAAAGTTGTTCTATCGATACTATGGCCGTTTCCGAACGCCCACAGCGAAATACGATCGTCTTGAAACAGTTGCCGATAGTTTTTTGTTGTCTGTATCAAAGGGCAACTGGAGATATGTTTACGTTTGCTTATTTCTTCTGTAAAGAAACTGTTGTTTTTGCTCGTTTTTATATGTATAGAATACTAAAACTGTAAGTTTCTGGAATCATCTGGCTTGTAAAGTAAATAAGAGTAAATATAGAGATAAAATAGATATTACTATTTTGTCTAAAGCATACGAAATGGATATGTGTAAGTATGTGTATTACATAACATTACGCCTTTTTTCTTCTAAAAGGTTGGGCAGAGTTGTACAGTAACACCCTCATTTCGCCGCAATGTTTAAGTCCTAGGGGGCGAGTCTTTAGCCATCAACCGGGCGCAAATCCATACTCGGGATTGCTACTGAGAAATCCCACGCGGAAAAACTCAATAACACTTTGCCGGATCTGGGTTCGGTCCCAGGACTTTACGCTCAGCAGTCGCGCTTACGATCACTAGACTAACGAGGCAATTCGAGGCAATAAATGTGTGTATCTACCACACACTGCCCCGCGCTACGCTGCGGGGTGAGTGGCGACGGAGCCACGCGTGTGGGTGCAGGAGTGCAGATCTGCATCATCATGCAGATTTCACCGCACAAACGCGCGGAGCTGCAGTATAGTCATGCGGTGGCTTAGAGGCCTCATTCCACAGCAGCTTGCGGTAGTGATAGTACATTACAGAGCATTGTTTTTTATACTAAAAATGGTTTTATTCATTTAGAACTCATTCAGGATGCTGCAGTTATACATAAATTTCCACCCATTGCTTCACGCTCTGTACTCTATCACTATATTCTTTGTATTTCACATGCCAAATTGCTTCACGACTTTCGATTTCGAATATAAATCGATCGTTATCGAGATCCATTTCGAAATAGTACTATTTCGAAATGGATCTCGATAACGATCGATTACGATCGAGGTACGTCTAGCTCTGTCAAAAACAAGCACGATACTGCAGAACTCGGTGTGCCGCATGTAGGCGCGTGATCTGCAACACTGCGCGTGAATGCGTTTTCTGTGTGTTGCACTACGCGTGTTTTCTATACAAACACAGATACTTGCAAACAACGTAAAAACACGGACTCCCGCGCTACGCTGCGTGATTCGGTGCAGTGTGCGAATCGCCTTAGGATCTTTAGACCACCGTCTACACAATCCTCAAGTGTGCGGAGGCTGTTTTAGTGCATCCACTTCAAAAACTGATTAACAAAGAAAACTAAATTTTAATCACATCCACCAATCAAATCAGTTAATAATGAAGGGGAATTAAAAGAGCCTTCACGAGTGACAATACTTACGTACGTCCGGCGCAGTCAACCACCGCTACCAAACTTGGTGCCTGGGTAATCTTTTCATCACAGCATGAGCTATTCTTGTATAGCGTGTGTTGACATGAAAGGAGATGAAGTCAATAATCTTTAACTCGACGACATAGTTCTCCCCATTCGCATTATTATATAGACAAAATCCTAAAAAAAATCTTTCTTTCTACAAGTTTCATTGTACAGGCACGTGTAATGTGTTTGTTAGTACACAACACAAGGTTAAGGCCGTAGGCTGTTCAAACAACGCGAAGGCTCAGAACTGACGACATTTACCTACAATAAGTAAACGTATAACTACTTCTCGTCACTCGTAACTTGTTACTTCCATGCGTTGGTGGGACGTATTGTTATTTAGTTTCTGTGGCATTTATGTTAAATGTACAGTCATGAACATTACCGTATGCACGTAGATAAATTCAAGTGATTTTCTCCCAGCTGATAAATTTCGTAAGTGTCCGTAGGTATTATGTTAACAATATTTCAAGAATTCCATTACAATTTTTTCGTTAATGCACTTCTTAATTTCGCTACATGTATACAATGTAAGCGCACATGACTGTACTTTGGAATAACAAAGAGATTAAATATGTAACAAATATTGAATGTCTTTGGGTAATATAATTATACTTTTCGATCATTTTCTCACATTATTTTACCATATCAAATAACGTGATCTGAGTATCACTGCCCGTTCTTTAAAATATTATTATTAAATCACTATACAATTAAATAAAAAAAACTTTGGCATTTTGTAATCGATGCACGCACACAAAAATAGTTTTCGTCTAATGCAACGTGCACAACTAACCGACAAAGGCTAATAAACGCCAACGAACGTTCGTCGTTGGTGGAATTTGACCAAACTTTGTATAGAACGAATCTAGTTTCATTTTGTTTTTAGCTGCATCGAGCCCTGTTCGTTGAGCCGTATACGCACGAACGAACACGAACATTGCGTATACGGATATCGATCTCGTTGTTTGCATGTGCATCATACCATTACCAAATTGTGTTCGGAAAACACGTTCAAATACAAATTCGTGTTCGATGTTCGTGCTCGCGATGTTCGTGTTTGTTTGTGCGTAGGTATTCAGCTTAAGTATTTACGCTACATTAAATATCTATTATGCTACTTACTCATAAAAGTCATGTTCAACTTTTAGGCAAAATAGGGTTCACATAATCCTCATTCAAGAACACGAGGTAAACACTTTGACCTCATAAGTACGTACGTAATCATATGACTACTTGACATTTGCGGAGTCAAGTACCTACTTGTACTCGCCCTCTTTTCAAGTTTGAGTGTAACTCTTATAGTATGTCTACACAGTGCGCTTTCATGTTCATCTTGCGCTTTCAACTTTCAATTCCTCTTGCGTCAAGCGCATGCAATATTGATTGCCATAAGACGCATGCAGCTTATCGTCTACACCGGTGCGCCTCGGTCAGTCATCAGTCGGATATACAAGGTTAGTCAGAAAGGGGGTACTAATCTGAAAGGGTGTTATAGTACACACAATAATGAATAACTTTTGTTCTACAACTTTTCCCAAAAGTCAATAGTTTAAGAGAAACAGTTGCTCAAAAATCTCAAAAAAAAATCTAAAATCTATCTATCCTCAGTTTTATGATCTGAGCTGTGTTAACATTTTAGGCCATATTTGGGGTCATGAATTAGAAGCACCATTTTCTGAATTTGTAACTAAAGCAGGAATGAAGAATTTTTGAAAAAACTAAAATAAAAATCATTTTATTTGAAAAAAAAAATTATCGTTTTTTGAAATTTTTACACTTGCTTTCAAACAGTCTTCAGCGATACTATAAGTGGGCTTCGGATTAGTACCCCCTTTCCGACTAACCTTGTATGTATGCAAGCGCACGCTTATCCGTCTATTGTAATAGACGGATAAGCGTGCGCTTGCATGCGCTTTTGTCGAACTGGTATCAAGGCATACGCTATGGCGCTTCACGCATGCCTCAGACGAAGAAGCAAGATGAACATGAAAGTGCACTGGTGTAGACATAGCTATAATGCTTTTTAGTCTAGAAAATCTGACGTGTATGTAGGAATCCTTTGGCAAAGGAAGGCTTAGTTATTTATTTATTAGTTTGTAACAAAGAGTTTTCGTTGAGTTTGTAAGCGAAGTCTTTGAGACAAGAATAACATATTAATACCTGTTCTACCTAGCCTTTTCCAAACTATGTTGAGTTCAGCTTCCAGTCTAACCAGGGGGCCTACTCCCTAAGTCCGTCAACGAAGTTAGTCGTCCGTCCGAAAGTAGCCCGAAACGTAGGAGTGAACAAAACAAGTGTCAAGTTCAACTTTTCGGACGGGCAAAAACACATCGGAAGTAGGGACAACTATCAAATCGTGTTGTCATTCATTCTTAATTTAGGCTCCGAAATAATCGTATGTCCGTAGGTGATAGGGAGTAGGAAACGCTCGTAATTAAGGCCGAAACCACCCGTGATGCGGCTGAATCTCCGCAACCCAGTTACTGGGCAATGCCGATATCCTAAGGTTAGACCGGTTGTCAGACTTTAGGGTTTCTGTCTACCCTGACTGTCATAGATATTCGTATGACACCCGGGACCGACGGTTTAACGTACTCTCCGAGGCACAGAGGGCCTCAATGTGTAACGAAGGGTCACCCATCTAAGGACTGACCGCGGCAAGCGCAGCTTTGACTTGCAATCATATAGTCTGCATGGTTTTTAAGTAGCCAAGAGTCCTTTAACCTCTCAATCACCATAATTATAGACACAATACCTAGATAAACAATGGCGGTGTCGTCCTGGGACGACACGCGTGACGCAACTCGTCACAATATTAGTGCCTATTTAAAGTCAAAGCTTGGGGAAGAGACATAAGAAACTGAAAACATTTTCAATTTATATTTGAAATATTAGGTATGACAAGACTCTTTCAACGAAGACTAAATTAAATTAATAAACTGTCTGAAAATCTCAAGAGTCTGTTTTTAGGGAAGTAATAAAGTACCTACTTTATTTTAATCCCTGTTGTCAACAAGATTTCCTCCCAGAGTCACAAAACGTTATTGTATGATGACGACTAGAACCATTTATTTTATCTTTTAAAGAAGATCTGCTAAACGATTCATTGTTCGCACAGCTAAGGAGTGGAATTCCCTGCCGGAGTCTGTGTTTCCTGATAGCTACAACCTTGGGGTCTTTAAGTCAAGAGTGAATAGGTTACTTCTAGGCAAGCGTGCCTCACCGTCGACCACATCATCGCTTACCATCAGGCGAGATAGTGGCCAAACGCGAGACGATCGCTAAAAAAAAAAGAAAACACGTAAGAAACTCCAAAGAAACCTAACTCAAGAATAATATGTCAAGAATCTAGTACAAAATTCACGAAAAAAGTGTCCTGAGTTTACATACCTACACCACCAGAACGCGCGCCATGGCACACTGCCATATAAACTTAGAAACACCAACAAATTTTAAATCCTATGTCATCACCACAATGTCTAATTTAGCTTTTCATCATATAAATATTCGACTGTATTGACGTAAATAAATCTCCATATTCGCGTTTTAGGCCCGGACTCCACCAAACCGGAGATGGGCGGAGATGTCTCGATCAACCAATAGGATTGCGTTATTTTCAAATCTCTCCGCTTAGCTTCAACTCAAAACGAATTCCTATTGGTTGTTTACGTTACGAGACATCTCCGCTTTGGTGGAGTCCGGGCCTTAGTCTGCATTCGGTTCGGACATTTTGAGCTGACAACGCAAGGGGGATGCTACGGGGGTGCGTGACCCCCTGCCATGTCAAACATTGAGCATTTTCCTGCACCCTGAATCAATTTAGACACAGAAATTAATTTTGAAACAGCCAGATAATGCGGCCCGCGAGCGTGTTAAAAACCGTTTTTGGAAACACGTCCGTACACGTATCACAACCGTTTTCGACGACTTCGTTTTTCGGTAAGATTTTCAGTAGTTTGTCTTCTTTAAGATTAGGTTTTACGGCCCACCTTGCCTACGGTCTTCAGGCTTTTGGCCCACCAGTGACTTTGAGTTTGACATGGCTGCCCTGTATACGGTCGAAACCAACCATACAAAGAGAGATTTGGTGAAGAAGAGACATTTTTTTAAATAATAATAGGAGCTAATAGCCGCCAACCTACGCACTCGGAGACATCGAGCAGAAAATTCATGAATAGATACATAGAATACGCATAAAAATACTTCACTTATAATAACGAAACGGCTTTTGATACGCCTTCGCGTGCGTCATATCAGAGATACAGTATGATTAGAAGTGACGTCACATATGACGTACTCCCAGAGGTTATCAAAAATAAAGCATTATATGGATGCAATAAAATATCTCTTATCACAAATACATACGCTTTTTATACACCCACGGTTTGATAAACGACGCTTCTAAAGGGAGGCGCGCTTGAATTTTTTAGATGTTCAGATAATATGGGCAATAGATCTGGCCTTGTAGTAATTTGCCTAAAGATAGGCAGTAAACTTTTTAAGAGAATCTTTTCTTTGGAGTTTGATAATAATCAAGTTACGAAGTTTTTCACAATTTTATGTAAGAAAGCAAGTAGTTTATTAAAAGTACTAAGTAGATACTTATTATCGCGTTCAAAAACGTCGCCGTTGTGACAAGGCTTTGCTCTATAGTGATATCTTTATCACTTTATGTTGTAAACTTTGTCCATGAGCGATTGTGGTAAGTCATCATATTCTTGATTAACATAACATCACGCCTATATTCCCCGAAAAGTTATCCAGAGGTGTACAGAGGGCTTACCATGACCTCTTATAAAAACGCTCAAATGCCAACCAGTCAACTGCAGGCCTGGATGTAGCAGGCCTGTCGCAGGCCTGCTCTAACGATGTCATAGTACAAAAAGCAGGGCAGTTCAACTTCCAGGAAACTTCTGTCCTGCTTTAAGAGGTCATAAGCCTCCTGTACACCCACATTTCAACGTCATGTTTAGGTCCGTTGTAATAGGAGGCGGGCCTATTGCCATCAACCGGGCACAAATCTAGACTAAACAGACCCAGACGGAAGAAATGCCACACCCATGCTCATCAGTCGCGCTTGCCACCACTGGACCAATGAAGCTGTCAAATATATTAATAAATATTCTTGATTATCATGACTCCTTTTAAAACAGAGTTTCCGGCTTGACTGTATGTTATCCCACTGTTGGGCAAAGTTCGCCCACATGAAATTCCGCACCCCCTATAGTTTGCCTTCTTCGATGAGAGCTATTAGTATTTCCTTGGCCTTGCTCAGCAACAATCATCCTCAGACATTCACTGCGTGCCGCTAATGGCCAAAATAATGAAACAAAAAGCCTTTTAGGGCGCTTTCAAATTAGAAGGTTGTTGTCGGACTGTAGCCGTGCCGCAGCGGTGCGGCTGTCGAGCTGCAAACGGGCGGTTGTGTTTTTGCATACAGTTGACGCGGCCTGAGAGCAGTGCGTCGTCCGTACCGCGCACGCACGGCAGCATGTCTGGCGTCACACTGCTCTCTTGTCACGTCAATTGTATGTAAAAACACAACCGCCCGTTTGCTGCTCGACTGCCGTACCGCTGCGGCACAGCTGCAGATCGACTGCAACCGTCCAATTTGAAAGCGCCCTTACTGTCCCACTGCACTGGGGTGCATGAAAAGAGCCTCCACGAGTGACGATACTTAAGTACGTCCGGCGCACCCTGGGTAGTCAGCCCCGCTACCAACCTTGCTGACTGGCTAATGTTTTCACCACAGCATGAACTATTTTCGTATAACTCGAGCTGACACAAGAGAAGAAGAAGACTGCACCACGACAAAGACCTCTTCTCATATAGAGAAGGACGAGCATTGATCACAACGCTTGCTCACTGTAGGTTGGCAATTTTAGACCATTAAACCCAGGTTTCCTCGCGGTGTTTTCCTTCACCTTATGTCAGTGGCTAAAAAAGAACATATGACATTGAAAAATTCACATTGGTTTATGCCTGGGTTTGAACCCGGAACCCGGTGCTTAACAAACAGTTCTTTAACCATCGGGCGACCACGACATCTTTTGTAACTCATTCTATATAAATATAACCCACCTTATTCCATTTCTATGAAGACTAATTTAATAACTATAAATAAATTCTAGAACAAACATCCTTATTAGAAGTGCTTACAGCGACTTCGTGTATTTTCTTTCCTTTCCTCGAAAAACGATGCAACTAACATCGATGAAAAATATTCCGGCATTTCCAAGAACATACCAGAACAAAAAAGGTAAATACTTCCCTATGTGGGTAGAAACCTTTTGTATTCTCTTTGACTTCCTCAAAGTCGTGAACGAGTGTGCACGTAATAGAAAATGAAAAACCCATTTTCATCTCATACAATACTTCCCTCATTTTGTCAAGGATCTTTTTTATATACAATATTTATTGCTTAGTTATATCACTTTAATATCATGCCTTAACATGTTATTTTAATTATGAATCCTTCATTTAAACAAGCACATTTTGATATCGCCCATTTATGTGCTTTGAGATTCCGTGAAACTTAGCATAGCATAATCATCCCATTAATGTCTCACTACTGGGCAAGGACATTCTTCTCAGAATGAGAAGGGTTTAGCCCTTAGTCCATCACGCTGGCCATCAAACTTACCTTCACCAAAAAGTATAGAAAAAAGCGCGAAATTTGGACGTTGACTTGCCCTTTCTACTCGGTAACTCTACCAGTTCTTGTTTTACCAGAAAGAAAAGTAGGTAATACACACATTATTCAAATAGTTGAGCTTCTTGTGAAAGGGCTCATCCGGGGAAATACTATCAACACAACTATTTCTACTACTAAGCACCATTGTTGTGTTTGAAGGGCATGGGTGCCGCCTAAATTACAGGCACATGAGATCTTACAACTTTGTTTCTTAGGTTGATAACGCATCAGCACTGTTGGTGTTGTACGTGTAAATAGACGGTGGGAACCACTTTCCATCAAGTAGGCCGTAGGCTTGCTTGCCAAACCAATACATAAAAAAGAAGATTATAAACTATCGAAGTATCAATTCAAACACAAACACAGCTTTGTATTATAACTATCGTAAGACATTCATATTTATAATTAGTTACGGTTTACTCACCTGCATTTTTCGGGATTGTAACTACTACTACTAGTCGGGCAATCCCGAAAAATTCTGTTCAAATAATTGTATTATACCCTTTTTACCGTAAGTTGATTAGTGACGTTTCTCTACAAAACGTTACCATACAAAGAATATCAAATATTTTTAAAAAACAAAACACTGCTAATATATCTATTTTACGGTTCTTGATGATGTCATTTACGTTTTTTCGATAGAAGTCTCCTTACGGCTACAATTTACGAAATGACCGAGTTGTCAGGACTCACCTTTGGGTGAACAGAGTATAGTACTTATTTTTTGTAAATAAATGACTTTTAAAAACTCAATTCAAACTCAATCCCGAAAATGCACGTGAGTAAACCGTAACTGGCTCAATATCCAAGACAAAAATTCTGATCTGGTCTCTAAAATTTCAAACTAATAAATTTCCAAAACTATTTGGTTAAAATCGAGGCCAATATAAAAATAGGCTTATTTAGACACCTTTTCAATATAAAAATACGGAACACATTTAATATCAATAATAAAATGAACCAGAGAAGTCAACCAAACACGCTGCTTTTGGAGATCATCTCAACTAATCATAAATACTAACACAGCTACATATAAACCTATTCAAATGTAAACCTAACCGCGATCGCATCAGGCACGCTTCCTGCAATAAGCGTGCAGTTTCCATCGAGCCGTAAGCAAACCGCTACACGAATGTAAACCGCAGGTCGACGTGCAACTGTGATCGAAGCGATTATTAACTAATAGGGCGTGAATCGAATGTATTTGCATTTCGCTTGCTGATCGGATTGCAATGTACGTAGTTTGATTTATATGGACTAATTTTGTTTTTAATGTGGGTTTTATTCAGATATGCAGTGTGTGTTGTATAGTTTTTAGATTGGATTGTGTGTTGGGATTAGGACTTCCAGTTTTTTGTAAGCCTTTGAATAGAGAATAGAAATACTTAATTGTACACCAAAATTGTAACACAGCTCTTATACAATATCATATTGAAGGGTACAATGGCTATCTTATCGCTGATAGCGATATCTACCAGACAACCTTTGGATGACCAGGAAGACAGTGAATAAGATAGAGGGGGTAGGCCGTGGTGTACTGCTGCAAAATACATACTACACACAATACATAGACATACTTACAAACAAAAATTGATTGGCGAATGCGCAAAAAACGAAAACGGGATTTTTATTTTTTGACCCGGGGCCAATCAAAACATACTTAGTCTGGCCATAAATACTGTTACAGTTAAAAATAAGAAAGATATTAATTACATTTGAATTTGGAATCTGTCATTTTTATACGATTGTTCATTGTATTTTTATAATTTTGGCGCCAATACATTGTATAATATTTTGCGATATTAAAATGGAGTGGGGTGATAAAGAGAACCGAATCGCTGTGATTGCATTACACAAAGTTGGTATGGAGCCAAATGCAATTTTTAAAACTCTCCATACGCTTGGTATTAGTCAAATGTTTGTGTACTAGGCTATTAATAGGTACAATGAGACCTCCTCTGTTTGTGACAGACAAAGATCTGGTCGTCCACGTAACGTTCGTACGAAAAAGGTGGTCAAAGCAGTAAGGGAAAGAATTCGAAGAAAGCCTGTCCGAAAGCAAAAGATTTTATTTCGGGAGATGAAGATAGCACCCAGAACCATGTCGCGTATTTTAAAAGATGACTTAGGACTTGCAGCCTATAAGAGACGCACTGGTAATTTTTTAACTGATAATTTAAAAAAGAATAGGGTGGTAAAATCGAAACAACTACTGAAGCGGTACGCAAAGGGAGGTCACAGAAAAATGTTGTTTACGGATGAGAAAATCTTTACAATTGAGCAACATTTTAACAAACAAAATGACCGTATTTATGCTCAAAGCTCTAAGGAAGCTTCCCAATTAGTCGACAGAGTGACTTCAGTGATGGTTTGGTGGGGTGTTAGCTATGAAGGAGTGACTGAGCCATATTTTTGTGAAAAAGGTATCAAAACATCGGCACAAGTGTATCAAGATACCATTCTTGAGAAGGTAGTTAAGCCCCTTAACAACACCATGTTCAATAACCAAGTATGGTCCTTCCAACAAGACTCGGCGCCGGGTCATAAAGCTCGGTCCACGCAGTCTTAGTTGGAAGTGAACGTTTCGGACTTCATCAGAGCTGAAGACAGGCCGTTGTCTAGTCCCGATCTTAATCCGCTGGATTATGATTTATAGTCAGTTTTAGAGAGTATGGCTTGCTCTAAACGCCATGATAATTTGGAGTCCCTAAAACAATCCATACGATTGGCAGTGAATAATTTTCCTATGGAAAGAGTGGGTGCTTCTATTGATAACAGGCCTCTACGTTTAAAGGACTGTATTGCAGCCAATGGAGACCACTTCGAAGAAGCTTTTTATATTTTAAATTGTTTTATATATATGTAAGGGGTTAAACTAACACACTGTAAAAGTAATAAATATTATTGGCAATAAAAAAAAATGATTTTCTTCGTGACAATGGTTATGGCAAGACTAGGTATATGTACATTCGTATTATTTGTATTTTATTGCTCCTTGTATTTTAATTAAGCCGAACCAACCGAGTCATGCCTTCATGCGTTGCGTACTGTACAACCGTAGCGAGATCATTTTCGAAATAATAATTGAACAAGATTGAAAAAATTATGCCTGAAATACGGGGTGTCCCAGTAAATACGGGACCACTGGCAACGCTACTTGGGATAAAATGTTAAACATTTAGTCGTATCCTATTCATCACATAAAAACTAGGATTGGAAACAAAGTTTGAAGATAAAAGAGAGAAAACTTAAAACAAAAATTATAGGTTGGTACCTCTTTAACTACAAGTTGATAAAACGTTTCAGTATACATTCATGAAACGAGAACTCTAATAATCGCATTGAAGATAAAGTAAAAATGTTCTTTAGTTGTGTAGTAAAAGAGTGTATAGAATTTATTTTTGAATTAGTACAAAAACAAGAGGTATTTATTAAATTAATTTCCTTATTTACAAATAGATAATAAACAAAAAGATTCAAATAATAATTAAGAACGTCACGTAGCTTTGATATAAAGGTACAAGTCCGAGACGGGCTGCAGACCACAAACTGCAAAAGTAGTATCGCATGCGGCGCAATCTGCGGCTGCGGTCTGCGGTTGCAGTTTTGCAGTCGCTGTCGGAATAGCACCTTTAAAGTGCACAGCTTAAAGGCGCTATTCCGATGACGACTTGCGTGCAGTCTGCAATTTGCAGCCCGTCTCGGACTTGTACCTTTATTGTTACCTTAGGTTACGATGGAATTGGTATGTACATACATAATGTTTATAAATCCTTAAATAAATAGAAGAAAAAAAAAACTAGAACTTTGCTCTGCTTTTGTTCACACATTGTGATCTCCAAAGGGGAAAGCAGACGTGTTCTTCTAACAGAAGCCTGTAGTAGTACACCCACGTTTCGCCGCTTGTATTTAAATTAAGCCCCGTGTAATAGGTGGCTAGCCTGTTGCCCTTTTTCGGGCACAAATATGATGTCAAGTTCGTCTCCTCTTACGATCCGCTTGCCCAGTGATGGAGCAGAATATCTTAATCCGTCTTCCCAGGGATAACTATAGTTAACTATAGTTACTCTAGAACGCCTCCGAAAAACGACTTAAATATTCTCTAGTCTTTTGTTTTTTATAAATAAGAAGTTGGTATACTTATTTCCATTGTGCAAGTCTACAGTTCCATTGTACAGCTCTAGAATTCTGAAGCTTGGATACGTAACTATAAAGAAAACTTACTTAAAACTTTCTTTGCGAACACAGCAGATTGCAGTTTTAAAGTGCACAGTTTCTAAACTCTAGAGTAGTCTAGAATTTAAAAACTTGAGACAAACAAAGGAACAACAACACTCGTCTTAAAAAAACATAGGTATTATAATCTATGTATTGTAACTTTCGTCGAACACATTCATATGATTAGTTACGGTTTACTCACGTGCATTTTTCGGAATTGCCCGACTAGTTTCGGACCCAAACGGAGACCTTAATCATGAGCTAATCACGCGGCGAGGTCGCGAGTCGAACTGGCCGGGCAATCTCGAAAAATGCATGTGAGTAAATCGTAACTAATCATAAGTATCACTACATGGTATAAAACAAAGTCGCTTCCCGCTGTCTGTCCCTATGTATGCTTAGATCTATAAAACTACGCAACGGATTTTGATGCGGTTTTTTTAATAGATAGAGTGATTCAAGAGGAAGGTTTTAAGCTATAAAACGTACACGTGTAAAGCCGGGGCGGGTCGCTAGTCTAAAATAAAATAACCACATCTCAACGTCCCACATTTTTTTTTCTTTCTTTAATTTAATTATAATCAAATAATAACATTACTTTTACCTCTCTTCTACCTCGAGAATACTCTCGTTGAACTAATCTGTTCCCTGTCAAATCAGCTGATATTAAACTCAATGGATAATGGAAATTATTCCTCTTTCCCCGGAGATAACCTCGTAATTATTATGTTGAGATGAGAGACGCGTGAAGACGACCTTTATGCTCCCAATAGGGATGACATATATTGCGTAAGATATTTAGATGATATTATATTTATAGTGGGAAAAAATAAAGGAGGAATTGTAGGTGACGCAAACTAACATTGTATTTTTACTCATGTTCATTCTGGATAGCCTTTTCCCAAATAAGTTGGGATCAACTTCCAGTCCAACTAAATGTGGCTTAAAACCAGTTTTTTACGCGGAGCGACTGCCATCAGATCTCCGCCACCCAATTATTGGGCAATACGGATATTCTAAGGTTAGACCAGCTGTCGGAATTTCGCGCTTCCAACTACCCGTAGCGACTGTCAAAGGTATTCGTACGAGACCCGGGTACGACGGCTTAAAGTGCTCTCCGAGACACGGATATATTATTATTATTAATTAAATAAACCTTGGTGGCTAGCCAATCTATTTCACGGATTATTTTACAAAATAGCAACAAAAAGTTAGTTGTCACTTGCACTTGTCAACGGCCCCGCCTTTTTTGCCGTCAATTTTGACAGCTAATGTCAATCGCTCGTTGTGTGACTCTGAACTCATTTAAAAAAGGAATCACGTTGCTTTAAAATGTTAAGATGTCCTATCGATCTCTCAGTATGGGGCATAGGGGAAAGTCGGTTATATTGTACCAGTTTTGAGTTAGATTCGGATATTTAGTTAGTAAAGAGACTTATAAATATAAGTGCATATGCATATCAAAGTTTAGTATCTTGGCTATCTTAAACAGAGAAACCTGTTTGATAGGATTTAATTTACATACCCAAATTATACTTTTCCCGAAGGTCTGCCATTGGTACGATTTAGCCGTCAAGTTACTTAAATTGTACCACAGGTATTTAAAATGTACCACAAGTATTTAAATCGTACCAGTGATTAAAAACAAGCAAACTTTTAACTAAATTATTTATTTTTGGCGTGAATGAACAAGTACAAATAGTAACAATATAATCAATATACCTATATCAAACATTAATAATAATATGAAATAAGAAAAATAATAATAAATTCAGTATTAAAGATCTATAGTATTAATTGAGACAGCATGTCTCATGCAACCAACATTCAAGGATGTGTGAAGCTAATTTATCTTCTATGTCTTCAGAAAATACAGACGGTCTTCCTTTATGAACAGCAGCATCGACCGCAATCTTGTTTCTTTTCCTAACATGCCGCAGAATTGTTGATCGAATTTATAGGTCTCTGAGATTTTGTTCAAACTTGATTCTTTTTTTTTCCAAATTCGCTCTTTCCAAGTCTTCCTTACTCCACTGATAGTATTTATTTTAAACGTCCACGTCGGATGATCGAAATAAAAAAAAACTGTAAAAAAAAATACATTAATCAAATCGTGAACTTTTCGAATGCTTAAATCGTACCGGTACAATTAACCGAACTGCAGCTGGTACGATTTAAAAAAGCACATCGATTTTTCTTAAAATCAAGAAATAAAAATAACCTTAAAACTTAGCCGCGTCGCAAAAATGATCAATAAACTAGTATAGTTTTGTAGTGAAATACCGTAGATTACGTAATTTTAACTTACCTTATTCACGAGTTATGCCCTTACAACACAACACAAAAATTTTGATCGAATTCCACAAAAAACTATTTTTTACACTCACACGTACAATTTTCAACAGACGTCATTACAAAATGGTGGGCAGTTGGGGGCGCCCCTAGGACATTGATTACTGTTGCCAGTGTAGAAAAAATAGATTATTTAGTGGGAAATCTAGAAGTGGTACGATTTAAAAGGCAGTACGATATAGCCAACTCTCCCCTAGAGACTGTAACTAGTTTTAAGTGTACGATTACACCTCTAGCTCTCCCTAAACCTTTGGGGGTTAAAAATCTGACGTCATAATGTATAAAGATTTGATGACCCATTAATATCATCTCCTGAATACCTTTAATATGTAAAAAATCCGTTACTTAATTTTGTTTGATAAACATAATATCCGCAAGAAAATTAGTTTTCTAACACTGAATTTCCTTTTTTAAATAATGTTCACAACCTCTTGAAATCGCTTCAAAAAACTGCTACTAAGAGCCAAAATTTTTCTCTTCAGCGGAATTTTATTCAGACAGAATATTCAAAAGGATTTTTAAAGCTAACTTTATAAAGATATTCTGTTGAATGACACTGCATAATTCAGACGATTAACCCCACGACTTGCAAGAATAAACATCAAAGGGAATCACTGAATATATTATTATGTGCATACAGTAAATGTACATATATACAATAAATGTACAATATACAATAAATGTAGGTACATACATTGGGGTGAATCTATGCACAGTCAGCATCAAATAAATCTGGACGAAGAGATTTCAAAATTATCTGAATAAGTCATCATCTGCCTAGCCTTTTCCCAACTATGTTGGGGTCGGCTTCCAGTCGAACCGGATGCAGCTGAATATCAGTATTTCACATGGAGCGACTGCCTATCAGACATCCACAACCCAGTAACTGGGTAATACGATACTCTTGGTAAGACTGGTTGTCAGACTTTCTGGCTTTTGACCAACAGTAACGACTGTCAAAGATCTACATATGACAGTCGGGACCAACGGCTTTACGTGCTTTCCGAAGCACGGAGGAAACTCGCTATGGTAAATGGTCACCCATCGACAGACCAACCTCGGCAAGCGTGGCTTAACCCGGAAGATCGGTCTATGCGGCTGTAATTATTTAGCCACGAGCTCCTCTTATCCTCGAATTATCTGAATAACTAATTAAACTATATATCAATGATACAAGGTGTGTTTCAGAATGAGCACAGTACACGAAAACTGTAATTCTGACAAGAATTTTATCCCATTGAGATAGAGTTTTAATTTCTTTAATTGTTTAGGTAATTATGAACAGTATGTTCGTCCCGGTATAAGTATTTGAGGCTGACTGTACATACAGGATACATAAACATACAAGTTGCCCAGTATATCTGAACAGTTCATGGCGGCGATCTGCAAATGCGGCATGGTCTGCAAAGGCAATTTCAACATGTCAAATTCAGTAAGTTTCCAATTATACCCTATTTCGTCGCCTGCCAAGAAATTCTGAGCGAACCACAATGATGTAATCTAAGTTTAAACTTATTAATTTGTTCCGTATGGGGACGGGTTAGAATGTCCCGTGTGGGGACAGGTTAGAGTATAAAACTTCCTCAGCGCACGTTGGGAATAAACGCGTGTTATAAAATTCAACAAAAGCCAGCACGCTTGGTGGTAGCATCCGCCGTAGGTCCGCCAGACTAGCTACCACCCTCACATTAAAGTCCAGCGCCAAGCAGTTTACTATGTTCCGTCGTGTGTATGTGAGAGCCAGAGGGGTATAGGGGAATCCCTCTATATCTCTGTTACTTGGATTCGTGTGCTCCATCTTAGACCCTGCCTGCGCTTACCATCAGTACCATGATCTCTTAGAGCAGGAATGTTTCAGTATTATTACGAGAGAGGGTAAGAGATGGCGCTAGAGAGCTGTCTAGCGCTGTCACTCTCCCACTCTCGGAATAATACTAAAACATTCCTGCTCTAAGAGATCATGGTAATCCCTGCGTACCTTTGACGACACGTTTGGTGCAGTGGCTGAGTGGTTGGCTTCTGCGCTACGGGTCGTGGGCTCGATTCCCACACGGAACAAAAATTTGTATGGCCTACAGATAGTTGTTTTGGCTCTGGGCGTTTGTGTATGTGAGATTTGTGTCTGTAAACGCACCCACAGTACAGGAAAAATTCTAGCGTGGGGCAATGTTTTTTAAAGAAAAAAAAAGCATCAAACCCGATGAAATCAAAAACTAAAACACATAATTAAAGTAAAGGTGTTGCTCTTTGAATATGTAATCAATCATAATAACTATAATCAACAATGTATATCGCGTCGTGTTTTGATAAAAGGTTTTTGTTTACATTCAATAGAATTACTATATTTAACGACCCTTTTTCCGCATTATGTGATACTTCCAAGTCTCGATGTTTGGAATCCTAGTCCTAAAAAAACATCCTAAATTCCTGAAGATTTAGGCCCAATCTCTTTATAGTATAAACGAGATTTATATCCGAAAGTAAACAATGGGATAAATTGGTTTCCGCCCACAAAGTGGCAACTTATCTCATGATAGCCGAGACCACTTCGCATGCGCAACTTGTGTTGCCACAAACTTTGTTAATTCCCAACTTGAACGGCAACTTCCGCCAATAGGATGGGATGATGGAAAAATATACTGGATTATTAGATACTATAAAGTTAAAACTATAAAAAAATACTTTAAGAAAAGAGGGTTAGGACGATATCAAGAACATATCTTTACAAAAAAAAGGAAGGAAATAGTATCTTCATGACTGTCTAGATAGTCTACTTAAATTTCAAAAGTTTCGATTGATTATTCTAATGATTTATAATAATTAACAGTGTATTATATTATTTTATAGCAGGGTTCGAAATTATCAAGATAAATATGCCTTGTGATAATTATCAGTATAATTATCTTGATAATTATCAAACAATTCTTAAACAACCTATCAGTAGGAAGTAGCTTCGTATAAATAATATTTTCGTAATAAATAACACGATAAATTAATTGATCTTTTTTTGCCCAAAATTTCTTGATTAAAAACTCACAAAACAACACCTGCTAATAAAATAAAAAATCAAACCACGCATTAATTAAGTGAAATGGTGTGTGTTAAGTGGATGATAATCCTCCATCATATCTCCTCAATTGCATCAACTGGATGGGGATAAAGCTTACGAAATATTTATCTTGATAATTATCTTTAAAATCATCATCAGACACATTTCAATGATGATTATTAGTTTAAAATAGTCAGTTCAGATCACTCGCACTAAAAATAAACTCTGTTTTCTGAAAAGCTGAATAACGCAAAAATTAACTAATCAGCTGTCAAATCTCGTGTCAATTGATGTAATTGGTTTTTAGTATTTTGGTAGATCAATCACATTCATTGACAAGAGATTTGAAAATAAAGCCAAATACTCAAACGCTACTCAATTCTCAGTTGTCATTAATTTCGTGCTGTCACTGACACTTCGCCTTATAGTCACAGTGACAGCACGAGGCGTTTTAAGTATTTAGCAGGGTACTCACTTAGCTGTAAGCATGTAACGTATCTGATACTGTATCAACCTGCAAGTGGGTACGGCTCGTCCACGGTCACCGCGTATCTAGCTACGAGCTCCCGGATCCGCAGTGCTTGTGACGACATCACGCCGACAACATGTCTCAAATGGTGGCTAGTGCTGCGTTCATATTCATGTACAATATCATCGAAAATTAAAAAGTCCACGTCGATTCTGGCAAAGTGAAATTCCAGGGTCCCACAATACCGGAGTATTTTGATAAAGTTCAGTTAAGTTAAATACTTTTTCATCAGTTCACTCCATGATGAAGACGTTGGCTTGAAGCTCGCGCCTACGTACTCACTACACAAGCAGTCGTGTCGCCGTCCACGTGCACACTGCGAGCCGCCTTTGTGTTCGCAGTGATACCGCCACTCGGCGGGTCACTGCGAGCTTACTGCGCTCCACGCGCGAGCTGCTCGCAGCGAGCTCGTGCCTACGTACTCACTTGATACAGTATCAGATACGTTACATGCTACACGGCTAGGTGAGTACCCTGCTTTTGACCTTACGAGCGGTTACACACTGCATCCGATCCGAATCCGTGAAAATACGGATATAAAAAACTCGGACCGCATTCAGATATTGCTTTTCGCACTGCATCCGATCCGAATTCGTGAAAATACGGATCTAGAGTCTAATAATCTCTGACCGAATTCGGATATTGCTTACGCACTAATCCGATCTCTGATCCAAATCCAAGCAATTCAGGGGTCATCTTTGACATATCTACGTATATATCCGATTTGAATCCAAGTAAGCATGTAATGTAACATTACAATGTAACAGTAGTTACTACGGCTACTTCGGTCCGTCAATATTTCTTCCGAATTGGAGACTCACGGATGACGGAGACAAATCGGATGACGGAGGTCGGATCTAGTGCGTAAATTACCATACCAATAGTTCTATGACTACTTCGGAACGTATTTTCACGGATTCGGATCGGATGTAGTGCGGAACCGCTCCAAGGGGTAATTTCACCATCATATCAATAAGTAGTCCGTAACTATTGATCAGATAAGCTAAATGTGACCTACAAATATGACATTGGGGTGCATGAAAAGAGCCTCCACGATTGACGATACTTAAGTACGTCCGGCGCACCCTGGGCAGTCAGCCCCGCTACCAACCTTGCTGACTGGCTAATCTTTTCACCACGGCATTGAGCTATTTTCGTATTGCTCGTGCTGACACGAGAGAAGAAGATAACATTTATGTGTTCAATAATCTTGTCTTTATCACTTTTGATATGGTGGTGAAATGCAAATGTTAGTTATTGAAAAGTTTAGAGACTGACTTAGTTTAATGAACATACAGGGTGTTAACTAGGGCATGCAAACCGATAATCGATTATCGATAATTTATCGATAATCGCTTAATTTTAGCCAACGATAATTATCGAAAATTTTCGATAAAAATACCGATAAAAGTAAAAAATATTAAAAAGGATGCAATTTATTTCGTTACGACGCCGCGTGTCGTTCGTTCCATTCGGATTCTGCGCGTGCAACGATTTGTTGCGGCTGTATCGCTATGCTGCTACCTCATCCTGTGCCTGCCTATCCATAGCGTTCCTCGCTCGCCCCCCGCTAGGCATGAGTTCGATCTATCAAATCACATTTAAAATCGGTTACCATCCAAACATCGAATGACATCTATGTGATGTTTACAGATAACCGATTTCACCACATCTAAACAAATACTAACAAATCTCGATTAAACCAACCGAATAACGAAATCGTAATAAACAGATATCGGTTTTAGATTCATCTAAAATATAAAATCCAAACATCAAAAGCAACTATAAAGCAACCGAGTTAGATATTTGCCTCCTCTCTTTTCAACTTTACGTAGTCCCGGCCGTGAAAAAGAGATGAAACGAATATTGCATTCATTAATCCCTTGCGCTACGAATGTATCGTTGGCGCTATTCTTTAATTTACCTAAATGCTCAGAAAATATTTTAAATAATAGTTATTGTTGCAGTGAAAAAAAGGTCACATTTTCTTTTTCAAGATATGAAAGTTATTGTTCAAAATTATTTGTAGTTTGGGTTGTACCAGGATTTGCAATAAATTTACTTCGGCGAAATTGTAAATAGGTACCTACGTACCTATCTGAAGTTAGCATCAATTCTGTTTACAAAATAATATTATATCGTAATATTTAAATAACACCATCTAATAACTGGCACCAACCAATCAAACGTATAGTTTGTACTTTGTAGTTGTATATCAATGTCTGTAAACATCGACATCTGAAAACCGATGTCGACATTGATGAAAAATCTAAATATCGGATGAACAACCGTTGCCGAAAAATTTCGGTATTACGAATCTCCACCCGCCGCTCATTCATTCATTTTATTTAACTTTAAATTAGGTATAGTTTTATGTTTTTAGACTACACTGTAAGAAATAAGAAAATGACTGATTAAGTAATAATCTTGTTAAAATAATGTCAATTATTTTGTAGTGCCTAGTTGATTAATAATTTTAGTAACGATTAATACAAAATGACAATTTGAAAAATATTTATTTTATTTTAAAAGACTTCTTAAAATTAAGTAACTTGGTTGAAAAATTCACATTTCATTGATCAAAACCTTTTTTTTTAATGTTTCGGGTTTTCATAGAAGTACTACCATCACTTCAATCAGAGAAATACAAGTTTTCACAGATTATTATAAAAACCGGTAATTATCGGTATTTATCGGAAAAAAGTCCGATAAAAATCGGATTATCGATTATCGAAAAGTTTCGATAATTGCATGCCCTAGTGTTAACGCATTCGTGTAATTCCTTAAAACCACATGATCTACTACTTATGTAGACAGGCCCCGCACGTGATTTAGCTTGATAAAAAATAAAATTATTATTTTTTCATGCGGCTTTGTTACCGATCGTATCTAAACCACCTAATATGGATAGAGAAAAAAAAATTTTTTTTTGCAATAAAAATGTTTTATTTATGTGAACATTTCGATGCCACGCTTAAATTAATGAAAGCACGGCGACACGGCTGTCAGGCACGACTAACGCGATATCGCTCTTTCCAGTCAGATAACTCAAGGCTCTAAAATGACTCAGAAATAGAAAACCAAGTTTTTTTTTATTTTTTTTTGATTTTATTAAATTTCCATTTATGGTTAATCTGTGTCACCAGTATATCACGTGGTTTGAAGGTTTTACACGAATTCATTAACACCCTGTGTAGGTTAGTGAAATACCCCTCTAAGTCTCGCAATAGTATCGTCAATCTTTAACTTAAACCACTGTTTGCATAAACTTCATACCTCTATAAAACAAAACTCAATAGTTTTAGTAGTTACAAACTCCATACTAACATAATTATGTCTTACACATCATAAAATATCTATCTTGCCAACAAAACATATATTTTAACGACCAAAACAGACGTATCCGTGTTATTACACTAAACCGATAGCAAAGTTATAGGCAAACTTCGTTAGGGGCTTCTAAGTGGTTAGATAGTTATGCTAACAGTGTTGGGAGCGAGCCCAACCTTGGGCAAAATTGCCCACACCGTAACTTGTTTTAATTCTGCCGTTTGGCCTTTCGTTGAAATTGGAGTTGGGTTTGAGAAAGGTAAGATAGATAGGTATTTGCTGTCAGGTAATATGCGATGTAAATAAAAAATGTTTGTTTATTTTTACTTGCTAATCTTATGGATTCTGTTTAGAAGATGGGCCCCTGTTTCCTCCCGTTTGCTAAACAATTTTCTGCGATCACTTATTATGCGATTACGTGATTATTATGGCAGAATTATTAACCCTCAGATACATACAACGCGCTGCTGTTATTATATAATATTATTAAACCCTAAATATGCACTGCGTGAACTTCCCTGCTACGAACTATCTTAACATATACGTGCAAGCCACATTTTTTTTTCTAATACTACAAATACTTATCTCTATGCAGGAGTCAAACCTTGACCTTTTACACGGAAGGCAAAACGCTCCTCGGACATTAAACAGTATACTCGTTGTTTCTTAAAACATTCAGTACCTACAGAGTAGGTATATAGACTCAGAGGCACACACGTCATATCGTACCATTAATATTGAATTACTACCGCGACCCTGAAGAACTCACACGTTCATAATAAATTCTATACACACACGCACATTTCCCTGAGAATGTCGGCAACTAGTGCCATATCTTAGGCTGCTTTTCCACTAGAGATGTGCTATGCAATGTTGCTATGGATGCGTTTTGATATCCACCAATCATATTCATTGGTCCACATAGCACAGCATTGGTGGAAACTGATTCAACTAAGCTACGTTTTTTATATGGAAGGTTGCGGGCTGTGGATGCGTGCTGTGGATGCGAGCTATGGATGCGTGATATGGATGGTCGCGAGTGATGTAGCTATGTGCAGAGCAGTGTACCTACAGTAGGCGCGAGTTTGTCAGCTACCTTGCGGCGGCGCATTTTCATAGCACATCTTACTCGCTTCGCTACATAGCTTAGCAATCAGTGGAATCGGTCACATAGTTTTGTAGCTTAGCTTTTTACATTCTCGCAGCATAGCTGCATAGCACATCTCGGGTGGAAAGGCAGCCTTATTCTCAATTAATTAAACAATAGAACTGTAGCTAAGACTGAAAATAAAATCCGAATCAAAAATTTAAAATCACTCAAAATTTTTTTAACGATGAAGGAAATTATCGTGAGGAATCCTGCACACCTGAGAGGGCTCTAAACAGTTTATAATGGTATATATGTGTAGTCCGTTAACCCACACCAGGCCAGCGTGGAGGACTACGGCCTAAATCCTTCTCATTCTGAGAAGAGGCCGTGCCCAACAGTGGGACAATAATGGGCTGATGATGTTAATTAATGCTCAACAGAATTGAAGATAATGTTATTACAATACGGCCGACGTATCTTGGCGAGTCTGAAGTTAGCTGATTAGCTGCGCAGTAGACAATTTCGTGTCTAAAAGATTCATTGCGCAGCCAAACAACTAACTTCAAGTCTCGCTAAGATAGGTCGGCTGTATTGTAAGAAAAGAAGATACTCAAGAGAGTATTCCTGCACTCTGTAGTAATTCGTGGTTTTCGTTTTAGCTGCCTAAGTACCCTTAATCGGTCACTGGGAACTATTTTCTCACCAATTTTTTTGGAATACGTAGCGATGTCTTCTTTCTTACACTTTTATTTTTAAACCTGGCAAAATAATATTTTTTTACTGTTTTCTTGAATAAAAAATAAAAAAGATACTTAAAAAAAATGATTCGTTTCTTCTTTTCATTATTTATTAAAAAATGCTAAATGGTTTGTTAATTACTTTTCTTAAAACCGCATGCCCGACTAAGGGTTAAAAATGTCGTATAGATATCGGTGAACACATCTGATTTCCTTAAAATGAAGCATATAGTAGACCCTTGTTCTGCCTAGCCTTTTCCCAACTAAGTTGGGATCAGTTCAGTCTAACCAAATGTGACTGAATACCAGTATGTTACACGGAGCAACTGCCATCAGACCTCCGCAACCCAGTTACTGCACAATGCCGATATCCTAAGGTTAGACCGGTTGTCAGACTTCCGGGTTTCTGAATACCCGTAACGACAGTCATAGGTATTCGTATGACACACGGGACCGACAGTTTCCGAGGCACGCAGGGGTCTCAATGTATAATAAACGGTCACCCATCCAAGGACAGACCGCAGCAAGCGCAGCTTACCCTCCCAAATCGTATGATCGGCGCGGTTGTTAATTAGCCACGAGCCCCTAAAGGAAATAGCAGAACCATAAGAATAATAAGTAATTCCTTTAGTAAAACCTTGTTCTAGTTTCAGAGCAACTCAATTACTAAAGAATATTACATGAATACCAATGATTGAACACTAAATAATATCTTTGTTACCCTCGAAAATAAAGATTATTCTTTACATAATAATTTACTCTTTCTTAGAAGACAAAATCCCTACTAATATCCTAACTAATATTATAAATGCGAAAGTAAGTTTGTTTGTTTGTTACCTTTTCACGTCTAAGGGCGCTTTCAATTTAGACGTTTCGTGTCGGACCGCTGCCGCACGTTTACCGTGCCGCTGGTTATAACCCGCTGACGGACCGCTGCAGTACGGTAGCCGTCCGACACCAAACGCCTAAATTGAAAGCCTATCTGACTGCCGTGCGTTTGTATGCTAGTGATGTGACATCAGTCAAGCCATGGACTCTGACGAAGAAACATTACTGTTAGTGCTCTTGTTGAAAATTATAAAACAAAAACAAAAACGACGCCCCCGTAAAGGAGCAGCACCAATGTTTTCATTAACATGTAATTCTGGTGATTTCCATAATCTTTATCCTAGGTTAAAACAAGATCCAAGCAAATTTTTTAATTATCTAAGAATGTCTAGAGAATGTTTCTACGAATTACTTGAATTAGTTATAAGTAAAATTCAGCGGCAAGAAACTGTTTTCAATCATACTATATCAGCTGAAGAAAGACTGCTGATAACATTGAGGTGAAAGTAAAGTAAACAACATATTTGTGATATTATTTATTTCTACAATTATTTTCATTGGTTATTTTTTTATACAAACTTTTAGTAAAAAGGATAATATTAAGAGGGCTATCACATTTTATCACCTCTCTCGAACAGAACATATTTTTAAGAATGTTAAATGAAAGATGCAGTTTTGAAAAATGTAATCAATGGGCTCAGAAAATAATATGAATTTAATAAGTAATTTAAAAATACATTTTTACTGTGTTCCATAATAAACACAGCTTGCTTGTGTTTGAGAGAGGTGAGAAAAGCAAACAAGTAATGAAAATTTTATGAAATTAGCTCTGTCGTCTATTCACCGCACTATTCAACAGCGAAATGAACACGTGGTGTTTTCGACGTTGCCGTCCTGTTGCCGAGCGTTCGCGGTGCCGGCGCCGCGCTGTTGTCGCACCGCGCGCTTTGTATGACAAAAAACGATCGTCCGTGCGCAGTGCGACTAACGCGCCGCTGCCGCACCGCAGCAGGACGACAGCAAACCGCTAAATTGAAAGAGCCCTAAACCACTGAAACAATCATCCTGTAATTTTGCATAATTATACGTTGTGAGGAACACAAACGGACACAAACGGACATAGGATACCTTTCATTCCGAAAAAAAGTACTGTTCCCGAGAAAAACAACAATAACGTTAATAGATGGCGCCACGTGGCTTTCGAATCATGATTGAATCACATTATTATAGTAACTTTAGTAGTGTGTTAAGAGTTGATTGTCAAATTCTAAATTAACGCGAGCGAAGCCGCGGGTAAAACTAGTAATACTATGCGAAAGTAACTCTGTCTGTCTTTCTGTTACGCTTTCACGCCTAAACCGCTGAACCGATTTTGATGAAACTTGATACAAAGATAGTCTGGAACCCGAAGAAGAACATAGGTTACTTTTATCCCGAAAACCGCGAAATATCTACGAGATATAAACGACATCCACGCGGGCGAAGCTGCGGGTAACCTCTAGTACATAATAATTTACTCTTTCTTACAAGACAAAGCATTTTACCCAAAATATGCGTTCAGAAAGTACATAATCAAATATACATGTATGAATACATTATTATTCCCCGCGATATTGAGGACGGCTAGGGTTGACGAAAACAAAAATAAAATGTTAAAAATAAATGGAGATTTGAGGTCAGAGGTTGAAAAATGGCAGCTAAAGTTTTGTTGCAAGAATATCGCGCGCTACTGTGGTTGTTCTATTTTACTGACAACTGTCTTTGACTATTTTAAGTTCCGCTAGACTTTTCTGAGGAATAAAGATATCTATCTAGTTTACTTTACACTAAATGCTTGAAGATTTATGTACATTTTTTTCTCGAAAATTGATTATGGTTACTTCAAATTAACCGACGAAACTTCAATGAGTTACTAGGTATTATTAGCGGAACCCATTCAAATAAAAAAAAATCTTTCTTTAGTTTTATATTTACACACAATCATCGTTTACATTATTATTTTTATCCTAATATAATCAATATAAAACTAAACTACATAGTATGATCTTAAGCAAAAACTAACTACCAATATGTAAAAATACGTAAGTAATGAAAAAAATTTAAAAATACAGTTTGAAAATAAAACACTGGTTATCTAATTAACACTTTAGTTCATTAGATAACAAGATACTAATTGTGCGCTCTTTGCTACTGTAGGTATTAGTTAGGAATTTTAATATCCAATTATCTAAAGTCTAGGTTTTTTTATTTGAATGTATACTAATAATGATACCTAGTAACGCAATAAAGTTTCGCCAGTTAATTCAAAATAATCCTGTGCATGCTTTGCCTTACATATTGTAGGTTGAAGACACGACACAAGAGAGCTTTTTCTGGGTTGAAAACAATGGTCCTTGCAGCGGTACTTTTGTACTTACGTGTCTATATACCTATTATTCTCGTTTATTCATTGTACTAACTTATAAATTATATTTTTCATTAAATATCATAAAAAAAACAATATACATTTAAAAATATAAAATAGTAGCCTACCGGCATCTGGAACAGGGTTACCGGCGGTCAGGGCTCCAGAGAGAGGAACTTCCTAACAATTAGCGCCGTGTCCAGAAGTACCGCTTTCTGAATCAAACCCTTGATCCAGCTGCCTAACGAGAGTCTCATCAGTTTTTTTTGTGAATTTTACAGTACATGTAAGTTTGAAAGCCAAACTCATACTCTAATTTCACATCAACACGTTTGATCACACTTAACAAACTTCGTAGCTTATCACCCAATATCGTTAACAGCAGAAGTTTTGCGTTCAACCCTAAGTTTCTCACCCCCTATAATAATCTGATTACAAACTCTCACAGTGAGACCGCGGTTCATTATCTCACTCATAAGAGGAACACGGTTTGTGAAGATGGGAAGTAGAATCTACTCACGTTTGTACTAGTAACTTAGCGGTTACTAATAGCACATTTCTTTGATCTAAGAGATCTGACAGGGCCGGATTTAAAGGTTTGGAGCCCTGGGGCAACAAAGAAGTGGAGGCCCGATGAATACCTTTTTAAAAATACCTCAAGAATGTGAACTTTTTTCTCTTTGTCAGAAATGGCTTCCCAGAGTTTCCTATCTAAAAAAAAAAAAACTCGTTTTTTGGAGTCCCGGGACTAAAGCCCGTGTTGCCCTGCCCTAAATCCGGCCCTGTGCTCTGATTTGTAGTTTCTTGTGTGAAACTGACCGCTCTGTTAAGTGTAGCCTCATTTATGTATCCAAAACGTATTTGAGAGTTATAAAGATGACGCTTTATCGAAAATGTACTCTGACTATGGACAAATATTGAACTAGTATCTGTATGCTATGCAAATACTATACGTGATATCTTTAAATCGTCGATCCCACAATCCCTTAAGACCAGGGTCTTTAATATGGTTAAAGACCCTGGTCTTAAGGGATTGTACGAGGGACCGACGATTTGAAGAAGGTGGCTGGCAGCGGATGGATGCGGGCTACGCAAGACCGGGATGGTTGGCGATCTCTGGGGGACTGTACATTCAGCAGTGGACGGCAATTGGTTCATATGATATGATGCAAATACTTGTTCCATGCAGGATTTGAACCCTCAGCTACTGCACTAAACAAGATGAAAACACAACGTACCTAAATAAAATCTTAGGATATACACATTAGAAACAGTTAACCCAGTTTTCCACGGCGCACGACACGACGCGACAAAATGTGGTGACGATTTCGAGCGCCATGTATTTCTATACTAGCTTCCCGTTCCCGACGTCGCTCATGTACGTTTAATAGCTTAAACCTCCCGTAAGAAATTACCTAAATTAAGATAGGAAATCCTTTGATTAGTTTAAAAACGTTAGCGAACAAACAGACACGCGAAAAGCGACTTCAATTTGTGCTATTTAGAGAAGAGATGAACCGTTTAATACGATGTCGTGATGTTTCTTAAGTAAACGTTTCGTAGAAATATATATATCGCCGGGTCAATTCAAAAACCAACTATCTGCTCAACTCGTGATTTCGAGTTATTGCGTTTTGATAGTTTGTGTCCTAACATTTCTACTATCTTATCTAAGTTTGTGTCCTAAAGTTTCGTATACAATCTTATCTAAGATAGTATATGAAATTTTAGGGCACAAACTTTCAAAACGCCATGACTCGAAGTCATGATTTAGGCAGTTAGTTGGTTTTTGAATTAACCCGGCGAAATGGTGCTCGGAATCGTCACCATATTTTCTCGTATCATGTGTCGTGAGCCGTGGCAAAGCGGCTTACTACATTATTCGACACAATATATCTCTTCACATACCACGGTATTAACATAACATAATAACACAATTCCGCGCGAACCATAGAGGCAGGTGTAATATAATTACCTACGTAATACGCGTAATACATTAACGGTGCCACAGATAATATTAAAACCATCTCATCAGCCCCGCCTCGATATAATCGGATTGTGAACACATTTTTGATGTAGAAAAATTTACAGCTTTTAATATTTTATTTTTTATAGGGAGATAAGTGGAATGAAAAAAGATTCAAATTCAAATTCAATTTCAAATTCTTTATTGCGAACTAAGTGTACAGAATTTTTTAGGATGTTAACAAATAGGTAGGTTCTTAGAACTTAGTTGCCTATTAAGGCATTGCAATTTAAATAATTAAATAATACAATTATGCATAATAGTATATGCATACTCAATATTATAATTATACAGTTTACATTATATTATATTAATTATCATTATTCATACATTTCATATTATATCATACTAATCTTATAATTTATATCACATTATATTATGTAGGTACATATCACAATCATTTTAATATTAAATAATTATTTTTCTTCAAGGAATTCTTTTACCGAGTAATACGCCTTTTTAATCAGGAAGTCTTTTAGCTTCCTTTTAAAAATATTAATTGAATGTATGTTCTTAATGTCTATGGGTAACTTATTATATATTTTTATGTCCATACAAAAAATACTATTGCTATACAGGGTGGAAAAAATCAATGGGCCCTGAAGGGAAACCACTTTAAATCCTTAAGATAGATTATTTTACTTGAAGGAAACATTCCTTTATTTTTAAAAAGAAACAAAACTGCATTCACAGATTTCTCGACAAGTTAACCTAAACCGGGAATCGAACCAGCTAAAAATTCAAAAAATAAATACTGGCTATTTTATTTCACTAGTCGATACAGTCAATGTTAAAGATAAAATTTCTCCAAGAAACATTAGGTCTTACACTCGTCTGTCGTACAAGATATCCATGAAATCTAATATTTAGTACACAAGGGCTTTAATCAACTTTACCTAGACTAGAACTGTTCACTTTTAACAAGTAAAAGACACTTGTTTTTTTAACTCTAACCTCCAAAGACATTCTATGAAGTACAAGCTTGCTAATTTATCTCTAAGTACCTTGTTGAAGACTTAGATAAGAAAATCGTTTAATTGGTAATAATAATTCTAAGCACAGCTCGTCGAGTCGAGTCGAATAGAACCGCAATAATTCGCCTCCTATACATTTACTATAAAACTGCGTCGATCAGCGACGAGCCGAGACGCGCCGAGTCGCATAACTCACGCGCATCGCTTGTCACGAGAATTTCTGTTTTAACGACTTGCGATTACTGACCGTTTCGCCTCACACGGAACAAATGCGACTCGACTCGATTCGACGCGTTTCGACTGTAATCGACGCCAGGCTTTAGACGGGGCGTTCTGACGAAAAGTTTAAAAATAGAACGTTCCATTTGACAATAATCCTACCGATTAGTAGAATAAAATAGCGAGTGTTTAATTTTTTGAATTTTTAGATGGTTTGATTCCCGGTTTAGGTAAGCTTGTCGAGAAATCTGTGAATGCAGTTTAGTTTCTTTTTAAAAATAAAGGAATGTTTCCTTTAAGTGAAATAATCTATCTTAAGGATTTAAAGTGGTTTCCCTTCAGGGCCCATTGATTTTTTCCACCCTGTATACTGCAGTGTGGGATGTTTTATTGCGTAAAGTATTTTTAAGTCTACTGCTTGTTAATGTGTCATAGCCACTGATGTTTGTTTTAACTAAAATTGAGGCCGCGTAGATATATAGAGCAGGGAGGGTTAATATCTTGAGGTTTATGAAATGAGGTTTACACGAATCTGTTTGGTGTATATATATTGATCTAATACACTTTTTTTGTGCCTTGAATGCAATTTCTTTATTAGTTGAATATCCCCAATACAGTATCCCATAAGATAGAGTGGATCCCACATAGGCATGATAAGCACTAAGTAGTGTGGTTTGGTTAGATACTTTTTTGAGCATATAGAGGGCATAAGAGAATTGGTTTAATTTGCTACATACACTATTAACATGTGTTTTCCATGACATATCAGAATCTATATAGATACCTAGAAATTTTGTACTTGTAACCCTGAGGTTACAAGTACAAAATTTCTAGGTATATAGGTGGTAGGTGTATACTGTATCTGAATACAGTTGCATTATTGTACTCAATAGATAATGGAATTGATTTTGCGTTTTTATTCTTGAAATTCATGTAATGGGTTTTTGTAAGATTTATTTTTAGATTATTTATTGTAAGCCAGTTTATTAATTTAGACAGGGAATCATTTATTTCTAGTTCATGATTTTTATTTTTGTTATTTGTGAAAAAAGCCGTACTGTCATCTGCAAATAAAACCATAGGATGCCGAATAGCTTTAGGTAAATCATTTATATAAATGAGAAATAGTAGTGGACCTAGTATCGACCCTTGAGGTACACCAAATTTAATAGATCTTGGGCTCGATGTATATTTAATTTCTGTTTTTGTGAATGGACATAATTGTGTTATTTCAGTGAACTGTATTCTATTACTGAGATAGGATATGATTAGAGAGAGGAGCTCGTGGCTAAATAATTACAGCCGCATAGACCGATCTTCCGGGTTAAGCCACGCTTGCCGAGGTTGGTCTGTGGATGGGTGACCATTTACCATAGCGAGTTTCCTCCGTGCCTCGGAAAGCACGTAAAGCCGTTGGTCCCGGCTGTCATTTGTAGATCTTTGACAGTCTTACTGTTGGTCAGAAGCCAGAAAGTCTGACAACCAGTCTTACCAAGAGTATCGTATTACCCAGTTACTGGGTTGTGGAGGTCTGATAGGCAGTCGCTCCATGTAAAATACTGATATTCAGCTGCATCCGGTTCGACTGGAAGCCGACCCCAACATAGTTGGGAAAAGAGGCAGATGATGAAGTGGAATGAAAAAAGGAGGTGAGGTTTATTTATGACGCTGATGTGCGCATCATTCTCGTGAACGGGTACCATCTGTTGGGCCTGGTCAGCTGCTAGCTGCTATTCCATGGTAATCTTTCTAAAAAGCAAAAAAAAACTCATTTCTTTTTTAATATCTTACATTAACATTGTTCTCACATTGCTTACCCTTTTCCCAACTGTTGGGGTCACCTTCCTGTCTAAACAGTGAACTCAGCAGAACGACTCCCATCAGACCTCCGGAACCCAGTTACTAGACAATGCCAATATCCTTAGGATTTAGACCGGTTGTCACATTACTTCAAAATTATTGTCATAAACTTTTTTTTTAAACGACTATTGCTTAGTCTTTTTACCTGCTCTTCTCCATAGGACCTACTGTTTGGAACCATGCACCTAGTATTAACGTAGTGTTATATTCTCTTTGCCTAGTATTGATTGTTCATAAGCACCTGTAAGTTCTATACATAATTGTGTATATTTAAATAAAAATTAAATGCTGTTTGTTGGTAAACGCATCACTTGAGAACGGCTGGACCGAATTAGTTGTTTTTTAAATGTAAGCTTTAATGCGAGTTAAAGTTTTATGGAAAGAAAATTTGGAAAAGTTGCCCGGAAAATTGGCACATTCAGGAAAAACTGAAAGTTCTTTTTCTATGAGATTTTTGTATGACAAAACAACGTCTGTCGGGTCAGCTAGTTTGAAATAGAGACAAAATTTTGACTTTGAAAAATTTTGGAGCCAATGAGAAAAGGTAGTTAATGTAACCATACATTAATGTAACCATACTAAAATTAAGTAACTACTTAGGTAACGTTAAATATAAGCTTGTAATAAAAATCAATAACTAGTATTGAATTAACCTTTCAATCTTAATTCAGGTGAACTCGACTCGAAGGATTAACTGATTTAACTCAGTAGATGAGTTAATTAGAAAAGATAATAGAGTTAATGATTTTAGATCCGAGCCCCGTGTATCCGATAACTGATTAAATTTGTTCAGTGGAATTAGGTCTGAATAGAATAGAATGATATTTATTTGTAATGTAATATGTATCTTATTACAATTCAATTAATAAATTATATCTTACTAATTTTGACGACACGTTTGGTACAGTGGCTAAGTGATTGGCTTCTGCGCTACGGGTCGTGGGTTCGATTAACACAGAACAAAAATTTGTATGGCCTAGAGATGGTTGTTTCGGGTCTGGGCCGAGTATATGTGATGATATGCAAATGTTAGCTATTGAAAAGTTTAGAAACCGAATTAGCTTAATCAACAGTTAATGATAGGTTGGTGAAATACCCCTAAATATAACTTTGAGAAGAACTTCATTATAGAAATAGGTAATACGAATGACGTTATCTAAAACCTATAAATATCATCATTATCTTTCTCGATTGAATAACAATTAACCTCATCAATATAAATTAACATAATATAAACCAAAACATGTTATTAATAACTTAATTTGTGGGTAGTTCAATGGCAAGCAGGATTACGTCATCATGGTGAGACTAAGGTTATGCCAAGTGACATGTTGTTGACTAATCAATGGAGATGTGCCTCCCACATGTCCTGTTAAAATCACCATGAATGAGTTTATGGGGTGTGGGCGTAACCCATATATTTAACTTAATTTCGATAGCACCTGTAGGACTGTCGTGGGCGATGCCATGGCATTTATCTGCTATTATTTTGATTTTTTAACCCCACAGCTTACACCTACTTCTTTGAGTGATAACTACCCACGTAATTTTTTACTTTTATATCTAAAAATTTTGTTTGGTTGGTATTTTATTAAAAATATCAGCCTGTTTATTCCTGTGGGTGTTTTAAGTCGCGACAATTATTCTATACTCAAACTAAACGAAAAAAGACAAAATTTTCTAAATTTCAACATAATTAAGATAACGATACTTAAGCACCTACGTCCGGCGTACCCTGGGCAGTCGGCCCCGCTACCAACCTTGCGACTGGCTAATCTTGTCACCATAGCACGAGCTATTTTCGTATAGCTCGTGCTGACACGAGAGAAGAAGAAGAAGAATTACGTAATATCACGCCTCTATTCCCCGAAGGAGGCAAAGGTGTAAAGTACAACCTCATTTCGCCATTACATTATAATAAGGGGCGAGCCTATTGCCATCAATCGGGTACAAATCTACGCTCCGCAGGGCTGCTCCTGAGAAATTCCACACGGAAAAACCCAATAACAATTAGCCCAATAGCTGTACTATTATTTATTCTGTGCTTGCGACCTTTAGACAAACAAAGCAGTGGTTACAAAATGTTAAACTTTTTAATCTGTCCAACAGAAATAAGTAATCACTTAAACGCTTCGGACTGAAGTGTTATAAAGCTAAACCTAAAAACAAAAGCATAAAGATTACTTTTACAATAATATAACTGAGCCTAATTCGACAGAATACAAAATTAAGAGCCACTGTTAAAATATTCACGAATTAAAATACTCGGCCATCTTGGGTCCGACGCGTACGAAACTAATTATTACGTTGGATACCTCTGCTGAAAGTATCCTTAGGTATTCTCTTTGTTATTAAAGAAGTAACTAAAGCGGAAAAAGATTAAAACTGAAAAAGATACGGACAAATAAAGCTTACCTTTTTCTTTGTGTAAAGGATTACGAAAATGTTATTAATACGTATTACTAAAACCAATACGTGTATGTAGCCGACCCCAAGTAGTGGTGTGAGGGAGGCAAATCCGGCCTCCGGAGATTATCCGGAGAAAACCTATTTTTTTCCAATACATTTAAATTAGTGACTAACAAAAACAAAACACATAAGCTTTCCTGATTAACTTATTTGAATCAATTTAATTTTAACCTGCAAATCTATGAAGATATGAAATAACAAAGATACTTTATTATGGGCCGGTTTTTCAATCGTCAGATAACTTTTATCTGAGCAATAAATATGGCGGTTTGACATATTTTCTATACAGAAGCTGTCAAAATGTCAATATTATTCCTCAGATCGATATAAGTATCAGGCGATTGAAAAATCGGGCCTTAATTGAGTATATATTTTAGTTCTAAAAACAAAACATTTCTACTTCATCAGCCTTTAATTTTGTGCGACGACTTATCACTGTATATATCTTAAATATATTCATGTTCTGTGCAATAATAGATCCAGCCGTCCAACCATCGAAAATAGCCGTTTGCCTTGAAATCCGCGCAATTGGTACAGATTACGAACAATTCGTTCGGAAACCAGTCTTTAAAGGTGCTGGTTTAGTAAAAAAAACGGTACAAATCCTTACTAATATAAACCAGTGCATATCCGGTTTTTTTAGATCCGGCTATCACCACTAACACCAACCTAGTTGGGAAAAAGCTAGGCTAACGATGTAGCCTAAGCTTAATGACATTAAAAAAACACTTTATCTCTTGCGTAAAAAACATGTTCACGGAAAACTTAATCAGCCAGATTTAATAAAAATAATGTCTTTGGTAAGAACATGATCACAGTTAAAGTCGCTCATCCGTCAGTTGGTTACGAAACCCATAATCTAATAAAAATGTGCGCCAACCTGACATTTTGTAACGAATCTAATAAAACTCATCATTTTATCACGTGTCGAAAATGTAATGTGTTTGATTTTTCTGCCGAGAAATAATTAGGTTTAAGAAAAAATAAGTCGTATTTATAGAGCAAACATCCAGAACATAAATAAAAAATAAATAAATCATAAAAATCCATAGATGTGTAAAAAAAATTAAATAAATTCTTTTTCTAATTTAAATAAAGGAAAATGGTCGAAATGTTTGGAAGTTGGTCATCCTCTCCTCTAGGATGAGTGCTATGTCATTAGAAAGGTCTTTTTAAGCAAAACATTTGTTACTAGGACAAATGAAGTCAATTGTTAGTATGTTCGGATTTATAACACCTTTAAAAAAACTCATTTGACAAAGCTCCTACGGCAAAACGTGTAAAAAAGATAATAGATAGCAATATTTGAGCGTTAACATAGTTTTTAATTGAGCTTTAACTCCATAAATACTAACAAATGACAGTAACTAATAAACAAAAAAAAACTATTTAAAAAACCTTTCTATTGATATACCACTAATTGTTAGAGGAGAGGCAGACTGAAAGGTCCATTTTCCTTTATTTAGCATTTATATTAATTCAGTTTCTCACAGAAAACCACCATCCTTCTATATTTACCTAGTTCCTCTTTGAACACACATATAATCTCATTTCACCAATGTCCTGTTGATTTAACTTAAGCCATTGGGATAATTTTATTTTCACAGGAATTTCTTTCTGCTAAAATTACAGACGATGTCCAAATATTTGATCTTTCAACATGAAAAGCAAATGTAAAGCTGATCGTACATGGGTCACTTAAGCCCGGCTCCTATGACCACAAACGAATCGTTTTGCTTACCAAAAGTAACATTTTTTATTGCCAAACTTAGATTCACGAGCGTTCATTTTAAACAATAATGGTCGGTAAATCATAGGAATCGGCCTTAAGTTGGTCGAAACACAGTTGATCGCCATTTGTTTTTAGCTGCAGGCCACCAAACGCAGCAACAAACAAATAGCGATCAACTGTGTCTTGAGCAACTTATTGTAGCAGCACGGTACGATGACTTTTTGACATCTTACAGTAGTGTTGCGACCTTTCAAGTAATTATCGAAAAAGTTATCGTCAAGTCGTATAATTCTCTGTGAATAATAAGTAGTAAGCTATGTAAAAAAATGTTGTGCAAACATATTTTTCAAAAAAAAAAAAAAACTTTCACTTTCTTCATACATGTGTATTTTAAACTCTCCGTCGAATTGTCGTCGCTGCTATCATCTCCCTTATAATTTCATTGTCTAAATTAATAGATTCGATAAATTAAAGCTGTAGCACTACGTTGACAATAAAGTACGGCAATTGTTCCTTCATACGAAGGTGTCAAAATTTACGAATTTCATGACCGAGCAAACGTCAAAACCGCCATCGTATCGTGCCTGAACTGTAGTGGCCGTCCGTATGTGGTCAACCCAAGCGTCTGGAGCTTGGAGACGCACCGGAGTGAACACTGACTAATTCGGGACTTTCGCTCTAAAGGACTAAGCCCACAAAATGTCAAATACCAAAAGAGGGCTTTCTGCTTTAGGTAGTCAAATACAGAATGTTCGAGGTACGAGATGCTTGAGCAAACACAGTCAAACATATTGTTTCATCCCTCATACTCTGAAAGTGAGTCATTGTTTACCTCAAAAGACTCAAAAGCGAACCGAAAGTGCGTCTTTCTTCCCTAGGGCAGAAAGGTAATTTAAAAATCGAACTAAGTTTTTCTATACACATATTCATGTATTATTTTTTATCATCAGTGTTCGTACTCGATGGCAATGGAACTACTGTATACAACCTCATTATTTTGTTAAATCCCTAATGATTTAGGGCCGATTTTTCAATCGTCAGATAACTATGAAGTTTTGTCCTTTTGACACATTTTCTATACGAACGACGCTGTCAAAACTTATTCCAAAGATAAAAGTTATCGGATCATTGAAAAAACGCCCCATAAGTATTCAATTAGGTGAATAACAAAATGAAACCATTTTTTCGGTCGGATTAATAAATAACGATAAAAGAAAACCGCTAACAAAAAAAATAAAGACTCGAAACTGAATTTCGTTCAGTCGGACTACAAGGCTGTATGGTTTTAAGTCCTTTGCCTTACTACATTAGCTAATAATATTACAACAAGCATCAGTCAGAGTATTTTTGTACGATTACATGTTATTCTGTATTTTATTTTCCTCACATTCGGAATGAAAGCAGTATGTAAATCTCGGGAAAGTAATCAATTCCACACTCGAACTAACCCTTTGCTGCGTTCGGGCGCCAAAATATCTCACGTGAAATTGATCACTTTCTACCCTTAGATAACATCTCCTTTTTGGCCGATAATAAGATAACCCTTTCTGTCTTTTATTTGTAGCGAAATGCACAACTTCGTTCTATTTTTATTATTTGTTTTTAGGGACGTTTTTCCGGGCAGTGTTATACCAGTTTCATATTACATTAAACCTTTGATTCCGTATCTGTTTGTAGCGAAAGACACGATTTTGTTTTATTTTATTATTCTTTTTTTTTATTCTAGGGACGTTTTTTCCAGACAGTGTTATGCCGGTTTCATATTTCGTACCTTTGTCGCGAAATACACGATTTTGTTTTATTTTTACTCTTTTGTAAGTATTTATTTTAGGCATGTTTGGCCTTGATAGGCCAGTTTCATATTACGCACCTTTGTTTCGGCACCTATTTTAATGTTCAAGATACTGTTGTCTACGATTTCGATTTTATGTCGTAGCTTTGATAAGGAGAAATGTCCAAAAATTAAGTAAACACCACACTTTACAACACAACTTATCTACACAAGTGCAGTTTAATTTTTTTATTGGTGTTAAGAATCATTATTTTCATAATTACAGTGCAACAAATCTTATATTACCTTTTGACGTTTCACATTCGACCACTAGTGTCTGAACCTGAACGGAAGCCCGCTGAGCAATCCGAATGGCTAGTGGTCAAATTCGGCGGCCAATCACGGAACCGAAGACATTACAATAAATCTGGCAGCTGTCACAAGGTATTTTTTTGTTAAATTCGTTACACTGCAGTGTAGTGATCTACAAAGACTTATGTCTACAACATACCCCATCCAATAATTATTTACAATTTTATAAGGACCCCCTTTACGTGACCCTGAGATCTAAATGATCCCCTCAAAGGGCTCTGTGCAGACGTCATTACATCAGAAAATTTCAAAGAAACAAGGCTTTCGTTACACGTTTTTTTTTTGTATAGAGTAACAATGTCAACTAATTAATACAGCCAGATTCAATAAATAATTATATAGCCAATAATACGCCGGCACCAATTTGTACGCATTCATGAATGTAATTAAAATTAAATTATGAAGAAGCTCAATCAAAATTCGTATTTTATTAAAATGTTGAAGTTATATTCTTATTTGAATAATTAAATTCCTTGCAAGGATTCAAGATTAGTTATTACCTAGGTTCTTAAAATGTTTGTCAACGATAGTAATCTGAATAAATTTGGCTTTATAGCTAGATGATGTAGTGATAAAAAAATTAAGGAGTAAACTTAGGTGGTTTGGTCATATTGAGAGAATTAGTGAACGGAAATTTACAAAATGAATTCATAAGATGGGTGACAGTGGAAACGCGCCGGTAGAGGACGCCCTTGAAGGACATACATCGATGTTATTGGCGATGTTCTTCAAACAGGACAGGCGTGTAAGTAGTACCTACTGACAACCGACGTGCGTGTAAGACAAGATGTATGATGAACGTGGACGAAGCGAAAGGAGTATGTAAGGATCGCTGGATATGGCGTTCTATAGTTGCTGCCTACCCACATGGGAAATAGGTATAAATTTATTTATGTGTGTTTAGCTATGTATAAAAAGAAATATAACTATAGGTAGTAAGCCAGATTGGTGCATTAAGAGCCTCCACGAGTGACGATACCTAAGTACGTCCGGCGCATCCTGGGCAGTCAGCCCCGCTACCAACCTTTCTGACTGGATAATCTTTTCAGCACGGAATGAGCTATTCGCATGTAGCACGTGCCGGCACGAGAGGAGTAAGCAAGCTATAGCTTCTAAATGGTGGAAGCGACCAAATTGTCTGCGTCTTCCGGGAAATCCTCGCAACCTTTTTTGGCTCGTATTTAGTTTGTACTTTATGCAATTGATATAAAGTTCATTATGCTATGTACAATTTCGTCGCTTCCATTCCATTCCGCGTCGGTGTAGATTGAGCCTAATATACGCAAAATAAACTGTTCACCGCTCTATTTACGTGTGTAAAGTCTATGTATGCCATAATTACTACAATACCACAACCACAATTGTGTGGAAATCGAACCCACGATCCGCGGCGTAGAAGCCAAGCCAATCGTGTGGTCACATCGTCAATTATTAATTTAGTGATCACACAAAATTAAGTTTATTAATTAACCTTGATCTTTTATATGCTGTCTGACATTGAATCTATTGGGCACACAGATAACTTGACACAGAAATATTAATGGAAAATGTAGCGAAAAACTACACAATATTTGTGTCCGATAGAAAAGAAAAATTTGTTCTAACCTATTTTCAACCCCCGTCGCAAAAAGAGGGTGATATTACTACACTCGTACACTCGCGACAAAACCTAAGAAGTCTGATTTGACACCTGTCAAAATACTAGGAGTAATGTACTCCAATGCGTGGCGTTTAGTTTAATTTTATCATGCGCTATAATCAGATAAATAAAAAGGCGACTTTCTTTAAGATCTAAGGCGTACAACTTTTGTACGCGTTTATTTTGTGCTTTGCAAACGTCAAATCGGGCGTATTACGTTGTCCGAACTGTAGTAAAGAAACAAAAGTCGTGACCCCTCAATCACCGTAATTATAGACACAATAGATAAATAATAGCGGTGTCGTCCTCGGACGACACGCGGGACGCAACCGGTTAATTTTAATCAATAACGCTCGTACATGTAATAATTTGAGAAAAAAATCCAAGAAAAAACCGATCATAGCGTGGGTTTTCGCCGTCAACGAAATATTGCACCTCTGCATTACCTTCGTGATTTTATACTATATTTAAGTAGGTACCTTGTATGTACCCAAATAAAAAAGCAACGCATTAAGAAATGGCGTTCGAATTTCGTGTATAGCTTCAAAGAACAATCCTTATCATTATATTCGAAAATCCCCTCAATTGGGTACTCCGACTAATTATGATGACCTTCAAGGAAAATTGCGAAGGAAAAAACATCGTTATCGTAAGAAGAAACATTGTAATAACATTTTTTACGAAAATCTTAGAAAATCGTGAAGACAGAAAAATGACTGAATTTATTTAGTAAATATATTATTAGATTTATTTATTTGACTGATTGAATACCGGAAACGAAGACACAATATATATAGGTACAATAGATTGGCACCACTGATACGCGGCCCCTTGGGACATTAGCGGATAACAAGATAAAAAAAAAAACAATTTTTACTTAAACGGAAATAAGGGATTTCTATTTTGCTGACTTTACTTATTTCATGCAACAGAAGCAGTATGATGTATGAGTATGGGCTTGGTGTGCCAGTTTGTGTGTGTGCGTGTTAATGGAATATGTGTTTGTGCATACAATGCATCATTTAATTGTACATTTATTAAATATTCAATTAGCGTTTTTGATATTTAATATATTTGTAAACACATAGAGATAATCTTAAAATAATGTCTCAAAAGCTGTTTATGTATTTTACTTATTTCAAAAGTTGATCACAAAAGTCCGCAATGTGCCTAAACCCAAAATACTGTTGCTTACATATTCATTTCGTAGCAAACAATCGCCTTACAATAGACCCATTTCAGCTACGTCGTAGCCCGTAGTCCGTAGCAACTGTCTACGAAGAACGCTTGGCCGAATATGTTTTATGTAAAAAACCCTAATTTGGCGTAGACATTGCTATCGGCCGGCGCCTTAAGGGATGACATCATTTCATCCCTTTTTAACCCTTATAAGGGATCTTTTGAATAACACATACATGTTGAAACATTACGTGATGTTTTGCTTATAATTTCGAATAGGATTAATTCTTAAATTAAATCGCTGTTAAGGCGTAACATGAAGGTTTAATTTTGTTTTTAGATGTTCTAAAAGCATGCATGAAACGATGTAGGTATGTACGCTGGTACCCGTTCACAAAGGAGATTCAAGTCATTGTCTCAATGAGTCATTGCAAGCGGTTTTTATTAGGAGTAATCGAAGGTTTAATAAACTGTTATAGTATAATAATTTTTGGGATACAAATAACCCAATATTAATGGATTTTTATAAAATTTAATAATAATCACTTAACATAGTTTAATTTTTAAATACAATCCATTATTTTGAATCAAACGATGTAAAAAAAATCTCCAAGAATTTTGTGGTATTACTCGGTATCGTAAAGTGAATAACTATCGTAGAACAACTTTCAGAAATTCGCTTTTTTTCTATTACTTTCCATACAATTGACTAATTTTTTTTTTTTTTAAAAACGTTGCCCCACACTAAGATTTATCTTGTATCGTGGGTGCGTTTACAGACACAAATCTCACAAACAAACGCCCAGACCCGAAACAACCATCTGTAGGCCATACAAATTTTTGTTCCGTGTGGGAATCGAACCCACGACCCGTAGCCACGGTAATGTTATAGCGCAGAAGCCAATCGCTTAGCCACTGCACCAAACGTGTCGTCAAAGTCAAAGTTATTTTTGCTTTATATAAAAAATACACGAATTTCAAAAAGTTGTTCTACGAAAGAAGTTAAATTTCCGATACTGAATAACCCCAGAAAATTCTTAGACTTAATTTTAAACTTCCTGTGTAAAGAGTTTTTTTTTTAAATATTACTTATCCGTTTTTACTTTGCATACAACCATTATGAGACGGTTTCATGATCACAAAAAAGTTACATAAATTAGTAAACAGTTAAACCGACGTTTTTTATTTCACCGTACATTGAACTTGCCCGCATAACATGTTGTGATACTATCTATAGTTTTATCGTTCAACTGTCAAAAAAATAAGCACCGTTGTAAAACCTCGACATTGATATCGATCCTGTTGCTAACTGACTTAATTCAAATCAATATAGTTTTGTCTTTCACTAACAAGCAACACAAGAAAGAGACAAGACATTCAGAGCTGTCAAATCAAAATGATTTTAGTGATAATTAATGACATTGTATAATTTCACTAATAGGTTTGAATTATATTTATAACATGGTATAATTTCATTATAATGTATGACATTATTATAATTTTAGTACTAATGTATGGCATTGTACATTTTGAATAATGATTTGTGACATGGTATGATTTTAATAATAATTTGTGACATTATATAATTTAAATTATAATATTGCATGCCTAAATTGGTACAACACAGCGAACTGCGCATTCACCGAACATCTGGAAATGTATAATTATGTACTGTGTTGAGCAATAAAGATTTGAATTTGAGAATTTGAAATCAATTGACATGTCATAAATTCGGCATGCTTTTCAACGGCATATTTTAAAATGTCAAAACCTGAAGAAAAATATTTTTATAAGGAATATTTTTTCTCTAATAAAAGAAGCGACGCTGAACATTTCTTCACAATAAATAATCTTTAAACTTAAATAAAAATGAAATGCTGTTTGTTGGTAAGCGCACCACTTGAGAACGGCTGGACCGAACTGGCAATTTACATTTTTTTAAAGTTTCGTAATATTCCGAACTAGTTTTTTTATGGGAAGAACAATTGGAAAAGTTGCCCGGAAATTCGGGAAAATGTGTACGTTCTTCTTTCTCTGAGATTTTTGTCGGGACAGCTAGTTCACAATAAAAACGGTGAAAAGAACAAAACACGCGTTTATACTTAGGCACGTGTTGTATTTTATAGGTGTTAGGTACTCGTAACTCTGACTTTAAAACAACTTGTTTCAATATTGAATACACCTTTGCCGCTGATTGATCCGCTGCTTAGAGTGCTAAAGTAGTCCATGTTCACTACTTGGGTTTAACTTAGTTTAAAAATAAATTTAAGCCGTATTCCGAACGACTCTGACTTATGAGCGTTTCCGCCGTTCGGCATTTCATACAATTTTTCAAGTTCTTATTTTTCGATACATAGGTCTAAAAAGTTAGTAGAAAACATTTTCGATAAATAGTGTTACAGTTAAATTAGACCGATTTTAAATTTTCCATGCAAACAGAAATTTCTAATTATCTGTTTTTAAGTAAGACATTTCGAAAATGTTTTCTACTAACTTTTTAGACCTAAGTATCCTGCTTATATGTGTGAAGTTTCATCAAAATCGGTTCAGTCATAACGAAAAACAAAGACTTGAAATTTTTTATGAAATGCCGTACGGCGTACGCGCTCTTAAAGTATGAGCGTGAGCAGTGAATTTTGACAGATGGAAGCATCTCATCTCTGAATCTTAGCCTTAGTACCGGATTTGACAGTTTTTAATCAGCGTTTGTCTAATTTTCTTTCATCTTTTTCTTGTTTTACGTGCAAGTAAAAGACAGCAATACTTTTAGTTTAGTGCACTCGGTACCCTACAAAATGAACACTATTGACTATGAAGTCTGTCCTTTGAATCTAAACCAACAAATACACCCAATGCATTAACAAATTGGCAAATACCACAAGGAAACATCATCAATTGGATAGTTAAAACACGGGAGTACACCCACAGGCCAATTTATTAAGGGGTTGTGGGTTAACAGCTACCGCAGGTCAATTAGTATACCAGTTTGATTTCGACATTGCCTAGAGCAAACCTTGGGTGGGATGATCTCCAAAACAGCGTATTTTTTTGACCTCTCTGGTGCATTTTATATATTGATATTAATTGTGTTCCGTATTTTTATTTCGAAAAGAACTTTTCTAAATAAGCCTATTTTTATATTGTCCTCGATTTTAAGTAAGCATCTTTTGGAAAAATATTTCCTAGGCTAAAGAAATGTTAGAGACCAGAGCGATCATTTTTATTTTGGAGATTGAGCCGGGTGCCTATTAACGAACTCATGCCCTATATTTGCAAACGAAAGATCACGTCTTTCTCCTTCATATGGAAACAGCACTCCTTACAATGATAGTGGATAGTGTTCCCTATTCGGCTGTGCACAAACAAAACTTAATTTAGGCTATTGTTATCTTTTTCACTCTAATAAAATAAAAAAGAGACGGACGTAAATAAAAGCTGTCAAATTTAGTTTAACTAAAGTTTCCATTTAGACGATACGTCAGAACGTGTCGACTAAAAACATTGTAAAGTTCAAGGCGTAAACTAGTTTGACATCTCTAACTTAGTTCTTAACAATCACCGTCTTTTTCTCGCGCTGTCTGTTAGTAAAAGATAGCCTTCCCTAGTTTTAGTTTAGTTGGTAAACAAGAGAATCAGCGTCACTGTTTTGCTAGTAATCACAGAGTACAAACAGCTACATATAAAGCTATAAATTTCTAGTATAAGCTGATCTCGCATGGTATAGGCTTTCCGTACAATAAGAGGTCACCTTATACTGGATATGTTTAGCTTGATATGTAGCTGTGTGTACTGTAAGTCCACTGTCACAAATCAGCTGTCAAGTGATGTGATTGGTTGTCAGTATTTTCGTCGACCAATCTCTTTCGGTGACGTGAGATTTAATAACAAATTAACTTCAGAAACAGCGTAACATAATATGTAAGTAGAATTATAAATTATCCTCCGAAAACCTACAATCATTCAACTTGGGTTTACAAGTTCAAGGGTAAACGGGGCGTGCAATGCCACGAAACAATACAAACTTCAAAAAACGTTACCGAATAGTTATTTCAGAAAAAACTACAATATAAATGTATCTATGTATATACAATGCGTTTTATTTAACTATTTTACATTCCAAAAGCCTTAGCAAGTTTATTTATTCATCAGTGATTCGAATTGCATTCTATTTTTTAAATATAAATTCATACGCGTCCTTTATGATCTATTTTCAGAAATTGTTGGATGGATTTTGTGCTCTTTTCATGTTAATGCAAAACGTGTGCAAACCAACTTAACGTCGATAAAAATATTGTTGAAAAGTTTTTGTTACAATTTTTACTACAGTTGTGTCAATCTTCATTCTTCCCAAAGCAAAAACATGTGACGATATTAGTTTCAAAATAATGTGATACCTTTTTGCAGCACAAACATCTGATCGTTCATAGGCATCATTTTAAAGTGACAACTTCTCAAAAGCAAAAATATGTGACGATATTAGTTTCAAAATAATGTGATACCTCTTGGAGTGTACTCATCACTATGAACAACTTTTACTAAGGGCCCAAACGGAAAATCGAGAAAAAAAAATCTGCTGTTCCCTACATTTATGTTCGTACCAATAACTCGTCAAAATGAACAGCAGATTTTTTTTCGCGATTTCCCAAGTACAATCTCCCATTTCGGTTTGTCGAGTGTGTACAATTTCAACCTGTATAATTACTCCATTAAATGGCGTTCAGTATCAGTATAAAATACGTCCGCGATGTTTAGATAAATAAAAAGGTGACATTCTTTAAAATCAAAGGCGTGCAACTTCTGTACCTACAAATTTATTTTGTGCTTTTATGCAAATGTGAGATCTGACCTTATTACGTTGGTCGAACTGTAGTGGTAAAATTATATTTTATCAAGGCTAGTATTGTACCGCCTGGCGAAATAAAAGACCAACGATTTTTAATTAACTCTTGTTATGCTAATGAGCTGTACATTTTAATTATGTCACTCTTCTTGCAGTTCAACAAGGAATACACGATTTTTCAATTTCAACTATTTAATTTTATTTATAAACCGTTGAGTCTTCTACAGCTAATTTGCTGTAGAAGTAATACTACGCCTGCAAAGATTGCAAGCTGCTTGCAAGATACTAAGAGGCTTCACTTGATCACTTTTATGATACTCGTTCTTGTAGTACACAATTAAATCCTTATAAAGATACTGGGTGTAAGGGACGATGTATCGAAAACTGAAACAGTGAATTCAGCCCGTTATTCTGAATCGAAAATAAATGGTTTTTTTCTCTCGGAATTTTCCGAATTTCCTGGAAATTGCTAATTTGCCTATTTTTTATTATATTTCAATAAGTGTTTTGGCAGGTAAATAAAGTGAGTGTGAAGGGTAGGATACCAAAAATTGACACAGTGAATGTAGTTCATTATTTTGAATTGAAAATCCGTGGAAAATATCAACGAAATCTTTCGAATTTTCCGATTTATAAAAAAAATACATTTTATTTTTGCAACGTGCTGTATGTGCTAATAGGATTGCTTATTTTACAGCAGAGAAATGTAAAATATGTCAAAAGAAAAATCGGAAAAGTCGGAAAGTTCCGAGCAAAATTTCCACTTAATTCAGAATAATATGATAATAGGCTGAATTCACTGTTTCAGTTTTCGGTACATCGTCCCTTACACCTGGTATAGTTGAGATAGTTTCTGAGAACAGATACGCTTGTGTTCCTCGTGCAGTGTATCTTTGATGTTAATGCCCGGTGAATAAGGTCTCTTTTGTACTTTTTCATGATTTTCTTCTTTTTACTCACAGTAGAATGTAAAAATAGACCTTGGAGGTTCTAATAAGTCTTATATAATCTTATAATAATGCCTAATAAATACGTAAGCAACAAAATGAGAAACCGAAATTAGGGGAATCGGAATTGATACTATCTTGATCTGTAGTGCTGTTCCATTTTTGTGCCAGAATTCGACGATGCGGTACGAATAATATTTTGCAAAATAGGTACCTAATGTACCTTCATTTCAAGTGTGACTAGTTTAACATAACACACCTGCTACTGCCAAATATTCCAAAGTGGCATAATAATATACTTGGGAGCAAATAAATCGAGCCACTTCTATTTTTCACGTATAATTGTTATTATTGTTGATATTATGGACAGATCAATTCGAAACATATACATATGACGACACGTTTAGTGCAGTGGCTAAGCGATTGGCTTCTGCGCTACGGGTCGAGGGTTCGATTCCACACGGAACAAAAATTTGTATGGCCTACAGATGGTTGTTTCGGGTCAGGGCGTTTGTTTGTGAGATTTGTGTCTGTAAACGCACCCACGATACAAGAGAAATCTTAGTGTGGCGCAAAGTTTAAAAAAAAAAAACATATTTCGCCTAAACGGTTATTTGATAACCTTTACAATGAGGGTAGTTTTTTGTCAACTTAGTATATAATCCATGAAACCAAAACTAATAACCAGGACACGTGAAAAAGGAGTGGTTCGATTTCTTTGCTCCCAAGTGTATTTTATATGTTGACCCGCCCCATCTTCGCACAGGTACTTTATTATGCATGTATTATACATATAAACCTACCTCTTGAATCACGCTATCTATTAAAAAAAACCGCATCAAAATCCGTTGCGTAGTTTTAAAGATATACATAGGGACAGACAGCGGGAAGCGACTTTGTTTTATACTATGTAGCGATTTTAACCATGATTTTGTTGTTTGATTTCAAGAATGGCAGAAGAACGCTGACATGCTATTCCTGCTGGAAGGTAACACGTTGTTTATTTCCATACATTTCTTTGCTAACTGAGTCTTTTGTCTAATGTTATATTAAATAGAGCGTCAAGTGAAAGAAGAAGGAATCAAAGCTTCCTTAACTTTGCTTTCTTCTTCTTTTGCGTGATGAAGAGAGATTTTGATCACTATAAATGAAAAGAGGATTAGAAGAACCTCATCCGGCACCTCACACCTCAGGCCCAGTTGAAAACCAGCGTCAGGCACTAGTTTTCTGGCATTTTTGCTGACTGGGCCTTTTTGACGCAGCAGTGAGGCACACTTTTTACTAATTTTTTTTTTGTTTATTTTTCTGCTTTATGTTTTGTGTGCCTTTTAGTCTGTGTTAAATAAGTGTATTTTCTTTTTTTCAAAGAATTCCCAGTAAAATTGGTCCCTAATATTCAGTGGCATAATAAGTAACAAAAAGTTATACCACTAAAAACACTATTAACAATTCCACAAATCCTAGCAAACGCAGTCACGTGTAGGCAACGCAAGCAACAGTGGCGCCATCCAAACTACCCCATAACAATGCCGTAACAACGTCGTGTTACTAGGCAATTTAAACTGAATGCCTAATGCAGACAGGAAATGACCTCGTTTATCTCAAGATACTCTGTTCCAAGAATAGGGACAAAGGCCTGACGTGACATTTTGTCTCATACGATGCTGGTAACCCGGTTAGTAGATACAGTGGAGCATAAAGTGCACATATTGAAATTGGGTGAAACTAGACATAATTTTGTCGACGGAAAAAATTATAAAAAATCTTGATTTTCTGTAAAACCGAGTTAATTTTTTAACTTCTAAATAAACGTTAACTTTTTCTATTGTAATTTTTGAACCAAGTGGCCTTTTTTTAAAGCAAAAACAGTTATAATTGTAAATAACAGGCAATGAAGATGAAATACGATTTACCCCAAAAATGGAAGAATTTCCGGAAAAAAAAATTTGCTACCTATGTGTTTCTCGATAATATTTTTTCCTGTCGATAAAATTATGTCTAATTACACCCAATTCCATATGTGCACTTTATGGAAACTCACACTGTATAAAAGAAATTGCAGAAATGCTGACTGGCTATAATGAAATAAAAGTGTTTTTGGATTAATTGTGTTAACGGTGAAGGAAAACATCACTGCATTGTAAGGAAACCTTTAACCTGAGAGGGTTCTAAAAAGTTCTTGATGTGAGTGTATTCCGCCAACCCGCATTAGGAGGGCTAAAAGCTTCTACATACAATGCCGCCGGCTTTGCCGCCGGCTTATTGCCGCGCGGGTGTAAGTCTATAGGCGCTATAACCGGCGGCCTGGAGCCTAATTCTACTAACAGAAACTTGTATCAATTGCAACTGAATCGTTTATTCACACAGTTTTCGTTTACAAAAACTATCAAATTGTTTGACAACAAAAACAAAACCAAACATTTTGATAGTTTTAATAAACGAAAACTGTCTGAATGAACGATTCAGTTGCAATTGATACAAGTTTCTGTTAGTAGAATTGGGCTCCTGGTTAAATACCCGCCGGCGAGCCCGGGCGGCAGTGCCGGCGGCATTGTGTGTAGGAGCCTTAATAATGTCACATTTGGTGAATCGTATTTCGTTTCATATTCGTAATCATAACTGCAAGTTTAGCACAGTCACAATTGCAAACTATGCAACTGCCAAATGCAGCTTGAAGGCAATAGGGTATTTGACTGAAAAAATCTAATTAGTCCGTCAGTTAGATTATCAAAAAAAAATTGACACGTATTTTTCTTTTGTTACGTAAATCAAAATTGACGTAGATACGACACTTTTAAAATTGGCAAAACGTCACAAGCAAGTACAATTTTTACTTGTTTTCAGAACGTCAGCGTCACAAGCCCCCACTCTCGAGTTTTGATGCGTTTTATCTTTCCAAATATTCATAGATTTAACAAAAGAAAAAATACGTGTCCATTATTTTTAAAAACTCTCTGGCGGACTAATTAGATTTGCAATTTATTGATGCTGTCAACATGCCTATTAGGATGTAATCAGTGCAACAGCGTGACAACTGCCAACTGGACGTGCAGCGCACTTGCAGTTATAATTACGATTATTTACGATGAAACGAAATGATTCACCAAATGTGACGCTTTATGCCCCTCAACTTATTCAGTATAAATAGCTCAGTACACGCGTGGAAACTGAACTGTGTAGAACTTAAATTAACTTAAAAGTTGTTGATACGGCTCCTGATTACCCTATTCAGACTACATACGTAAATGATTGCGTGTTAGTCAGTACATTTTGGCTGACATACCTATCAACTCATCTACATCAAAACCTTTCATAAATTAACACATTCGAGTTCACCACACTTTTCCTAAACCTTATACGCTATCCCGCCATACATAATGCTAGTGGACCTTCCAGGGGGGTCTTCGATATTATTTTTGCACTAAGAGTAAACCCTCGAGGAGGGTTCTTGGCAGTAGGTTAAAAACCTTGTTATAAAACAAGCTACTACGAAGTAAAATAGTGTTTTCAGAGTCTTGTTGCTTGTTTTATGACGGTGTATTTTCTAAGAAAAACCTACATTTAAAATGAACTCTCCACGAGGTCACCCGGCATCGCAAATGCGATTAGGGGGAGCCCGGACGTCACCCGCGCACTAAACGTGTTAATACTTTTTCGTTTAGACCTTGGTTCACTACGCTGGTCTGGTGCCTAAACCCTTCTAATTTAAATTAGCTTGGTGGTAGGATCTATACGGTCCGCCTGGCTAACTACCACCCTCACATTAAAGTCCGGTGCCAAGCAGTTTACTGTGGTCCGTCGTGTGTATGTGAGGGCCAGGGGGGTATAGGGGAATCTCTCTATGTATATCTCTGTTACTTGGATTCGTGTGCTCCGTCTTAGACCCTGTCTGCGCTTATCATCAGGTGCGAAGAGGATGAAACGCGACAAAGAAAAGGAAAAAAAAAACTTTTTCTTGTATGTCAGTTCACAATGTATTCATGTAGAATTTGGCCAGTTCCACGGCATTACTTGTTGCTTTATTTAAGTCGTCCCTTTTACAGGTGGTAAGAAACAAGAGGCAAATTACCAGATTGGACATTAATTGAATGGAGGCCCTGCAATCGCATTCAGTATGGAAGGAGATTCTCATTCCCCATTTGCAGAGTTTTTGTCTGCAGCGACCAACTTCACACACCACGCCACGTCACGGGAGATCGTGACACAGGTCACACAGGTCACGATCTCCCGTGGCCAGTCTGGAAATCTCACAAGCGACTCACTCACGTTGGTCACTGTATTTTGGAGTGTATGAAAAGAGCCTCCACGAGTGACGATACTTCAGGACATCCGCCGCACCCTGGGCAGTCAGCCCCGTTACCAACCTTACTGACTGGCTAATCTTTTCATCACAGTATGAGCTATTTTCGTATAGCTCGTGCTAACATGAGAGAAGAAGCATAGAAAATGATGAATTAAGTTTAAGCTAGTACTGTAAGTTGTTTGCAGGCATACAAATAAAGTCATTAGGTAATGTAGAGCCTAGAGAGTATTTTAGGAGGTAAAACGGAGGATTGAAGTTAATTTCTTCTCTCCTGTCGATAGAATAGCTCATGGAAAGATTATGAACATATCGAAAAAATTTGCCAGTCAGCAAGGTCGGTCGCGCGGCTGACTGCCCAGGCTGTACCGGACTTAAGTATCATCAATCGTGGAGACTCTTTTCATGCACCCCAAAATACAGTGACCAACTTGAGTGAGTCGGTTGAGAGATTTCCAGATTGGCCACGGGAGATCGTGACCTAGCAGCTGGGAACAGGTGTTCTTGCGATGGTATAAAGCTCAGGTGGCGGTGGGAACCTTTCACAATGCTGTCCTCATTGTTGCCAGGTGGAGTTGAGAGGCCCGTTTCCAGCAGCCCGTGCCCAGTAGTGGGACAGCAATAGGCTGATTATGAAGTGGGACTATTGTGAAGATGGAACAAAATGATCAGAATTATTATGATGCGTGCTTTACAGTTTGAAACTGTCTGTAAATATCTTCGCAGGACAATAATACGTAAATGTGGTTTCCAACTGATATCTCATCAGCTTTTTATTGATGATTTATATATGTATATCATACTACTGTGATGAAGAATCTACTGAAGCGAAGGTATAATAGTATTACAATATTTAAGAGCCATTACGCACTGTCGACTGGTCGCCGGAGACTTGGTCTCTCTGCTACAAAAACATAAGCATAGTCGTCCGGGCGACCGGCGACCAAGTGCGTAAACACCTATTTAAACTATAGAAAGTCACAGTCGCCGTCGACCAAGTCTCCGGCGACCAGTCGACAGTGCGTAATTGCTCTAAGGGTCGATTTTTAATCGTCAGATAACTTCTATTTAAGAAACAAATATATCTTATCTAAATATCAGGCAGATTTTGTGTAGAAAATATGCCAAACCACAATTTTCATTCTTCAGATAGCAGATCAAAAAATTTGCCGTAAATTGATAAAAAGGTCACCCAATGGTTCCTCATTGTTTCTAAGGCCATTGGGTTAATATTAAGAAGAGAGTTTTAAGAGATAATAAAGTTTAAAGATTTAGAAATAGTTTTAAAGTATGATCCTATAACATTAAAAATTCCAGAGTAAGTAGTTAAATATTTGAAGAAATATCAAACATCACGACCTCTATGAAATAGAGACGTGAAATGATTAGATATTACTCGAAAATATATGTAATAAGTTCCGAATAATTTTGCCATAACACAAAACAATTTACTGAAAACTTGTTACGAAGTAGGTAGTGCTAACAATGTTTACGTTGAACCAATTCGCGCACGCCGCCGGTTAAAACAAATAAAGAGTTAGCTGACGTCCAACAACTAGTGTTGTTTGACCAACAACGGACATAGCAACCTGTTCACGATACCTATTAATGTCCACTTAACGACATATCTACTGAAATGATTCAGTACGAGTTGAAATCGTATCTATATGATTGTGTAATCCAGCCTATTAAATCATGTGTTATTATTCATAATATGAGTTTGATTTCAACATTCATTTGTTTCACTACTCGTCCTTACATAGCGCGCGAATTAATACATGTTCCATTTCTAAAAAGCACTTTTATTACATCTATTGGACGACTAAAAGTAACAAGAAAACATAAAATAACTCCAAACTTTTCCAATTAACCAACCAACGACGCCCGAAGCCATAATAATCAACACAACATGATACAACCCCCACATGATAGTTATTAGCCAACAGTATCAATTTACCAACAGCCTTGACGCAATAAAATTCGGGCGATTTGAGAAATTTAGCGACTCTCCACATAAATCAAGTTATATAGGCGAAAATATGAGAGCGCCTATGGCTATGTTTACGTATAATCACGTGGTCGCCACTCACCGGTCCGAGGCTGTCGAAGCCGTGGCGCAGCGCCAGCTGGTGAGCCTCGTCGTGCTGCACAGACCGCTTGAAGCGAACAAGGAAGGTGTTGGTGAAGACCTCGCGGGACGCGGCAGCGGCGATGAGCAACGTTGCAGCCAAGCATTGCAACCACATGTTCGCGCTGTGGCCGACGGCGGCTGACTGAGGCCCGACTGCCGCTGACGTCACCACATATCGACCCGCGCCCAGCGCATGCGCCACCCCGACCATTCAAGCACACGCTCGCCTCCACTCGGCGACGTCCAGCCTTTTCACAGATTATGAAAGGATGCCTCAAGCCACTACCATTGGTTTGGTTGAAACAACCCATCTTCAAGTCGACCTTGTTCACGAGAATAAGGCCGAAGCCGAAATGTAATTTACGTTAGGGGGGGTCTCCGAGCGATAAGTATTGCCTAAAAGCTTTATGCGTTTGAAAGCCGAAAAAAGTTTCAGATACTCGAGTGCTTAACCACCTACTTGACATATTTTGATATCGATATTTCGACGAAGGTATTTAATTTCAACCGTTTACACATGGGAAAATTCGTCTTTACAAAGTTGAGTTTAACTTTTCTAATCTCGGCAGAGCTCGTCGGTTAATTAACTTGATGGACAGGCTGTTATGAAATCGTATCTCGCGAGGCTGCGGCTTACGCTTCAGAACTTGGTAAAGAACTTAAGAACTTTTTGGAAATTACTTTTATATAGACAGGGGAAGTTCCTGAACCCAAAAATTGGAACGTTTGTATACGTAATATAGGTTTTTTCTGACGACATGTTCTGTGTAGCCTTTTCCCAACTATGATGGGATCAGCTTCCTTCAGATCAGATGCAGCTGAATACCAGTAATTTATACGGAGCCAATGCTATCAGACCAACGCAGCCCAGTTACTGGGCAATGCTGATATCCTAAGGTTAGGTCCATTTTTTGTGCTTGTGTTCCTCGTACAGTGCATCTTGATCAGATGTTAAGAGGGCTATCGCATTTTCTCACCTCTCTCGCTCGCACAGGACCATATTTTTTAAGAATGTTAAATTAAAAGATGCATTTTTTTAATAATGTATTCAATGGGCTCCCTTTAAAATAATATTAATTTAATAGGTGTAATTATTAAAAACATTTTTATTGTGACATTTATTAAACTTATCTCAAAAACGGATCATAATAATTATTGAGCTGAGTTTATTACGGAACACGATAGTAATGTGTTTTTAATAATTACCTATCAAATTAATATTATTTTAAAGGGAGCCCATTGAATACATTATTAAAAAATGCATCTTTTAATTTAACATTCTTAAAAATATGGTCCTGTGCGAGCGAGGCAGGAGACAAAATGCGATAGCCCTCTTAATGCAGAACTAATAAGATCTTTTTTGTTTTATGTTGTATTTTTTTTACTCTCCTTATTTTGTATTTGTGTTACTGTACGAAAGCTACTGTAAAATAAATGTATTTTCGTTGTTTCATTCACAGTTCTGCCTACCCTTTTCCCAACTATGTTGGTCAGCTTCCAGTCTAACCAGATGTGGCTGAATACCAGTATTTTACACGGAGCGACTGCCATCAGACCTCCGCAACCCAGTTACTGGGCAATGCCGCTATCCTAAGGTTAGACCGGCTGTCAGACGTTCAGGCTTCTCTCTTACCCGTAACGACTGTCATAGGTATTCGTATGACACCCGTGATCGACGGTTTAACGTGCTCTCCTAGGCACGGAGGGGTCTCGAAGTGTAACGAATGGTCACCCATCCATGGAGTGACCGCGGAAAGCGCAGCTTAACCTTCCAAGTCATTATGATCCTCGCGGTTGTTGAACCACGAGCCCCTCCTTTTTTCTGAAGGCAACCATAGGAAACTATTTTTGCTTTGTAGGTTTTTCACGACAATTTAAAATGGACCTATAAAAAAGTATCTATAACCAGAGCCGGATTGAGGAGACAGCAACAGGGGTTTAGTCCCGGGCCCTCCACAGTATAAGTTTTTGTCACTACATAGTATAAAACAAAGTCGCCCGCTATCTGTCTGTCCCTATGTATGCTTAGATCTATAAAACTACGCAACGGATTTTGATGCGGTTTTTTTTTAATAAATAGAGCGATTCAAGAGGAAGGTTTATATGTATAATACATTGCACCCGTGCGAAGCCGGGGCGGGTCGCTAGTTTTAGATAAGAAAAACAAAACATCATTTCTTTCAAAGAGAAAAATGTTCACATTCACATGTGGCCACCGGCTCAGAATAAAGGATTCACAATGGAAAACCAGACATTTCAGTATAAACATAAATACTTATTTATTACATCCTTCAAGATAAACCGCAAATATACTTGGTACATTTCCAATTATTCAATACATAATTTAATCTGTACTTACACTTGTATCTGAAGTGTAACCATTTAATCCAAAATTACACAGTAAGTATCATTTGATCTTCACACCTCAACGTCTCTGACAAGACTGCCGAATGACTTTCAATAAGTTTTTAATCATGAGCGAATAAATGATCGATTGAGTGAATGTAAGTAATATGACAGTTACCAGAGACACGCTAACACAAGGCACTTTTTAAAAAAAAAAAACAACTTTCCTCCTCCACTTCGTCGTTGCCCCAGGGCCTACAAACCTTTGAATCCGGCCCTGTCTGTAACAGTCGTTGCATAGTCATTGGATATGTTGACAAACATACCATTTACGCCTGCCCTATGTAGTGACGCAGAGGGTTGAACACAACATATACAATCAAATAGCGCTGATGACGGTGTTTGAAGTCCCATGGGATAGAGGACAAGCTTATCGCTATTTACCAGGCAACCTCGGGCTACAAAGTTGTAGGAAATCCGAATTACACTTCATCAGAATCAGGACCACAGATAAATTATAAGTTACTAAGTAACCAGGACATCATAATACACAACCGCGTCATCAATAAAAACATACAGACATGTGAAATTAGAGTCTTCTTCTATCGTGTCAGCACGAGCTATAGGAGAATAGGTCATGCTGTGGTGAAAAGATTAGCCAGTCAGCAAGGTTGGTAGTGAGACTGACTGCCCAGTGTCCGCCGGACGTACTTAAGTATCGTCACTAGTGGAGGCTCTTTTCATGCGCCTCAATTTTGAAATTAGAGCAACATATACAAGCTGTATCCGAATTCGTGTAATTCCTTCAAACCTCGTGATCTGCTGGTGATACAGGTTGACACTGCATAAGTTTTTTTCATATTCAACAAAAAATTCATCGTGTTCTTTTTGTAAGTCCTTTCAGCGCTCCGAGTTAATCGACTGCGGGGAGCGATATTGCGCTAGTCATGCCTTCCAGCTGTGTCGCCGAGCTTTCTTTCATTTGTGCGTGGCATCACAATGTTCTATCATAGAATTGTAAAAAAATGCATTTTTTTTATGAAACCTATAGTTGTTTTAGTTACGATACGTTACACGTAAGTCTATATTACGAGTAGGTAATTAAGAACATTTTAATTATTTTATACTAATTTGCATGCCGCTGTACCGGCGAAACATGTTGATCTGTACCTGCATTATTTTAAGACCCGTGTACCTACCGTGTTTCTCGCAATCTATTCTATTCTAAGGCAAGAAAAAATAAGCTTTTTTTTTGTCACGCTTTATCCCGTGCCGTGCTAATCTATACCAGTAATAGCCTGTACTATTATCTATTCTGTGGTAATAGATAATGTGGTTTCTAGGAATTACACGAATACGTTTAAACCCAATATTTACTATACACACCTGTTAACACCCGCTTCTAAAATTGCGTGTAGAAAAATGTCTCATCCAGCAATTCGGTACCACCCTAAAAATTTTTTTGCAATGCTGAGCAAATGAGGCCACCAGTGGCGTAGCTACCGTATGGGGCCCCCAAGCTCGAGGGGCCCCTCGGCCTCCCTGAACGACGTTCGAAAAAGTTATATATCCTAGTTGAATAAAGAATTTTTACTGTATCTTTTGGCCCATAACCAACGACTTTTACGTGAAAGCGTGACAAACAAACAAACTTTCACATTTATAATATTATTAGAAATTACGATTAGGTAAATAATTATCTGCTGCATTATACATACTTAATGCTTACTAGTAAATAGCTTTGCTTTATTATGCCCTGCAGTGGGCGATAAGGAGCTGATGATGAAGTAGTTTTGCACCTTCAACGTATTTAGTTTAGTTTAAATAGGGCCCCAATTTCATTTTTGCCCCGGGGCCCTTGGTTACATCGCTACGCCTCTGGAGGCCAGAGTATTCTTTTTCCTCACGAGTCATCATATAACATGTTTACCTACCATATACCAAAGCCTTGAATAGCAGCCAGTAATAAAAATCCAATCCAATCGCCTGCAAGACTTTGATATGCCACTAATAAGCAGATGTCGTGTCGTAAATGAAAATTAAAAGCAATAAACTTTATTAACGTAGTGTACATTAAATCAAACCAAACATAATGTTTTTTTTACAAAAGTTACCATTAGTATTTTCACTTTTCATAATAAGATGTAAGACAGAAATGGAGCCTTTTGTCGTGGGTGGTGTTTTAGATACTATAACAGATTTTCCACATAGTGTATACCTAGCAATAGACTGCTCGAAACCGTGGATCTGTGGTGCGTCGATCCTGAACCAGAAGATCCTCTTAACGGCGGCCCATTGCATAGATGTTTGTGACACAAATAATAAAGACCATTTGATAGAAGCTTATGCAGGACACGAAAATCTAGTAAAGGTAGGTGATCTTTTTAAATATTTCTTAACTAGCTTTTGCCCGCAGCTTCGCTTGCGTGAAATTTTGAACCCGTTAAGTCACGATTTTCCATACAAACTTTCATACCCTATTTAACTCCCTTAGGGGTTGAATTTTGAAAAATCCTTCCTTATTCCTTGTCTACATTATAAAGGGAACCTCTGTGCAAAATTTCAGCTTTGTAGATCCAAGGTTTTGGGCTGGGCGTTGATGAGTCAATCAATCAGACAGTCAGTCAGTCAGGACTTTTCTTTTTATTTATACAGGGTGTAAACGAATTCGTGTAATTCCTTCAAACCGCGTGATCTACTGGTGACACTGATTGACCTGCATAGGTTTTATTCAGAATCAACAATAATAAGTTTTCAAAAAATTAACCATGGTATTCTGTATCTGAGTAATTTTAGCGTCCTGAGTTAACTGACTACGTGGAACGATATCGCACTAATCGTGCCCGTCAGCTGTGTCGCGGTGCCTTCATTAATTTGTGCATGGCATCGAAATTTTCTATCACATAAAACATTCTATTGGGGATTTTTTTAATTTTTATTTTTACTCTATCTAAATCCCGTGCAGCGTTAATCTATACCATTTATTTATTTATTTATTTATTGCACAATGTAGTTTACAGAGAACTTATAGAATAGTTATCTCAAACATACATAGACCCTGTAAGGGTGTTGCAAGGCATACAATAATAGTACTTACTTATTTGTAAGTTATTAAATTATTCGAAAAATAAACATCACATTAAAATTGGTTACATTGGCGATTACACATTATAATACTTAGGTGTAATAGGAACATTATTTTATACATAGGAACATAGTTGGTTGATGTTTTTTTTATTTATTGGCATACATAGTAGGTAGGTATATAAATAATATAACCATTAGTAGATCATGTGGTTTGAAGGAATTACACGAATTCGTTTACACCCTGTATAGATCTAACCTTTTATGGGCAGGGTTGGCATGTTTAAAACAGTGTTTAAAACAGTTTCATTTTAAACCGTGTTTTTTATCACACGTTTAAAAACACAGATTAAAACAAGTTTGAGGCATTGTATGAGACAATAATTAGAAAACAAGCCTTAAAAATACTTTTTTCATGGCGAGTGAAAGGATATAAAATGAAAGTAAATTAATATAGAGTCTAAATAGCTTGACATAAAACGAGTTGAGTCTTCTTGGGGGATCGATGTGAATTTAATTGTTCCCAAATTGCATGTTTTTGCGTCCTGGCCTGGAGTTGACATTTTTATGAGGTGTTATCATTATCAGTATCAGAATTAATAATGAAATGAAATATTAGAAAGCAGGTCGAATTAATTTGAAATAATGCTCTAAACTAAAAAGAACAAAAAAACACTTATTTAAAACAATTTGAACTGTTTGTTTTATAAAATTTTAAAAAACTGTTTTTTTTTTCAACCCCGTTTATGGGGCTGAAACGTTTGTACAGCGCTTGTAACCACCCCACTAGTCTGACTTTAATGTCTATTTTATCGAAACTATAATGTAAGGGTGGTAGCTAGCCATGTGGACCGTATAAATCCTACCACCAATAGAGCTGGTTTTTGTTGAGATTGACAGATTGCGGTGAGAAAGTTTTATATTCTAGCTCATCCCAACACGGGATTGACGTAAACGGGGTCGTTCGTGAGGAATCGTGAGGAAAAAGTTACGCTTAACGTATTTTAATTTCTTCAGGTAAGATCAAAAAGAGAGATTGGAAAAATAAGAATCCACGAAAAATATGACGCACACACAGCTGCCAACGACATTGCATTGGCTGCCCTCAAAAGAAGTTTATATTTAGGACACACTATTAAAAGGATTATTATAAAACCACATTTTCCTCACGTGCACGGAGGACAACTGGCTGGTTGGGGAGTAGTAGACGTAAGTAAAACTTTAATAGATATTTCATTAGGGGGGGCATCAGGCTCGCTACCCACTGAAACCAATGATGCCAACTCAGTGCTTTCGGCACTAGATCTAGTGCATTTCTTGATATTTTAGCGCTCAAAAATCCATTACAGTGCCTAGTGCCCTAACTAGTGCATTTTCCAGAATCTGTAATTTGTAATTCTACGTCATTGATAAACCAATCCGCGCTCAAAAACACAGTTAATTATTACCTGACAGTAGCATAATATCTTATTCGCACTTGGCTTGAATAGTAGTAACACAAGAGACCTTGAGTTTCTACAAAAAATACGTAATAAATGCAGTGCAATCAAACAAGTGCAAGCAAAAAAGTTTTGTTATCTAGGCTGTAAAAACTTTGAACAAGCTACAACTGAGCAGACAACTGAGTGACCAACTAAAGATATTAAAATGTTAATTTAAGTAATAAACCTTCAAAAGTTGTAATAAGAACCATTTTTTGAATAATGATTTTTTTGTTTGTTGCTCTTTTAACAGAATTAGCTCAATCCTAGTGCATTTTCGCGGATGGTTTAGCGCATTTGTTACGACAGGAGTTGGCAACATTGACTGAAACCTTAATAATAGTAAACACGCTCAAAATACAGTACTACTCGTATAATATCATATCACGCCTTTATTCCCCGAAGGGTTGGGCAGAGGTGTAGGTATAGTACATCCACATTTCGCCGTTATGTTTAAGGACTTGTCACACTGGATGCGTTCTACGCCCTACGGTCCCGTCAAATCGAATGCAGCCCGCATCCTATGTGAACTTCATTTGCAATTTATATGTATTTTATGTAGTAAATACGATCTGACTACGCGAGCACCAGCAAAGAACGTATGGGGAGAAGGGACCGCACCGGTCAGGCGGTCGGGGTGGGAAGGACGCGAAAGAGCTGCCCGGTTGCGGGCAGGTGGGCAGCAGGTGGCGGGCGACGAGCTACGGTCCGGGCAGTTCAACTATGGGCGATCGATGTTGCAAAAACATCGATGATGATCTCGATAATGACATCGATACTCGATGTTTGTCGAACACAAAACATCGATACAAACACCACTACACGCAATCAAATATGAAATTGCCGCTGCTTGCTATAATATCCGTCAGGTCACTGACCGGTTGCCGTGGCTGGACCGCTGGCACAAGTGATGCATCATTTTAGGTATTTTGACCATTTTGTATTTCAAATGTTGGTGTATCAAACTTAGGTGTAATAACTATATGTCCAATTGGTATTTTAAACTTAGGTAATTCGTAGGTAGGTGTTAGTTGATTTTAAACGGATTTTAAACTTCTGGATATGGATCTTCGGGATTTTAAGCTTTCGGGCAAATGAACTTTCGGGATTTTAAACGTTCGACCAAACAACCATTCGGCGTTTCAATTTTCGGGATTTCGTCCATCGGTATTTTAAAATTCGGGATTTTAATACGTACCCCTCTCAATAGGTCAATAAGCCAGGCAACCAGCCATATTGACGTACAGAATCGATTGCTTGATTCTTGACCACTACAGTGAAAGGTCGAGGGGAATATTGCCATGTTTGGCAAACAGTAAACAGATCATAAATCATACACGAACGGTGTGGACAAGACTATCGCTGAAAACAACACCATTACATTAATTCTATGATTACGGCAACATAGAAGACGGCCCATTTTAGTGGTATATAATCAAAAGGCCCATGTTTAGCAGTAGACGTTTATGTCCGCCAGTGGGCAAAACAAGTAAAAAGAGAGCAGCCAGCAAGTACACTATCATTAACTTGTATATTATGTTTCTAGGAAGAAAAACCAGATACAGCGACAATTCTGAAATCTGTTCCCCAAAAAATAAGGTCAAAAAGAGTATGCTCGCGAGTAGGAATATTAGAAGAAGGGATGTTTTGCGCTGGAAGCACGAGGGAGGAAACCAATCATCCAGCCGAGTAAGTTAGTGGATTCGTGGCAAAACAATGTATTTTTTTTAATGTAGAATACGTATCGTGTTCCTGGCAAAATTAATATTTCTATTTCTAAATACCTGCAAGCCTAATATGCGCAGCGCGACATAATTTTGTCGTCGCATTATCTCGTTTCGACACGAGATAATGCGACAACAAAATGATGTTGCGCTGTGCATGTTAGGCCGGCTGTTGAATAATGATGTTGTTTCTCACACCCCGTGGATGTGGTAGTCGACTGAACCTAATAACGATCCGGTTATATGCGCTAAATCCATTTACAAGTTGAATTGCGTAAGTGGACTTCTGCAACAGATTTTTACTGTGGATACACCCGCAGCACGTCGACTACTGAAATAACCGACTAAGCAAGAACTTGCTTCAATAACTTTACATAGATCCTATGTAGGTAATACATATAATGCTATACTGCTATATGTAACCCGCCGTTAGCTTGGCGCTCCCGATGATCTGCGGGACGCGGGAGGGAAACGAGTAGCCAATCGACTATTGGCCGCCAACAGCGATAGATCACAGCGTACTGGCTAATTGGTCGAATCATTCCCCCCTCCCACGTCACGCAGACCATCGGAAGGGGTGAGCTTACGGCGATTTACCTTTAGCTGGGGTATCGCCATACCTCAAGCCTTGGGCTGGCGCTGAAAATTTCCTAACAAAAAACCATCCATGGGAATCCAACATAGGATAGGACGCAAATTTGGGTACCTGAAGTTGACATTCAAAGCCTGACTTGATTTAAATAACCGTTCATCTGAGGTCACGCCGGTCATCGGCGCGTCTTCTCTTTCTACCAAAATCGCGTTGGCCACCTCCATACATTGTCTTACTATACTCAGCCTATAGAGGAGGGTCATAGCGCCCAGGGCAAGGATCAAATCTAGAAGCTGACCCCAACATAGTTGGGAAAAAGGTATTAAACTTCCTCCTCTCCCCTACATTTGCCGTGCCTGACAAGGCCCACACATCACAATTCTTAATTATTATATTAATATAACACCTATTTAACTTGTAGAGTGCAATAAATGTATTGAGTATTGAAAAGGTTAGGCAGATAGTTAGATTTTATCTAATATTTGTTGCTCTCACAATTCATTAGCATTTAAATCTATATAGATATTTTCAGTTATATAAGGTTCAAACAAAATACCTGGACATACTTCCAGATCACAGTACTCATGAATATGAACATCTTTTAGTATGGGACCAACTCTGACATACAAAAAAAAACAGCTGTTCCGTACAAAAGTGCAATCAAAACACACATGATAAAAATGTACCAGCTGTTTTTTAAGGTTCCGTACCCAAAGGGTAAAACGGGACCTATTACTAAGACTCCGCTGTCTGTCTGTCACCAAGCTGTATCTCATGAACCGTGATAGTTAGACAGTTGAAATGTTCACAGATGATGTATTTCTGTTGCCGCTATAACAACAAATACTAAAAAACAGAACCTCTTCGTGCTCGAGTCCGACTCGCACTTGGCATGTTTTTTTTTATATTTCAAAGTTGGTACATAGCTTAGTAAAAGTTGTTCATATTCATGAGTACTGTGATTTGTAGAAGTTTGTCCAGAAATTTTGTTTGAACCTTATAGGTAGATCGAGCGACCTAATTTGCGCCCCCTTAGGTCCTACGCTCCTGGCAGCTGCCCCTATGACCGGCTCCTAGATACTACGACACTAACTATAGGTACTATGATATACTTACCTACTGATGTTGTGTTTTTACAGTGGAGATTCCGGCAGCGCACTGTCACAAATGACTTTATAGAAATAGGTATAGTTTCCTTCAGATCAAGAAGACTGCCAGCATTGATGGTGTACACAAATGTCAGTTACTATTATAACTGGATCACGATACACGCTAAAGAGCTGTATTGTCGGGTTATACATAAATACGGAGACAATGCTTAACTTTATAGAAAATACAAAATAAAATATGTATACACATTTTTTTATTTCAATTATCCTGTTTCTTCATATTCTTCTGTAAATAAAAAAAGAAATTATTATTTTTAACAGTTTTTAACACACTTCACTAATTTACGAGGTTCTCATTGTCTAAACCTATATTTTTATGTCCTATGTTCATTTTTCTGACATAAAATTTTGGAAATGGGTTTGATGACTTTTTTTATTTTGAAGCATTTACCGTCAGATTGGTCCTAATTTTTTTCTTTATCCATTTTGTTATTTTCTTAAAATCTCGAAAAAAGCATATTCTTATGAGTAAAATGATTTCTTCTAAGTGCAGAAATGAAATACAAGTTTTTGAGAATTCAAGTCGATTCTTTCTTGTAAGTACCTACTTGTTTAGTAGGTATTCGTTGTTTATCTGTTTCGTAAGTATAATCTTTTTTTTACCAAAATATTATTAAACTGTAACTATAATCAAGCTAAACAAAGCCACAGGTTAAATATCATAAGCCATTTTGAAGATACAATAACAACAAAAATCATTTCAAAATATCAAATTAGAGAACTCTCTTATTCCCATGACTATTATTTGCAAAGAATTTCAATTGGCTACCTCTTAGGGGCCATCCATAAATTACGTGACACTTTAAGGGGGGAGGGGGGGTGGTGCCGACGAAGTGTAACATTGTGTGACAAGGGGTGGGAGGGATACTAAATTTCGTGACGTTACATTTCAAAATCTAATATATCTAAGTATTAAATGGAAAAACTATTTTCGGAACTGCTGTTTTAATTTAATAATTACTTTATGTATAATTGCAGAATATGTGACGTCACACTAGGGAGGGGGGAGTCTCACAAATGTGACCAGCTGTAACAAGAACGTGGGGGGGTCAAAAAATCATGAAATTCGTGTGACTTAATTAATGGATGTTCCCTTATGACATAACATCACACCTTGTTCCCCAAAGGGTTGGCAGAGTTGTATGGTACACCCTCATTTTGCCATTATAAGTCCTATGTATTAAGAGGCGAACCTATTGCCATCAACCGAGCAAAAATCCAGACTCCAGGCTGCTACTGAGTACTTCCACATGGAAAAACCCAATAACATTTTGCCCGACCTGGGAATCGAACCCCAGACGCTCAGCAGTCATGCTTGCGAGCTACACCAACGAGGCAGGCTTATGACTACCAAGATAAGCCTTTGTGACAGACAGCATAGGATTAAGGCGCGATTCCATTAGGCAAGTTACTTGTATGCAAGTTGCAAATTGCATACAACTTGAACAAACCTGCATACAACCTACAACTTGAATGAGGTAGTTTGAACTTGTACATTTTTTATTCAAGTGACATGCAAATTGAACGTGCAAATGTTAGTTGCACTTTTCAAATTGCGAATGAGTGATTGACACCCATGATGTCCAACTCAATTGTTGAACATCTTGTATGCAAGTATAACCTACATGCAATTTGCACTCTCGAAAACATGTTTCCAATGTAAGCAACTTGTACACAAATGTGACGTCATACTTGCATGCAAGATTTGCCTAATGGAATCGCACCTTTAGAAAAAGATCCCGTTGGCACCAATTAGTTATGGACCTGTAAAAATATTGCTATCAAATAAAATGCAATTTACTAGCATAAAAATGAATAGGGTAATCTTTAATTATCACAAGAGTTTAGCACTGTATTCACCAACATTATCAATATAGTAGCCGATGCCAAGACTGACATCCGCAATCCTTCAGTTATTGGACGCCATTGGGTTTTGCTGCCGCTGCACACTGCTGCTCCATAGCATGTGACGGGGGATGCTCCAGAACATTGTCAATCAGCCCAAAACCCTTTGCTTCAGTCGGAGACATAAAGTAGTCGCGTTCCATTGAATTCTGCACTTTCTCCACAGGCAATCCTGTATGTCTGACATACAATGTATTTATCTGTGCTTTCAGCTTCAAAATCTCTTCCGCTTGAATCTGTATATCCGTAGCTTGTCCTCTTACGCCACCAGAAGGCTGATGGATCATAATACGGGAGTTGGGAAGTGCATGTCTCATTCCAGGAGCTCCAGCAGCTAGAAGTAAGGATGCCATGCTGCAAGCCTGCCCAACACACCATGTAGCTACTGGGGGCGTTATGTACTGCATTGTATCATATATACCCAGTCCGGCAGTAACATTGCCGCCAGGAGAATTGATGTAGAGATGTACTGGCTTTTTACTTGATTCTGACTGCAGGAATAGTAACTGAGCCACGACCAGTGAACTTATATCGTCGTTTATAGGTCCCATAAGACAAATAATCCGTTCGCGAAGAAGTCTGGAGTAAATATCGTACGCGCGCTCACCTCTACCAGTTTGTTCCACAACAATCGGTATCATACCAATTTTCAGAGGTGAACTGGTGCTTATCAGTCTCAGGGTATTATTAGATCTTTTAGGCGCTATAGGGCACGCAACCCGTGCGATTTGTCGAATGAAATTCATTGCCATTTTTGGCTATTGTCGTTTGGTAATTACGTACCTAATATATACGTTATTTCTCGTCGTATATGCGAGGTAATTTCGTCGTTTTGATTCTCCTTCAAATATTAATCTATGATTTCGAATTTTATAACAACTACATGTCAATTATCAATAGTGATGAGAAAAATTATGTATTTATTTCAATTTCTCTACGATTTCACAACCTACAAATTACAAAAATATGATTTGACATTGACATTTTGATGACATATCAAATATGAACAATGACAAAATTGACAGCTGTCACGACACGAGAAGACAAATTCTTTTACGCAATTATTTTTTTATTTAAACTGCTGTGAAACAAAGGGTTTTTGGGTTTCTTTTATTATAATGTCTTGGTGAAAATCTGTTTACTGAGGTTATCTATGATGAGAAACGCCTAAAATACAACGTTAGGGAGTGTAGGGTGTAGGGCGATTATAATTGTTGATACTTTTTATTTCTTCTTAAAAATCAATCCGTTATAATCTTCAAATCTTCATGTTTTATAATAAAAATAATATTCAATAAGGTTAAACAATATGTAACCAAAACCCATAAAAGTAATAAGTACTAACCAAAACGTCGTTTGATCCGAAAGTGGCTTACTTATTCTAAGCTTAGAGTACTTCGGTAAAGATACTACATCTTAGAACATATTATGCTCCAAGTACTACATGGATAAAACCGGAAATTTAAGGGTTGGACCTCATCTGGCAGCACGGAATCGCATTTGTTCCGCCTGTACTACCACGTGCTGCAGTATGCTGCCGCATGCGAATGCGCGCTGTCGCATTCCGCAGACAAAAAAGGCGATCGCACGCGTCAGCATGCTGCAGCATGGGTGGCACACTGCCGCGTTCTTTCATGATCAGTTTAGTTTCAAGCGCGAAATGGATAGAACCACGGAAGAGAGAGCAGTGATTCTAGCGTGTATTTTGCAAGAAATGCAAAATCAAAATAATAAAATATAATAGCGATAGCAAGTGATCGGCGGTGAAAGGATGCGTTAGCATGCTATCGCGCGCTTCAGCGTTCCGGAGTCTCCCTGCCGACCATTGCATTTTGTCCGTGATGCCGATCGCCTCGAGGATTCCGCCGCGTGCTATCGCATTATGCTTTCTGTCTCGGTCTAGCAAATGGCAGTTCTGAGCGACAGAAAGAGAAAGGGCGACGGAAAAAGGCCATTCCGTGCTGCCAGATGAGGTCCAACCCTAAACCTGCTCACATCACACACTGCGCATACTGACTGACATTTGACACAAAAAAATCGCGACACTGAAATTAAACCCGAACATTATGCGCAACTCAGTGTAAAGCGCCAAATCCACTATCAAGTTTTATTGCTTAAGTTGACTTGTGGAACCGACTTTCAAGCCGTGGACACACCCACAGCAAGTCGACTTTGCAAGTTTTACATACTGAGCTAGCTGAGCAATGGAGTGCAATCACTTGCGCAACAAAACTTGCTTATACACTTGGCGCTTAACAGCGATATACAAGGTTAGTCAGAAAGGGAGTACTAATCCGAAAGGGTGTTAAAGTACATATAATAATGAATAACTTTTGTTCTACAACTTTTCCCAAAACTCAATAGTTTAAGAGAAATAGTTGTTCAAAAATCTCAAAAAAAAAACTCTAAAATCTATCTATCCCCAGTTATGATCAGCTGTGTTTACATTTTAGGTCTTATTTGGGGTCATGAATTAAAAGCACCATTTTCTGAATTTGTAACTAAAGCAGGGATGAAGAATTTTTGAAAAAACTAAAATAAAAATCATTTTATTTGGAAAAAAAAATATCGTATTTAAAAATTTGAACACTTGCTTTCAAACAGTCATCAGCGGTACTATAAGTGGGCTTCGGATTAGTACCCCCTTTCCGACTAACCTTGTATACACCTCCGAGAGGACTAATCACTAGCCGCTAAAACAGTAGGGCCGAATATTTATCAGTGTAGTTCTTATAACTTTTATGAACATCACTCAAGCAAAAATTAAACAAAAGTTTAACAGACTACTTCTACAAATGACATCATATAAACAGATTGATTAATCATATTTATTTCAGGTGGTATCACGTGGCAATATTTAAAATCACAAAATAGGCACTATCTGTCTTATTGCATAATATAAATCAAACAAAACATAATTGTAATTACAATATAAATATCAAACATAATAATAACATTACTTATTTGCTTTGAATTTGTCGACGTCTTAATTTCATCAAAGCTTCCTGTCTTTTCTTCTCAATTATTGTCTTTAGATCTACAGAACTACTGTTTGGTTTCTGTTGACAATTACCAATAGAGGGTTTAATGTGGTTTGTTGCACTACTTGCAACCTTGGGTTGAAATTGGACCTTCTTTGGCAAAATGGTTTCTGGTATCTTTTTAGGGAGGGCAGGTTCTTCAATTCTCTTTGGAACTGGTTGTTGGGTCATTTGTGAGCATAGTGTAGACTGTGTGCTTTTCTGTGATGAAGTAAATGGTAGAAGCCTCTTAGCCAACAACTTTTCTCTGGCTAGCTGATGCTTCTTTTTTATTTCTTCTGGAGTGCACCTTATAGGAGAATCCCCTTCTGCTGAAACAAAATATTAGCTTGCATAAATAATATGGCAGTTCAATATTCATTGGATATCATAAATAATACCGTCCTAAGCATTCATTGTCTAAGAATGAATACATGTTGATTTCCTATGAACCATAAATTGTTATTACCAAATTCCAATGACAAAATATCAGCTTATCACTTATTTATATCAATACACAATCAAAATGCAGTTTCTGATAACATGATAATGTTGACATTGACACTAACATCATCATAAATATAAATCTTTGTGCCAAATATGGTTTCAAATGTTACTAGTGGCATTGATCTAACCGGGTAATAATCTAACTTCATTGACAGTGGGTGGAGCACATTGCTCGCAAAACGGATGGCTGATGGGGTTGAAAGGTTCTGGAGTGGCAAGTGTACCAGAAAGCGCAGCATGGGTAGGCCCCCCCACAAGATGGACCGATTACCTGGTGAAGGTCAAGGAAATCCACTGGATGCAAGAAGCACAGGATTGGTGGATGTGGCAATGCTTGGGGTAGGCCTATATCCAGCAGCGGACATCTTTCAACTGAATGATGAAGATTATAATTGATCTAACCAAAGTATTATTTAGTATTTATACCTGTTGCATTTTCTGCATCCTTGCTGAAAGGCATTGAATTATATCTTCCAAAAACCATACCACTCGTGGACGGTTTATTTGGATCAGGTGCAGGTGATACTGGCATGGAATTATGACGACCAAATATAGATTTTGAGGATGGACTACTATCATGAACAATTAATTCCTTTATTGTCCAACTGTTCCCATCTTTTGAACTATTTAACTTATTTTTTCTTTTTGATGTATCCATTTTCACTGGCATTTGTGTTAATCGGTCAAGTGCACTATCATTTAGGTTACCAACTAAACTATCAAAGGAATCATTATTTAACTGTGGGGAAGAACATTTCTTTACATTATTAACAATTGGTGACTCAAGTTTAATACTGTTAAGTATAGCATCCATTGAATCTTGGTCCATTTTGAAATTAATATCTGTTTTCAAAACTTTGTTTTTCATATTAAAATTTGATTCATAACATGGCCTTTTTACAGGTGGTGCTACATTGAGTATATTATCCTCTACAACCTGACTGGCCTTTATTAGGCACTCATTCATAGAATCATCTGATTCCAATGCTGTTTCTGGATCTGGCTTCACAAAGTTAGAACTCAACACATTTCTTCTTAAACATCGAGAATTGCTTCCTACTCTACTTTTAGGTGAGAATTCTGGGGACACGTTGAAGATGTCATCTTCGCTTCCTGAATTCAACTTTTCTGTACACGTGTTTTGAGGCTTCTTGGCCATCAACTCGTGTAAATTTTGATTTAGTTCTATCAGTTCTTGAAATAATTCTGTCTTTTTCTGGGAAGATTTAAGTGCTCTACGCTTCGGAGGTTGCCTTTCGATAATTTTTGGCTTTAATGTTTTTTTTGATCTTCGACTGAGGGGCGTTGAGTTTTTGATGCGTGATTTTGCTGCATGTTCAGATTTTGGTGTATAAAAGTTCCAGACAACATCTGTTTCTCCTTCTGCTCCATCTTGTGTGCATAGAAATGGCACCGGGCTAGCTGCCTCTGAGTCACAGATGGAGTCACTATCTCTTGACGGTGATTCTGCCCGATGTTCGGGAGTTGAACATGATAGTACTGAAACATAATTTAAACAACCCACTTTAATTATTACTGGAGTGTAATAGATTATGCTTGTAATTATCTCATTATAATCACACAAAATGTGATAAGATCTTATGTCGTATTTGGATAAGTAATGCACTTAAAGTTATGTACCTTTATTTTTATGTTTCGTGGCGACCATTTCTTTAGTGTTTCTATTATCTTTGTTCATAGGGATAGCTAAAGGTCTTGACAATATTAGTTTTCATAAGGAATGGCATGCAATATTCAGAAAAGAATCGTAAATAATATAATAAACACCACAACAGCAACAAACGTAAATCAATGATTGATTCCAAAAAACAGAACGTCAAAATTATACGTCATCTGTCTGTCCCGTCATCGGTCCACTTTAAAATTACATAGTGATGTGTCGCACATTGTAATCGCCTAAAGGGGATTGCAATCTACAGCACTGCAATCACCAGTATCCAGATTAGACCTCGCGATTTAGAGGAATCACATGAATTCGCATACATTCTATGTAAAATTCAGTTTACTCCATTTTTGACAATCTTTTTGTTGTTGTTATTGTATTGTAATGGCAACTTCTGCTGCTGATTTTACCGTTTGAGGTTCGAAACGGCAACACTGTGTCTGCTGTGTCAGTGAATCAGTTGATTGAAGTCTGGCGGCTTTGTTAGACGTAAGTCAATAAATCCCAACTCTATTGTGGCCGCGACTCGCGATGCTCCTTCGGAAGTGACACTTATTTATATTGTGAAGTGTAAAAGAACTTGTGCAAAATGTTGGCGGACGGTGAAGTCGTTGGTGATGGGTCGTGGAACCTCACGATCTACGTCACAGACTTGAACGAGAAACGGACTATGGTCGTGAAGGGAGACATGCATATTGGAGGGGTTATGCTAAAATTGACAGAAAGCTTCGGTTAGTAAGGATTGTTTATATATACAATATCTGCCTGACTGTACTAACCTAACCTAACTTAGATTGTGATCGATTTTAAACTCGAATTACGAAATAAAATAAAATTAGAACTACTTTATTTTTACGTAGTCTTTTAAGAGATGTTGACTCATCTGTATTTTCAGGCGGCCTTGCATGTTTCGGTGGTACACTCAAATACGATTTGTTTATCTTTGAAACTAACAATAAATTGTGTCTTGACTCTTGCCATTACATCAGGGCGAAAAAAAAAATTTTTGCTTTATTGATTAGATTTTTTTAAACTGTTTAAAAACTTTTAAGTTTGACAGAAAAAACGTCTTAAATGTTAGCAGCCATTATATTTTTTTATTATGGGCATGTTTTAGACACAGCAATGAAACTATTCATCTCAATAACCACATTGCTAATTATGGAGTACTAAAGAGTTTGTTTTACTCTTTTTTCTAACTATGAAACTTCAATCCTTTACTAGTTTCATAACTCTTCTGAATCATGTGCTGCGCATACAGATCTGGCCAGTTGACATGCTGAGCATTCACCAAATGTTGTTTTTTGGTGGATGGGCAATTACTAAACTGTCCCAGTAGGGCTAGTAAATGCTAGCAAAACCCATTTATTTGCACAGTTTGTACTGAGCAAAAATGTTACATATATGATATTTTTTCATAAGTTATTTATAATGTATTCTAACCTCCGGTTTCCGAGTTGAGAATTCGGGATAAGTAATATTTGAGTATGGAATTGTCAAAAAAATGCTCTATAATTCATCATTTTTTTGACAATTCCGTACTCAAATGATACTTAAGTACTGCTTATCTTAGAATTCTTACCGGTTAGTGTTGTTGTACATAATATAACATCCATTGATACATATCTATATTACTTTAGGGGGAAATTTTTATTTTGTCTCTTCTTCATGCAAAATAATAATCATCGAATCTGTAAAAAAAAATTGTGTGAATGAAATCTCTTTCACTATAATGTTTTTCTATCTAGCATACCTATCAAGCAATAGAAATGCTACTACAATTATTGGCTCGAAAATACTCTATTTTCATTATTAAGATAGGCCTGGAGATTTGGATGTCTTTCTAAGGGATTGGCCGGTAAAGGCTATGGATAGAGAATTGTGGGATGCAGGCTAAACAAAAAACAGAAATATATTGTATGACACATCACCTTAACATCTTGCATACAAATGGTGCAATGGATGTTGCAATGTGACAAACATACAGATTTATAGATCATGTAAAATGAAACAGGCATGCTAAATAATAAAAATAAGTAATTCCATATCCACATATTTTCCATAGGAATTGCTCTATGAAGATCCTACTGGGCCAATGATGTGACATCAAGGACAGAATAAAATATAATGTTGTATTCCATTACATGCTATTGATGTTCTATTTATATCAGCCTTGTCATATACTGCATTGTATGCATCATACATTTTTATACCCATATTTACTTTTATACACAGAGCAACGATCACTTAACTGGCAAAATTATCATCTCATTAATATTCATAATATTCATCATTCTTCAGAAGCCAGTTTGGTTTGCTGACTGGTCCAGATAGTAATAAAAGCAATACCTGTCTGATTAAAGAGCAAAGTGAGGGAGACAGCGCTATACGTGCGAGTAAGACGGAGGATGCGCGTACGCAAGCACGCGTCCTTCGCGGCCGATTATGTCGTGTGGACCGGGGTTTTTTGCCCACACTTGCGCAGGTGAACTACCGAGTAGTTATGTGTGTTTGAGAATTTTGAAAATGAATAAGTTTTATACGAGTGTCTTGTGGAGACAGAAAGATGAACAAATGATTAATAAAACTTGCAAATGCTTCATCTGTGGTTCAGTGTAACTAAAATTACGCGCCTTTTATAAGCTAAGCGTAAATATGGTAGAGGGTGCGGCATTTTATTTTAGAGGATCTGCTTACTTATTTTTTCTAATCACTAAAATCTGACCTGACTAGAATTATACAAAACATTAAAGAAAAATGTAAGGATATAAGTAACCAAGTATTTATGACAGTCAAAATTTCTCGTAATAAATTCTGCCAACTTGTAACTAAATACGCATAGGTATAACTATTTTTTAGAATAGTCACTTCTTACTGGCAAAGTGGCAACTTAAACCTCAAATTATAAAACATACCTACAAGTAACTGTAGATATTTAACTGGTTGTTCTATTAATTATCGTATCTTCAGTTATCATGCCTAATTTTCTAACTAAACTCCAGCCTCCAGCGTCGAATAAAATAAGCAAACATTGTAACTAGTCGCGTAAACAATTTAAAATTCTCACCTACGCCAAATAGCTCTGATAACTTTCAAAATGGCGGCCATTCGCCCACTTGACTCCAAAACTCGAATTATTATTCAAATCCTATCTTGCCCCTGTATCTATTGCGTAGTAATAAGACAACAATGTTGTTTAAATAGTTAAACTGTTTACTTTAAGACAATTGCTTCGTATCTAAAGTACCTAATAACAATGATTTAGGGCATAATGCAGTCGTTTACTCTAACAACTCAATAATCTTGGGCTCTAAATATGGGGGGCACGAAATATAAACTCAAATATAGGAGGGCACAAAACGAATCTTTGAAATTGAAATATTTTTACGTCAAGAAACGCACGTGAGAAGAGAACATCAGAATTATAGTGTCGTGGCTAAACAACATTTCCAAAGCCAAAAAATCAATTCCCAGGCTGAGATCTATAAAGCGTAAGTAACTAATTAAAGTTTGATCAGAATTTACTTTCGAGTTAAGTCAAAGTCGATATTAATATAGAAATCTTCGAATCCCTCTTAGGGCCTGCTTAGAAAATGCTTAAATCCACGAAATCGACGACTTACCAAAAACTTAGACTGTAAACCAGACAAAAATAATGGTCCATTTTACGTAAGTGAAGTTTGAGCAAAATCCAAGTACGCTATATAGATCTCGTCGTAATCTCTGCCTCTCGTGTCTGCACGAGCTATACGAGAATAGCTCATGGTGGTAAAAAGATTAGCCCTTCAGCAAGATTGGTAACGGGGCTGAATTTTCAGGGTGCGCCGGGCGTACTTAAACATCAGTCGTGAAAGCTCGTTTAATGCACCCCCAATTTAAAAAGATAGATGCTTGCAATTTCTATTTACAAGTTGCCAGTGATGATAAATCTGTGCACCGTTTACACAGCAAGGGAAGCGAATGAATAATCCGTGCAACTTTATACAAATTCTGTTTTAAGCGCAGTTACATGATTGCACGGCTAACCAGTCACCTAATTTATAAAGGCGCCAATAACTGCCGTCAGTTCCAAGAAAATCATAACACCCTAAGTGAGAATTTACAGCCAGACTTTGAACTAATGGCGTCCCGTGTGTCGTAATAAATACAAAGTAATTGGTGCATTCATCCTCTTTAAATCAGTACTAAAATCTAGATTCCCTAAAGTATGCGTAGAATGCACTGTAGCTCCGTGTCAAACGAACTTACGAGAATAAAGATTCTAGAATACCTGACAGGATTTGCGTAAAGTTAGTACTAGCAATAAACCTGAAAACACTAAGATGACAATTGAATAGAAGAAATTGGCAGTCGAAGTCGGTCAATACGAAGAGGACACCAGTACTGACTACAGACTGCATTCGTAGATAAAGAATATAATTAATGTACGCCAAAGAAAACAACACGACGCCGGACTGACACCAATAATAGAGTCTCATTAGTCAGTCGCCAACAGACAGACATGAATGGAAGAAGGCATCGCTCAGATATGGGATAATAATACCCCTTTGTGTAGAAAGTCACCTTTCATGTAAAGATAAAATGAAAATAACATCCGAGATAAATGTTTAAATATTTTGCCAAATTACAAGTGGGTGTATCAAATCTCGACCAGATAACGCTATCTTCAGATCAAATATGTAACCATTTTGTCTTTTAGAACAAACTTGGTAACTATTTCGACACAGCTCCAAGTAATTCATTAAACTGTCGTAGTTAGTCATTTCGTAAGCAAGTAATTCAAGGCTGGATTGATTGTATCATTACCGAATTCTACTATGATATTTTCCCCTTAAATTACATGGTAAAATAATTATCGGCTTCTGTTTCATTATTATCGTTGAAATGTTTCATAATCTCACCTTGATATATCGCTATGAAGTTATGAACTAATAAGTAATAACGGTGTTGCGGTGCGTGATCGGATCAACTTCGACAAAAGTAATGTCATGCAAATTATTTACTATAGATAACAGCTTACGTAGTCTGCATAATCTGGCCTGTCTGTACATATTCAAAACATAGATAAGATTGTAAATAACGCTTACATAATGCTGAATTCTATTGCGATCAATAACTTAATCTGCCTCAAACTTCATACAACAATTACAAATTGATACCATTGCAAAATCGTATTAGGTCATCGGACTACAGCGAAGTTTTCTTCACTTTCGAGACGGATGCGCGTACGCACGTTCCGAGAAGCCGCCATGTTGAGTCGTTGTATTTCCGGCGCCTCCGCCCCCCTCCACGACTGGCGTAGATAACGCGTTATCATCCGCTCATTGTTCCTCCATGCTGATGAGGTACTTGACCAATCGCACAGTAGCGCAGGGCGTTGACTTGCTTGATATTTTTAGCGTGCCAAGTAAATATTTTGAAGGGCCAAACGATACATGGCAGCAACATTGAGTCACCGTTCAAGACGAAATGTAAACTCCTGTCCAAATAAACAAACTATTCAGTTAGCTTTGCATGCTCTTTCAAATGCAATTTCAGTCAGCTAAATGTCTGCATTTTGCCTAAGTTAACTTTTCCTTGCTTTGGATCGTTGAAGCATCCGTTAAACAGGAAACGCGAAGCTTAAAACCAGTTCTAAAATAGTACGTTACTAATTTGGAAAATCTAAAGCCATTGTGTTAGAACTAATCAGGAAACTAATTGCATTGTGTTAATTCTTATCTAGGAATACTGTTTGTAATGTACATCCTGGGTAAATTCCACGCGGTATTCATTACCGAAGAGCTTTATTTATACATATATTATCAGGATGTGTCGATGTGTGAGGAGGGGGATAACGGGGAACGTGAGCTATCTACCGTGAGGTGATAAGTGCGACATCCTAGCTGTTAACAATGAAGCCTTGTGTCAACATGCCCTGACATTGATAGGCAGCTCAACTTTGTACTGTTAGCGCCTATGCATTTAAAAATAAGTGTAACGATATTTTTTTAATTTGGAGTAATTACATATTTGTAAGAAAAAGCAAACCAAAAGAAGAGAATAATCACAATAAAAAAAGATGGCTAACTTCGTTTTCCCGCCTTTATTTATGTCAGCGACAAGACGCCCAAATCGTACCATAGAGAAACGTACCATAAAGACTTGATAAAACAAAACTGCATCACTGTGCACAACACGAAAAAAAGATAGCGACTTGCATTGCATCCTATCAAATATTTAAAAATAAAACAGGAGCATGACGTAGCATCACTATTCCGATGATAAAAGCCTCGCCCACAATATCGATGTGTTTTACAGAGGATTAAGACGGTTGTCAGTCCATAGGACGCTGGTGGTTCCTGGGAGTGCCAACTACGGCAGAGACAGGCGGACGCTAACGGTCGCGCGCATTCTTGTCTCCGACAGTCCGATGGCTAATTGCCGTGATCTTACCACGACACTATGCGTATTGTATAATATGCATTTAAACTCTTTTAAATATTAACTAGCTTCTTGCAAAGGAGCTTGGATAAAGTATCCGAGAACTTTGTTTTTCGAAAAGGCATTAGGGCTGTGTGATCCTTGTTTAAAAAACTCAACGCTTGAATGCATGCAGCGCCTGGTTACCCCTCAATTTTGATGTTTAGTTTAGACAGAGGTTGTTCGGCATGAACTGGAAACTCGTATTAATTAATATGATAATTAGTGGGAGTCTTGCTAACGAATGAAGAACTGGTAGATTAGTAAGTCGCCTAAAGTTGGTGTTACAAAATATTTATCTGGTTAAACACCCGCTCACGTAAGATTCTAAAGTATTTTGTTTAATCCCAGGTAAGTAATTTTACAAGCACAAATGTTAAACTGTCATCTAATGTTCCTAAAATTTACAATTTTGACGTTTGTTCCTGTCAAATTACTATCTGGAATTAAAAATAGACTAGGACATTTTTGAGTATCAGTAAATTGTTGGTGAACTCCAGGCATAGCGTGGAAAGAAGAATCTCCTATTCAAATATCTATACCTAGGTAGTCGTAAAAGGTCAGCACATCCTCACGCTCAAGTTTACAGCTTCTCTATGTATGGTAATCAGAATCCTTATAAGAGATCGATCCTAAATAAATTTACTTTAATCATTCGCTATCTTCAAGTAATTGCATGTGCGATTTACCACGTATTGCTTAACACAGCTCGTTTGCTTATTTGCAATTTAAAATAACTGGCATAAATTATATTCAGTGTGCATAACTAAATAGGTATAATAAATTCATACGAGCGACTCTATGCAGTCGTTGTTTTACAAATAAATAATTTCATTCATTTCAAGCAACTAGAATCGTTGAACGATGAATTTCGGACGTGCCATAGCTGAGTTATTAATGAACAGTCATCGAGTTGCCATCACGTAATGTATGTCGCAACAGGCCATTAGCAATAAACATCGAACTGTGACTATTAAAGCGAGGCTTCGTTTAGAATTATACTCGTAAACGCAATACGATATTTTAGTCTTAACTTTTTAGTTTTAAGTTTTGAAGTAGGCATGCGATCAAAAGTGATCATTGCAACTGTAATTGATGGCTGTAAAAAGCAAAAAAACTGTTTTTTAATATTTCCTGGGATTTCATTTTTCGAATGTTAAGTAATTAAGTAATAGTCACAAATAGTCCTAAGGCATTCTGTAAAGTTCTGTTTTCTCTTTCAATTCCGCAAAAGAGGTCTCCCGTCATACGCAATTTCAAAACTGAACGGGGGACGCATTGTTCATGGTTGTTATGCAAAACTGACACGCGCTCGGTAGTTTACTCGTCAATTCAATATGACACATAATATAAACTATTGACTACGCCTTCTGAATTGCTAAAAAGCTGTAGACAAAGAAAGCTTTTCTTAAGCTTGCAGAGTTCTGAAGCACTTTTGGAGAATGTCAAAATATTTTAAGTACTGACATTAAAGTTGTTGAAAAAGTTGCGCAAACCAATTGGAATATGACATACAACTTATCAAGTCAAACCGCAACATAGCCAACGTGATTCAAGATAGCGGATGACTCCGCAGCGGTCATGCATGATTCCGACCGGTTTTTCTGCAGCGTTGCCTCCTGACGTCACCCCGAGCCACTGAGAGAACAACCAACACTTATAAGGCAAAAAACACCAAATGAAAGAGCTGCTTAATTTCTTAATGTGTTCTTGGAAATTGATAAAATATCAGTTACTGAAGCAATCATAAAAGAAACGCTTTGACATGAAGATGTGAATGACGATAAACATTTCTATACTTACGGCCTCTTTATTAATTTACTTTGACGCCTACGAAAGTTTGCAGATGCAATAAATTCTTGTCTGTATTTGTGTTTAATTTATCTAGGTATATAGACGCTCATTAGTTAGTAACGTGGGGTCGAGTAGGGCAAACGAATTTATATAGGTAACCAGTAAATAGGTAAGGAAATTATTTATTTGTTTAGAAAAGCAAATTTGTAAAACATTTATGATTTATTCTCTCAATATCCGACGATAAACAATCGATTTTGTTAACAGATTTCAATTTGTTCGTTTTTGACTTTATTGTTCGTTTCATTTCACAACGGGCCGATTTCTCTTGTACTTTTTGTATTTGGGTCTTGTTGGCAATAAATCGTGAATCGAGGCGTAAAAATTATACTCCAATACTCGTTTCGATTCTCTATATATAAACGTCTGACTTCATTCGAAATGAGGTCCGTTTAAGAAACATAATACGCACTGTTCGATGCGTCTACGCACCGTGTACTATTGAGATCTTGCCAAATGGTCATAAATAATCGTCACAGGTAATGATTGTAATGAACGAGTTACAGTATACATCATTTTGGTGCTTTGTTTGGAACAGTGATACTGTGAGTCACATTCTAAGCTAGACTCACGTACGTTCAACACTAAACCTTAAATTCTTCACGAAGTCTGAGTAGCTACAAACTTCTACTATTAATTTTATTAGCATGGATTGGAATCTCTCTACTGGTCAATCTCCATCTACCGGAATGATTTCACACTACATAAGGAATCTATTGCCTGCCACTAGTCCAAAAACATTCGTTACACTTATTTGAATTTTTCGTTAAACTAATAAATACGGTTTTGCAATCCTTACCTTATCTATAACATTTACATCGTTATGAAATATTGCACATAAACAATTTCTTATCTTGATTGTAGCATAGATCTCAAGTCCTATTTAGGTCAACCTATCTAAAAGAGGTATCATTATTGTTACGCACACATTATAAAGATATTAGGGCCAATTGCTTATTACGCTTGTTTAAATTGGCTACTAAGTTTTTTTTATCTTCTGAAGCAATACCATTGCCAACCTTAACCTTCACATACGTGTCATTAATAAGTTTTTCAGTGTAGTTTTAGCAGATGTTAATATCAAATTATAATCCTTTATGTCGTGATCCAGTTGTTGTTTTCTCTTTAGGCCAAGGTCTAATGCCGGGTGTGACACCGCGCCTGTATTTACACATCCATTAAGCGCAAATGCTCGCTCTACTACTTTGTTCTTTGTTTTTATTTTGAGTTTTATGTCCTCGACAGTTTTGTCTGGCTTGTTCGCAGCCTCTGAAGTTATCATTAAATCTGTGTTCATTTATGTGGATGTGAAATATACTTCACTAACAGAGTTGTTTAGTCTCGACACGCCATAACCATCAAAGCCTGTTTCCAAGGCATTTCTAGCAACATCTAAACATTCGTTTACACATACTTGTGGTACCTTATCGTTTAATAATTTACTACGATTTACAAAGTTGTTAATTTTGTGTTCGGTTTATGTAAATTCCTATTTAAGTGTATAATTTTATTTCTTTCACTCACTTCACTTTCCTTGTATACTGCGGTAAGTGACGTCATCGGCACATGCGGTGTCTCTTAATAACAATATTCTACGTAATCCATTATAATAAAACGTGGCATCATGTCGTGTTAAACATTAACAGTTCTGTGCCAAGGTTACAATAATACTGCATAACTGTCACGCTGCTGTTGTCGTATCTTCAGATGTTGTTTTAAATGTGTAAATCTCCAAATCTACTGTAGGTACTTACTTTGATGTTATTTTTTTTCAGAGTAGCGATTGTACTTAATAAAGATGATTGTATTGACACAGAGTTGAATTATACTAACTTCGAGGACAAAAGAATGGATGACCTTCTCGGCTTAATAGCTATATTTGGTTGAGACAGTCTCTTTATTTTATATCAAATCGCTTATTTTTATAAGGGACGTTCGCTTGGCCTTTACAAACGATAAGCTGACATTTCCTCTGGAAAAAAGAGACCATTTATTTGCAGAAATGACTGATGGTCTCTTTGTCTGAGTTAATTTCCTTGCAAGTGCTTGCTTTGGCATAAGTTTTTTTCTTTTTAAGTCCGTATACTTTTTGTATCTTTATAACAGTTATGACTACAGTCAAATAAAGGTTCTGCTGTTTAAATATTTTTATATCCTTTTGTGTAGATTTATAGCTAGGCAATACTCCTGCCTACGCTTTGCCCAGGAGCATCGACATATACGGTATTCTGCTGGGTCTTGTTCAGCTTGATTGGTCAGTTTTGTGTCACTATCTATTCAGTGCTTTTTGGACGTCTTATTATGAAGTCCTACCAAATAACGAAAACAAATGTGTTACATTGCTACATTTCTATGGTCATATCTGACTGTCCACAACGAGACACTATATATAAGGTTAGTCGGAAAGAGGGTACTAATCCGCAGGCTACTTAAAGTATCACTAATGACGGTTTTAAAGCAAGTGTTAAAATTTCAAAATTCGATAATTTTTATTTCAATGTAAGAATAATAATTATTTTAGTTTTTTCAAAAATTCTTCGACCCTACTTTAGTTACGAATTCAGAAAATGGAGCTTCTAATTCGTGACCCAAAATATGACCTGAAATGTAAACACAGCTGATCATACCTGAGGATAGATAGATTTTAGCATAATTATTTTTTATGTAATTTTTGAACAGCTACTTGCTTCTCTTAAAATACTACGACTTTTGGGGAAAGTGGTAAAACAAAAGCTACTCATTATTATGGGTACTTTAACACCCTTTCGAATTAGTACCTCCTTTCTGACTAACCTTGTATACCAGACTATTTGTTTGACGTAAATTCCTATTTAGGTATTCATCATCAAGTTTGCCGCAAATGGAACTTGTCATTCGGAATTTATCCTGTTTGTCAACCTAATCGTCGGTTTAAAGGAAAAACGCCATTATTTTTAATTATGTACTCATCTTACTGACTGTGTTTAAAATTGTTTTTAATTTAAGAATAATACTTTATAACATACTTAATATATAAATACATCTATTGAAACGATTAATTCCGTAAACGTTTTTTGTTTTGTAATTAAAGTGTTAGGAAATATAACCAGTATCACCAGTTTCATTTCTTGTTTAATATTATAACTGTTAAACATTACAACGGGCACTCGTACTGATTCAAACAACGTCTATTAGTATTTAACAGCCAGCTTACCGAAATAGTCAAGTGCGTAGGATTCGATAACCATTCCATTGTAACAGAATTTTATAGTAAAAAGCCTTATTCGGGCATTGCAATAAAATTTAAGATCGAACCGCTAGCAGTTTTCTAAAATAGACATCCTTGGCATCAGCGAACTTCATTTGAGGAAAACGTAACAATTGAAGCTGTGACAGTTTCTTGGAGTTGGTTAGCGGTGTCTGAGAGAGATATGTTCATATCATATCGAATCTATATGATAAGCACTTACAAATACTATTAAGTAATACTAATTACCAATCTGCTTGCAATACTAACCGACGCCATGGAAACGTTCTGCCAGAAAATTACTTGTATTATAGTTTTAGGTGAAATTGTCCCATCTTCAGTGCATAAGATTTAAATCATGACAATACTTTCGTAAGGCCATAATTTCTTAATTCCACTGGAAAATTTACGACGCCAAAGATTAGATGATGGGTAAAACTATGCACCAAAACTGATTGTCGATATCGGTCACACATTTCAAGATAACAGAATGCACAAAATGATACAGAAATAGATACCACTTGAGAAAATATATCGTTAGAACAGAGACACTTTGATGTTTGCCATAATTTATTTTGTCTTGTAAGAATAGAAAAGTATAGCCATTCAAACAAGCTTGAAAAAAACTAGGATGATAGTTAGAGACAAACATGAAATTGGAAATATTCCTTAGGCACGACCGCAATATTCTATATTTTCCAGAAACCGTACAGTACGCAAGGAATATTTGAGGCATTCCAGCATAACAGCCAGAACTTATAGCTGAACGAATTATAGTGTCGAAATGAAACTAGAACATTGTGCAATAGTTCCCAGTTTCCAGATGTTACTCATTGGTTTTAGGCGGCAGTAACCGAAATATTTACGGACGCTAATGGTCTCACCTATCGAGTTACGGTCAGTTTGCGTAGAATATCTCTTTCAAAATTGATTGAAAACTAGCTATGTTTTATGGATATTATAGATAATGATAATATAAACGTAGGTAGGTAGGTATACCATGATAATTATCATGAGTTAAACGATATTCAACCTTGTGATGTAAAATGGAATAGATTTATTGTCCATATAAGAGTACACTGTAAAAACAAAACACTTTGCACTAATACAGGTATACAAATTAATGCATCGATCTTGTTACTAGCTTTTTGATAAAAATTTGAGGCATAAGCTAGTCCAACGAAAATACATGACTGTTTACCCTTAATGGCTACGCGTTAAGTTTCAAATCCCTTACCTATACCAAATCTTTCCTCGGATTAAACATTAATGTTATTTCTGTCGATTTCTTGTTTTCCTTTCCATATCCTGCCGATTGTTTATCCGCAAACCACGTTGTAGGCACATATTTAATGCAAACATCCATCTTGGATATCGTTATGTTTGCAATTTGCAAGTATAATTAAACTAGGAGCCAAGTCATTTTATGTTATTGTTGTAAAGCTATTTTCAGGTGTACCAGACTAGAAACAGTCTTTGTTATCTCGTTTTATTGTAACGAAGTGGCTGTAAGCTGTAACTATTTCGTACTGTATATTTTACATCCGAGCAAATCGTTTGTTTGTTCGTTCTCACTCAAGCATGACTTCATGTGTTTGTTCTCTGAAATGCAGTTCTTATGCAAAACGTAGTTCAATAAGTGTTTTTATATCATTGTTTATATCGCCTTCAATTATAAGCAATTTCTTTTTAGCAGCTAGACTGTCGTAGTAAATATGTCAAGATACAAATACCATTTTCTTGCATACCCTTTACTGCAGTTTTAAAAGGGCGTTGGCATTCAAAAGGGTAACTTCAAAGGCGCCGCCCGCCCTGACCAGACACCATATCTTACGTTCATAATCATTGAGGCAATAAATTGATCTGTTAGCGTTGCTACGGACTCAAATATTTAACTCAGTAATAGTCTGGATTCCTATACACATTACTCATTGATCTAATCTGACTTAACAACGGTTATGAGATATTTTATGATTCTTCTTAACATTCCAATATTAGATTCATAAATCGACAGCTATTTGATATTGGCAGGAGCCGTATAAATATACAAAGTGAAATATGTATACTTGTTGAGTAGATTTAAGTAAGGTCTGAACAACGTGAATAATTTTGCGAAATTAAAAATGTCTATCGAAGTGCAAAACAGTTGAAAATATTCGATATTATAGCACGGTGAGTAACCAATTTTAGAAAGATCTGTCCTAGGAAGGAAAACAAAGCCTCTAGTGTATAAAAAAAATATGTTTCATATTCTAATAATCTCATCTTGGATCCCTAATTTGTTACCATAAGCTCATTAACATGATAACGTATTTAACTTCTTAAGCGACATAAGGATCCTACATTATTCCCATTTGTTCTTTTAATCCGCGACGATGATGACCTCTGGTCCCCTCTATGAGGTCGTTGGCAGTAGGATTGGCATACCATAGGTGTTGAACGATCGATGCTGGTCTTCTTAAGTCGATTTTAACTTTAATAAGTATCGAATTATGTTAAAGTACGAATGTTATACTTGGATTGATTAAATTATGTTCATTATGAGACGAGATCGAAATAACGTGTTTGATTTTGATATCGTTATCTAGATAGGTTCTCATTTTGCTATAGTTTTTGGAATTTAATGAGTTGTATTGATATTAGCCGCATCGAATGTTGTCATTCTTTAACCGAGGAAACAAATCTTATAGATTTGTTTTTGTGGATTAAAATGTTTCTATATCTAAACTATTCCATCTACAATATATTAATACTAAGATTTCTAGTTCTAGACACAATAGTATCGTGTTGCTAATATAAAACGATAACACTAGCTTAATGTTCGTCATAGTGCAAGTAGTGACGGACTATCAGTTATCAGCTACGGATGCCATTACATCCTATTCCACTCGGTTTACCCTTGCACTCATAGATAAGCACCAGGCTGATTCTATTTCATTCCCAGAACACTTAGATCTGAAATGATCAATTTTAAAAACTAGTATTCTTTGGAATGATTTTTTTAGCTCATGAAACATGAATTCGTAAAGGGCTAGTCGTTCTTCGGCTGGATATGATTCAACTTTAATTTTTAATGGAACGAAGAGCAAAAAGCACGAGTCATTCCACTGTGACTTAGGGCTTCATTGTCGAAATTGAATCAAGATTAACCCTATTATGAGACCACCCGCATACATGGACTCGATTGTTACATTGATCTGTATACATCACTAAGTTAAGCTTTAGAATCTTCAGTCACTCACAATTTACCTTCATTAAATAATTACCCTCGAGATGTTTTCCATCCCAGTCAAATATTAGATGAGTTTGAAGCAAATGATGCATGTAGTTTACTCTCTGGGTGGTCTCTTCATTTCCCATTCATATTCTGAGACAAAGTCAGTTTATGTTTTCTCAAGTAGCTAGTCATTTTAGTTCTAATACTTACTGAGATTCCTCGAAATGGAAAGTTGTCGGGTCACTTGTGGCAGACGTGCTAAAATTCGACTCTGGGAAAGAAGTCTCACATGCCTCCGCCTTTACCAAAAACACCACAAATGCAGTGTTTTAAATTCTTTCAATTTTAGACTCTAAGACTATGGGATAAAGAAGTTGACTGAGGAATTTTATTTCTTCATTAGCTTTTGTTTGAGGGAGTATATTCCCACGCGAAAAGTGCTCATTGGTGGCGAGTGGGGAGATAAATATTTGTATACTACACTTAGCACTCGGATCCCTGACCTTGGCAAAGAACAGATACTGTGTGAACTTGATAAATTAACGTTTTTTTAAACGTAAGTGTTTATAAACACGATTTAACTAAAGTCTTGCGTCGTATGAGATCATCATCATATTTTTATAGTTTTTAAAAACAATATTTCTTCAGTGTCATCAGTTCACAATATTTTACCAACCATATGACTCATCGTGTACTTTGCAGAGTGAATGTACTATTGGCCCTTTTCGAGTGTGATTCAATATGTTAAGAATTTAATTAATTTCAACGGCAATAGAGTCCCAGACGTCGGCGTCAGGCACATGGCGGGCGCCTGGGTGCTGTGTCCCGACCAAAATAGATGGCGGCTATTTATACGTGCCGCGTATCCGCCTGGCGCACGCGCAGCGCCGTATCCGCACGTTCAACACACCGTGAATATTCCGCCATCACCAGATATCCAACCTAAACCTCTATCAATAAGGTATCTTTCGAAAATGGGTAAACGACGCCAATAAATCAAGCAGCTTTCAACAAAACCGGTAATAGCTCATCAATCATGTAACAAAATAGCGATAAAAAGGGGTGGGACGTTGCGGCTATGAAAGGATGCCGATTCACGGTTAGTGCAGCTAGATGTGTAATATACGTAAAGTTATAGATCTGAGACTTCTCAGTAATAGTTGATAGCATCGAGTCTCCTCGCAGGAGCCTTTTAAGGCCGAAGTTCCGCTGCCAATGTAAAATGTTGTGTTTCAAGGTGATATGTTTATTTTACAACTGTTATGGCAGAACGTACACAAACAGGTCGCACCCAGCCAGTGATGTAACTACGGTGATGCTATCTGTTGTTGCTATTTATAAATTGCTCGAAAAATTCAATTCAACTCCTTCAATTTGTTATGTGAGGTAATAAATGATGACATTGACTGTATTTAACGCGTTGGTAGTGTTGATATCAGCTTTATTAGTGTAAATTCGGCCGAATATGGCATTAAAAATTAAATTTTCATTTGTTACAATTTAGTTTATATGGAGGTTGTTGATGAAGCTATTGTGCATATCTCCAGGATAGCGAGAGTGAATATTTTGTATCATTAAAGTAAACTTGTTTTATGTTATGTTAGTTCTAGACGAAAAATTCATTACAATATCAGTATGATAGCAATGAAGTTGATTACACAAATTCAGAATATCTGTTAATGAAATTGTGTAATTGTTAACACGGCGAACAAACGAGTTTGGGGACGACCTTCAGCAATTGAATATGTGAAGAAGATTACATACTATCACATCCAAACTTAATACATTATACAAACACACATACACACACAAACTAGTCGGTACGATCGCCAATTCACGAAAAGAGAGATGATCAAATCTGTGTACCTATTAATTTTCGTATGAATGTTTAGTCACGTCCACATGATTCGCATCTACAAATAAAACGTGATGTGGGTCACGGTTTCCCGCAAACCTTGTTTGATTTCGTACCCTACATAAATATTGGCCTTAAAGTCTTGATTTTCCTTGCGTATGATATCATTGAATTCATCTGACGAGTCGTTTAGCAGAATATGTTTGATAAATATCGAATCTGATTCAGAGTCTTTATTCATTATACCTATACGAATTGTACTTTTATTATGTCTCACAAATAATGCATCTATGGCGTTTAGGGTTTTAACAAAAGCTATACTGACACTCAAAGCGATTTCAATTGCAAGAGTGTTGCACAATGAGTGAGCAGTAATTTCATCCTCAAATGTCAAGTTTCTTGTTTTACGCAAAACAGCTGTCATCTGACATTAACAAACCCTGTGAGAGGACCCACCTTAATCTGAGGAGTTTCGCAACATCTATACATCTGTACATTAAATAGTTTTGGATAAAGTAAGTGCAACGCACCCTAGGAACGATACTGATGCCAAAAATGTAGTTTTTAGAATTTTTGTCTGTTTGTATGTTTGAGCTTCACGCCAGTGCTACTGGGCAGATCCAGTTGACATTTGGCAGCCACATCCGTTAAAGAACGGGTCATAGAGTAAAAAAAACACGCTACTGAGTGTGGGTGATGAGTAGCTTACCTTATTGGAAATAAATGTGATGTGACATTACTTAGTTGTTGCGACACAATATTGTTTTCCGACTTCCACGGACGAAGGGCACAGCTAGTGGTGTTATAAACCCATTTGGTTAAATGTTTGCATTGGCATATACACTGCAAACAGTTATAAAGACTAATAACTCTAGCCGAGATAAGGTTAAGTGGCACAATAGTCGTAAATTGGTGTACGCTGTCTTAGAGATGAACTCGGCAAACTCAGTCTCATTTGAAAGTTTATAAACGCATGATTTACTCATTGTTAATCAAAGTACGGTTCTTATTATCATTATGACAATAACGAATCGATTTATTATACATTCTTTGTCTTCACAAGATAATGCGTTTGCCACGGTTCAATTGATACTTTGCTTTCAATGAAATTGTCGTCGGTAATACCATCCGATGACGTATGATTATCGAGATTCGAGATGTACCATAGGGGTCTCAACTCTCGCATGTTCGTGACTTCGGGTCGTAAAGTTTAGATTCCGTGGTAAATGTACAATTACTATGTAGCTAGCATGCCAACATCAATCATCTCACAGCGTTTATAAGACAGCTAAGAGCTCGACATTTTATAAATCGCTGTATTTTATTTCATAAAGCTCTTAGACTAGAAACTTGATTAATTTAACAGCATACTGAAAATTATATTCCCCATTAGGTATAACCGAGGGCGCGGAACCATTTATCTGCTTATATGGACGAAGTTGGAGAGAGTGAACATCGATGGAAATCATGTTATCCACGTCTTAATTGCCGTTATTTATTTAATTGCTGTAAATATGTAGCCTCTACTAGAACATTTTCTCCTCAGTATGTAAGTAATGCATTAAAAGCTCTACACGTATTTGTAAATCGCCGTCTCGCTATATCGGTCAATTGTCGTAAATTACAGACCATTGACAGTCAAAGAGAACATTCAATACATTACTAAAGTTAAAAGTCACATTTGATTTGGCCGGCGCCTGCATTGCACGCATAATTAATTTGCGCAAGCGCAGGGAATCACAATAGCAGATGTTTGAACAGCTGGTGGCCATATTGGATTTTATATACGTAAGTAACGTCAGAGTACTTTGAAAGTGCATGTGACATGCTTGACACATGTTAATGCATAGCGCAAATAAAATGGTGTACAGATATGAGCAATGTCTTAAAAAAACTCCTTGGCTGGTGTTGGATTAAGCAAATACAGAAATATTTGAATACATTTGGGATGCATCACGCCTCTCCAAAGTTTCGGATGAGTACAGCACTCGGAACAAGTGTCCAGTCAGGGGTTAACGACTTGATTGGCCAAGATGGCGTTTCGCGAACGTGCTAAGTGGATGATGACGGCTCGCTAAACCTATTTTAGTAACAGGTCCAATGAATTATTGGACGCAGCTTCCAAGAAATACACAAGAGGAAAAGTTGCTGCTTATTAATTATTTTATAAACAATTGGATACTAGTAAAACAAACGGCCGTGTGTGAAAAACTAACCCGATGCAATGCGAAGATAAGATACATTTTATCAGCACTAACAAGTAACTCGATGTGCCACTTTCTACCTACGCCGTCTTAAGGACAAGACTGAACCAAAAAAAACATCAGTATGAAAAATAACATATACGAACGGCTCGAGTGCTGCGAGCGATCTTAGTTTTTGTTGCCAATTTTTTTATCTAATATTGTAATACAATATATTAATAACCAATTCACTAGAGCATAATAAAACCTATCTTTTGAAAAAAAGTATACTTGAAATCGCATTAAATAGACTTAAATAGGTTTAAAACGTAGCTTGCAATAAAAAAAACACTACAGCAGCATTTATTGATTTAAAAAAAAACCGGCCAAGTGCGGGTCGGACTCGCGCACGAAGGGTTCCGTACCATTATCTATAAAAACGGCAAAAAAATCATGTCTGTTGTATGGGAGCCCCCCTTAAATATTTGTTTTTATTTAATTATTTATTTTTAAAGTGAATATATAACTAAACATTCTGTGAATATTTGTCTTGTATTGTCAAGCGTCTACCTGTTGCCGTTATCAATATCAAGAAAAAACGAGCAAAAAAATCAGGTTTGTTGTATGGGAGCCCCCTTAAATATTTATGTTATTCTGTTTTTTAGTGTTTGTTGTTATAGCGGCAATAGAAATACATCATCTGTGAAAATGTCAACTGTCTAACTATCACGGTTCATGAGATACAGCCTGGTGACAGACGGACAGCGGAGCCTTAGTAATAGGGTCCCGTTTTACCCTTTGGGTACGGAACCCTAATAAAAACGAATCAATGTTTTCATCACACAAAAAATTAAGTAGCAACATTTTGTTTTCTTTCTTTTTTTCTCTCTCATAAATATGGATAAAAAAGATTTCAAACATACTTTTTGCGTCGGTCTTGTCCTTAAGCATTTTATCAACTGTCAAACATTTACGTAGAGTGCGCGCAAGATAAGTCTGCGCGCGGCCGAAATCGGAACTAATTATGGTCCACCAAAGTGTGTGCCGTTTTATTAAATTTGATAGTAGAACTACCTGATTGTAGGAATATATAACGGGAAAATTATGTTTAGCGATAAAAAACTTAAGCTTAAAAAGCGGTAATTTGAACTTTTGCGATCATGGAAACGTTTAGCACGCCCTCAGTCGCGCGCAGAGTTATCTTGCGCGCACTCTAGCCGAGATTTCGTCTTGTATTTCAGACTTAATATTACTGAACAAACAAATTAGTTCTTCATCATAGTCTATGGTTCATCGAACCTTATCTGTGTGTAACAAATTTTTATGGATTGTTGAATTTAGAATGCTTTTAAACCAATTTGGAATGCTTCATATTATGATCGATACCTTTTATTTAGCAAGCGTTCGCTAATGGCGGGGCCGGAATCTAGAGGCTCAGTAATTGTTCCAGTAATGTTAATTGCAGTTCTCCACTGTCGGTATCTAATTCGTGCCATGGTCCGACCTGCCCAGACACGTTAATGGGGGTATTTATTAACTGAAACACGGTTACCGGTAGCCAGTACAGAGAAGTACAAATAATGATAGGGTATCACACTGACGGATTGTTTCTAATGCTTCGCAACTCAGGCATTCTGCTCTGCGGTTGTGCTATCAGTTTTTCTTGCTCGGATTTATCAGCTTCGTACCAGAGTTACCTAACCCGTTCTAGCTATTTATAACGACGGATAAGTGGCGCATTTAACCTATTAAAATTCATAGCATTTGAATTTTATCTTTATATTTTGCATATAAATTTTGCTAAGTTATTCTTGTGTAATTTGTCTCCCTTTTGTCAGTAATGGTTTTAACAAAAGACATGCTGATGCGGTCGGCTGTTCATCAAATGAACGATTGGCTAATAGTTAAGGCGTTGCTTTGATGCAACTGCATTACAATACCATTTCACAACTAATGCGTAATGACAGCTATTCATCTGAAGTACCACTTTCACTGGACGCCCACTGTTTTTTCTGGAGTGGACGACAGGGAAAGCGATATGCTAATCAGACTCTTCTAGACGACACTTGAATTGAAAAGAACGCTATTAGTCCCAACATATCGTTTAATAAAATTGTTAACACTTGTTTATTTCTCTTTACAGGTAAAGGTGAGCAATCGAGAACTAGTTTCTTATCGTAAGTTCGTATCGGAGGTAAGCGTAGTCACAATTTTGGTGAGACATTAATCGTTGAAGTCATTGGCATGATAACACGGCTGGTTGAATTCTACGCTCTAATTGCTGTTGTGAACAATACCAAATTAAATTTTGAAGCGAATGTCGTTGATTAAAATGACATAAAAGTAACAACTGGAGATTTTATCGCAGGTATTATGTTGTTTTATGAGAGAACTTTACTGGTATGGAATAATAGTGAAAGTAAGGCGAAGTAAGTAACAATAACAAGACAATTTTCTGAGCTCATGCGTAAAATATCGCATCCGACACGCTGTAGTAAACGACTTGGATAACGTTTCCTATCTTATTAAGTAATCATCGTTACCAGAACTTTCTGATATAAAATTCTTTGTATTCTTCGATATGTTTAAGATATTTTCGTTCGTATCTTTACAATATCAATTGCCCTCTTGAACCACAAAAGAAAGCTTTCGTATCGACAGTTTCCGCATCCCACGCGATTTAAATTGCGTTAAATATAATCTGCCTACGTTGCCGCATATTTTAATAATGTAGCAACACTTTTAAATCAGCTAATATTATAACAGTTCATACGTCTGCTGCTGAATATAAACTTCACCATGAACCATGTCAGTGACTGGTCAATAAATGTATTTACTATAGTTTTTTTTTCTAAATATAATAAATATGATGTGTTGCCAAACTTAGAGGCAAAGTTTCAAAGAGTCAAAGGTTGGAGAATCTCATGTGACTGTAATTTCATATTTTTATGACTGTACGTGAGTCTGACTGTTCGAAATCACGTACAACAATAACGTATTTATTGGGTTTTTATTAAAAAATACAATAGAGCGTGAGTAATGCTTGTTGGTTAACTGTCGCCCTCAGCTATGAGCAATAGTAACCAGTTTCCCTAACGTTACCTTGATAAACATTACAAAAAGCAAAGCATAGTATTAATGAAATTATTAATGAAAAATATTCTACGCATATTCTGAGTTTCTTTAAAAAACAAAGCAGTAACAGTTATCTAAGCTCCACCGGTCCAATGTCGATTCTATTATACACAAACTAAATTTAATTTAGGCTATTGCCAACTTTTTCCATACTAATTTAGATGACACGCCAGAACATGTCGATTAAAATCACGGTGAAGTTCAAGACGTAAACTACACACATCAAAAGTGTCTAGGGATCAACATATATTTTTGCAATAACTTTTCTCCTGATTGATATTAATTAAAATTTTCTTTAAGGATTCATCAAATAAAGTGTTTTCGTTTGTCACAGTAACGATAAACCAAGTCACCTTTGCATTAATAAAGAAATTTGCCATTTTCCTAATAAAGGGATTTTTGACATTTGAACCACTAACACAAAAGTTCGAAAAAAAGACTGAAATAACAGTTTTCTTTAAAAATTTATTGGGTAACTTAAACAATTAATAATCCGTGTTTCTACCGCGAACACTAACAACACAAGAACATCGGTTTGGCATACTCAAAATGAGTTCATCCAAATCACGCTGTGGAATGGCCGCCCATGTTCGTTGCAACAACAAAAAAAGGTCTTCTTGCGACTGGATACCCTCCATATTCGGCAGAGCTCTTCTCTGTAGCATATCCCATGCATGCTCAATCGGGTTCAAGTCTGGCGACTGAGCAGGCCAGGGCAGGACATTGATGTTAGCTGCGGCGAGAGTCTGTCTTACAACTCTTGCGGTGTGCGGTCGTGCATTATCATGCATTAACTGAAATAAGGGACCGATTTGCGCTTGTAGAGGAACGATGACGTCTGATACAATCGTCTCAGCATAAATTTGAGCGTTGAGGTTGCCTCTGATCCAAATCAACTCAGTTCTTCCGCCGATCCAAATACCCGCCCATACCATGATGGTTCCACCACTATAAGGATGGACTTCCTGGCAGGATTTTAATCGCTGTTGGCGTCCAGGGGTTCTCCAGTGTCGTATACGTCTTGTATCCGGTCTCATACCAAAACGAGACTCATCAGAAAAGCACACGAAACGCCATTGTTCTTCTGCCCAATTTCTGTGTCCAAGAGCCCATTGATATCGAATCCTACGATTGTGCATTGCTATAGGTGGTACCCGTAGCGGTCTTCGGGAATGAAGGTTCACTTCATGCAAGCGGTTTCTGACTGTTTGGTCGCTAATTAAGTTCCCTGAAGAGTGATGAAGCCTCACGGCTAACATCATGGCGGTTATTGTTGGAGCTCTTCGAGTTAAGATTTGAATGTATCGGTCTTGTCTCCGTGTGGTGCAGCGATACCGTCCTCCATGGCGCTCAGCCACGGTACCAGTGCTTCGGTAACGTGTCCAAAGTCGACTGATAACACTCTGACTTGTATTCAGAGCTAAAGCCACAGTACGTTGCCGGGAACCAGCTTCTATCATTCCCACGGCTCTGAGCATTTCTTCCCTGCTTAAATGACGTCGCCGCTCCATAATAACGTTGGTTTTAATCAGTAGTAGGGAAACAGTAGCACTAATAATGTCTTCAATGCGTTGTATGTTTTTATAGGGAAAATATTGACAGCTGATTTTCATCTTTTACTCGAATTTGATTCACAGTTCCTGATTCAAATTATGAAATGCACCAAAAAGGATCCATATAAATTTATAAAATCATAAATTTATTACAAAGCCACATCTCAATCTCAAGAAATCCGCATAAAAATGCTTGATCCCTAGACACTTTTGATGTGTGTAGTTTGACATCTCTAACTTAGTTCTTATCTATCACCGTCCTTTTCTCGCAATGTCCGTTAGAAAATATAGCAATTCTCTTATTTTAGTTGGTGAACAAAAGAATCGGCACGATTAACAGTTATCTAATCTCCACCGGTCCAATACCAACAAAAACGGGCGTGAGCTACTCCTACTACGACCAGTGACTTGTCAATGAAAATTATTTTATGAATGGGCATACCTGCACACGGCCCTTTGATTTATAATTCCATGTGGGCGGTGAATTAATACCACCTTTTTGCCTTCCTTGAATTCATAATCATTACAACATCATTAATCAAATTGTAGTTTTGCCACGATAATGATATTTTAAATGCCATGTTTGTACATCATTACCATTTTGATGTTAGCAAGTCATGTCATTCTTGCGTTATAGTGCGTAAATGATGACTGTCGCACGATTTTCGTTTTACATGTAGCATGTCTGTCGTCACGCAAAGTTTTGAAGATAGTTGAGCTGTTATTTCAGATGCTTCCTGTATAAGATGAGCGACTAGATTTGTTATGCTGGTGTCGTTTCGCTAACGGTGCGTCGCCACGTGTTCCATTGTTCTGCGGTTCTCGTGATTTCGTAATTTACTGTTGCGTTTTACGCTTTCTTCCTTCTCTGTCATCAAACAATCATGTTTGTTTACGCATGATTTTGTTTGTTGACATATTTTGACCAAAACTTTTTCAAAAAGCTCTTTTGTTATTCCTCAACGGACAAGAGCATTACGAATTTACTTCGTTTTTATTTTCAGACTCAATAATTTCTGACATTATCTTAAAATTTTGCGTGTGCGGCTAATTGAAGTCAGCGTGGGACGAAATTGTCCACGTTAAGTGACTTTGAAAACAGGTCAATTTAACCCATTAAACTGAATCGATTACGATCTGAACGTTGATGCCTATGTATACAATGCTATAGCGGTTATACAGACCAGTACCTGCTGCAACCTTCGCTGGGAACGTTAAGCGCGACACCGGACATTGGGTTTTGAAGCCCGAGCTATAAAACCACTAATTTATTACAACCATTTCAGGTAAGTAGTACGATTGTACGTTCGTATCAACAAATATGAATTCAACCTCCTAGAGATAAGATCTTTTCTCACATACCCCATGCATGAGATGTATTTATCGATAAATATAATTTATTTATGCTGTGATTACTGTTCAATTGTATTGTCGTTTATTGATGTCGGTTTTCGATTTGTCATTTTATTTCTTTTGAACTTATCTTGATTGTAAGCTCAGCGTAGGCTCGCCTACTTCTCTGTTTTTGTAGCAAGCTGCTGACATTGCCATTCAAACCGTTTCAATATAGTCTCTTATAGAATCTACAAGGTCTTATAATTTAATCGTCGCATTTATATTTACCGAGGTTGGTTTAATTTACACTAATTACAACTATAAATGTACAGATTTATATAAATTTACTAGTTTTTTTTTTTTTTTTTTAAAAACGTTGCCCCACACTAAGATTTCTCTTGTATCGTGGGTGCGTTTACAGACACAAATCTCACAAACAAACGCCCAGACCCGGAACAACCATCTGTAGGCCATACAAATTTTTGTTCCGTGTGGGAATCGAACCCACGACCCGTAGCGCAGAAGCCAATCGCTTAACCACTGCACCAAACGTGTCAAAAGCTTAGTTATATCAAAGCTCCATAAAATTCCTGATCTAAACGTTAATACAACTGCACGAGTAGCCACGACTAGTGAGACTGACATTGAAATTTAAATGGAATCGTCCGTTAGATTGGCAAATTAGTCTTGGAACAAGCATTTCCTCATGCGTTTACATAGATTAGAAAACGAGGAAAACTACATACAACCGTAAAAGGCAAACGAATTAATTTTAAATCATTTATAATGAACTGTACAATTGTAATTGCAATCGATGCTGGCTAAGGTCGGCCAGGCTTATCTAAAAACAACAATGACTAAACCCATGATTATATGGAAACTATTCGAAGCTTGCATACATCCATTAGGTTTGATGATGACTGACGCAAACGTAGTCACTAAGAGCTCATTACGTCAATTGTAATAACAACTAACGTCAATGTAATGCACTGAGATTATAACATTAAGTATCATTTCATTCTCAATTGCTGTCATAAATGCAGACAGGTCTCCACCTAATAAGAGCCTTCCTCTCCGAGATGTTGCAAGATATTTCATTACAAAAGTGGAAATAGAACCCATTAGCAATGTCTGTGCTCATGGTAAACACCCACATGCTTTTCCGTTTCATCAATCAATCAGAAACTAGCAATCATTGTCCATATCAATTGCGTTTGACGAGTTTTATCCCTTCCTACAATTATTCTTGGATTTTAATTATAGAGCCGGTCTTGTGACTATTATCCTTTGATTAATTACTCGGGTTCACTTTAGTTCAACTCGTTGTAAATGCTTCCTTTCGTTTGCCTTTGTCATCAAATTGCAGATGAACTGATCCGTTTTTTAATACAAAAATATGAACGTTAATCTTATTGTTATTACTAAAACTACCTGGATAAACTCTTCCCTGTGATTGCTACACAATGATCAGGTGCTGTAACACCGCCTCCGCGACGGAAGCGGTGGGCGGCGACCGGGGCGTGCGCCTACGCCGCTGCGGCTCCGATTATGTCACCTATACCTTCTCATCATATAAGGACAGCTGTTCGGAATCCTCCGACTACTCATTATAGTAACACACGTATAATTATCATTTTATCACCCAATAGTTCCTCATATTCTGAATTCCTCCATTCTTAGAAAGACATTCAACATCCTCGTTAGGTTTTATTTACGTTTAATGCTACAGTTAGCTCGCATAATGCGTTCCACGAATAGCCAGAAATATTTTTAATGGCCGTTACTTTAATCTCGGTTCCAGTTTTCAATGATTTACTACGTAATAATCTGGTATTTCTACACCTGACAACTGTATACGGGGCACGTGTTTACCATGGGGAATAGTACGAATACCTATTTATATTCATCAAGCAAATGGATATGCACTTCATCCATTAGGCAACAGTAGCTGTATAGTAAACAAATAACATAAGGATCTTCAGACCTATAGGAGGCTTTAAACATTGTCAATCGGAACCCTTTCGGTAAAGAAATATGGTTTAAAATCAAAATTACTTTACGTAACTTAAGCCGTTTTATTTGTAAGCTGTTTATGGTTACTGCCATAATCTCAAAGCGGATCTCTGTATGCCTTGTGTAAACCCGGGCTGTAGATCATAAGGTGTACCGCAAGGAGTGTACCTGGGACCTTTACTGATGACACCGACTTGACTAGGATATATCTTATAATGTCAGCAGATTTATGGGTATCGTGCAGCTTGTATTCCTTATAAACTTAATCTCCATATGGATTCTAAGCAAAAGAAGTTCAAGAATGCCATCTTGTACATAATCGCATACGAATTCTGAAAAACCTTTCTTATGAGCGAAAGGCTGAGAGCTAATCTGACTGTTCTATAAAGATTACGTTCGTGCTTAATTATGACTGAAGCTATCAAATAACATTCGAAGTTCAGTGTAGAAAAGACGAAAGCACGCGACAAAAAATGTAATGAACACCTCTGGTATACCATCTTCTAAATAGCAGTCGTGGAATTTCACAATATCTAACTCAACATTGATATACATATAGCAAACACTGTCGCATTTGAAATTGGTATACCAAAGTAAATCTTTCAATATAAACAAAACGTTCCTCGTCTACGCGTGCGCATGTTTGCTCCCTATTTGTTTTACGAGACACTAAGATTTATTTACTATTGGTAAAGATAACGGTTGTTTTAATTACTTTGCCTGCTTCATGTTTATCCTACTTACTGTTTTGTGTAAACTTAAGCTACTCGCTAAGTCGTGGCCAAACTTGCTTGTACTTGATATTACTTGAGAGCAGATAATACCAGCGTAATATTGCATTTGCGGTTTTATCATACCCGTGTGTTCATCCAGTGTCCTAGTTTCATTGGGTGCACAAACTTCCTGTTAGCTTAGCTTCAACTCAATTCTAAATGGTTCAGCCTACACATGTTTGTACCTCGGCTGGTCATTCGCAACTACTTATTCAATTGAATTTAATCAGGGGTTAACATATTTATTAGTTGTACGTCAACAAAATAATGCGTAAGTTATGTGTATTCATAATAATGGAACAAAAACACCCGTTATTCAACATTTTAACTTCTTAGATCTTAGAATTTTTATTATGATAATTAGAACATGGTATAATACATTATAGCTATAGTAAACGCAACAGTGAATCCATTAATAATGTTTTCTGTACACAAAGGCTTCAAAGAATTTAGTAAGGCAGTCAAGCAAAGCATGAGAGCGATAAAATTGGCGAGGCGTCCTAGATTCATAATTTATAATTTAGCTGAAGCGATCGGTCCAGTTTCTGGATCGCATAAACCTATTTATTAAATTTACATCGGATAAAATGCAATACATGCGTACATGGACCTATTACAAAGACTGAAGTAGAGCAAAATAATGAACAAGCATGTCAATTATAAACCAATCGAGCTCATCGGCATTAAATGAAGACGTTTTATTTTTAACTGCATCATCATTTGACTTATCTACTGTTTTAACACCTGCCCTAATGTTTTTTAACAACGGTTTATCTTCAAACACTTTTTAAATATCGCCCTTTAAAACTGTCTGTTATGTTCCGTTACTAATTTCTTACGAGTATTTATGTCTTGATACATTCGCTTCGATCATGTGTGAGATTTCATCTATAGTTATTTTAGTTACTGTATTACTTTCACTTGAACTGTTTTTGCCATGTCGGTGTTATTTAATATTATCTTATCTCCTTTCTTCGTACGCGCGTTGCACACGCTAATATTTTGTTACGTTGAGCTGTCAACACATTATACTGTCGAGACGGCGCAGAAACTGTCTGCCACCAGAAATAAACTATCTTGTCCCACATAACTGTCGATAACGCTGAGAATAACTATCCAATTAGTAGGGGAAGCTTACGAAACACCGTTGTCATAAAGAACCGCGTTAAATATTACAAAACACAAACGTATATTGTCAACGCGTATTGTCTGTGTGAACAGTTGTCTTTCCACATACATTCAGCTTAAGTTTTTATCCATTGGATCATTTATTTGTTTCTTCTAGTTAAAAGAAAAAGAAGTCTTGAACGAGCGAAATCTCTTGAGACGTTTAGTATCCTGTTATCCACATGTTCTTAGAACGTATTTTCTTATCGATGCATCGGAAAAAATCGATTTACAGTCGTCATACGCATTAAGATCTATATCGAGTAAGGTGCTATACTATAAAGGTATGGTATCGGCGCCTCAACATTGGCCACAATCGCCCATATAAGGAGCAACGCGAGTAACCGCAGGAATAATTAATTGATCTTTAAGATCCTTGAGCATGAATACGATTAAATAAGTGATCGTTAAAATATTTTGAAATAATTGCAAGATATCTTAACTACTGCATTTAACCATTTAACCTTGTGCATTTAGTTATCGGTTACCCTTATCTTCGCGTGAATTATCTCAACTTATAAACATTGCAATGGAATTGCAAATATATTATCAGAATCTTGTTTACGAAGTACTAACGCACATCCTCCTTATTTGAGTATGGCTTGATGCTTCACGTTTTCTCTTTTGGGTACAACAACATTTTAACCAAGCTTCTTTACGTTAGGAAACATGTTTCCAACAAAGGAATTTTAGAATCCCAAAGTATTTCTTGGGCAAGAAATCACACTACGTGATCAGGGTGGTAAAATCGTGAAAGCGGTGGATGCCAAACGCGTCTATCCAACTTATCCGAGAGCAAATATGGTCATAGACTCCGCAGGACTCGAACCTGCTATCTATGTGCATTGTTATTACTAGTAATGTGTTTACACAAAGATAATGATGAAGTATGTTTATAAGTTGTGGAATGCGTGAATAATACATAAATTAAAATTCTAATTGGAAGCGAACTCGTTCTATCGATATCCCAGAAACATGAGATGATAATTATGTTGGAATTTTTCTAGGAATACCAAAAAAATTGGTTCTTGTTTAAGAGGTATTGAAAGCAAAAACGCCAAGTCAAATAAACAAACAGGACGTTGCATTGCAGCAACGGTTTACTTCGCAGATGCACAGCGTTTTCGTATTTTGACACTATGACTCATGCATGAGTACGGGTTATGCGGGCGATATTATTCTAACTTATACAATTAATGATCGATGGGGTGACGTCATTGCCATTGGCTCATTATAGAAAAACGTGATTCTCATCTGTCACGTTTTTCCTGGAAATAAAATATAACATTATTATGAATCAGCCTCTTTGCTTCTGTACCATATTTCATTACTTCAATATTCTGTATTTCGATTTCTAATTGTTCTGTCTGCATCTGTTAATTGTGTTTAACATTAAGAAACCATTGACCTTGTTTAGAAGTGACACAGACTTCATAATTGTCTGTTTATTTTTTTACTTTTGTGTAAAATGTTCGTTCTCATTGATGACGTCATGTATGCACTTACCCTTGACACGAACTGACCAATATTTCCAATTTATTCTCGTCTTGTCTTTCTCAACACTATTTATAGCGACTGCAGCACACGTTTATAAATAAATTGTTCTACATAGTTAACAATGTTATTGGTGCACTATCTTTGAAATAAAAAGAATTCAATAAGCACAATAGCTTGTCATAGATGTGCTTCACATTTTACGAGTGCCAGTAAAACTGGCCATTATAAAACCATGAACGCATTCTGATCGTCACTTGTTGGAATGAGATGAGTTGAAAGTTCATTGGTGGCCGTCATTTATTTATAGTAAATGATGGAACATTATTGGTTTGTATATTCTATGCTAACGTTTCGATTCTTTAACGTTTATTCGTGGATTACTAATTCTAAACCGGCCTTCTGTTTACATTGCAGTAAGTTAGTTTAATAACGAGGGATTTAGCAATATTCTGGCTTTAGTTATTTAACTGCGTCATAAATAACGAATACATAAAACACTAATGAAGCGCTGATATTTGACCTATTGTGTACTTATACGTATAAACCCTGAAAATAAAAACAATTTTTCCGCTTCCTAGCCATAACCAAACTGTTTTATTTTATAAACAAGTTAACAAAACATCAAACTAATGAATTTATGGCATTAGCAACAATACATCGTCAGCAACGTAACAAAACAAAATAAATCGGTCCAATGAACTTTCAATCACAGCACACCTTAAAAGTGTAACAATCTATAAGGTTTTTCTAGCAATGACTCATAGCAATTAGATGTTATGGTTTGTTCGTCTATCCTCGAACCAGCTTACGTGACTCACGGTTCAACGGAAGCGAAACAAAATCTACACGACAACGAAAACCAGTATTTGTGAACCTCCCCTGCACTTTCATCTTGCGGTGTAAGGGGTTCAAGAAGCTCTACAATGTTTTACAGTTCATCCGCTCCTTTAGGTATGACGTCATTGCACTGATCGTTTTTTTCGTCGATGAGTTCGTTCGCCAGATGATGAGATTTCTTTTTATTTTACCTTTAATGACAGCCATGTGTACTTCAAGTGCAGGGTTGAGAGTCGTTGGTTCATTCATTACTTTTCTTGCGTACAAGAGAAAAGGGAAACGGCCATGTTATTCTTAACTATCTGTTTAATTATTATTAGTGCTAGTTTCACAGCGTTTTCTCTATGTTTTATTTTATGGCAGTCAACATGGTCATCATGTTTAGTGAAGAAACTTGTTATTTTATTTAAGTACATGTTAACTGTCATAAAAAGCCATACCTTTACTAGATACCTCATTGTCAGCAAGTAACTATCCCACTGCATTCTCTCTATAACTCGATGCGAAATGAGTTGAAAGTTTTAAAATTTTCTTATAAAGGGATCTCAGTTCTTTCAAAAGCAATTTAAAGTTTCCGAAAATAACATCATATATTTTTTTGCAGAATTCAAAAAGGACTGGTCAGACCACGCTCTCTGGTGGCCTAATCGCAACAAATGGCTGTCTCGGCCGAAACACACTTTGGACCAGTACGGTGTCCACGCGGATGCCGCCCTCCACTTCACTCCTATGCACAAACCACTCAGGATCCAACTCCCGGACCTCAGATTCATTGACTGCAAGATAGACTTCTCTATAGACACCTTCAGTGCTGTTGTACAGCTTTGTAAAAGTCTTGGTAAGTTTAAATTTTCTTTGTTCCTTCTTGAATGGATCTAGATTTGTTGTATGATTGAAGTCATCATCATCATTCAGCCGAAAGACGTTCACTGCTGGACATAGGCCACCCTCATAGCCACCCACTTGGCAGGCAAGTTGGCGATCGCAGTATGGTTGTTAAAGTACTCGGAGAACGCTGCTGCTCATCCTCTAGTGAATTCCTTAGTCGCCTTTTACGACACCCGTGGGAAGAGATAGGGTAATGCTATTCTTTACTTCCGGCACCACACGGACATGTGTGGATTGGAGTGCGGAATGCGGAGATTGAAGTACTTTTAGTGATACATTCTTCGATGAGATAAGTTGTCAGGTTTTACTAACTGCACCAATTCTTGTCGTAATTGAGGTTCGATGAAACATTATTCTATTTTAAGAAGTTTTAAGTCAAAAACGCACACAGAACATTACGAAATCTCAACACAGACCAATATTTACTAAAATTCTGTGGATACATTGCACTATCTTGTTTTGCAATATCTGCAATGTATCTTCTCTCCGCAGAGGAGACTCATATTTATTTTATAGCGAAACTTTACGTTTTAACACTTTGTAACGGTTCGTCGATTTACGAGCTAACTTTAATGCCTTATACAGCATTACAAGTTCTAACTCCTACATCAATACATTTTATCTTGTCTAAATGTTAATGCTCGTAAAGTCGATCAACTCGTAAATGTTGAATGTTTATTCTGAAGGACCCCTTCGATGGAGCTTGTGTTGTCGTAGTATTACCACTTGATATTATAGTTCTTATTTATGAGAGCAACTACCCCCTGGTGTGACCACCAACCATGACTGGTTTTAATGGAAAAATAAGCCTCTGTATTTATTGTTTAAAATTTTATTTAGCTCCCAGAAAAGTATAAACACTGTTATTTTGATTGCTTGTGCATTGCGTCCGATCCGAATCCGAGAATATTGGATCGGAATAAGGTTGTGCACTAAATCAGATTCGAATTTCACAGATTTGCAGCCAAGTTCCTTTCAAATTATATTTTCTCGTATTCGGATTGGACGCAGTGCACAAGCGCTCTAATAACAGACCGTCACGCAATTTAAACTAGGAGAAATAGACAAATTTAAGTTCGCCCATGACTTTATAAAGTCCTACTTGAAAAGGCTAATGACTCATAGCATTGCGTATATCGAGGACAATTCTATAAAAACTCCTAAATATGGAAACCGAAATGTAAAGCCCCACTTTCAACTACCTACAACTAATTCAGGTTATAAAAAAGTAGCTGTTCTGCCTAGCCTCTTCCTATCTATGTTGGGGTCAGCTTCTAGTCTAACCAGATGCGGCCGAATGACAGTTATAAAAAAGGCAGTAAACTAAACAATATTTCTCCCAATTCAGGTATAAGACATCCAGAAGAACTTTCCCTCTGCTATCCATTAGAGCCCTCTCACCTCAAGCAGAACTACCAGAACTTGAAGGAGGCTAAGAGGATAAAGTCGTCGCAGCCCCCAGATACCAACACGTTTATAGCTGCCACGCGAGGCTCCTCAAACAGTTTGGACAGGTCTAATGGACCTTGTCCTGCGACGCCGCCCCCACCGCGATCGCTCTCTGCTACCCCTGTGGCTTCACAACAAGTAAGTATCCATTTTGTTTAGGTAGTTACTAATAGCCAAATACTCAAACTTTACTCAATTTTAAATTGCCGTTAATTTCGTGTTGTCATTGTCACTTCTCCTTAAAGTGACAGTGACAACACGAGACTTATCGACAACTTAAAATGGAGTGGCGTTTGAGGATTTGGTCTTAGTGTTTTAATTTGTATGATATAAGCCAACAATTAAATAAATAAAGACATTTACAGTAGCCATGTATGGTTAAATACAAATTTAAATGAGGACCTAGTATAGTGCCTTGCTGAAATCAAGGAATATATTCTCGACTTCTGGATCTTTGGGAATCGAAAACCATTCGATGTGAATAGATTTGATTCGGCTTCAACTAATCCACCAGTCCTTGAAGTCAGTGTAAAAGTAGCTCAAATATGAGGCATGAATAAAAGTATCTTGGGCTTGTGAGCAATTCGTTTGATGAGGATAATTCACCTATTTTTAACAATTTTATTCGTCAGCCAAGTATATGGTGCAGAAAATGCATCTGTTTAATTTCATAAACTGTTTACGTTACATGCACAAAGTTAACTAATAAATTGTGCCGGTTTTGATCGCTTTTGCCATAACTTTTGACATGAAGACTAACAAAATGTTCTCGTAAAATATGTTATAGGCATGTTTCACAGTCAACAAGTCAAAATTTGATGAAGATCTCAATAAAATAGTAATAGTAGCTAAGTTAGGTTACGTGACCATATTTTTTTCCCTCAGAGCGGGAGTCGGGACACCTGCAATAATATTCTTATAAGATTTATCACATATTTAATATAAAAATTTACAAAAAAAAAAAACTTTTGTGTAGTCTCGTGGCCTGGTCTGACATTTCACGGAAGAGCAATTTGCTTTAAAATAATTATCAGCTTTAGTTTCTATAGGTGTGATTCTATAGTGTTGATGTTAGAATAGAATAGAATAATACTTTATTGCACACCAAAATTGTAACAGCTCTTATAAAATATCTTACATTGAAGGGTACAATGGCGGTCTTATGTACTTTGTTAGCAAAATGCTTTCCGATGCAATACGCGCCCGTTTTTCATTGAATTCTTTTCCAAGGATTGCCTTTTTCAAAACGGGACATTTACGTGTTTTTGGGGACAGCGGCACACAGATCAAAAGCGGGACGTATGGTCACGTTAGGTATAGCTCAACATCCCTTGCGTACAGCATACGGTTCAATATGAAATTGAAGAGTAGTAGAGCATCTTGTGAAAAAGTTCGTCCGTGGAAGTACCTACTACCTCCATATGATTATAAATGATACCTCCATATTGTAGGGTAGCTTCATGGAAGGGTGCCTATGAAATTACAGGCAAATGAGACTTTCCTACTTTGTTTCTAAGATTGGCAACGCATCAGCAATCCTTTTGGTGTTGTAGGCGTATATACATAGAACTTATAAGTTCTGTGCGTATATAGATGGCGGTAACCACATATCATCACATGGGCCATCGGCTTATTTGCCAAATAATTACATGAAAAAAATTTATTGTAAAAATTACTACCATAACGAAAACCGATTACAATTTTTTTGTGAGAACTATCTTCCTAAATGCAGAAAATGTAGTGAGTAACTAAATTGCTATCACACTGATCCAACTACTAGTTATTAATGCCAAAACGAAGAGAGAGTAATCATCAACATTTTTAAATTATTTTATTGTCTTCAGAACGGCACACTCCGTCGGTATGGGGGTGTGTACAGCACACAAAGTGATGGCTCGAGCGACGGCGGGTACTGCGGGACCCCGCCGCGGGCTGCCTCCCTGGATGCCTTGGATTCCCTAGCTGAGCTGTCTCTAGCCGACTCACCATTGGAACCCGACAGCCAGTCACGAGAGTCCCTTCTAACGCCGAAGTCTCTCATGGAACGCGCTAGAATGAATGTTGGGTATGTATTTGGTAGTTATTATGTGTAATGACAACACCTAAATTTACCCCACTAGAAATAGGTGCTACGTGTTCCAAAATTCATAATATCTCATCCAATTTCACTGTGTTAGTGCTATTTCTGAGCTGACCTAATGGTTGCTAGGTTTTACCACACTAATATAACTGATCCGATAGGTTATTAATAACTTTTTAATGACCATATTTCCTTGATGATGTCTTTGTCTTCTTCATTATTGGATTGAATTGTAAGAAATGTCGGCAAGTTATACCAAAATAGTCTTGTGAAATATTTTAACGATACTCTGGAATCATTTCTCTATTCACTCTACCTAGCACAATATTTCGGGGCAAGTCTACTAAAATCACGATAAAGGTCTAACCGTAAACTTTTCCCACAGTTGGCTCGATTCATCCCTGTCTATAATGGAGCAATACGTCCGCGAATGGAATACCCTACAGCTTCGGTTCAAGTTCTATTCGTTCTTCGACTTGACTGCGCGTGCGCAGGACGCGTCGCGACTCAACCAGCTGTACCAGCAAGCGCGCTGGCAGATCCTCAACCAGGAGGTCCAGTGCACAGAGGAGGAGATGCTGTTGTTTGCCGCGTTACAGGTAGTTAAAGAATAATTTTCGAAAGAATCTCAGGCCTTTTTTTTTCTTTTCGATTCTGGTTTGACCTCACCCAATTAATCTTGCAGCTCCAAATAGAGCTACAAACGCTTGCGGGTGGCAGCGTGGACGCAGCGGACGGCACAGGAGCAGCGCCGACCAACGCACCCGAGGACGAGATAGACGCGGCGCTGTGCGAGCTGCAGGCACAGCTGGAAGGCGGGCCCGCACCACACAGCGACATCACGCACGTGCCCGAGCTCGCCTCCTACCTCAAGTACCTTAGGTGAGTGTTAACAGCGCGCCCGAGTACGTAATAGACGCGGCACTGTGCGACTTATTGTACTCGTTCGTATTTATTTATTAAAACATATATTTCATACTTAGTTTTCTATCATATTCATCTTAGAGTTTGGAAACATATTGTTAATCTACAATAAATTATTTTCTACTCTTCTATTTTGTGACTTTTTATATTTATTGAAACAACATAGCAAACGGACTTTCGCGTTTGGCCATTTTTCATTGCCAGCCATTATTTCAACGTTTCAACCGCAAAGTAATCCGTTACTGTTTTATTCTGTATTATTATTTAATGTTGTATTTACATTATCTCATATTATATTTGTAAGTATTTACATTATATTCTGTTTCTTCCATCATCTGGGCCGGGCAGCAAGTGTAACAACGAATACTGTGCTTTCGCGTAAGATATTTATCATTTCCCCATACCACCAATATTTATAAAATTGTTATTGTACTCGTAGTAACCAATATTAATCCGATTGAACAAAGATACTAAAATGCCATAATTATGATCTAATACAAAAATTAAAACTTAAGGAAAGGAAATTTAAAAACAGAGACAATACTAATTAGTCAAATATTATAAACGTTATCTTTTTTGAAACTTCATCATAAATCATCATCTAATCAAATCACATCATTCAATATTCATTTCGCGGGAGGCACCAAATGAATTTAAAAATTGTGTAGCACCGTCAATTTATTTTTTGTCATAATTTTTCTTGGGCTGTTCCTTTTTTACAATATTTTTTTTTGTGTATTTTTTAAGTATTTATGTTATTTTTTTTCTATGCTGACGTATCTTTGTTTCAATAGATAGCATTTCCCCAAATAGTAAACACATAGTTCTTACACAAGACTAAGCACTCAATTATACTAATAAATTATTAATAAAATAAAAAGTTATGCTAAAACTTGTACATATAATCGTTGTATTATGTAATCTGTATTAACCATGTTAGGTCTTACCAACTGATTTAAGGCAATGCGAAAAAATATTCAATACTTACCTTACTGTTTCTGGATGAAATTTCGAAAATACAATTCGTCTCCACTTCAATTGTTCCCTCATCGCTGAGGATCATGACCAGATTGTTTTTCAAACATGTAATTTTAATGTTAACCATCAGTCAACTGTATGATTGTTTTAACGAGGCTAACACCTTCCTCCAACAGTTTTCCCCTCAGAGTTAATGTTATTTATTCGATTTTAGGCCGAAACGGTTCACTCTGAAGGCATACAAGCGCGGCTGGGTGTCGTGCCGTGACGGCGTGCTACGTATACACTCGTCGCGCGAAGCTGCCGCCAAGGGAGAACCACCGTCTTACGCCGTGGAACTGCGCGGAGCTGAGGTAGACAGAACTTACAATCACTAGGAAGATGTCCACGGCTGGGCACCTCTCCTGGCCTCTCCATTCATGGATGTCATAAAAGGCGACTCAGAGATTATATCAAGAGGAGGGGTAGCGTCCTCCGATCTTCTAATAACAAACTACGATCACCAGTCTGTCTTCCAAGCGTGGTGATTATGGCTATTTGGCCATTGACCGTTCATCGGGAGGCCTATATTCAGCATCCTTAACAGAACCCATAATAATTAGTGGTTCCAGCTCGTTCCTGGCAACAAGCTGGAGTAACAAAGTTGGAGAAGATACATAAGAGTATTTTAACCATTTTTGTTATGAATTACTACGTTCTTAATTCGAATATTAATTCTTAGTTCGAATTATTACTATTTCGTTCATAATTCATTTATTCACATTTCGTTCTAAACTTTGTTTCCCATCAGGTGACCCCGGACGCTCATCCCGCGTCGGGCCGCTACAGCATCAAGCTGGAGGTTCCCGCAGAAGATGCCATGCACGAGATGTGGCTCAAATGTGAAAATGTAAGTACAACACCATCGTGTAAGAACCAAAACTTATTGCTTTTTACCCGACTGCGCGACACCAAAGTTTTTAGCAAAATCTTATTGGATTTTTTTATTAAGAAATTCTCATAGCAGCCCGGAGAGTGCATCAGTAAGGTTGCCCTACTGAACTAAGTACTGTCACCAGCCTCCCGATTTTGAATGGTTCGATAAGTTAGTTGTCGAACGATTCGGTTAGTTTCCTTCTACTTATCTCGTTCCGTCTACGATTGTCGTAGAGAGAAAAAGTGATAGCTTACCGAATCTATCGACAACTCACTTATAAAATCGTTCTGAATCAGGGCACAGGCAACTGTGGGGCTGGTAACTTACAACCGCACACGACGTAGGACTAAGGTCCAAGATGTCGAACTACGTATAATGGCCCTAAAGTGGCGATGAGCAGGACACATAACTAGTAATGTCAAGTTGTCTAGAGCCCTAACTGAATGGTTGCCGAGAGACTGCAGACGAAGTCTTGGTAGACCAACAGCCAGATGGGTGGACCTACAACAGATCGCGGGTAAGACCTGGCTGCTATTAGGAAAGACCAGGGAAGTATGGTACAAAATGGAGGAGGGCTATACTCAGCAGAGAATGGAACAGGGCTTTCGATGATGTCAACAATATACGGCCTTCCCCGGAAAAAAGTAGATGTATTTTCTAAAAGTTATATGTTTTCTTCCAGGAGGACCAGTACGCAGAATGGGTGGCAGCAGTCCGCCTCGGGTCCCGCGGTCGTTCGCTAGCCGACGCGGCGTTTGCGACGGAGGCGGCGGCCGTGCGCTCCCTGCTGGCACTACAGCGGCCACACCCCGCCGCAGCGCTGCATCAGCACTCGCTGCCCCATCTCGACCATCTACAGCCCGATAATTATCTGGCTCCTCGGTTCCTCAAGAAGCTTAAAGGAAAGGTAAGCCGAATCCTGCAGTTTTTCTGATTACCTATATTAGGACTAAAGCAGCTCTTTTTCTAGACTTTTCCTAAGTTGGAAATATAACACTCGGTCTTTTGTCAGTCAGACTGCTCTTTATCAGCTGTAGATATGCTTGAAGCTGCAGACAAAATTAATATGGTGAAGACATGCAAAGGTGTAAGATGCCGGAGCTTAGCGTGAAGTATGAAAGCGTTAAGGAGACACATTTTGCCGCGCGTATTTATTCAGTTGTAGCTGAATGTAATCCACGGAAGAGTCCACGGCAGATCCGGCGTCTCCATCTTGTTTTTGTATCGTGTCGGCACGAGCTATACAAGAATAGCTCATGCCGTTGTGAAAAGATTAGGCAGTCAGCAAGGATGGTAGCGAGGCTGACTGCCCAGGGTGCGCCGGACGTACTGAAGTATCGTCACTCGTGGAGGCTCTTTTCATGCACCCCAACCATCCTCCATGCGTCTCCATAAGCGAGGCCTAATGACACAATATCCAGCTTCCTCCAACGTCTACTTCAACAGCAAATGCATCTTACCACTGATAGACGGGGTTCCCACGACCAGCAAATGGGGATAGATATGAATTTTCTAGTAATGGATGGACACATCACCTGTGCTAGGGCTAGCTTATCCAACAATGTTCAACTTTTCCGCTAAAAAACATTTATTAAACAAATCGTTTCCATTTCAGTTCACCCAGCGCGTACTAGAAAGTCACGCAAACGTAAAAGATCTGCCGCTACTCGAAGCCAAGCTGCAGTACATCAAGACGTGGCAGAATCTCCGAGACTACGGGCAGACCATGTTCGTGGTCCGGTTCATGGGACACAAGAGGGACGAAATTATAAGCATCGCGAATAACAGGATCATGCGGCTCGATCCCAACACCGGAGATCATATCAAGACCTGGCGGTTTAGTACTATGAAGGTGAGTTCTTGATTTTGTTCGTTTTTTTATTACATTTCATAGAACAGTCTTTCTCTTGGGCCCAAGCTATACTGGCAGGAGCTTCGCTTGGTTAGTGTGAAGTCGCAGTGTGGCATACTGAACTAGGTGCTATGCTTATCTAACACCTCTATCTTGCTGACTCGCCGATGCACCGTTGCCTCGGGTGTTCCGTTCAGGAAGATGCGGAAAGGGTGAGGGAGATCACCTCCACTCACCCGGCCCGCAGCAGACGCACCGGGCGTCGGCGGAGGGCGGACAACGCCCTCTTCCAGCCCCCCTAAATGGGTCCAAGGGCGACGGACTTGGGGAAGTCTGTCGCCCCCCACACATCAGGACCCGAGGCGGCGGCGCGAAGTGTTCCAAGCGCGCCCCTCTTAGACGGCGCGGGGGGAGTCTAACACCTCACTCCCCCCGCCTACCCGAGGAGGCCCGCTACGGCGGGCCGGCACCAGCCGGGGGTTGCGGAAGTGTCGTAAGTTCCCGCGACACTCGGCGCAGGTGTGAGATGGAACACCGGGGTGGTTTTAGTCAGTAAGGGCCTTATTACAAAAGATGGTTTAAACCAAGACTAAGGTAAACCCAGGTTTAAAATATACCCATCACTTTCTTATGTCATATAAAAAAAGAGACGGGGCTATTTTAAAACCTAGGTTTTTCTTAGACCATCTTTTCTAATATGGGGGTAAGAGTCTGACAGACCCCTCCGCCCGCCTCAGGGCGGAGGACATCCATGAGGATTTCCACCCGGAAAAAAAAAGGGTGTACCGTTCACTCTGAGACTCACTATGTGACTAATAGTCATGCAGCGCGGCTCCAAAAGTCAGGGTGGCCATTGCGACAGTAAACCGTGCGTCGATTCGCTAGTGTGTGTCACCTAGCACGCAGCTAGCTCTAAGCACTAAGCGAGGCACCTGTCTGTGTGGCTTAGGGCTTAGCTGCGATAAAGGTTCAGTAATTGAACCTAATAGTACGTCATCGGCTAGATGTGACTGCATTTCTGTCTGTCTTCTACAAAAATGAAGCCGTGACAATTTCATATCATAATAGTGACGAAATTGCGTTCGAACGGTGAAAAAAGATGTTTAAAGTTTATTTTAAACAGAAGTAGGTCTCTTTTGAAGCAGAATTAATGAAAAGGAGTGCTAAATATTTTTTCTTTATTTCAGGCTTGGAATGTAAACTGGGAGATAAAACACATGATGGTACAATTCGAGGAGGGCAACATAATATTCTCAGTTCAGTCGGCAGACTGCAAAGTTGTGCACGAATTCATCGGAGGCTACATATTCCTGTCGATGCGATCCAAGGATGCCAACCAGACTTTGAACGAAGAACTGTTCCACAAACTCACTGGCGGTTGGACGTAAACACTCCGCTCAAGGTGAGGTGTTTGTGAGAATAGCCATAAAATTAATTAATAAACTGTCAACCCTATTAGGGTATTTCGGAATACTACATAGTTTATAGGAGTAACAGAATAAAATATATAGGTAGTGCAAGTTTTCTAAAATCTAGTGGCAAGTAATAACTATATTTTTACCATCTGTACAACAATTAATTGTTAATGTTTTGGCGAATGGACGCGGCCTTGAAAAATGTGCCTTGTAAATGATGTGCTAAAGATTGAATAGACGAAATCCAGATGAGTGTATGATAGCCGATATTTTTGTACCAAGATAATGCATTCATAATATTCTATTCTACATAAAACATTTACTTTAGATCTAATATGTAGTGCTTCCAATTACTTCGTATGTAGCGATCTTGTGAATGCCAAATACATTTTTGACGCAAAATCTTAATAAATAAAATGCTTACGTACATTAAAACATCACTTTATTGATTATATTTAATGCTAGATATAAGAAATATGCGATGGATATGAGCTTTTAAATGTTATAAGTAAGTTTTAATATTCATGTTTATATAATAACGGATCCTATGTGTAGTGCCATTATTTGTCATAATAACACCTTGAATGTGTGACTTTGATCTATTTGGTGCTGTATCGTTCAAAAGGTGTATGCATTCATTATATTCATACATAATATTGAGTGGCCTTAACATAATATAGATTTATCGTATTTTTTTCCTTATTCATTGTAAATAACATTGATTATTATAGGTTATAGACACATATTAATATAAGTTATTTTATACCAGTGACAAAATAATTTTAATTTCAATTTTTGGCTTCATGTTGTATACCTATTAATTGCAAAGATTATTTTATTATTGTTGACTACTAGTCTCATTAAGATCGCATATAATGCTGTCACTTTTTATTTAAGTATGGTAATTAGAATAATATTGAGTATTAACAATATCTGCCTTATTTTATTGTGGAGTTCTTGTACAAATTGTATGTACTTTAATTAATAATTTTGAGTATGTTTGTAAATGAATGACGTAATAAATGTAAATTAATAACAATTTATGTGTTTCTTTGGGTTGAAGAGCAGTGATCGTATAGGGCTGCCCGAAAAACACCGATGGATTTATACTTTTTGTTCCGCAGTTTTATATTGGTGCCGATTCTGTTATGGACAAACTAAAGTTTAATTTAGGCTATTGCCATATTTTTCACTCTAATAAAATAAGAAAGAGACATAAGTAAATAAGAGCTGTCAAATTTAGTTAAACTAAAAGTTCCATACAAAAGACGACATTTAAAACGTGTCGACTGAAAACACGGTGAAGTTCAAGGCGTAAACTAATTTGACATCTCTAACTTAGTTGTTGTCTATCACCGTCCTTTTCTCGCGCTATCTGTTAGTAAAAGATAGCAATTCACTAATTTTAGTTTAGTTGGTGAACAAAAGAATCGGCACCATTGTCTTATAAACTCTGAATTTGGTTTCGATCGAAAGCCTAAGTGGTTAGGATTCAACGCAATAGTGTTTGCTCAGACAGAATTTATGATAAAATTGATTTACAAAAAGGTTTTAAACAGTCCAGATTCTCTCTCCGACTACATTCAACCTCGTGCGGACGCTCCTCGGTCACGTTTCAATCAAGAGCTCAACCATACATTTTAAGGTATCGTTTGTGGTACGTCGAGACGTCAGGGTTGCCCTGAGCCGACGTCATGACTACTGCGCACAACCCTGCAACTCTATTCACATCGCAGTCGCTCCCCGTGAATGACCAAAGAATCGCTGGTTTCTCGTCAGGTGAACTACCTTCTTTATATTCTTCTACAGCCATTATATCTGTTGGACCGCTACCTGAACTTGTGAAAGCTAGTAGCCTATATCCTACAACATAAAAAAATATAATTGTTAACAGTCTTATAGGCCAAGCAGACGAGTCATTCGTATTGACAAAGTAATTGATAAGAAATGCGTATTGGTACTAAGAAGTTACATCGACGGCTGTCCCATTTCAAAACCTAGTAAGGGACACTTTACAAAAATCGTTTTATTGCATAATCTTGCTAACCTAGAATACAAAAACACCAGCGTTGAAAACTCATATAATAAGCAGATATATTTAAGCATCGATACCTAGTAAGTGCCATTCACTGCCTGTGATCATTTTAAAACCTAGTAAGTATCTAACATAAATACTTTTCAAAGGGTGACCGATTTAACGTTTATGTGCTCTCCTGTAAAATTTTGTTTTAAGCCCTTACTAGGTTTTGAAATGGGACAGCCGTGTACCTGATCAAACAACCAATGGCATTCACTCATACTCGCGCCACTCACACTTATTGCGTCAGCGTAGTTTTTTTACTGCAGTACTAATAAACATTCATGGTCTTGAAGTCGCACTCAGTTCGAAAATGATCGGTTTTACGAAGTTTACCGATGCGAGCTCTTAGTTGTGTCGTATTATACGCATTTGCAGAATTATTGTAGCTAATTGGAAGGTTTAGTCCCATCTCTTCCGCTTCCCATCTCTTCCCGTGTGCGTTTATAACTACAAAATCCCATCTCTAAGAAACGTAACAGGGGAAGAGATGGGACTAAACCAATTGGAATAACCTCACAACTGAAGCTAGTTTAATTATAAAATGTGAGGTTTTAAGCTGTGCTTAAGTCAATACACTATATTTGGGGGCACATAATTATGGATTTTCTGGGTACCCACGATGCGGTCAGCCGTCCTGGAGGATGTAGCATGCGGTTGTAGTTGCGGCTACCCGCAATCGTAACCAAAATAAGCACACAGTGCAAATAGTAGTGCGGCTGGCCGGTGAAGAGGCCCCGTCGCAGTCCATATAGATATAAATTTCACATACATTAAATTGCACGCAATCAACTGGACGGCTAGACGCAAAGCGGGTAACCACATAGTACGTATGTAACCTAACTCACCTAGACTGCAAACCGCTACAAGAGGATAACTAAAACATGATATCTGCTCTAACTTTGCATCCACATTTGGTCTGAATCTATACAGATTTGTAAAATAACTCTGATTCACATATATGTAACCTTTAAATGAGACCAAATTGTTAGGCCTCATATCTGTAAGCAGGACGGTTGACCACCTGTCGTGATCTCCAAGATCTTCGTACTTGTATATGTTTTTGTGTCCTGCGGCATATATAACGTTTTCGTGGGCGCATACTGCAGGAGATTGTATTGCGTCCGGCAGTTTGGCAATTTTTCTAAAAGTCCTCTGTTTTAAATCGTAAATTATAGCTGTATCCTGCACTACCCTGAAACATACAAGTATGATAATCATAAGGAATGTTACTCAAAACCTATGGGTCGATACGATCTACAAGAAATCAAAAGTTGTAGGTAACATGAGAATAAAATAATACCGTATAGAATCGAAACTCCTTTGTGCATGCACGAAACGCCGCTTCAGAAACACCTACTTCCTCACTGAGCCCGCAACGCCCCGCGATTCCTGGAGGCTGCTACTTATGGTCTTTATTTATGTAATATTTTCGCACGGAACGTGTACGAGCGCGCGAGCGCGAAGCAGCGCCTTTGTTAACTTGTTGGTTGAGCCAACGCGAGACATTAGTCTGTTATCGTAACTTTTAGGGCCATCGCAAACTGGGTGACTTGTCGCCGCGTCTAGTCGTGGCGACAAGACGCGGCGTTGTCGTTTGCATCTGGCGTCTTGTCGCCGCGACTAGACGCAGAGCTGTCGCTTGCGTCGACGACTAGTCGTTACGACAGACGTCGTGCAGGAAGCGATCATTAGTAGTAGAGTATTCGAGAGAGACGGCCGTGTTGTTTCACAGCGACACTGACGCTGCGCTGTCGCGCGTTTGTCGTCGTGTGTGCATAGCGCGACTAGACGCGGCAACAAGTAGCGAGCGCGCGCGTCTCCCCCTAGCTTGTCGTCACGACTCCGCGACTCTGACGCCAGGTGTGCGGAGCTTTGAACAAAATATATGAAAATTGTTGGCCGCAGCCTGTCGTCGCGTCTAGTCGCCGAGCTGTCGCGTGTCGCATAGTGTGCGCCTTGGCTTAACGCGTCTGGAGCGCGAGTTTCGCTTCAATACGATTATTAGTTATTCTTATGGCTGTCGTGTGGTTAGCGACAAAGAATAGGCGATCCCCTGCTTCCGTGACTATGTCAATAAGACTATAGTATCCTCGTGTGGACTAAAGAGAGATTAAGTAACACAGTGAGATATATGTATAAGCTAAAGCAGTACCTCAACTTACTATAATCGCCTGAATTGACACACTCACACAGACACGAACTGTATACTGAGTATAATGTACTCTTTGTCATTTACTCTATGACAGCCGTAACTGACTGCATTCCGATGATAACTTAGAAGTCTTGTTGCAGTGCGTGTCTGTGTGAGTATGTCAATTCGGCCGATTGTAGGTAGATAGTTGAAGTACTGCTTTAGCTTATATACTGTGGTAGAAGCTAACAAGTAACGTAGGCGCGAAGTTAGTCTATCACGTTTTAGAAGCTTGTGAAGGCTCACAAGATTCATTCGGAATGAATATTTTTTACGCCCCTATGTGGCTGTATTGCGTAAAGTTTAACCGCATACTGAGATTCAAATTCTACTCAAATTGTCAGGCTATTCGGCTATTACCTATACAACTGTAAAGTTCCATCGAAATCCAGCCAGCCGCTAAACGATTACAAATTATAATAATACTAGCGACCCGCCCCGGCTTTTATTATACACATAAACCTTCCTCTTGAATCACTCTATCTATTAAAAAAAACCACATCAAAATCCGTTGCGTAGTTTTAAAGATCTAAGCATAATTATGGACAGCGGGAAACGACTTTGTTTTATACTATGTAGTGAGTAGTGATTTTGTTACTAATAAACAAAACCTTAAACAGCACAATGAACAACAACCAACCCGCATAATTTCATGTAGGTGTAATGTATTACCTATATTCTTTCTATTCAATCATTAATAAAAATACGGACTTCAAGTTTTAAAAGTAGTTTTTTTTATTATTCTGTAATTTACAAAGTTTAGACTTCAATATACCTATAAATTTGTGAACATTACAACAATACTATCGTAAATCAACTTATTTTCTTTTTAAACATTGGTTGGAAACGTTACATGTCACAGGCGATTATTTTGTTACAGATTTTGAATAACTGTTAATTAATATCGAAACTAGGTTACCTACGGACTAAAATGCCAAAATCTTTAGGAACTTAAATCGCCATAATGTTTGAAATTGTCTTTTATCTCACGAAGGCTTGAGTTGTAACTTTTATGTCTTTGCTTTATGGTTCAAATTGTAATAATGCACCCGCCTTCGCCAAATTAAATACCTCTACACTGCGCATTGCGTATGCATTTATTCCATCTTTAAACGGAATATTATAAAACTTTAAACTGATAGGTATTGTAACTTGGCTACAAATTGAATAAAACGCCACAAATGGTTTTAAAAAAAAACTAAGGAAAAAAGAGAAAATTTCACGCTAAAAAAATTATCCAGATCCAGACAGGGTTTATTTTGAAAAAATATTTAAGTACTTAGGTATGTCAGTTTATGCAATAGGCAACTAAGTTACGAAACCTTTTTTTTTCAGTTGCTTGTATATTGATAGAATAATCACATGAAAACCGTATTTTATGCAGAATTTAGGCCCTGGGCAGACGGCACACTTTTTGTGCGATCGAGTCTGCGGCGCACAAAAAGTCTGCATGGCGCGCAAAAAGTCGGTCGCGGATTTTTAACAGACTCAACGCACACGACGCACATCTTCGATCATTTTGTCGGCAGAGCTGTAGGGACGTAGACGCTATGGAAATCGTGCAGAGATCGCGAAGTATTATTTTGTACATAAAGTACAGAAAAAGAAGAAGAAATAGAGAATTTTGGGTACATCCTATACTTTCGGAAAGATTACTGAAGGGACAGTTCCATACTAAACATTCAATTCTGAAACAACATCCGGCAAATTTTTTCAAATTTTATAAAATTTCTGTTACTACATTTGATGAGTTGCTATTTATTTTGAGACCTGCTTTGACTCATTCAGAAACAACAATGAGGAGGTGAATTAACATAGTTACATCGACCTCTGGCGCCATGATAATAGATCGCGTGCGTTACGTCCACCCCTAGCAAATGCAGATTGCCGACTAAAGTGTGCGCCGTCTGCGTTAGCGCGCGTTGAAGCAAACGTTCAATTTTTTTCACACACTTTTTGTGCGGAGAGGCGCGCCGCGGCGCGGTGCGGTCTGCCCGAATTACACGGATTTTTTGTGCGCCGGACTTTTTGCGCGTCGTGTGCGTTACTGCATATAATTGCATAGGTTCTATTTTCACAGACTAAAAAGTGCGTCACGGATAGTCTGTCGTCTGCGCAGGGCCTTAAGGTAGTTAAAATGAAACTTAGCACATATTGCGATTTAAATTATAAAAAAATATTAGTGTAATTTTAATCCTCAGGCAACCTAGTTTTGACATCGGTTAAAAGTTTTTCAATACCTATAATGACTAAAAATTCGCCTGTTAATACTAACCTTTCCACTCTATATCTAAATTTCCTCGAAATTAGATATTATCTCGTTGGTGAGTATGGCAATTGAAATTTTATATGGCTTTTGGAATACCTATATTAAAACTAGATGTTGATTCAGCTTTTTTGTAAGATTTCACAATAATATGTTCGACAGATCTATTTTGTCTAGACCAATGGAGGGAGTTCTATTTTGGATTTCCCGGCCTAATTGATGATGGTTTTCCTAGTCTCACTCTTGGATATTCCTGGGCGAGAATTGTCCGGTAAGGGACTTTTTCTGGTATTTCTGGCGCAGGAAAGTCAGGTACAATAGGAATAGCCACATCTGGTAATCCTGGAACTGGCAACCCTGGTAAAGGATCTCCTGGCAAAGCTGGTTCAGGTATTTCTGGTACTTCTGGTTTTTCTTTTGGTTTAGATTTAATAGGTTTAGATCGAGCAGGAGTCGTATCCGTAATTTCCATGGATTTAGAAGATATATTGCTACTTCCACTAACATTTACTCTCTTCTTTGTAGCTGCCCAACATACAGAGCAGGCTTTGTTTAAATCCTTGACCTACAACATATTTATAAGAGTATTGTATTATTGTAGATAATTAAACAGGGTGTAAACGAATTCGTGTTGAATTGGATGTTTTAGATTTTATTTTATTGAATAATCAATTTTTGTTCTGACATGTCTAGATTATTATTATTATTGGTTCACGTTATTAGTATTATTTTTTGTTAATTATTAATTTAAATTGTTATATTTTTTAATTTTGTATTTTTTAATTATGATTCTTTTTTTGTAATGCATTCAGACACAGTGTAAATTGTTAATGAAAAAAAAAAGTAATTCCTTCAAAGGTATAAAAAGAAAAATGAAAAAAAATGGTTTCCCTCCCTACACTAAGGTTAATAATGGAATATAACAAAAATAAAGTGTTTAAACCCTGTTTAGACTAAACACGATTTACACCCTCTTCACCATAAGTTGATTCCTGACTTTTCGAGTTTATAAGAAACGATGATCAAAAAAATTAAACTACAACAGAGAGTAGGTACTTACCTGAGTCGATCGTAACGAGTAATATAAAAATCTTAGCATAGATTCAGAAGATTCTTGCAGTGATCGACACCTCAGACGAAAGATACTCAAGGCGCAATACATGCATGTATTATAGGACATCTTGCTCAAAATATTTGCACATTTGCCATTGTGTTTAGCCAAAACTATGTAAGTTTCAAAGTTGTAGTAGTAAATTTGTTGTAATGTAAGAACACATAGTTTTCGTTTCTAATAGGATAATTTTACTTCAATCATGATCAATCAGTATTTTAAATATTGAAAATTTTAATCAATTTAACATTTTCTCAGACACAATCACATCATTGTTTACAACATTTTACCATTTTTGACAAAGCAGATTGATAGTTGCCAAAATATGATTTAGTTTTAATTTCTAATCAAAGAGTCACTTGCCAGTATTGTTTGAAGAAAAAAAAAGTGTTTCTAAGGAGTGTACCTATAAATTATACGATTTTTACATCTCGTAACGTTCTATAATGCGCGCCACTCACTATAAGATTTTTCCAGTTGAATTAACTAAACAAATGTTTCAATTACACACACCTGTAGCTAGGGCTGCCAACTGAATCAAAAACCCTGTTTTTTTTATTCTAATGCTCAATTGCAAGTGAAACTCCCGTACCGAAATTGAGGACCTTGTTTTACACGAACTCTCTAAAACTAGGCCAAATCTGGGAAACTGTTAGGAGCCCTGCCTAAAGCAAACGTACGCAAGTTTACGATAAAATATAAGAAGTAAGTAGTCTAGAAATCAGTTACACTATGTAATGACATTTCATTATTATCATACCGGAAGGGAGAGTGGCAGCCGCCTCTCTCTCCCTCTCCGCTCCCTCTTTGGTCACCATCACCTCCTCGCAAAAGGAGGCAACGGCTTAAACAAAAAAACCGTAAACATCTACTGCTGGCCATGGGTCTTCCACTTAGGGTTTATTGTGAGGAGAATCTTTTAGCCCTTTACAGTTAATTGTGTAGCGGTACATACAATTCATGATTGGTTTGATTTATCTCAGTACAGTAGGAATAAAATAAGTTTGCCTCTCTGAAGTCAGGAACAAAACACTGAAAGCCTGGTTTCAGAGCAGCAAAGTTACTTTACGCATAGGTACTGTACCTGTCCCTTGGCTGCATTACCAGAATTAAAAGGGCGAATGTGGGTGACAGACGAGGAAGCAGGGGGGTCAACCCTATACAAACCTTACCATTTGGTTTACTCCAATTAGGTACATTTGTTTTTTAAACTTACCTAAATGCACCTACTCCTCCAATTATAAATAATGAATCTTCAACAACAGCAACACCACCATGTCTTCGAACTGGCAACTCCACTCCATGCCGAATCCACTCTCTTTTATCAACATCATATACTTTCACATCCCTCATAAAAAATCCAGTGCCTCTTCCATATTCTCCGCAAACTAACACAATCTTTGTAGGACTCCAGGAGGCAACATTCCAACCCCATAAGTTCTTTTCAGCAACTTCTAACCACTGCTGGAAACCATACTCTTCTGTAAATGTAAACATGTAATTTGTTGATATTTCTGGTTTCGTTTCTTTATTTGACCACATTGGTACTGCTGGTATAAACTTCAGCTTACGTTGGATACTCTCTGTCACTAAATTCAATACTTCATTATAGACTTTTTCAGTAAACAATTCACATAGAACAAGTTTATTTCCTTTAATTCCTTTTAGTGACAAATCAAAGTCTGTTGACAATTTGTACAGACAATCAATTACTTTCTCAGTTATACTGTTCACATAATCTTTGATTAAAACTTTCATTTCTTTTAATTCTTCACTTGTAAGTCTATTCATATCTAAACAGCAGAGTATAATGAGTAACGCATCAGCACCCATTTCTTTATTTTCAATCCATTGAAAACCAAATTTAAAGACACGTAATTCAGATTCCGTATTTAAGTATTCGTGTGATAAATACCAGAACAATTTATGTATTGTCTGTATGAACTCTGGTTTCATTGACTTAAACGAAAAGAGCCCGTATTTGAGAGAAGCTTGCTCTAATTTTGCAGAAGATGCATTTTGCGCAATTTCTCTAATTTCCATCCAGTTTGACAATGATAACTGTTGTTCTAAACAGTAGTCAATTTGCTTAGTAAGCTCTGTGATTTGTAGGAAATTAGCAGCGATGGCAAGATCGCCAATAGTAGACAGAGAATGTTCTGATAGATCAATTAATCCGAGTTCCATATATCTTGAAATAATACTCATTGAATTGGCATCTATTACCTGTAAAGTGGAAATGGTCAAATTAAGTCTACTACCTACCCTTTTCTCAACTAGTTGAGATCAGCTTCTAGTCTACCCAGATGCAGCTAAATACCAGTATTTTACACAGAGCAATTGCCATCAAACCTCCACAAACCTGTTAGTGGGCAATACCAATATCCTAAGGTAAGACCGGTTGTCAGACTTTTGATCTTCGACTACCCGTAACTGTCATAGGTATTTGTATGATACCCTGGACCAATGGTTTAACACATTCGAGTCGGCCACACTTTTCATAGAGATCATTTGCCATGCCGCCATATGAGCTCCTGGAAGGTCCACTAGCAATACATATTGCTAGTGGACCTTCCAGGAGGCCATGGCATTACGTTTGCGTTAACAGTGAACCCTCGAGGAGGGTTCCTGGCATTAGATTAAAAACCGTAAAAATACGCAACTACGTCGCAAAATAGGTGTTTGCTTCTTTCATGACGGTGCATTTTCCAAGAAAAACCTACATTAAAATGAGCCCTCCACGAGGGCACCCAGCATGGCGAATGCGACTACAGGCTGCTCCTGGAGGGCACCTGGCACTGAACGTGTTAACATGCTGTCTGAGGCACAGAGGGGTCTCAGTGTGTAACAAGTGGTCACCCATCCACAGACTGACCACGGCAAGGACAGCTTAACCTTGCAAATCTTATGATCTGTACAGTTATGAATTAGCTATGAGCCCCTCAAATTATCAAATTATGTAAGTAAGAATGAGTAATTCAATATTAACTGTTTATCTAATCCAATCTAAGTTAGCCTACAGCAGTTCACCACTGGACATAGGCCTCTCCCAATTATATTTTTTTTTAAGAAAATTATAATATTTTTTTATGTCATTATGTTTTTTTTTCTTATCTTTAATTTGGTTTGTTACCAACTTTGCTGTTGTGTTTTGTTTTTGTTGCATAATAAAAGTTATTCTATCTATCTATCTTATTAAATTTTGTCACTCGTGGTGGATTTTAGGTATGGAAATATGATTTCTGTGTAGGTACCTTTAATTTTAATTATGGTATTTAAAATAATATTTAAAAATCAGCATGTTTAAAAAAAACTGTCTCTGTGTTTTAAGTCTTTTAATAAACCAATTTAATTTTAAAGTATGCAATTAAATTAGCAGTAATGTTTTTCCTATAGTTTTTTTTAGTGTTGTAAACGCTGATTGCTCAGCTGATTTGAAATTGTGGTTGGATCAACAAGTATAGCAGGTCGTTTCCAAATCAAAAGAGAAATTAACAATTTAAATAACTACTGTCATCTCAGATAAGAATAAAGTAATACGTATTATGTATAATGTAAACGATTAAATACTTACATCTATGGAAATTTCGTGCCGCTCCTTTTCGATGTAGTTCCCGCTAAACATCGCCCGAAAATAATCACTATGTTCAATAAGCATGTCCTTTCGTACATTGAAGATTTGACCATCAATTAATAAGGAAACTTCTTGGTTGTTCTCCATTGTTTAATATTAAATGAATTAAATAATAATATTATAATCGTCAAACACTTTGTTGAAGTAGAGAACTTTTCAAACACAGACTAGATAGATAGGGAGGGGAGGGACGAGGGCACGAGGGATACAACGATCAATACCCAGACTAGATATGGATACAATGATCAATGACTCTATGCTATGACAACAATTTTTCATATGAATGAAGGGAAGGAAAGGAAAGGGGGGAGTGTTTACGTGTTTACTGTGTTTAGAATTACAAAGTGTTGCCACAATCAAATTTTCTGTTGCCTTAGTCGGTGAGCGAAGTTGCCGTGTTTTTATGGAACATAGGCCTTTCGATTGCCGTAGCACGAATGGGAAAAAATATGTTTAAAACGTCGAGCACGGTAATTATAGACACAATAGATAAGACAATTAAGTGTCGTCCTGGGACGTCAGTAAAATAAAATTGCTTATTATAAAAAGCTAGTAACAATTCTCCATATATGAATATTCAATTGAATAAATCTCTTTAACTTGAAACGAATTCCTCTTCGTCTGTTGCGAATTCGTCCTTTTTTATGGACAGTAGCAGTGCCTACTGTTCCCAATAATATTATATAAAATAAAATCCTTGATTGTGCCCAACAAAATAGGGCTAGAGTGCGCGCAAGATAACTCTGCGCGCGACTGAGGGCGTGCTAAACGTTGCCGTGATCGCAAAAGTTCAAATTACCGCTTTTTAAGCTAGACTTTTTTATCACTTAACATAATTTTCCCGTTAAATATTCCTACAATCAGGTAGTTCTACTATCAAAATTGATAAAACGGCACACACTTTGGTGGACCATGATTAGTTCCGATTTCGGCCGCGCGCAGACTTATCTTGCGTGCACTCTACCAACTTTTTGACCGAACCAATTATAAATAGGTAATTTCGTTCTATATAGAATAAAACCGTACCATTAGACAAGTGAACAAAATTGCAGTAGATTCTGTTACGGCAATAGACATGCTGCCATGGGCCATAGATTTTTAGTAATATTTGCCCGATTGCCGTAGAACGCGGCAACTACCGTTGCAATAATAATAACACATTATTATATTATAAACAACCATTATGTGTGTTATAGTATAAGTAAGTACTGTTCAAATCTTTAAGTGAATAAAGAATTATTATTATTATAATAGTAACACTGAAACTACGTCGCAATACTAAAAACTTGACCTTGAGGCAGCAAACGAAATGTCAATTACCCATTGATTTTCTGGCTCGGGAATAGAGATAGACGTAGACTTTGCAGAGGCCTTAGTATATCTAGCTAGGCGGCAAAATAAGAACGTACAACAAATTACCTATACCCTAATTCCATATCTCAGATAATTTATGTAAACAAAGAAATGTCATTGTCAAAATGACAGGTTAGTGGTACAAAACATTTTATCATTACATTTTTACTAAGTAATCATTTAAAAAATTTAAGTTAATTACAAGAACAATGCAAACAAAATACCGTAGCCAAACAATGTCTTGTGTAGTGTGTCGGAGACGCGCCTTATAATCATTTTAATCGGTCCTTTTAAGTCCAGTGTTAGACTTCTCAAAATCGGACCAAATTTCCACTTGGAACAGTTTACAGACGTTTTCATCCAACATGTGGCAAGACTTGCTACTTACAAAATTAATCTATATGAATGAGAGTTATGTGTGTTGTTGAAGATGTAAGTAGTTAAAAAAAACATCTGATTCAAGATCGGATTTCAAATCAATAGCTTCGATTAGAATTAACTATTATATAATATTTTTTCATGATGTGTCTGAATCTGAATAACTATCACTTTCAGAATCGGATGAAACAATGACAACAACAAAATGAAAAACTTATCACGATGATAATATAGCACAATAACAAAATTAACGAACACGCAGCGAAAACGGGAAAAGAAAACAAATGTATTGTTAAGACGCTAAGAAAACAACTTTGAAATTTTGACAAACGAAATAGGTACTCCTACAGTGTTACCAGTAACATAAAATACTTTATACCAGAAAATCTCCTTTTTTTAATAACTTTGTTTAAAACTGAAAATTTATAAAAATAATTACGGTATGATATTTTTTAAATAATTATTTCTAAAATCAATACATAAAAGAGAATCTAACCTTTTTTCCGGCATTTTTAGTGAATTACCATTAGTAAGATATTTTTTTGATCTGTTATCCCCTTTGTTTACATAAATTATCTGTAAGATTATCTGAGAAAAAAGGGCGGGAAATTTCAATAAGCGCGGTTGTGTTTTTTTGAATTTCTTGAATATTTTTTTCATTTTAACTTATAAATTGATCAGTAGAGTAGTTTTGTATATTTTGTAATTGTGTTGATAGTGTATATATTGTAGTGTTAGCGAAGATTTGGTAAGTTTTTATGTATATATTTGTAAAATAATATGAACGAGCCACCTGATATTGATGATCCTGGGGGTACAAACCTTCAGGTATCACAATTTATTACTGTTTCCAACGATGCATCCAGCATGGATACAGATGGATCTGTCTCCACAACTAACAGGAAACGATCAAAATCCGTTAGGGTATGCAAACATTGTAATAAAAAGCGTAAAAAAAGAAACAATTCCGATTGTAGAACTCCCAATGATTGCATGTGTGAGGATGGCGAAGTCACTCGTGACTTGAAACAAAACATAAAACATAATATCCCAGAAAATACTGCTTCCACTTTGAATATAACAACCACAACCAATCCTAATGTTGGTTATTCCAAAAATATTAACACGGACACTATGCAAAATGGAAGCAGTCCTAACAAAGAAAAAGTGTATATTCCGGTTGGCAGAAAACTGTACGAATCATCGGATGCTGCCCCATATTCGGTCCACATTCAAAGGCAGCAGGTAGAGGGGTCCACCACCCTTAATGCATTGACTTTTGGTAGATTTCTTAAAAAATATTCATTTTCGAACATTGTTAACGGAAGTCTTAAAAAAATAGGAAGAAACAGATTATCAATCTCATTTTCGGCGTACAAGGATGCAAATTGTTTTGTTTCCTCTAGTATATTACTTGAAAACAATTACAAGGCATTTATACCATCATCTAGCACTACAAGGATGGGTTTAATTAAAGGTGTTCCAGTAGAGTTGACCCCGGAAGAAATTATTAATAATATTAATGTTCCTATTGGCTGCGGTCAAATACTGAAAGCTCGTCGCCTCAATTATAAGGTATTTGATAATAATTCTCCAACATGGAAACCATCACAATCGGTAGTCATAACATTTGATGGGCAGATATTACCCAAACGAGTTTTCATGTGTTATAACTCTCTGCCGGTGGTATTGTACACTTTCCCCACAGTGCAGTGCTATAAATGCTGTCGATTTGGTCATACGAAAGCTTATTGCCGAGGGAATCCACGTTGCTATAAATGTGGTCAGGGTCACACTGGCGACACTTGCACTGTGGAGGAGGAATTCACATCCTGTTGTCTATGCTCAGGCTCACACTTCGCAACACATAAGTCTTGCCCAGAGTATGTAAGACAAACTGAAATTAAAATGACAATGGCCAAAAGTAGCATTTCATATTCTGAAGCAGCTAAACTACACAAACCGGCTACAAAATCATACGTGGATGTTTTAGCATCCACTTCTAATTTTAAAACCAAGGATACTACTCCCCAATCATCTTCTTATTCATACAAAAAAACTGTATTTTCACAACCTCGAATCCCTCCTAAAACAGCAAAAGGATATGACAGAGCGGCTCACGAACAACTTATTAAAGACTATAATATCCCCCCTCCAAGTGATGGTTGTGTACTAAATTCACAAAAAGAGAATCCTTTAGTAACTGAAATTATTACTGCTTTAATAAAACTTTTAACACAATGTAATGTCATTTCACCGAACAACGTTGCCTCTTTATTTACTCAATTTATTAATTCTCTCAATAATGGATCCCAATCCAGCCAGATTGATCCAGTGGAATTGCCGCAGTGTTAGCGGCAAGAAAAACGATCTTTTGTATTTAATTAACAAGTATGATCCATTTATTATTACTCTTTCGGAGACTTGGCTTAAGCCAGAATCTTTATTTAAGATTTCTGGCAACGCCAGTCTTCGAGAGGATAGATCTGATGGGTATGGTGGTGTAGCTATACTCATCAAAAAATCTTTTTCTTTCTTTCATCTTCCTCTTCCTTCTCATAGCACTAATCTATCAATTATTGCTGCCAGTGTAAATAATATCTGTTATGTTTCTGTATATATTCCACACCCGTCAATTGAAACTCTTTCCGAAATGAATAACATTCTGTCTTCATTACCTAAGCCGTTTATAATTTTAGGGGACTTTAATTGTCATCACATGTCGTGGGGATGTTCATCAAATAATAGTTATGGCGAGAGATTAATTGATATTATTGATGACCACAACTTGTGCATTTTGAATACAGGTGTACCTACTCGTCGCAATAGTCCTTCTGCGGGTATTAGTGCAATTGACCTATCTTTTTGTTCACCTAACTTAGCATGTACTTTATCATGGGAAACTTTTTCTTCTACTTGTGGCAGTGATCACTTTCCTATTGTAATTACTTTTCCCTTTAAAAATAAATCACTTGCGAGGCGAAATCCTCGCCTAAAATATAGATTGCCTGATAGTAGTAATAACCTTTGGGAACAATTTAAATCTAGCGTTGAGCGTAATATCCCATCAATCCCAACCGTTAACAATAGCAATGAACCACTTTGTGCTGATACTTTAGCAAGGATTTTGATTAAGTCTGCTGATGAAGTGTTTCCTATTAAAAAAAGAACACCTAACTGTATTCCGTCTCCACCTTGGTGGGACAGTGATTGCACTGCTGCTATTCGGAGACGAAAAGTAGCTGAAAAATCGTATTGTGAAGATTCTACGAATGAAAATTTTGATACTCTTACTCAAGTTATTAAGGACACACACAAATTTCTAAAAAAGAAGAAAGCTGATGGGTGGAAGAAATTTTGTTCTTCCATTTCACCAGAAGTTAGTTCGTCCATAGTTTGGCGTAACATAAGAAGATTTAGATCAGCGTTTAATGAGTCTTCTTCATCCAATTTGCCCCTTTCTTTAACGGATAATTTTTTAGACAAACTTGCCCCTCCTACTGCTCCTTCAAAACCTTTGTTTTGTGCTTCTATCTCCTCTTCTGTCTCGTGCTCCAGCTCTACGTTAGATTCTCCTTTTTCTCTTTCTGAATTAAAAGGCATAATATTCAATTTAAAAGATTCAGCCCCAGGTGACGATGGTATTCCTTATTCCTTTTTTGCTCACCTTAGTGATTGTACGTTATCTGTCTATTTAAATATCCTAAATTCTATAATGATCACACGTAATTTCCCTAAATCTTGGAAGTCTCAAAATATAATACCTATTCTGAAGCCTGGTAAATCCCCTGATGATGCATCATCTTACCGGCCTATAGCTTTATCATCTGTTCTTAGTAAAATTGCTGAACACTTAGTTAAAATTCGTCTTGAATGGTTCATTGAAAATCATAATTTATTATCTCAGAGCCAATACGGATTTAGAAGAAGTAGAAGTACCATGGATTGTATTAGTATTCTAGTTACAGATATAAGGACATCATTTTCCTCAAATGAGTCGGTAGTTGCAGCATTTTTAGACATAACTTCAGCATATGATAATGTTATTTTAGACATCCTTTTTAAAAAACTCAACTACTTAAATGTCCCACAATTTCTCACTAATTTTATTTTGAGCATTTTGTATGACAGGACTATAAACGTTTCCTTAGATGAATCAAATCATAAAACAAGACATTTATGGCGAGGACTTCCCCAAGGCTCCGTTCTTAGCCCTTTACTATATAATATTTATGTGTATGACTTGGAGTCTAGTATTAACAGGGAAGTAAAAATAATTCAATATGCTGATGACTTGCTTTTGTATCAGTCAAGTCCATCAATAGATAAAGCTTCTGCGACAATATCAAATTCCTTAATTCTTTTAAAAAATTGGTTAGATAAGAATGGCTTACAATTATCTTCTGCCAAAAGTACTATTGTTCTTTTCTCCAGAAAACGATTACCTCCCCCAGTTATAATAAATTATGACAATAATCCGATCCCTGTCAAGAGTTTTACTAAGTACTTAGGTGTCATATTGGATAGCAAATTGTCAGGTGTTCAACATACTGACTACATAGTTGGGAAGTGCGAGCGTCTCCTAAATATTATACGATGTCTTGCTGGCGTCTGGTGGGGCGCCCATCCCTTCTCCCTCAAACTTATCTATAATGCAGTAATCAGAAGTGTAATGGATTATGGAGTATTTGTGCTGGAGCCCTGCAACAATACAGCTCTTGCAAAAATAAACAGTATCCAACATAAAGCGTTAAGAATAATTACAGGCGCCATGAAATCAAGTCCTATAAATGCGTTGCAGGTTGAATGTGGGGAATCTCCATTACACTTACGGAGACAGTTTTTATCCGACAGTTTTTTATTTCGGGTTCTCCAGTTTTCAAATCATCCTTTGTTTCTTTCTCTTCAATATCTCTCTGATCTTGTTGCTACTTCTAGTTATTGGATACATAAAAAACCTCCATGTTTAGTGATTAGCTTCCGAAAATTTCTGTCTCTCCAAGCACCTACTCACCGTTCCTTAGTTCACCCTCTATTTAGTTCAAATTATGAATCGTTGATATTAATTCCGGATATACATTTAAACATCCATATTGATAAGGAAGATAGTAATGCTAATGTAAGTTTTAATTCCGTTGTTGATCAAAACTGGCATGATTGGCATCATATTTATACGGATGCCTCTAAAATAACATCTGATAGTTGTGTCGGGGTCGGGATATTTCATCGCCAATTTAACATTGTCCAAAAGATTAAATTTCCTAAGGAGACATCCGTATTCACAGGTGAATGTTACGGAATTTTTAAGGCTGTAGAATATATAGTTTTAATGAAATTAAATAAAGCGATAATATTTTCAGACGCTCGAAGTGTTTTGCAAACTCTGGCCAAATTTCCATTCAAATCTCAATCTCATTTCCCTTTAGTAATAGAAATTAGGAAAAAAATACAAGAATGTGTATTAAAAGGTTATAGAGTATCTTTTGCGTGGATTCCGGGGCATGCTGGTATCAGAGGAAACGAAAGAGCTGATCGTCTAGCAAGGGAAGCAATAGAGTGTGGTGATCTGTTTCCTTTTAAAAACTTCTGCCATGATTTGTCTGCTCTACCTCGTATATATCTCCGGGAGTCCTGGGATAATACTTGGTCGGTCAGTGGTCAGGTCAAGGGTAGAAGCTACTACCAAATTCAACCTTCAGTTCCATACAAACCTTGGTTTCGTGATGTGAAGTTTAGCAAGTTAGAGTCGAGCATTTTAATTCGCATGAGGCTTGGTCATGTTTGCACTCCTGCCCACCTTGCTAAGCTTCGCATTGTAGACAGTGCTGCTTGTGAGTGTGGAGCCGACGTGGCAGATCTGAATCATATAATACTAGGTTGTCCATTATATGACCGTACCTTACTATTTAATAAGTTAGTTTCTCTTCACATTCCTCTCCCTACTTCTATTTATGTATTATTAATTAGTAATAACATATTAGTATATAAATGTATATCTTTATTTATTCAGTCTAATAATATAAAAATTTAGTTAGTTTCATAATTATCTATTGTTCTATATAAAATATCGTTAAATGTCTAATTTGTTTAATAATGTGTAATTTATTTATTTTTTTAATCTGAAGTACTTTACTGATCTCAAAATTTCGCATATTATTACAGTACTCTTGATACTCTTGCTTGTTTCCCTAACTTTTAAACTTGTCATTGGCAAAATGGCTAAGGCTACAATTGCCAAATAGAAGAAAAAAAAAAAAAAAAAAGATTATCTGAGTTAGGATTTTAGGGTATAATCTAGAAATAATTTGATTATTTTGATTGTGTTTCATGCAATGTTGCTATGAACCGCCTTGATTATGTTTTACCACACACTAAGGGCCATCGCAAACTGGGGGACTTGTCGCCGCGTCTAGTCGCGGCGTTGTCATTTGCATCTGGCGTCTTGTCGCCGCGACTAGACGCGGAGCTGTCGCTTGCATCGGCGACTAGTCATTATGACAGACGTCGCGCAGGAAGCGATCATTAGTAGTAAAGTATTCGAGAGAGAAGGCCGTGTTGTTTCACAGCGAGACTGACGCTACGCTGTCGCGCGACTGTCGTCGTGTGTGCGCGTGCACAGCGCGACTAGACGCGGCGACAAGAAGCGAGCGAGCGCGACTCCCCTAGCTTGTCGTCGCGACTCCGCGACTCTGACGCCAAGTATGCAGAGCTTTGAACAAAATATATGAAAATTGTCGGCCGCAGCCTGTCGTCGCGTCTAGTCGCCGAGCTGTCGCTGTCGCGTGTCGCCTAGTGTGCGCTTAGGCTTACTCTAGAGAGATTGTTATAATATATTATTGTACTCATTGCTTAATTTACTGAGCACAGAATCAAAAGCTAACATCTGATATTTTTGAAAATAATATCATACATGCACGCGTCGCGCAGAAATCTGTGCCGGCTGTTCGAGTTTAAATCGAACACTCAGCGAATATGACTAATTGCATCGAATGCAAGTATGCACATTCGCTCGTTCACCCAAAATTGAGCCAGTTCGCGATCACGTTTCCTGTGAGACACCACGTACCTACTCAAAACCAATACCATTACCATTTTACCATAATTTACCAATTAGTTAATCGTACCTATGTAGTTTACCATTTCTTGTAATTATAAATAATTATAGTGAGTGATTATAGTGAATATAAGTATTTTCCTTACAATTCAAGACTTTAACTTTTACCAAATATATCTTACCATATATCAATACGAGAAAGGTGTTAGTCACCATAGCACGAACACTACTTTCTACACCGGCACTACAACGAAGCGCAGAACAGAGCAGTCGCATGTCTGCGTCGCACGCGTCTGCGCCGCAGCGTACGCAGCTCATAATACGTTCATACATTTCAAAATCTGCTGAGCGAGTATCGCTGAGCGAGTATTATCTTTGATAGCTCTTGTCGCTAAGCGACAAACTAGTGAAGCGAGTCCTCGCCGGCAGTGTGAACAGTCAGCGATCGACTATTAATATATGCATCTCTTTTGTTTACACGAAATGTATATCTATTTGTACTTACGTTTCTTGAGCGAGAAAATAGCCGACACGCCGGCCGGCGGTGGGACAACTGCATTACTGCATACCACACGTACGCAGACCGCCCAACTACGCGGACGGGCTGTGTTTGGCGTCAACGGATTTCTTAGTGGTCAATCAAACTGCACAAGTGGGTGCGGGGGCGGGCGCGGGCGCTCGGGTCTTGGCGTCTGCGTGTTCACAGTAGTGCTGAACGACCTATCGTACGCACTACACGCGCAGTCACCTAACAGCCGCTATATCACTGTGAACGATACGGGCGGACTGAACCATTAGAAATACCCGCGCCACCGCGCCCGCGCCCGCCTCATGCAGGCGCGCGACTCGCAGGCGCACTGTGAATGCAACTGGCGTCTACGTACATTTGATTTACACGCGCCGGTCTCCACTCTGAAATACGGCTTACGGGGTGTCCTGCGTCAGCGACTAACGCGATGCTGCGAACGCGATCAAAACAATGGCATTCTCTGCTGGCGGCCTATGTAGCAGTCTGCGGCGAGACGCGACGTTACGTGTATTTTCATCGCGTCGTGTCGCATCGCGTCGCGTTTATCGCTTACGCTGGACACCGCGTTAGTAGAAACCATTGCGGCATGAGATCCGCTTCACCGCCTACCGCGACGGTGTGCGGTGCAGTGTGTTAATCGCCTATAAAAGTATTCATGGTTTTTTAAGATCAAAAATAAAACTCAGGGATAATAAGAAACATGAAACTATTTATTTTGTAAAGTGTAAAACTTCGCCGCCGCGCCGCTCTGAAACCAACCTATGAGCGTACTGTTTTACTTTACCTACTCTTTGGTTCTGTTTCTCATTTTAGAGGAGCGAAGTTATTAGGTAGTTATGTACTCGTAAACTAACTTTGCCGCTTTGAAAACAGCCTTTGAGCGTTCTGTTCCTCACTTCAGAGGAGCAAAATTATTTTACACGTACTGTTTAATAGATGTTCTCAAGAACATGGAATTTCGTCCAACTACGGTTGTAATAAAAAAAAAACGAAGCGAATTTAAGTAAGGTCAACCGGGGCATTTGCGTCTTCGGGGCAATTGCGTTTATTTGAAATAATTTTAAATCTGTTTGAAAACCAACCTCTCCTGCCATCTAGTTTTGTTTATTTTGAATAAATTCACAACGTATAATTTAAATAGATGGCGTTGAAACGCATAAATTCAAAATATCGGCCATATTTAAAATCACTTGTTTTTTGTAAAGTGGTGCTGCACGAGGTGAGTGATCAAAATCCTTAAGAATCCATATTTTTTCTCGGTTTTCCGTTTTTATTATAAAATATATATAAATAATATAATATAGGCTGTCTATACCAATAGTTATTTTTATTGAAATCGTTTTACTTGTGTAGAAATGATGATTTAATTTTTTTAGGTTAGGTCTGGATGTTTGGGGTAAATGCATCTGCTGTTTAGGGGCTATTGCGTCTCTATGACGCATTTACCCCAAAACCAAAGATCTTAAACCTTTTGTTTTGTGTTTTTTTTTTGTATTTTGTAGTTAATTTTATTTCGTAATTATGTGTTTCTTAAAGCTTTGTTTAGCGATAAATTTAAATTTGCCTTTCTTTTTTTTATGAGAAATGAAGCGTTTTTTTTGTTATAGTGAAGTTATCAATTTGTGTTGCAGGTAAGTAAATTAGAATACGACCACAATGGTTATATTGATATACATTGATATCGATAAATATTTAGAAAGAAATGACTTTCAATATTACATATAGCAGAAACTTATCTGGCCATGGCATAAAACACATTTTATCTGGTCACATGATGTTTCGGATGTAGACAGTCCCATGCGACACTGACAAGTCAAGATTGTTTTAGTAAATTACCGTATTCGACAGATTTTATAGACATCCATTGGTAGTAAAACGTTTTTATTGCAATTTAAATTTTGTAATATTCGTCTAATGTAACTTGATTTTGATTAAACTTCAAAAATGTACTGTTACTTTTATTTAGCACCCATTTAAAGGTTTTTCTAGGATAGAGTTTATTCTAATTTTGCTTTCACAAATAAAATGTTCTTAACGTCTGGATTTGACAGGGGGTAAATGCGTCTAAGAAAAAATAGTCGCATTTTCCCAGTTTTTATGATATAGCTTGTAATTATTGTTTAATATTTTTATAATTTACTGAAAGATTCGTATACAAAACTTTAATCGAAGGAAAATATATTTATTTCAGCCTTCAAACGTCACAGGTTTAAAACTTATTTAATAAAGACGCGTTTGCCCCAATACGGGAAAATGCGTCTTTACAAAAAAATTTTTATTTACTCGTATTTACTGTAACTAATGGTAGAAACAATTAATTAAGGTTGAAGACAGATAATTTCTATATACATTTGTATTAAAGATTTTTCTCATAAGTTTATAATTAGTGTGATATGAATTTTTAAAAGCGTGTATAGGATTTATATGACGCAATTGCCCCGGTTGACCTTAATGAAAACACATGAAAATCATAACATTAATAAATAAAGATGTTTCAGTATACAAACGACGGCAAGATTCTTGACACCCTGAAAATTGATGCAGCAAGAACATGTAATTTGAAATTATATTTTAAACATTATCGGGTCGTCCATTAATCACGTGATGTTTTTTAGTAACTTTTTAAACCCCTCCCCCTCCCCTTGGTGATGCGAGGTGAGGTTATAGAATAACCCCCTACCCGAAATAACGTGATTTTTTGGATAATTTATTATTAAAATGGAAATTTCAGGATATTGTCTTTAAAAACAGATAAAATCTAATTTAACTCTGGAACAGGCAGATATTTAGGTTGCAGATTACACCTACACCCCCTCTCCCCCTTTGTGATATTTCGTGATTTTTCCGATCCCCCTTCCCCCCCCCCCCCTTCGAGTCTCACAATTAATGGACGATCCCTATAAAATATGGCTTTCATAAAGTGCGATGCGCGGATGGATCATAGCAGTGCGATGCGCGGTCGAGTACGGACGTATTAGTGCTGCTCGGTACGAATATTAATTTCGCGTATTGCGCGGCTATAGCCGCTGCCCGATTTTCGTCGCTATGAGTTCACAACCGCTTATAGCCAACGAGCTGCTGGCATTCATCAAGCATGCCATCGACTACATGGACGAGGTCAGCATCTTGCAAATCTGCAAGTCTGGCTTCAAAGAAGAGGAGATCAGCAGTGCCAAGTTGTTGCTGTTTCAAACGCTTGGCAAAGTTGACCAGATGCCGTCCCGCCGAAGGGATGGTGGCGAGAAGAGTGTCCAGGACATCATCACAATGATGAAGAACACGGACCCAGATGACGTGCCCGCTTTCGTGGCGATGGAGCTGCATAAGCTGCCCCCCGTCACGTTCGACCACGTCGACGTCACCAGGCTGCTGAAGGATATAACGTACCTAAAAGCGAGCCTGGCCGAGGTACAGTCCAAGCTAGAGGTGTCGAATAACACCATAGGAGACCTGCGTGCCGAAGTAGGGTTGTTGCGCAACGCTGTTTCGGTAAGTAGGTCACCTGACGCCTCTAACGTGAACATTCGTCGCGGGGCGCAAAACGCTTCCATCGGCAGTTTTGAGTCGGCGAGCTCTACTGCGTCACCAGCTGCCGATATTGCATGCGTTGCACCTTGCCCCGCCGCCGTCGTTGCTTCAACACCGGTGGAAGTAGTGAGTAATGTAGGTACGTCGACCCCTAAACGCGCCTACGCTGCTATCGTCGCCACACACAAACCTGCTATGTCGCAAACAAAGCGGCAAGCAGAAAAACCAAAAGGGGGTAACCAGGTATCGGTCAACAAAGATCTGAAACAGCAGGGTCCACATAAGGACACAAGAAGAAGAAGCCTCCTTGTCGAAACCAGTGCGGTACCGCGCTGGCAGGACCTAACATGCTGCTGCGTCCAGCAATACCGACGACGCTGCTGTACGTGTCCAGATTACATCACTCCACGAAGGTTGAAGAGATCGTGGAGTATGTTCGGGTGAAGACCAACTGGACTTTGAGGGTCGAGAAGTTGGAGTCGCGCCACAACACAAATTTCAAGTCGTTTGTGGTGCGTGTTCCGACTAATCAAATTGAGACCTTCCTCAAAGAAGAGTTTTGGCCGAAGGGTGTCATTTATCGACGATTTCGCGGAAGGCTACACGACACCACGCAGCGCAACACGACGCCGTCACTTCGTGTGCAGTAGTTTTAGATATTATGTATTAGTTTATAGTTACGTATTGTTTTTACTATTTATGTATTTGTTTTCTATGGGCCAAGTTGCCTGAAATAAATGATATTATTATTATTATTATAAAGGCTTCTTATTACGGCTTATATTCTATCGGGGATATTTTCGATCAAGTTTCGGATATTACTTTGAGGAATTCCCATTCTTCTGTAGCAGCAATCCTGAGCAGAAGTCAACTTCCGCAATTTAACTTTGCGAATGCATTTATCTAAATCTACTCTCTTTGATTGGAAATAAATAAACAAGCATTTGTAGGTATACATATTTCTCCATCACAATATTTGCCAGTTGTAGGTCCGTTAAGCTTCGTAAGTTCTTATTCTGAGCTTCGTAAGCCCGTTTTCAAAAGACTGTTGTTCAAAATTCAAATTATACTCAGTTCAACGGCAGATGAGTCCTGACATAGCGGTCATATCATAAATTGCAGCCGTGAGGAGACTGCTATCGAAAAAACGTAAAAGACATCATCAAAAACCGTAAAATAGGTACCTAGATAAATTATCGATGTTTTGTTTTTTAAAAATATTTGATATTCTTTTTATGGCAACGTTTTGTGGAGAAACGTCAGGACTCCCTTGGGGTGAAAATGGTAAAGGGAAATCTTCTTTTTCTACACAATTTTAATTGTTCTCTTAAACAGTCAACCTGTTTTCTTAAATACAAATTCCTTGCTCGCAACCGGTGTATTATTTTATTTTTGTGTATCAGCCGGATTTTTAGTTTTCTGGTTTGAAGAGTATCGGTCTGAAGTGATGGCTGCGTATTAGAGACACTCGCTGTAAGTGTATCACTCCTCTCTTCAGTATCCTTAAAAAAACATAATTTAGGTCATCAGCTGGCATTTTAGTACAATAATAGTTAATATACGTCAAGCTAAGAGATGAAGAAGCAGAACGAGTATTAATCAGTTTCGACATTGGTGCCGATTCTCATGTGTACAAACTAAACTTCATTTAGGCTATTGCCATCTTTTTCACTCTGATAGAATAAGAAAGAGACGGAAGTAATAATATATGAGAATAATAAATGAGAGCTGTCAAATTTAGTTCAACTAAATCTCCATACATTTTTAGACGACACGTCAGAATGTGTCGTCTAAAAATACGGCGAAGTTCAAGGCGTAAACTAATTTGACATCTCTAACTTAGTTTTTATCTATCACCGTCATTTTCTCGCGCTGTATGTTAGTAAAAGATAGCAACTCTCTAATTTTAGCTTAGTTAGTGAACAAGACAATCGGCACTATTGTCGCTTTATTGTAACCGGTAGTCGATGTTCTTAAGACTTAAAACGCACTAGCGGCCAGCCGCATTACGGCGTGCCATACGTAGTATCTACTAGTACGTCTGTGGGCGTGCCGCGTGCGGCTGGCCGCATATCGACTTTTATATGAAACCGCATGATCTCAACGCACTGATTTCCGGCCAGCCATCGTGCGCCAGTGCGTTTAGATCATGCGGTTTCATGTAAAAACCGATGTGCGGCCAACCGCAAGCGGCACGCCGTATTGCGGCTAGCCGCTAGTGCGTTTTAAGTCTAATTCTTCCTAAAAATAAAAAACACGTTGTCAGCGCATTTTATAGCAAAACTGTAAACACAGAAACTTCGTCCATTGGCTATATTTTTACAATCAATTTGAAGCAATACAATTTGGGGACTGCGTGCACATGCTATGACATCTAGTATAACTAGTATATATATTTAAGGGCCGATTTTTCAATCGTTAGATAAATTTTATCCAACGAATAAATGTGATGGTGATTGATAGATTTTCTATACAAAAGCTGTCAAAACTTCAAACTTATTCCCCAGATAAAAGTTATCTGACGATTGAAAAATCAGCCCTAAGTAAAATACACTAAATACCAACATAATTATTATCAACATCCACTGCTGAATATGAGCCTCGTCAATGACCGAAAAACAGAGTTTATCCGAAATCGTGTTATTCCTTCAAACCGCATCTGCTGGTGAGTCAGATTGACTCTCCATGGTTATTTTTTTTCAGATGCAACATAATACAACAAATTGAAAACACGCTTTTTTGTTTCAGAGTCATTTTAGCGCCCCGAGTTAACTGACTGCTCGGAGCAATATCCCGCTAGTCGTATTTGACAGCTGTATTGCCGTGAAATCGTTAATTTTTGCGTGGCACCGAAATATTCCTTAAAATAAAAAAAATGTTTCTTTTTTTTTGAAACCATAAGAAATGGTTTGGAAACGATAACATACACCAAAAACAAGTTTATTTTTTTATTTTTTAAATAATATTGAATCCCGCGCTTTTTTAATCTTTAACAGTAATGTGATTTTAAGGAATTAGGCGTCGTCTTGACAGAACCCGAATGCGCGATCATCGTAAGTTCGCGCGAACTTAGCTCGTACGATCGCGCGATCAAACATATTGACGTCGAATAGGTGTCCTAACAGACGTTCACGCGATGATCTCGTCGCGTCTACGGAGAGCGGGGTGAGGGGCAGGGCAGGACAATCGCGCGTCTTGCTGGCCGGTCGCCATTTTAGGAATATGTTTTGAAGACGGCGCAGTGCACGCTACTTTCTTTGCTGCCGCTCACATCGTTTATTCGCGCGATGATTGCCTATTCACTTTCTATTATGACACCCAGTTTTTGTCATCACGCGAGCACGCGATAGGCGCATCGCTAACTCGCGCGATAGTCGCATCGCTAACTCGCGCGATAGTCGGATCGCTAGCACGCGCAATGATTGCGCATTCGCGTTCTATTAGGACGACGCCTTACACGAATTCGGTTGCATCCTGTATGTTATAGAACGGTTAAAGAGGATTTTGTTATAATTCTCAAGATTGACACACATTAGTAGACAGGAGGACGCTGCTGATAAATGTCTTCAAGGCCTTTTACAAAATACAAGGGCCTGTAAGGCTAGGACCATACGTTGCTGGTTCGGATCTGGCTCTCATATATTTTCAAGCTGGAAACATGACGACCGGTCCGTAAATGTATGAGAACCTGAGCCTTACTGGCGTCGTCTAGTGATAGCCTACGAGTCTAAGAATGGTCCTTTTCTTTACTGAGAAAGCCACGGAAATATGTTTAATGGAGTTACCGTGCTTGGAGGGACTTTCAAAGTTGGTATGGCACCCTCAACCAATATCCTCCTGTTGTTTGTAAGTTTTTGGAAACTCTCCGACGTAAAATGTTCCGAACAGATAACACTTGTTCTAGTAGGCTGCCAGTTTTCTCCATGTCCACAAAATTCACGCCATTTTTTCTTCAAAAATGGATCGTTTGGGAATCTGTTAAAAACAAAACCGGTGAAGAGCGTGTTCGGCGCACACACTAGGGTTCAAAAACTATTGACGTAATTAAGTAAATGAATCGATTTTAGTTCTATAATTTCTTTTTGTATATAAAAAGTATTATAATAAAATAAAACAAAAAAGAAAGAGCGAGACGTAATATGTGAACCGGTGAACCTCTGCAATTTTCGTTCTTTTAATAAATTATTCACTATTTAGCTTAAAGGACATAGCATCCGAGCCAGGAAAAATATTGTTAAAAACACTATGACAAGTATGACAAATGACAACCAGTGGTCTCGAACCTACCGATTTTTCGGTATTTCTACCGATATGGGACCGCTTCTACCGAAATACCGAAATGTAAACAATTTCTCACGATTTTTGAGAACAGGAGGTCCTTCCGATTATTTACCGACTTTACACTTTTAAGTTGGCAACCCTTTTAATTTATGTTAATGTTACGGGGAAGTCCTCAATTCCATATATTTTGGGGAATATCCTTGTGTCCTACAACTAAGAAATAGGCTGTCTTCTGAATCAATCACTGGTCTATTACATGCAAAACGACTCTTTAATACAGCTAATTGTTATGATTTTGAAATTATTTCGAAGATGACCGCGGCTATGGCCAAAGAATATTGGTATAAAAAATAATTATACTAAGTGTGATTGTTATAAATTAGTCTAAGTTTTTTTTCAATAAATAAACGATTTTTTTGTCAAATACCGATTTTGGGTACAAATATACCGATTTTAGCTGGCAACTCTACCGATCTCGCTCTTTGACGTTCGAGACCACTGATGACAACAACATAAGTCTTGGTACAGGGGTGAATTATTTTTGCATTATAATGCAAAATGTATGTATATTTGCCAGAAATAATACTTACTTGTGATAGGAAATTTTATGCTCCCGTCGGTTTGAGGTAGCAGATCTCCTTTTGCAGGATAACACCGAACAACTAACCATTTTTGCACGAGTCCTACGTCGCGACACAAAACGATACAAAATGGCCAAATATCGCGAATGAACTAGTTTTTATAAATGTCTATGGATATGTGACACTTGATTTTTGTCAGAGGGGCATACTATGCGTATTCTTACCATAGAAGTAATAATACGTAATTCTTACTTACTCCCACCTACTGGGTCAGACAGTGACACCGTATATTATGCTATGAATTATGATTTATTGTAGAGCTGTAAATGCAACTGAAATAGTGTAGTAAAGTGTGGTTCGCAGTCTATGATCTACACATAGAAGTAATAAGTACTAGAAGCGCGCAAGATAAGTCTGCGCGCGGCCGAAATCGGAACTAATCATGATCCACTAAAGTGTGTGCCGTTTTATCAATTTTGATAGTAGAACTAGCTGATTGTAGAGTGCGCGCAAGATAAGTCTGCGCGCGGCCGAAATCGGAACTAATCATGGTCCACCAAAGTGTGTGCCGTTTTATCAATTTTGATAGTAGAACTACCTGATTGTAGGAATATTTAACGGGAAAATTATGTTAAGCGATAAAAAAGTTAAGCTTAAAAAGCGGTAATTTGAACTTTTGCGATCACGGCAACGTTTAGCACGCCCTCATTCGCGCGCAGAGTTATCTTGCGCGCACTCTAAGAATGTTTAACGGGAAAATAATGTTTAGCGATAAAAAAGTTAAGCTTAAAAAGCGGTAATTTGAACTTTTGCGATCACGGCAACGTTTAGCACGCCCTCAGTCGCGCGAAGAGTTATCTTGCGCGCACTCCACGGATATATACTCTTATCTATGCAGTCTACCGAATCTAAGATCAAGTATGTAACTAGATGGAACATTTTTAAAATGAAAAACTTGCTCTAGTTCATCTCTTCACTCTAATGAGAGATGATCCGAGGGAAAAAGAGACGAACTTGCTGTCATGAGTATACACGTCAAACGAAATGAAGCTTAAATGAGTTGAAGATCCTGAATGCATTTATAATATGATTAGAGATGAGGCAGAATAATCTAGGGACGGTATCGATACTTTAAATATTTATTTCCTTAAAATTTAATAATTAATGACTTTCGAATTTGAAACGTTTTTGCAGCGACGTGACTATTCAAAAACGCCTTTCAAAATGTAAAAATTCCTTTCATAAATAAGTAATTAATTTAACTAAAAAATCACTCAAACTAAATACAGTTTACAATAGAACTAAGAATGCGTACGACGTGAATGATGATAATTGACACGGCGTATCGTAGTTGACTTATCGTTTTAACGCTTAGCAGACTGGAGCAGTGGTGGTCCAGAAGTAACGGCGCCAACGCCACGGTTACCATGGAGTTTCTTGTCGGCTCATCTCCATAGGACTTACTTTTTGGAACCGTGCAACTAAATTGTCGAGACATTTCCTAAATGCATGTACTGTGCCTATTAGAAATAAAACGTTGAATTTGAATTTACCAAGTTGTAGGTCGCGGGTTCGAACCCAGGCAGGCATGCACTGTGTAATTTGTTTTGTCAGTGCTCTTAAAACTGTAAAGGAAAACGGCACGTCCAAGATCCAAAAAATCCAATACATGTGTCATCCATCAATCCACATTGGGGCTGCGCAGTGTATTACAGCCCAATCCCTTCTTTCTAGAGAGGAGGCCTGTGTCCCCGCAGTGTTGTGCTTATGCTTAGAAGACGTGTGACGTAACACTTAAGCTCACATTTTGATGTTGCTTATGTGTGGGTTACATACCACTGGAATTTGCTATATGCATAGGTATCTACTTACTCAATCACTCTTCTATATTTGGAGGACTGGGCTATAACAAAGGTGAGTACAAATTAAAACAGATAGCATTTGATCAAACACGTTTATTCCAAAATAATAAGAAACATTTTAAAATATAAAAATTACATTACAATGAGCAATCTTCAACTTCAAGGAACCCGTGCCTCGGAGAGCATGTAAGGGCCAAAACACACTTAGCGTATCTTGCGCCATGTACTGCGCGAGATACGCGACGCAAAATACGCTTATGTATCGCGTTAGCTGCTAAATCTGCTCCCAACATAGTTGGGAAAGGCAGAATTGAAAGTCAAATTCAAGGAATAATATTGTAGTCACAGTGGTCAAATACTTGAATAACCCTATCATTATGTAGTGGTTGTCCATGTAATTCAAATATTCGAGTATTCGCCTCATTTTACTGTTCGAATAATAAGAGCTAAGGTATTCGAGTTTTTTAAGTAATGGTTTGCCATGTAATATTCGAACGCAAGAACGCTTTAAGACACGCGCCTACGCGTATCCAATCACTTGGCGGGGGATGCTAACTAAACTAATTTGTCCTCATTTTAACGGACTGCAACCTACTCCGACTAGATCGGTTAGATAAAGTTAGAATTATGATGACTCGGCTGTTAGCGGTGGCTGGCGAGCGGTAGTTTCGACCTGGTCGTAGATTACTTATGTAAGGCACCCCGACCGAATCGGTTAGATTAGGTTAAAACAAACGCGTCACACAAACGCGCGCGAGTTTAACTATGCCCTTTTTACTGGGAGAGCTATAAAAGCATGGGGCAGAAGCGTCGTCATTCTCTTCTTCAAGAAGAGCGAAGATTTTATTGAAGAATTATAAATTTCGCTTCTGAGCCATGTCTAAAAGTTGTTTTCGTGAGTTGTTATAAATCGTTTCGCGCAAAGATTCGATGAATTTCAACCACCGAAGCAGGTCGGGTTTGGAAAAAGATATGGCACCATAGACCACCGCTTTCATCTGTCATCATCAATAAGTACGTCTGTCTCCTGTTTGTAAATTCATCACGCAAAATCTAAAGATCACCATTTACAAAACAATACAAAACAAAAATCCATGATTTTGTTAATGGTGGTAATAACATTAATATTGTATACCTTTGTTTTGTTAGAAATAATTTCAAAACTTTTATTACGTATTTACAATTTACGGCTTTTACACTGTTTTTAAAAAACTATTTGATTTTTGATTTTGGCCACCAATAACTAGCTGATCCTAACTGATTAATTAACTAAATTATACAAATCATTCTACCAACTTAGAAATCTTAGGGCCAAGACATACTTAGCGTATCTTGCGCAGTACGCGGCGCAAGATACGCGACGCACGCGTAAGTGTGGCTGTAGCCGCTGAAAATACGCCGATTATAGTTAACTTTACATCGCTCGAAACTTTACTCGTTCTAGGCCCCATTAGCACAGTAGGCTCGGCTTATCAACGAACAACGCGCGCGGTGAGGTCGCGCAAAAGAATTTGTATGTATACGCGTAATGCGACGAATCATGAGCTGCGCCAGATACGTTCAGTGTGTCTGCAGCCTTATAACTATTTTGTTAAATTGAAGTTAAAACTTAAGATATTGATATAATTGAATTATTCTACAACCTTAAACCTAATAAATAATAACATAGCTTACAAAACAAAATGTACATAAATACTTATACATTTAAATATTAATTGAATTCCATGTAAAATAAACGTATTATCACTATAATTATGTACCTTTGATATTGATTGTTCTGAAAATATAGTGGGTACGGCATCACTACGTAGAGTTCTTTTTTTGTAACCTTCACGGTAGCAATCCACTCTAAAATGGAATGAACATAATTTTGAGTACTGTGAAGGAGTCCAATTTTGTCTTCCAAGATTACGTATCCACTTATATCTGATTTTTGGTTCCAAAGGAAATCTAAAAAAAAAACATTATATAATTACATTATAAATTATATAAATGTTGTATAATGATGTTCGCACTTATACCTAACTGTATTTCTACTATTATCTTAAGCATTCACTTATAAATAGAAATATTTAAAGTGAACATAATTATAAAGCGACTGAGAAAAATATCGATATTGTGGAGCTTCCCTACTTGTGCGAGTAAAGGTAGATGATCTGCCAAAAACTCTTTGTAAAATACAACAATGTTATTTCTTGAATAAACTACGTTGTATATGCTTACTGAAACTTGATAAAACTTTTAGTGATTACTAATACTAAACCTAATTGGCTTAAAACGGCATTTGGGAACAGTCTTTTCGTATAAATGAGTGTCGATAACTTACCTATGGAAAGATAACTTGCTATTATTTTCACTTAGAACACTCATACGGCTCTTACAGCCGACTGCAACACAAGCCATATTTAATGGGGCAAGCAATGAACACACTCACTCAGGTCACAATGGCACCAAAAGAAGAATAATTCGATGAAAACTATGTAAGAGCTTGGTATAATGCACTATACCAAGCTGACTCGCAATTGTAAATTTTGACGTTTAAGACGGAGTCAAAATTTTATGGTTATCTCTTTTTTCTTAATTCTTAATTGTCATTGGAACAAAAGAGACAAAAAGTAGAATGACATTCATTTTAAAAAGGTTCTGTCTAGTTCACATACTTTGTCTAAGTACCGAATGGACAGTTCGCTTTAGTATCTGTATAAAATAAAAAACAAGTTAGGGTCATAGACATAATAAATAATACTTGATCTTAGTAAATAATATAGACATGAAACGTTCTACTATATAAAAAATAGTTATGCAAATGTGAGGAAAATCGACGCCAATATCAAAAAAATACTGCCATCTCTTTCTAACTTTTTTAATTTTGCTTATGTAAAAAAGGATAGTAATATTTTGACAGCTACCGTAATGGCAACCCGTCATTTCTGGCGACAGTAAAATACCTAAGTGCGGCCGGTCGCCATTTTATTTTCTCGCTGTTTGTTATTATCTAAGGGTACGTCGACTGTCAAATGCGTTCGAGCTGTGGTTATAATTTGTTGATTTTTGGAGTAAATAGCAGTTTTATTACGCTTAAACTTGGTTTTATTGTGGGAATCGTCGATAGCAAGATGCCGAATTGCAATATAATCGGATGTGGCATCAAAAGAAGCGGAAAACACCCAAACATAACTTTGCACTGTACGTATTTTATTTTAACTGATAAATGTTTAGATTTAGATAATGCTGGTTTTATTGTTGAAGACTTTCAACAGTAAAGCATTCATAATTTTCGTTTTTACTTTATTTTCAAGATTTGTACTTCAATAAATCATTTTGTTGATGTTTTGTTGTTATTGAAGAGTCAAGTGATAGAGTAGTGCATTTAGACATTGTTTTATTTATCGATAATGCAATTTATGCTCCTTTTTAGTTTTATGTTTTACTTTTAAGGCTGCCTACTAGAAAAGGTAAAAGAAAACTGTGGTTGGAATCCATCGGAGTTAAAAATTTAAGGACGACAACAAAAAACATTTTTATTTGTTCTCTTCATTTCGAAGAATCGTGTTTCAACCGAACACTGGGTAAAATAACATTACGTGACGATGCTTTACCCTGAAGAAACCTACTGGTAAGTAATATTATATACATAAATGATCTCTTTGAAAGAAATAAAAGTATGGTTCTTTTATTAGACGATAGAACGGCTTTAGAATGTAAAAATAAAAACAATTATGAAAATGATATTAATGATTCGCTATTTAATATTATAAATTGGATAAATGATAATGAATAAACGAGATAATAATTTATTGTTTCCAAAATATTTTCACATTTTAAAATATAATTAAACAAATGTCTATATTACTCGTGATTGATACTTATGAAGATTATAATAATAAAATGACTTGGAAACCATATAGCAGAAATTTGTAAACAATTAAGTAAATCTGCATATGCACTGCATCAGCTATCAAAAAATGTAAACACTAGTAACAGCATGTCACAGATCAGAAACCTCAATTCTATGTTACAGTGTTATTTTTACGTGACAATCGACTGATAGGCAGCTTATATTTAAGATGCAAAAACATTGTTTTAGGTCAATGTGTTCTCTAAAAACAACACATGTACCGTTTTTTTAATCTTTAGAATTGCCTCTTACGTCAAAACTGCATTGTTTGTGAGGATATTATTTTTAAAATTGTCCACAGATGTTCAAGCATAATATTCTAAAGCATATTTACGCATAATTATATTAAACCATTATTTTTATAAACATAATTCATACGCATAATAAGTAACTCCTAAAATGCTAGACACTACGTGTACTATACCGTTATATTTAATGAAATTTGTAGGTATGGTTCGGTAGGGTGTTTTATTCTACATTATCTAAAAATAGAAGTTACAAGCCAAATTTGTACTAACGGGTCTTAAAAAATTAACCCTAACCTAACCAGTTGTCGTTTATGGATGGCCTAGCTACGCTCGGAAAACAAAACTAGTCTCAACAATAATTAGCCCAACATAAATTGTATGGCAAAGTATTGTTATGGAAAAAAGGGATCCCTTTCTTACCATCATTATTAATTTACCGAATTTGATCTCATAGATTGATTTGAGACTGGGTGGGAGATATCACTTGCTTGTTTTTAATATCTGTAAAGCTTAATTTTATTTTATTTGATTTCAGGTCCACACAGAAATGATAAAGAAATTAAAGGACAAGTGTCAAAATCAGTTAAAGAAAATAAAGAGAATGAGAATATTAGAAGAAAGACAAAAAGAATTACTCATTTTAGTAATATTATTAATATGAAATATACATGAATTTAAGATTCAAATATAATGCGAAGAAATATTCTGAAAGAATTTCATACAGAAATTACTTGAACAAAATAATATTATTTAGAAATGAATAACTTTGATTTATTTTATAATATTAAATACTTTATTATAATTATTGTTGACTTTTTATTAAAACCCACAATCATCTGCATGTTCGAAGAGGTTTGTAAACAAAAAAGGGTTGGAAACATTAATATAAAAAAATATTAATTATGGTGGTTCCGCCTGTGAAATCATATTTTCATAAAATTTTTGTAAATTGCAGCTTTTTTTTTTTTTTTTTTTTTTTTTTAATTTTTGGCTTCGCGCTATTTGTGCATCTCGCCAGACGTCAAGTATGGTAGAAATTTAAAACGAAGAATGGCTAATTTTTTAAGGTAGGGAAACTGGATTATTCTTAAGAAGACAATTCGGATAGATTTGGATAGGATCAGAAGAGATGAGTATGGATGAGATGTATTTGAAAAACTGCTAAAAAGAAACTAAAGGTCAAGGATATGAATGAGGATGAACTATCTACACAATTTAAATTTTAATATTATTTACAGAAATATAAGAGGCAATACACTTATAGACTAGGAAGTTATTTGTACAAAGCAATGAAAGTATAGAAGTAGGAAAAGGAGTACGGAGGGATACAAGATTACTTAGGAAGGAACAACGATCATAGAGCGGGCAGTTGAAAAAAATATGATTTAAGTCCCCAACATCCGTTCCACATGTACAAATAGGGCTGTCAATAATATGAAGTCTGGCAAGGTGGGCTGGACAACAAACATGACCAAGTCTAATCCGGATAAGGATGGAGGTCTCCGCCTTGCCAAACTTTGCCCTAAAGAACCACGGCTTCACAGGAATTTCGGGCTGAATCAAAGAATAATAACGGCCCTTCAATCTACTACTTAAATCCCAAGCTACCTTCCAAGTATCTCGGAGGAAGGTCTTCGGTAAAGCCATAAGATCACAACAGAAATTTTTATAAGGATACAAATCCCCACACTGCACAGCGTCACTAGCAAGATTATCAGCAATTTCATTACCATGGATTCCGACATGAGCAGGAATCCACGCAAATTGTACAGCATAACCCTCAGAAGTGGCTCTAAACGCGAATTCTCTTATTTCAAATATAACCGGTAGCTGTGATTTGTACTTAAATGGAAATTTATCTAAGGCTTGAAGTGCGCTTAAAGAATCCGTAAATATAATAGTTTTTTTTAGTTTCAATAAATTAACATATTCAACTGCTTTGAGTAAGCCGAAACATTCACCTGTAAATACAGATGTCTCCGGAGGGAGTTTAATTTTTTGAACAATATTATATTGAGAATGGTAGACACCTATTCCAACACATCCAGATGGAGACTGCTTAGAAGCGTCTGTAAAGATATGATGGAAACCTTCACAATTCTCAGCAAGAAATGTTTTAAAATTGAAATTAATATTGGGGTCAGATTTATCCATGCAGCTGTATCTAATATTAGGAGAAAATTGTAGACTGTCATAACTGCTGCTGAATAAAGGAAGTTTATTGGAACGGTGAGTAGGAGAAGATAGGGAAAGAAATTTTTGGTAACTCACAACTAAACATGGGACAGTTTTATGAGTCCAGTAGATAGAAGAGTTAATGTGTGTTACTAAGGATGCCAATTTCGAGATAAGAGGGTGATCTGAAAACTGAAGAATTCTGAAGAAAAACTTATCAGAAAGAAATTGCCTTCTAAGATGCAAAGGGGCATCACAGCATTCAACTTGAAGTGCGTTAATGGGACTGGATTTCATCGCGCCTGAAATAATCCGAAGTGCTTTAGCCTGTATGCGATCTAGTTTTTTAAAAGCCATAACACTTCCGGGTTCTAAAATAAACATACCATAATCTAATATGCTTCTAATGATAGCGTTATAAATAAGCTTTAAAGAGAAAGGATGTGCACCCCACCACACCCCAGAAAGGCATCTAAGAATATTTAAGTGGTGTTCACATTTATTAATAACATAATCACAGTGTGGAACACTGCTAAGTTTAGAGTCCAAGATTACAATTACCGGCACGAGTCGTGAGCACAGATGAGCGGTAGTGGGGCAAGCTCGCGCATGTACACTTTCGGCCAAATTTATTCAGTAACTTTTTTTACTAAAATTGTTGATAGGTACTTACACAAACTATAATTAAATTATTAGAGGTATTTTTGAATTTTATTTTGTTACTGTAATGTTGAAGGGTTTTGTGACTAAAACATCTTAATAAAACAACATAAGTTGGTTAGCCTTGTTTATTTTTTTTACGTTTTGAATAAGTACTTTGCAGCAGTCGTAGTTGTAAGTAAAAAATAGTCTCAATCCGGAGGAATAGGTAATATGCCTTCCATAAAACTGGACGCTGCGTTGGTGCTAGTCGAGGCCACTGGGTCAGTAATCTCCTCATCGTCGTCACTGTCGTCATCCTCCGAATTGGTCTCGGAATCATCGTCACCAACGTGAATTATAAAATTTTCTGTCAGTGTATCCACTATGTGATCATTTTTAATATACTCCTTTTCAATTTCCTTCACTTTTTGGCATAATTTAAACCACTCATTAGCTCCCATTAAATTCACTTTTTCCTTAATAAGACCCGTTACTTGACTTACGTTCCAAGTGACATTCTTGCTTCCAATATAGCCTTTTATTGCAGCCCATGCCATCTCAATGGGATTGAGGTCTGGGTGGTATGGAGGTAATCTTATTACATCGTGGCCGTGTTCAGCCATAATCATATCAATATTAAATTTCTTGTATTGATCTTTATTAATTTTTATTAAATGATGTAGTTGGGGCTTCAGCATCGTTTCTTCGTGTTGAATCCCTTTTTCTCGTAACCATCCCACCATCTCCGACTTCCTAGCATTTGAGCTTGGTGCAGGGTCGTACTGTTTATTGTGGTAGGATGCATTATCGACTACCAAAACAGATTTAGGAGGAATGTTTGGAATTAACTGCGTGCGAAGCCATTTTTCATAGTTTTCATAGTTCATATTATCGTGATAGTCCCCTGACTTAGTGCCTGCTTTAAATGTGAGCAGGGCATTTGGCACAAAACCTGTCTCAGTTCCTGCGTGGACTATCACGATTCGTTGCCCTTTTGATATAGGCTTTTTTAGGCCTTTCGTTGTGCCATCGGACCATGCCTGAGACGACGAATGAGACGAATCTACGTATGATTCGTCTGTATAAATAATTGTTCTTCCTTCTTCTCGGAATTTTTGCATCTTTTTCAAGTATATTATTCGCTGGAACAGTGTCATGATTATGTACGAGTATAGGTGTACAAATGATAACGTAAAAGCTCAAAACACTCAAGCCCGAGAAATCGATCGTAAATGGAATATGCAATGGATTTACTTGTCTCGCGTAGTGCTAGACTTAAAGAATAGCATTACCCCATCTCTTTCCGTGGGTGTCGTAAAAAGCGACTAAGGGATTCTCTAGAGGATGGGCAGCAGCTTTCTCCGAGTGCTTTAACAACTATACTGCGATCGCCAACCTGTCTGCCAAGCGTGGCGATTACGGAACCCCCCCCCCCCCTTTTGGGGGAGGCCTATGTTCAGCAGTGGACGTCTTTCGGCTGAATGATGATGATGAATGGATTTACAAGTAAGACCTAAGATTTATGACTATTAAAGCTTTAAAATTAACACCACGTGACTTGAAAAATTAAGATGAACATTATATTATATACCTGGAAGCGAATATTGGATTGTTCTATTAAAATTTTCCGGTTATTCTCAGTCTTCCTCCACTTGAACCCCAACATTTTAATTATACGGCGAAGACTGCGCTCAGACCCTTGAAAATTTATATCTTCCCGCAACTTCTGTCGTAGTTTTCCAACGGTGGGCATTTCCTTATTGGTGAGGTGGTAATTATGAATACACCTTTTAATAACTCCCTGGTCAAAACTATCCACATCTGTGACAGGGTGTTGTCTTGATCTTTTCTTTCCTGGCGTTCTGAATAAGATCAGAAATTCTGAATCATTGGCTTCTTTAACGATACGCCGCACAGTTGCTACTGAGGTGTCGGTTGCCTCCGCTGTGTGTTTATAAATTTCCAGCATACTTTTGTCAACACCTAACTGAGCGTTGTTCTTTATGAAACAATATACTGAATACACCATTTGCCTTGCCTGTCGATTTAAAACTGTATTTTTTCTTCTCGGCATTTTCGAAAAGGTTTTTATGGGTGACTTTACGATTTTAAAACCAAAAAAATTAAAAACAACAAATTTATAAAACGAGATAACAAAAATAAACTATATTAAAACAAAAACACTTAACAAATTCGAAATAACAAAATTAAACTATTTTAAAATCCAAAACGCAAGTCACTAAAATTGCACGTTAGTGTACAGTAGCCGAATGACACGTTAGAGTCCAATAGACGACGAGCAACGACTGGCAAACCAATCGCGTGCAGCTCGGCGCCCCCCGGCCTCTTCATTCCGCCAAACAGACCCAAAAATTGGTTATTGCGCAGGTGTCAGTTTGTGCTCACGACTCATGCCTTGTACTGTACTCCTAGATACTTGAATTTGTCTTTAACTGGAATAGGAATGTGTCGCAAATAATTCAAATCCCCGTACTTCCGGACGCCGCCACGCCTGCCTTCCCTCGCGTTTTAACGACTACGCGGTAGAGGTGTAAGCGAGAGGGAGGAGCGAACGCGTAACGGTCGCCGGCGCGCCACCGCCGCCGCGGCCGACGAGAGTCTAGGCGCAGTTGCCGCGCGCGCGAGATCATTTTATCGTTCTTACGAACCGCCGCGCGCGTTCTCACCAACGCAACGTTAATAGTGTAGCTTTGACTCATAACTCTTTTAACAATAACAATAAACCCATGTATAACCAATGTGTGTTGTGTTATTGAAGAATTTACCATAAATTGGCGTCCCAACTGTAGGCCGAATGCCACAGTTCCTGTGCAAACTGTGAGTGTCTTGTGTATTGTGATCGTGATTGTGTATTGTGAACAATGCCGAGAACACGGAAAAGGCAGTCCCTCAATGGTTCGCATGACGATGAACTCAACGACAGCATCACACTGTCTCGCGATAATTTTACCGCTCTGTTATCAACGATCCAGCAATCGAATGCGGAGGTCTGTGAGCGTATGTTAGAACGCCTGTCGACAATCACGTCCCCTCTGACCGCTCAGTCACCGGCGCCAACGCCGAGTGCGGCGGAGAAGACCGGCAATTTCTCACGATGCTCGTCCAGATTCTCCGGAGCGGCGAACGAAAATGTCGAAACGTTCATCGATGCCATTGAAGCATTCAAAGAATGCACTAACATCAATGATGATGTCGCTATTAAAGGCATGTCTATGCTACTTACCTGCGAAGCGGCAACCTGGTGGCAGAGTATCCGCGCGGAGGTCATAACCTGGAAAGATGCAATACAGTACCTTCGCGATGCGTACGGCGACCGCCGTCCTGAATACAAAATTTATCGGGAGTTATTCAGAGTCGACCAGGGTGAAGACGAACGCACAGACATCTTCGTGGCGAAGAGTCGAGCCCTCCTAGCACGCCTACCACCAAACGATCTGTCTACCAAGGTGCAACTAGATATGATTTATGGCCTATTACATCGAAAAATACGTAAAAGATTACGCCGCGAAGAGGTCAGTAATTTTTCCGAGTTGCTAACGAAATCTAGAATCATCGAAGATTCCATTAACGAGTCAACAAAGCGAGAATCGCAAAACACCGCATCCATTGCTTCGCGTACGAAACGCAGTGCAACCGAAACTCCTACTCCGTCCGCAATGTACAACGCGCGAACAACGAACTCCGCCGCGAGCGTAGGACCGCGCGGGGCAGCTATCACGGTACGCGGCGGCGCAGGCGCCCCGCACTCCGCACCCCCGCACTCCGCGTCCCCGCCCGCGCAAGTTCCGAGCGCGCCGCGCGCGCTGCGCGCAATGCACGCGCGTGCTCCTACGTCACCATCGCGAGATGAACGTGCACCATCAGCATCATCGAAACAGTCGCGACCGTTTTGTGTTTATTGTAAGCACTACGGACACCAGCGCGACCAGTGCCGTAAGTTGGCGGACAAAGGTGAGTCAGCTGTTGAATCTAATAACTCGGTTTCGTGTTACAAGTGCGGATCTAAAAATGTTACTCGTGAAACTTGTAAGAAATGTAACAACGAACAAAGCTTTTATAGTGTTGATACTTTGCAAACTTCGGGACCAAAGTACACTCAAACGCAAAGATATCGTGATGATAGTGCGCGTTCCGAAATATCGTATAATCGCGTAGAGAAGTGTTTTAATGAAAATAATTGTTGCAAAGATTTATATTCGAATACTTTGTCTTCTTCTTGCTATAAAAATGTTGATGCAAATGTTTGTTGTAATCAAGAAAATAATAACTGGTCCCGTGATAGTACGAGAAACAAGCCCGAGTACATTCAAGCTGAAATATCCGATAATAATAACTGTTCTTCTGTAAATAATTATTTTTCGGGCATCAATTTGTCGAACGATCACATGACCAGCAGTGAGGTCGATTATCATAACGACCATTTTTGTAATTTTTCAGATAACGATTGTTTTTGTCATGATAACGTCCACAAGGGAATGGGGTGTAAGGACGATTTTTATAACTTTGCGGAAAACAGTAAATTTTCTTATAATAACGTCCGTAATGCGATAGAGCATACGGACCATTTTCATGATTTTTCGAAAGATGGTTTTGTTTCTAATAATAATGCCCGCGATGTAAAAGGGTATAACAACCAAATTTATAATTTTTCGCAAGATGATTTAATTTGTTATTATGATGTCTCTAAGAATGTTTTAAATAATAATAAGGTATGTAGTGACACATGTTATGTAGAGGGCGCGCGCACCGGTGAGAGCTCCGACAGAAAACTTGGAAAAGTTTTGCGACCGATCCACAGGCCGATCTTTGATATAAAAATTTTAGGTGCGTCGGGGACCGCGTTAGTTGACACCGGGGCTAAACATTGTATTGCGGGCCACACTCTACATACCCTCCTCCGTCAAAAGGGACACCCTCTTGAACCGGCGCGAAGACGTATTAAGCTTGCCGATGGACACGCTAGCGACGTAGACGTGCTCATAACTACTCTTGACGTGCATTTAGAGGAGAAAGTCATTAGGTCTCCTTTTCTTATCCTCCCAGAGGCGCGTAATAATGAAACTTTACTAGGCATGGATTTCTTGTTTGCAGCGCAAGTAGTTATGGATTTTTCTCGGGAATGCTGGTATTTTTCTAACAATCGCCGCGTTCAGTACATAATGCGTTTTGAACCCTCTTTATCACCAGAGCTTTCTTGTTCCTCTGCTGATGTACTGAGAGACGACGAAGGTACGCTGTTGAATCCACCTGACCGAAACCTGCTGGCGCAGACCTTGGTTGCCAATACGGACATTTTTCAGACACAGGGAGAGCCGACCCCTTTCGCTGAGCACCGTATTGAAACAGGTGAGCACCCTCCTATCTCCGTACCTCCGTACCGATTGACCCCTGCCAAAAAGGAACTCATGCGTCAGGAAATTGAGAAGATGCTGAAGGACGACGTCATTGAGGAGTGTGAGTCTGCCTGGTGCTCTCCAGCACTCCTGGTTCCTAAGCCGAACGGCAGCACCCGCTTCTGCGTAGATTATAGACGCCTAAACGCCGTGACCAAAACGGACCACTATCCGATGCCCTTAATTGACGAATTAATACAATCAACAAAGAGGAATTGTTATATGAGCACGTTAGACCTGAGATCCGGTTACTGGCAGGTGAGCGTAAATGAGCAGGATCGAGACAAGACGGCATTCATAAGCCCGTTGGGAACCTTTCGCTTCAAGCGCATGCCTTTTGGGCTCAAAAACGCTCCAGCAACTTTTCAACGATTAATCGACCGTCTGCGCTCCTGCTCATCCCTGGCCAATGTGACAGTCCTGGCCTATTTGGATGACCTGCTCATCATATCCGAAGGTTTCCAGCAGCATCTCCAGGATCTCCAGGCTGTATTCAATCGACTTCGTGAATTCAAGCTGCGAGTGAATCGGGAGAAGTGCGTTTTCGCCAGGGGGAGTGTCAAATATCTGGGGCACGTAATTACCCAACAAGGCGTCTCTCCCGACCCTGAAAAGGTTCAGGCTGTACTAGACATGAAAGAACCAAGTAACTTGAAACATCTACGGACATTTTTGCAAACCTGTTCCTGGTTTAGGAAATTTATTCCAAATTTCTCCTCAGTAGCAGAGCCCCTTACAAGGCTTACAAGAAAACATCAGACCTGGACCTGGGGTTCAGCTCAGACCAGCGCTTTTAACGAGCTGAAACAACTGCTCACCTCAGCGCCAATATTAATCCAGGCTGACTTCAATCGCCCTTTTGTCCTCCGCACTGACGCGAGCAATTATGCAATCGGAGCTGTTTTACTCCAGGGGGAGGACAAGGAAGAACGACCCATTGAATACGCCAGCCGTCTTCTGAATGTTGCTGAACGCAACTATTCAACTAGAAACGATAAACCACCTAATCCTGTGATGCCCAAGCGACGTCGCGGACGCCCGAAGCACAAGGGCAATGAGCTAGTCCAGGAACGAGGGCGTTCTCCTAGACTAGAGGGGGAGTATGTCGCAAATAATTCAAATCCCCGTCCCCCCCAAATGCCTTCCCTCGCGTTTTAACGACTACGCGGTAGAGGTGTAAGCGAGAGGGAGGAGCGAACGCGTAACGGTCGCCGGCGCGCCACCGCCGCCGCGGCCGACGAGAGTCTAGGCGCAGTTGCCGCGCGCGCGAGATCATTTTATCGTTCTTACGAACCGCCGCGCGCGTTCTCACCAACGCAACGTTAATAGTGTAGCTTTGACTCATAACTCTTTTAACAATAACAATAAACCCATGTATAACCAATGTGTGTTGTGTTATTGAAGAATTTACCATAAATGTCATTATATAAAATATTTACTTGAGGAACTATTCTCTTCCGGGTGAATAACACAGCTGCGCATTTAGACGTGGATAGCTCTAAACCATTTAAATGTAACCATGAAGCTAGATTAGTCAAAGCAGAAGAGAGAACAGAGCAGGCATGTTCAACAGAATGACTAGAAAAATATAACAATAAGTCATCAGCATATTGTAGCACGTTAACTTTATAGTTGTTATCTAGATCAAAAGTGTATATATTGTATAACAGAGGACTCAGCACTGAACCCTGTGGAAGCCCTCTCCATATAAGACGAGATAATTGATGATCTGCACATGAAAAAATTACAGAACGTTCGGTTAGAATATTTATAATGAAATTAGATAAATTAATTGGCACTTGTAGAACATGCAATTTTTTTTGTAAAACTGATAACAACACATTGTCATATGCAGCATTAATATCTAAGAATACAGCTACGGTGGACTCATTATTGGAAAAAGATAACCTAATATCGGAAGTGAAAATACTTAGACAGTCAATGGTGCTTTTGCCCTTTCTAAAACCATATTGAGAAGCTGCCAATAAACCTTTACTTTCAACATACCACTCAAGACGATTTTTTATTAAGTGTTCCGCTAATTTCATCAAAATTGATGATAAAACAATGGGACGGTAGGAAGAAACATCAGATGGTAATTTATGAGGTTTCAGAAATGGCAATACCATTTGACGTTTCCATTCAACAGGAATGTTTCCAGTTTTCATAATGGAATTTATTAGACTTAGATAATAATTAAGAACACTATCGCTTAAATTGCCAAAAAAGGAATACGGAATGCCATCAATACCTGGTGCAGAATCCACAGTATTAAGAATAACACCCTTCAACTCATTAAACGTGAACGGAAGGTCTAACACGGTGTTAGTGCTTTTATTACTGGACTCATTCTCATTGGGCACGGGCAGTAATACGTTAATAGCTTGAGGAACCCATGGTGGTGCTAATTTATCTGCGAAGTCATGAACTAAAGTATCAGAAATAAGGGAAGAGGGGTTGTTAAACACGGACCTAAATCTGCGAATATTACGCCAAACTATTGAGGGATGTGTATTCGGTGAAATTGACAAACAGAAGTTTCGCCAACTTTCGAATTTCTTTTTCTTAAATAATTTGCGCGTTTCTACAATTATATTAGAAAGAATATCAAAGTTACTATGAGACATATTTAGGTTATAATTTAGCTCCGCTTGTTTGCGTTTATGAACAGCATCTGTGCACTCAGAGTCCCACCAAGGAGGCTTCGGAATAGTTCTAGTATTATTATTTTTAGCAGGAAAAACTTCGTCAGCTGCTGCAATCAAAATTTTCGCTAAAGATTCAGCACATGAGTTTTCATCACCATCCGAGATAGCAGGAAGGGAAGAAAACATACTGTCAACACTATTTTTATATTTATCCCAGTCACTATGACTTTTGTTAGGGAGCTTATATTTTAAAGTTGATCTCTTATTTGGAATAGAAGGTTTGGAGAAAGGGAAAGAAATTAAAATTGGAAAATGATCACTACCAAATGTAAAGGGGAGAGTATGCCATGTTAATTTAGAAGCTAAGTTTGGAGAACAGATAGAGAGGTCAATTGCACTTTGTCTCTGGCTGGGATCAGAACGTCGTGTGGGAGATCCTGTATTTAAAATGCACAGGTTGTGCAAGTCTACTATGTCCAGTAGCTCTTCACCATAACAATTAGAAATAGAACTGCCCCAAGATTGGTGATGACAATTGAAATCCCCCAATACTAGGAAAGGCCTAGGAAGAAAAGAAAAGAGATGATTAACCTCTTGAAGTAAAGAAGATGAAGGGTGAGGAATATAAATAGAAACAAAACAAATATTATACATTTTAATTGCTACAATTGATAAGTCATCACTGTGAGGAGGTAACGAAATGATAGAGAAAGGGATAGAGTCTTTAATAAGTATGGCTACACCACCATACCCATCAGATCTATCATCCCTAATAGTCAAATAATTATGAATTTTAAAAACATAAGTAGGTTTGAGCCATGTCTCTGCCAAAGCAAAGACAAAAGGCTCATGTTTATTAATAAGATATATTAAATCACTTTTTTTATTGATTAGACTGCGGCAGTTCCATTGAACGAGTTTTGCTTGATGGTCCATTTAGGGAGGACTGGGAGAGTTTTTCAAAAATAGGGGCAACGTTGGACGGTGAAAAGTTGAACTGTGTAAGAAGATTAAAGAAGGCGGTTAAAAAATCATTTAGTGGGAATTGGGTATCTGATTCATTTTTATTCTGATTAATAAGAGCACAACCATTAGAAAGTTCTGGAATATCAAAATCTTTGATAATTGCATTGTGGGCATCTTTATTGTAACCTGGGATGGGAATTGGAGGAGAACGAGGTTTAAGAAAAACAGTTTTTTTATAACCAGAAGGAGAGCTTTTATTTTGAAAAGATGCAAAAGATTTATCAGGAGAGTTTCTAGAGGGAGAAAGTAAAGCATCTGCGAAAGACTTAGAAACAGGGGGGTGTAACTTTGAGGCTTCAGAGTAAGATAATGAATTTTGAGCCATATAGGTTTTAATCTGTTTTTGCCTTATAAATTCTGGGCATGTTTTATTAGTTGCAAAATGGTAACCAGAGCATAAGCAACAAGATGCATTTTCTAATTCTCTATCACAACTATCACCTGTGTGGTTTTGGCCACATTTATAACAGCGAGGTTTAGACCTGCACTGTAGCTTTGTGTGACCAAACCGACAGCAGTTAAAACATTGTATAGTAGGGTAAATATACAGATCTACAGGTAGGGCATTGTAGCACATAAATATGCGTTTAGGTAAGATCTGACCGTCAAAAGTAACAACTATTGTTTGTGAAGGTTTCCAAACAGCTGACCCATCAACCAGTGTTTTAAAATTAAGGCGTCTAATTTTTAATATAGGACCACAACCTATTGGTACAGAAATGTTTTCTATTACCTCCTCTGGAGACCATTCAGCTGGAACCCCACGAACCAGTCCCATTCGAGTAACGTTAAAAGTCGGTATAAAAGCCATTAAATTCTGGGCCTCTAGGCTGTTATTTTGAATAAAAGAATTCGCGTCAGTATAAGTGGAGAAAGCGATGGAAATTTTATTGCGTCCAATCTTTTTAACGCTACCATTAATAATGTTATTAAATTTATTTCGTTTTAAGAAATTTCCAAATGCAATGGGGTGCAGTGTAGTGCCATCATTAGGAGCTAAAGTATTTTTTGAAATATGAATGATGTAAGGCGAATTATCAGTTTTGTCATAAAGCTTCCGCCCCACTGGAGAGGAAGTAGGTTGAGCTGGAGAGGAAGCAGGTTGAGCTAGAGAGGAAGCAGGTTGAGTTGAAGAGGGAGCCACAATATTTTTCTGGGCTTTCGGTAAAATCTCAGTTTCTGTTTGTAATTGCTCTATAGTGTGAGTTGAATCGGAACAGTTACAGCCCGACAACTCCGAGCCGTGGTGTTTTCTTCTTCGCTTGTTGCAGTGCTTGCAAACATGAATGCGACTTCTTTTTAGGGAACGGGCTGAAGTGGACCCATCAGTGTCCATGCCCGACTCGTTGGATTGAATAGTTACGAAACACCCTGCCGGGGGTACAAAGCCCCCCGGGTCAGGCGGTTCGTTCATGTCCCCTCCGCGCAAGGAAAAAGTAATAAAAACTTACCGCTACAGAAGAAATAAGTACACTAAACTAAATAAGTATATACAAACTATAAATAAACAACAGAAAACTTCTCAACTGATCACTATATCTTATAATTTATAAATTTTAAACACTAGCCAAAAAAATATACGCCCGCCAAATCCAAAGTTTCCCGCGCTTTTTCAATTGCAGCTTTGTATGTTGTAAACATCGCTGCTTAAATTCAAAGGGGCCATAAGTCTAAAAGTCATTTTTTTACAGGAGAGCTCATCAAAGTTTTGGCCGTGGTATTTGTTTTTTTATTAAAAAAATATAGATTCTATACCTATGTGTTATATATCATCGGATGTATATTTCAAGCCTCTATTCGTCTATAATTTCATATTTCCTGTAAATTTTACCCAGTTAAGTAAAACATCACATAAGTCCCTTTTGCTTATAAAAAATGACCATATTGTTTATGAATGTAATTAATAAAAAGCCACAAATCATAGTAAAAACAAGTTTTATTAGATGTTTTCTATCATTGGTTAGTGCAATGTGTTAAGAATACGCAACTATAACTAAATGATAGCAATACCTTGCAATAACATTCTATAAAATCAACCTTTAAACAATTTAAAAAAAAACAAAACAATTAATATAGCTATTTCACGGTTTTTGATGGTGTTGTTGACATTTTTTCGATAGCGGTCTTACGGCAATCTTTTATGAAATAACCGAGCTGTCAGGACTCATGTTTCGTTGAACAGAGTAAAAGTCATCACAATAATCTCTCTTAAGCAAAACAATTAACGTTAACTAACACTTTAAATTATTCCTCTACTAAAATCAGTCTGCATCAATCAGTCTCAGAAATACCCTGGTTTAAATAAGTATACTTACTTAATTATCATTTAAAACTATGATCATATTAAAGATTAGCATAAAAAGTTTCGTAATACTTTGGGATCACATTCTTTTCAATCAGGTTTAAAATGCCTTGTTTTTTCGCTTCAGCAACTTGTAACTTATTGGCATAGAGTTTTTTCATAGTTCGCGGACCAGTTTCAGGTGCATTTTGCCTTCTTTTTAATGTAGTTACTTGGGCATACTCTGCGTCTTCGTAGGAAGTCTTATATAAAAACATGTTCATAAGAACATGTTTTATATAAGACTTCCTACGAAGAAGCATAAGCTCTTGATCAGTTTTAATGACTTTAAGATCTGCCCATTTCACCTTGTCTCCATCTTCATTGGTGGTGTAGTTGCAAATAGCCAGACATTTCAAATTCATAAAATTCTCATGTGTGAGTTCCTTTACAGTAAAAGGTGTCCTTTTCTTCTTTGCGGTTTTAATCAAAGTTATGTACTGGTCAGGTACATAAATTGGCGAAGATTTTAATGCTCTTGTGATATTCCTCTGAATGATGGAGTGAACAGCATCCCCCTCATACTGGGTGTGCCCCTTATTTAAAAATTTATGAGTTATGCTCCTAAGTTTCGGAAACTCATTTATGGCGTGCTGATACATTGCCAACATAAATTTATTTTTCTGTTGACCACAGCAATTGTGGCTATAAAAAACAACGTCAAAATCTTCACTTGCTTTATCGTGCAAACTCTTTAAGTACATAAGTACGCATGAACCTATTTCGTTAGCGCCGCGGCCTCCTACTCCTTCGTGCCACACAAAACATGTAGTGTTTTTAGTACCAAGCTCGGTAATAGTAAAATTCAAAAGATTCAGTTTTGGGACGTAATAGAAGCTTGATACTTCACCTTGTGGATAGGGCATTACCGCTTGTAAATCATAGACTGCGACTACAAAGTTTTTGCCTACACTTTCCTTGTCTTTCTCTTTTTCTAATCTTACCAGACATTTTTCTTTAAGGTGCACATCTATAAATTAAGAAACAATGTTGTTAGCAGAATATTTGACGGACAAAATACATGCTTATAACAACGTGATTACGCGGCAACACAATTATCGAAAACTTAGAAACTAATTTTAGTTTGGTCGAATATTCGGTTTATTCGGCCAGGCGCCTTGTCAAATATTTAGTATTAAGCTTTAAGCATATGTTAATAATTTGATTGAAACTCTAATTATTATAATTTTTGATTTAATTTTGAAACATAAAAACAACCTAAACAAATAATGCATATTTGTTTCAATAAAAACTGTCATATTCACCTTAATCTTATGTGCAAAACAGAAGCATTCCAAATACTGCACCTTTTTTTTCGTAAAATAATCATAAAACTCATTTCATTTAAATCCAAAACGAACGCATTACAAAACACGGCACTTTTGCTGATAAAATAATGTTATACTTACATGTATTTTAAACTCAATACGGTCGTATTCCAAAATGTGGCACTTTTTAATATTAATATAAATTTTATTTAATAAAAAATTTAAATGAAACTGAGATATTTTTGGAAATGTGGCCCTTTTTTACAAAGAATACGTGTGGTCACGCAGAATGCCGGGTCACAATTGACAAAATGGCGGCTTTGACCTGAAATTAGCCACCAAAGTGTAAAAATGCAAAGAGGGCAGTAGTGTGATTGGACTATTATTAATGCGAAAATACTGGGTGTCTTTTTCGCATATAAAAATATAAACAGAATTGATACGATTTTTGCAATAAAAAGGATTTTTAATTATTTTGATTTGTGGCCCTTTTGAATTCAAGCAGCGACATGTTGCGATAAAAATAATTTAATTGGTATTCAATTATAATCTTTAATGAAAAATAATAATATACTACACAGGATAAAGTTTTATACAGACCCTTGACGGAACCACCTTATGTAACAGTAAAAAGAAACCGTGTGGACAGCAGCAAATCAAGCAAGAAAGGTCTCCTCTGTTTTAGAGCTCAGGGCGACGACGAATCCGTCGCCGCGCTGCCACCGTGTCATGACGCATGACTGTGAATAGGCCCTAAGGGCCTTTTCGCTGTCATGCGGGTTCGACCCCGCGTGCGAACGTCACCCGCATGCGTGGCGCCCGCAGTTTACCTTTTCGTTCGTGTTTCACGCATCACATTATATACATCTTTGAAAAGGTGAAATTCAGGCACCACGGGTGCGGGTGACACACGCATGTGGGCACGAACGCGCATGGCACTGAAAAGGCCCTTATAGGTATATGCGACGTTGCCACCAAGACATATGGCCGTTGCCACAACGCCAAGCATAGGTACTATTGACCGCTAACATATGTGGTCAGCAATGTAATTATATACCTAAATCAAGAGCTGGACTGGACATAACGACAAAACCAATTTGCCGTGTGTCCGGTCTAGACAGTTATGCGATTACTGATTCTAGTGATCATACGGTCGCGAGTTATACTTTAATCAACATATAATTAAATACTGTATTCCAAATTGCAAAAAACGAAAGAAAATTTGAATTTCGGAAACTACGGTCATAGTAAGAAAACAATTACAACAATTAAAAGTGGTATGTACAATTATGTAGGTACCATGATAATAGAAAAACATTATTATAAAGTTTTATCGATGTCATTTTTAAAAAACATCGATAGGGCCTACTCTAGTAACCGCCATTTTATTTTCTCAGCAAAGTTTAGGTATACACGTTTTTTTTGTAGGTATGCCAAGTCCATAGATTTCCGTATGTCGATGGTTAGGGTTTGGAGGGAAAGCTTTGACATTATTTGACAACTTGACATTTGATTGATTTCGAGTTTCGAAAACATAGACATAATAAGTTCGAAAACAATAAAATTTTAAAGCAAGTTCAAACTTGAAGTTTTTCCGTGCTCCGTGCTAATATCTTTTTCGCCGTGCTTCTTCGCGTGTAGTAATTTTAATTTATTGTTTACATTCTTTGCGTCAATTGAAATGCTAGAAATTGACGGATAGACAGACTTTAAAACAGATAAATTGATAAACCAAGGACAAAAGTTTTACTTACTACTAAAATAAGAAATTCGTTTTTAAATGTTTCGGTGATAGTGAGTGATTGAAGGAAAAACATGACAGCCACAGCATCAGCAGTAACTGCTTCTGTAGATGAAGATGTAGACGAGTGCGGGCCACAACTTATCACTAAATTAGAGGTATGGAACTTTATTGGTTAGGTAGGTACTTACAGATATAGATAATTACTGAACTTATTATAAAATTCATACATATTTGTTTTCCCCTTAAAATTACCATGGATGGTTTCTTATGGGGAAGGCTTCTAGGCCCCACGTCATTATTTTTGGAAAAGGTGTGGATTCATCATGGATCATTAGACACAATTTTTTACAACCTTAATGACCACCTAAGTCCTGGTCAGAAAGCATCAAAGCTCTAAACATCATCAAGATAAAATGAACAGTAACTGGCAACGTATTTTTACCAGTACAGGTACATTAGGGAGATACCTAATGTCCAACACATTGTTTAACTTTAAAAGTATTTTACAGGAACTACTAGGTAATACAGTCATAATCATCCCTTAAATACAGTGACTAACTGCTCACTTTAAATAACAAATCATCAGTGAAGTTCTAACAGTGTGTAAGTAATTTTGTGACAAAAACAGACCATACTGCGAAAGCCACAATATTACTAGAAATGATAAAGATTATTAGGATTTTCAAAAGTTTATTAAATCATCAACGAGTTTATTTGTAATGATAATTAAAAACAATGATGCGTTCACCGTTGGTTACGCTCGTTTTAAATAGTTTTTTCACTCTCTTGTAAAGTAGCCTTTTTTGACTTCCGTACTGTTAGAACTTCACAGATGAAATGTTGCTGTGATATAATCCTGCAATCATTTATTTTACCATTGTATTGGGAGGCCCACATTTAGTAGCGAAAATTTTGCGATATCAGTCCAGCGGCTCACGCGTGATGCCGTGACCAAGGGAAATAGGGATTCATTTTTGTATTATAAGATGTGATGACATTCTTCCCAGGGAAATGGCATAACATCTGGAGATATTAAAAAGTTAGAAGAAGCAGGCTACCACACAGTTGAGTCTGTAGCTTATGCCCCTAAGAAATGGCTGATTACCATCAAAGGTATATCAGAGGCAAAAGCTGACAAAATACTGACAGAAGCGTCCAAGTTGGTGCCAATGGGCTTCACTACTGCTACGGAGTTCCATCAAAAAAGGTAAAGAAAAACTTTATTTCAGTTGTTTCTTTAGAGCAGCGGTTCCCAGACTTTTTTTCTCATAGACCACTTTCAAAATTTAGCTGGTTCCGGTGGACCCCCTGCAGCTACATTTCTACCAATTACCATATAAAATGTGAAGATTAGATCTTTTTGTCACGCCAACGTAGACCCCCGTCGAGTCTCCCGTGGACCCCTGGGGGTCCACCTGGACCACTTTGGGAACCTCTGCTTTAGAGCTTACTTATTGTAGTCAAAACAACCATTGTTAAATAACAGCTACATTGTTTGTTTAATGATCTTTGTTGTACCTATAAAAGTTATTGGGCACTTTTGCCTTAATACTAGAATATTAATAAATTTAAATAAAAGGACTTTAGATTATGATGTAACGAGTCATTTTAACCCGTTACATGGTTCTAAAATTTAAACACATTTCCTTGGGTGGACTGTGGTATTATAGATAATATCATGGGTTTACTGTATTATTAAATTAAATTTTTAATTTGTTGGCAACACAGGCGAGTTTTAGTGTTAGTTTGTGAAAGTTAATTGGCAACTTTTAAACTTTTGACAGCTCACTCCACAGACTAGATAGGGATACAATCAGACGGCGCACTCCCTAACAAAAAAATGGACATTTTGCTTATCTGTGGACCTCATTCCTAGGCTCGCAAATTTTTTACTTTTTAATTGTGGGCGTATCAGTTTTCGATAAACTAACATGAACATAAGTCTTTTAAGCTAATATTCGTGTAGATTCGAATACAGGTCTTTTGAGCTCTATATTTTTGCTGTACGTAGCTCTTTATTGATTTACTAGTTCTTGTTGTATTTCAGGATAATAAACAAAGAAAAGACAATGCATTTTGTGACTGTAAAATATATTTATTTTTTAATTTTACAACTTACTAAACCAAGCTGTGTAGGATAAAGTGGCTGGTACTGTTTTACTGTATACTCCAATGCAGTTCTTTACCTAAAACAAAGTAAATCACCGTTATTAAATTATTAATACCTTTAAAGATAGACGAGTGGAAAGAAGTGTAGATACCAGTTAAAAAAATACATATATGTCATGGTTGTTTGATGATTTGTTTGTATTGCTATTGGACACATAATGCAAATATTTACATGAACTTGCCATGAAAAGTAATGCTGTTAAGCATTGAATGTTGAAAGTTTTATAATAATATCATTAGAGACCCCGGCATTGCAACTGACTAAAACTATTGGTTCTCCTGACTCGTGCTATTGGTTTTAGTCTGCAGTAATTAAATACATACATACCTTCATCTATTTGATTTTTTCAGGAACCAAGTGTTGATCATTTAATTTATGAAGCAATCTCACATTATTGTGACTGCAGTCCTTTGTATACATATACATCCACTATGTTACTCCATTTGGTGATTATTATGTTTTACATTCTTTGTGAGGAAATTATTTCGAATTCCTTTTATCCGGTAAGGTGGGGCGTAGATTATATTTAATGAATCACCATTCATTACAATGACATCATCTGGAAGAAGAAAAAAGATTAATTAATTATGTTTTTTCCATTATGTACAGTATTTTACATAATTATGTTCCTGCACATGCTTCTTATTCACACATAATTGCATCTTGAACTTTATTTAAGTTTATGTTCAATTATTAAGACTTTTAGTTAAAAATACAAATAATGGTTGGTTGTAGTTTATTATTCACTCTTACACACATTAGTAGGTAGCACTCACCACCAATTATTTCACTAGCATCAGTTTAGTCACTCCGTCCACCAGCAGACTTTTCATTGATGATTGAAAGACCGAGCCTTGATCACCGAGCTATTGGTAGTCCTTCCGGCATTGGAAACTCTTGATGCAGGACTGCATTGAAAATTAAGTTGTTGCAGTTGTTGGAAAGTCAAGCCCTGTGAATGTTCAAACTTGATGCATTTTATCCAAGAGTCGTGTTTATTATTTGAAAAAACATGACGGCCTTTGCAATTCTTTGACAACCCACAGCACTTATTGCACGTAATTGCGGCTTTTCAAGGTATATTAAAGTAAGAATATTTAGAAGTTAAGCTAAATACGTAATTCTAAAACGTTAATTATTATTTCGTTAGTTTGACAGATCAGTCCATAGACTTCATAGAATAGAGATAAAAGTGACGTCATAGCATCAAGATGGCGTCAGAAGGCGTCAAAGGGGCGAAGTATGAGTCAGAGGGGATGAGGTAGTTGTCAGAGTCTAATAAAGAGCCATAGAGACGACGGTCGAAAATTTTTCTTCGCAGTGAAGCCCCCGTGGCTCACTCTGCTTCCTGTGATCGCAATGGCTTGATCGTTTTTGTTGAATTTATTAAATATTTTTTTAATCCGGCTGCATACCGGTACATTTTAGTAAAAATGTTTCGATAGAACATTTCTTAAAGGATAATCTTCATTATTACATGAAGATCCCAATATTTCTCTGGGAATGGAATAATATTTAAAATTTATTGACATCACACTCATCGTGTTTGATTGTTTAATTTAACCGAAAAAACGCCCATTGGCGTTTTTTTTTTTTGAGTATTATAAATTTTCTTTTTCTACAAATTATGCCATTTTGGTAAGATGAATTCTTCACAATTTTCACGTCGAGTTCGCCTCGTGTCGGCTCGTCACATAACCTTAATTAAATATATTTAGATTTAAACTCATCAATCTGGTATGTGTTTCCTTTTATTACTTCATACCGGATGCAATAATAATAATATAAGCAATAATAGGTACAAATAACATTAATTCTAGTTAAATTTTATTATAGCTATAAATAATTCATGTAACATCAATGTAGCTATAAGTACCCTAAGCCTACAGGGAATAAAAACAAGTCATTTATTAAAGTTTTGTTTTTATTAAGTCCTCCCGCTTGAAGATTAAAAGTTCAACTTTACTCGGTAAGCTTCCGGTGACTTTGTTGTGTTAGCTCCTGGCGCCCGAAACATTTCTTTTATATTTATTTTATATTTTGGAGCACACATATTTCTATTTTGCCCAAGTGTTTAATTATTACCAATACACCCAACTATAATTTTTTTTTTTTTATCATTACATTTGGCGCATGCGTTCAGGGACATGAAGTAAGCTTTTCATGCTTTGTTATTTGTATTGCTATATTATTGCATCCATTTATTGTTTTGCACATTGTTCTAATGTATTGTTTACAGATCATATTGTTTGTTAGTAGTTAACGATATTGTTATAACAAGTTACTTTATAACAACAGTTAATTAACATTAATTTATAACTTTGATATTTAGTTGTAAACAATATTGATATTGAACATTGTGTGATATATTTTGTTGTTGACTTTGCATATTCAACATATAACTTTTCTTGTTTTTTTACTTTAGCAAAACAAACATAATTGTATGGTGACAACCAGTTTTATTATCTCTTGGTATTGTACTTGGTGAACTTAACTTATAAATACATAGTGAAGTGTAACTTTTCTTAAATAATTTAAGTACTTAAAGAATTAAGTACAACAATAAGTAAACATTGAAGCATAGGTAATCATTATGGAATAATTTGACATTGTTAGTTATTGCATCTTTTCATTGCTACCCACTTAGTAATTATTATTTTAAATAATTCAACATTGACTTTAATATAACTTAACCTCAAACATTTCATAACTTTTAGAGTTTTAGTTTTGCTTTGCTTTTGCTATTTCCCTTGCTATTCATTATGGATAAAGAAGTTCAGTTTCCGCCGCTTTCGGTTAGTCCTCGCACTGTTGCTAATGCTGCTGTTGCTCATAGCATGATTAATTTAACAGAGGAGCGTAATCCTTTTGAACCGAATGACAGAGTTGCACATTCTTCTGTTTTTGCGACCAATGCTTCTTGGCCTTCTTTTAATTCAATGAATGCACGTGTTATTGAACACATTAAAAAGAATTTGCCTTTTACAAATAAATTGCCTGATTTAAAAAAGAGTAAAATAAACTTTGATGGACAAACTTGTGTTAGAGATTTCATTACACAAGTTGAAGAATATTTTTTGTATAAAAACTTTGATGAAATTTTATTAGTAGGTTCTTTTTCAGACTTGCTTAGTGGCATTGCTGTTAAATGGTTTCGCACTATTAGAATCCGTATTGCTTCTTGGCTTGAGCTTAAACTTGCATTATTGAAACGTTTTGATAGACCTGACTTTGATTATTTTTTGGAATATGAACTTCGCACGAAGAAACAAAAGTTTTCTGAATCTCTTCCAGATTTTGTTACAGACATTATGGACATGGCTAGTCGTCTTTCTTCTCCATTATTTGAAACGGTTTTAGTTAAAATTATTAAAAATAACATGTTGTCCTTATATACACCTTATGTGTTTGGTAAACATATTGATACCGTTGAACAATTTCTTGATCTTGCAAAAGAACTTGAAGTTTTTGTCAATAGAAAAACTTTTAGAGAACCTGTTAAATTAGAAAAACCTGTAAAATCTTACGCAGTTTCAACAAACTTGCTTTGTTTAAAATGCAAACAATCAGGACATAATTATAAAAATTGCCCATCTGTTCCTGGTGTTATTTGTTTCAAGTGTCATAAGGTTGGAGTAACTTCTAAGAATTGTGACGTTTGTAATTTGGTTGTTAAAAACTCATGCGAGTCAAAAAACTGATTAGGTCGCATCGAGCCCCTGTTTTTAATAAAACCGCGAGCGTCTCGATGTTAAATAAATTAGTTCATAGTCACAAACCTGATGACATTACTCGTAATAAAGAATTTTCGGATTGGTTAACTTATTTAAAAACATGTTTTGAAATTTATAGATCAGCTCCTATTTTATTTGTTAAACATAACGACACTAGACCTTATTTAGAATTTTCAGTCGATAATATTAATTTTTCAGGATTGTTAGATAGTGGTTCAAATAGTTGCGTCTTAGGTTCAAATAGTCATAAACAATTTTTACAATTAGGTTTTCAAATTAAACCTATTGCTGGTTCTGCTTTTACAGCTGATGGCTCCGCACAAAAAAATATTGGTGTCATGGAATTGCCAGTTACTTGTGATAATTCTACTAAAATTATAACATTTTTAATTATACCTTCTTTTGTATCACCAATCATTTTAGGATTTGATTTCTGGTTAAATTTTAACTTAGCTAAAGACTTGTGGAAAAATATTACTTTTGTTAAAAGCAGTAATATTGAAGTTATTAGTTACTTCTGTTAGTGAACTTTCTCCCTCTGAGAAACAAAGATTAAATTATACTTTTAGTTGTAGATGTTTTCACTAAATATTGTTGGATATTTCCTATGATTAATGCTACAACAAAAATAATTTGTAAACTCTTTGATAAAGAAATATTTCTTAAGTTTGGTTGTCCTAAGATAATAGTTTGTGATAATGGAACACAATTTACTTCAAAACATTTTGTAGATTTTCTGAAAGGTTTTAATATAACCAAAATATTTTATAATACTTTATACACTCCTCAAAACAATCCTGTAGAGAGATATAATAAGACGGTTGAAACTTGTATATCATGTTTTGTTAAAGATGATCATAGAACTTGGTCTAAATTTTTGCCACATGTTCAATTAGCTTTAAATAATAGTGTAAATCTTGCTACAGATTTCACACCTAATTTTTTGATGTTCGGTAGAGAACTTATTTTTGATGCTTCATTACATCGTTTTAGTGATTCCATTGATAACGTGGATCAACTTGAAGTTGGTGATAGAAACCAATTTGCTATTTCTTTGAATTCACTTTGTGATATTTTTGTAAAAGTTCAAGCTTACTTGTTAAAAGCTTATAAGCGTAATGCGCTTTATTATAATAAGGGTCGCAGAGTCATTTCTCTTGATGTCGGTGATATCGTGTGGAGAAGAAGTTTCGTTCAATCTAGTGCACCTGTATATTTTTCGGCAAAACTTGCACCTAAGTTTATAAAATGTATAATAATAGAAAAAGTTTCTCTTAATGTTTATGTCTTAAAAGATCTGAAGAAAGGTACAGTGGGTCGTTATCATGTTAAAGACATTATTAAATTTTAATTTGTTTTTGGTTCTCAAGCTTAGTCTTGATTTTGATAATTTAGTTTGAAGCCTACTTGTGATAGAATGATGAATGAAAGGTAATAGTAGTTTGAAAGAAATTATTATGTTAGGTAACTTCATATCAATTTATTAAATTCAATTTCTGAACTTAGTAAAACATAACTTAGGTTATTTTTGTTAACATTTAATTGCTTCTTCCACTCACACAATATTTATATTACCCACATCAAAAGATCTTAATATTTTATTATACATATAATAATTATGTTTTTATAATATAATTATACCTTAATATCTTACTAACATTTAGTTAATGTTAATAATGATTATTAGTTTTTTTTTAAATTAGTCTTAACAGTTAGTGAACTTAGTTAAGATTAATAATTGTTTATTTCTTTGTTGAAGTTAAATCTAACTATTTTACTTCACAGTTAAATAGTTTTGATTTGATTTAAGCACTTTAACTGTAAATTAATTGTAAGACTTACAGTATTTATTAGTTTGTTCTAATGTTCTAGCTAACATTATCTTTATAATTCCTCGGATTTGACTAGTTTTTGAAATATTTCACCTCGGATTTGACTTTTGTAGAGACGTTTTCTTGCCAATTTTTTTTCTTTAGGGATTTTTCATTTCACCTTTGTTGTGGAATGCCTTATATTAAAAACGGATTTGAAGAAGAGACGTGTTCTTGCTTTAATTTTTTCTTTAGGGATTTTTCATTCTACTTTTGTTGTGGAATGCCTTACGTTTGAAAATGGGTCTTGGTTGTTTTACCCTGATTTCGTTATTTTTTTTGCTATTGTGTTCGGAAGTTCGGTGGTGTTATGCCGATCACAATATGCAAGTTTTGTTTTTTCTATTGTGTTCGGAAAATTGGTGGAGTTGTGCCGATCACAATATGAAAGTTTTTTTTGCTTTTGTGTTCGGAAGTTGGTGGTGTTGTGCCGATCACAATATGAAAGTTGTTTTTGCTCTTGTGTTCGGAAGTTCGGTGGAGTTGTGCCGATCACAATTATGCATCTTTTGTTTTCTCTGCTATTGTGTTCGGAAAGTTCGGTGGTATTGTGCCGACCACAATAAGCATTTAACATTGTTACAGTTTTGTCTGTTTATGAAATTATATTTTCAAGGATGTCTGTGCCCGGAAAATTGGTGGTGTTGAGCCGATCCCAGCATTCCTATACAGTTTTCTTTTTCCAAGTTTTCCACATCGTTTTGTGATGTGAGCTGTCCAATCTTGTATCTGTTATACAGGATTGAACAGTTACACATTGTGGAAATTAGTTAGTCAGTGGCGTTGGTGCTCAACTGTACTCAACTTATGGAGGTTGTCGTAGTAGATAGTCAGTGGCGATGGTGCCTAACTGTACTCATAGGGGCAAATTTAGTTGGAAGTTGTTAGTCAGTGGCGATGGTGCCTAACTGTACTCAATTGGGGAATTTAGTTGGAAGTTGTTAGTCAGTGGCGATGGTGCCTAACTGTACTCATAGTGGGGATTTTGACGTAGTAGTTAGTCAGTGGCGAGGGAGCTTAACTGTACTCATACTAGTTGTCTTTAGTTGTCTTCGATGCTAACTACACTTTAATAGTGTTAATGCATACTTTAGTTTTTCTTAGGACTTAGCAAATTTTATTCTTGCAGTCTTATATATTTGTTTTCTTTTTCAACCTTCTTGGTTATTATTACTTCATAGGTTTTGAAATTAATATTTATTTTTCTGTTTTTAGGATGATAGATTTTATTTCTTCTCTTTGTTACCTTCCTGTAGGTTCTGATTTTTCTTTTACATAAAAAGAAAGTACCTTTCTTTTTTTCGGGGAGGGATGTAATGTAACGAGTCATTTTAACCCGTTACATGGTTCTAAAATTTAAACACATTTCCTTGGGTGGACTGTGGTATTATAGATAATATCATGGGTTTACTGTATTATTAAATTAAATTTTTAATTTGTTGGCAACACAGGCGAGTTTTAGTGTTAGTTTGTGAAAGTTAATTGGCAACTTTTAAACTTTTGACAGCTCACTCTGCTTCCTGTGATCGCAATGGCTTGATCGTTTTTGTTGAATTTATTAAATATTTTTTTAATCCGGCTGCATACTGGTACATTTTAGTAAAAATGTTTCGATAGAACATTTCTTAAAGGATAATCTTCATTATTACATGAAGATCCCAATATTTCTCTGGGAATGGAATAATATTTAAAATTTATTGACATCACACTCATCGTGTTTGATTGTTTAATTTAACCGAAAAAACGCCCATTGGCGTTTTTTTTTTTTTGAGTATTATAAATTTTCTTTTTCTACAAATTATGCCATTTTGGTAAGATGAATTCTTCACAATTTTCACGTCGAGTTCGCCTCGTGTCGGCTCGTCACATAACCTTAATTAAATATATTTAGATTTAAACTCATCAATCTGGTATGTGTTTCCTTTTATTACTTCATACCGGATGCAATAATAATAATATAAGCAATAATAGGTACAAATAACATTAATTCTAGTTAAATTTTATTATAGCTATAAATAATTCATGTAACATCAATGTAGCTATAAGTACCCTAAGCCTACAGGGAATAAAAACAAGTCATTTATTAAAGTTTTGTTTTTATTAAGTCCTCCCGCTTGAAGATTAAAAGTTCAACTTTACTCGGTAAGCTTCCGGTGACTTTGTTGTGTTAGCTCCTGGCGCCCGAAACATTTCTTTTATATTTATTTTATATTTTGGAGCACACATATTTCTATTTTGCCCAAGTGTTTAATTATTACCAATACACCCAACTATAATTTTTTTTTTTTTATCATTACAATGACAGTATGGGTTGTAAAAGTAATATTGTGAGGGATGGGTACATTTAAAAAGAAAATAGTTTAGTAAATCTTTTTGTTTTTGCGTGATACATTATTGTATAACACTGTATTCTCTTTTGGTGTAATGGTGTAACATTTTTGTTTTAACAAAGACCAACCTGTGTAGCAATAACTAGTCCATTAAAGTTTTTGAATTTTGTGACGTGCACTTCGTGCAACCAGTGCAACTTTTATAGACATTGACATAAGGTTGAAATCAAAAAGATTGAGGCATGCTTGTGAAATACACTTCTGGACACATCTATTGGCCCACCTTAGAGTTTAGGTTTCGATGGCCCCTACCGAAATATGATTGCTAGATTGAACAAAAACTGTTGATGCAGTTTTAAACCTGATACATTTTACCATCTTTTTCGATCGTATTGTTTTAAATTCGAATTCAGAATACCATACGACATGGAGCTACGCCTAACAAGTCGGATATGCGCCTTGTTAAAGGCAATTGTTTTTGAATAAAAAACATGTTTTATCAAATAAAGGTTTAATTTAATAACGCGTGTTGCCTCCATGGGCATCTACCACAGCTCTCATACGATCAGGCATAGAGTTTATCAACCGCTCTATGAAATTTTGAGGGATCATCTCCCATTCCTCTTCTATGGCAGTTTTCAACTCCTGCATCGTCTGGGCAACTGGCTGACGAGCCCTAACACGTCTTTTTAGCTCGTCCCACATGTGCTCAATGGGGTTCATGTCTGGGCTTCTGGCTGGCCAGTCCATAACTGTGATGTTCACATCCCGAAGATATTCCCTGACGATGCCGGCCGCATGGGCTCTTGCATTATCATGCATAAAAAGGAAATTTGGGCCCACATAGTCCGCGTATGGTATCACGTGAAGTTCTAAGCACTCACGAATGTACCTTTCAGCATTTAATGTTGGCAGCCGTGGTCCTGTAACAACCTCAAGTTGAGTTTTGTCGCTCGCGGATATACCGCCCCAGACAGTCCATGAGCCACCGCCATAAGCAACCCTCTCTTCAAAGCAGCATTGTGCGAAACGCTCTCCCTTACGTCGGTAGACCTTCTTCCTTCCATCATTGCCATGTAACACAATTTTAGACTCATCAGAAAAGAGTACACGCCTCCAATCTTGCTGTGTCCAATTAAAATGACTGCGTGCGAAATGAAGGCGCGCTGTTCGGTGGGCTCGCGTTAGTTTGGGCCCATTAGCTGGCTTGTGTGGTACCATATCGCGTTCTTTTAACCTTCTCCGAACAGTTCGAGCGCTCACAGATACTCCGTGGAAGTCGCGAAGTTGGTTTTGTATCTCAATGGAGGTAAGGTGACGATTTATCAAGCTGGTCGTCACGATGAATCGATCCTGCCTTTCAGTTGTGACCCGAGATCGTGGCCTTCCTTGGCGACGAACAAAGCCGCCAGTCTCTAGGTACCTCCGATAAACATTTCGGACCGCAGATCGACTTAAATTAAGTTGAGCACTCACGTTTCTTTGGCTGTGTCCGGCCTGAATAAGTGCCACAGCTTGGGCGGCGACTTCAGGTGAAGTATCCATAGATTATTGATAGAACCTCACCTTAATGTTAAGAATAAGTAATGTTTGTTGCAAAACCAAAGATATCAATCACTTTTTCAAGAATTAAATCCAAGTAAACCAATAAAACCAAGTTTTCTTAGTATTCGATTGTTTGATATCAACAAATAGGCTCCAAATTGTCTTTTGTTTCTTTAAATTCTGTGTTTGAAATTCAAAAAAAGACTACTGAATGAAATTGTGAATGTGCCAGGTTCAAAACTGCATAAAAACTTTTTGCTCGACCTAATATAAAACTTTAGCTAGGACCAAACGAAACTGAAAATACAAGGTGGGCCAATAGATGTGTCCAGAAGTGTATAACAACTATTATCATGCTCTCTTGGCATTTGGGAATTGATTATTGTTCATTACAAAGCCTAATGTAAATAAACTTCACTAATTGTTTAGAAATAGTGTTGATGTGCCTCCATTGGTACTGCAACTAAAAAAGTGTGAGATAGAATATTTACAACATGTCATTCATTCACTTTAATTAAGTATGCACTAGTTAAGCAATAAATCTACTAAATATCAAACACAAATATGGTGACTCGTTGGCATACATATGCACACACACATTGAAGACAGATGTTGGAGAGGCGTGCCATTGATTTCTACATATTCTGGAATTGGAATCATAGAAAACATTTCTTCTGTTCTAGATCTGAAATAATACAATTAACAACAGGCTCAAAGGAGCTAGACAGACTTCTTGGTGGAGGTATTGAAACTGGATCCATTACTGAAATATTTGGAGAGTTCAGAACTGGCAAGACTCAAATATGCCATACTTTGGCTGTGACGTGTCAGGTAATCTTTAACCGGTTCGCTGCCAACTCTGCATAAAACTATTCAAAATCTATTGTTTTATGAGTGATTGTTAGAAAACTGGGCCACTAGAAGACAGGTGACCGCAGAACCCAAACTGCTGCATGTTACCTTGAGGCTAAGCGTATGCTGTGACGCAGGTGACGCAGCGCAGCACAGTACAGTGTTTGCCGCGCAGGGCAGGCGAGGCAAACATAGGCCACGACCGCATGCTGCGACGCAGCTCGAAGACACATTCGAGTTTTAAATAGTACAAGGAATAGACGCGTTCGAGTTGACGAACGTTTTTTTTAATAGTCTGGATGATTAGTATCATACAAACAAGGTTCAGAACGCACTAATTCAATTAAATGTTCTGTCATTGCAATAAAATTCGAAATAGCGGTAAAAAACACATGTCGACATGCACGCGTCGCGCAGAAATCTGTGCCGGCACTACAACGAGGCGCAGAGCAGGGCAGACGCATGTCTGCGTCGCACGCGTCTGCGCCGCAGCGTACACAGCTCTTAGTACGTTCATACATTACAAAATGTGCTCTGCGCTGCTCTGCGTGCACCGGCGCTGCGTCTCAGCATACGCTTAGCCTGAGTATTCTGGCTACCAGTTTCACATTCGCTAACTGGATGCTTCAACACCCAATCAACCAGCTCGTGAGGCAGCCATATGCTTGACAGTGTTTTCCCTCACTAGCCAAATTAACTAACGTCGTTTTTGTAACAGCTGCCATACGAAAATAAACCTGATTGCCTTACCAAATACGTTATTGTTCTAGCTACCCATAGAGCAGTCGGGGGGCGAGGGTAAATGCATGTACATCGACACGGAAGGCACGTTCCGTCCAGAGCGGTTGCTGGCCGTCGCTCAGCGTTACGGCATGGAAGGTGCTGCTGTACTTGATAATGTGGCTTACGCACGAGCATATAACACTGATCATCAGACACAGCTGCTGGTGCAAGCCTGCGCTATGATGGCAGAATCAAGGTATGTTTAAATCTAAACTTTTTGGTCATTAAACAAGAGGTATGATCAGATCTGTGGTTGTATATTGAGCGTATGGATCATTGATTGGTACAAAATTCACGAAAAAAGTGTCCTGAGTGAACATACACCACCAGAGCGCGCGCCAAGGCACACCTCCATATAAACTTAGAAATACGGATACCTCCTTCTTCTTCCTGCCCTTATCCCATGTTACTTGGGGTCGGCGCAACACGTTTTCTTCTTCCATTCCGTCCTGTCACCCGTCATGATATCACTGACACCCTTCTCTTTCATATCATTCTTCACACCATCCATCCATCTTTTCTTTGGCCTCCCTCTTCCTCTCCATCCATCCACATTTATATTCATAACTCTTTTCGTCACATGCGTTTCATCTCTCCTTTCCACATGCCCATACCAAGACAAACGGTTCCCTTTCAACTTTTCTGTCACTGGCGCTACTTTCAAACTTCCTCTAATATACTCATTCCTGACCTTATCCATTCTGGTCACTCCACACATCCATCTCAACATTCTCATCTCCGCTACATGCAATCTTTTTTCATCCGTCTTCTTCACATCATCTCATCATCATCTCTGGAAATACCAACAAACATTTAAATCCTAAGTCGTCATCACCATACCTAATTTAGCTTTTCACCATAAGAAGATTCGACTGCACCCATTGTCATAAATTAGGCCGTTTGTCCATCGCCGCCGTCACCGAGAACGAAATGACGTTGCCGAAGTAGCGATACATACATTACTACGGCTGCGTGTCCACCTCACGTCCGTCATCCGAGCGCCGTCATCTCAGCCGCCGAGATTGTGAGTAGATCGGCGCTGCCGCTAGAACTCCGCCGAGATCGTGACGAGCCGAATTGCCGGCAATACTAAACACTCCACTACATCCGAGATTGACGGCGTCGGTGCACGGATTTTTTCTTATGTTGGGAACCACCGAAATCGTTCGCGGTGGACACACGATCGCCGTCACGTCGTTCCGAACTCGGTCCGAAAGAATGTCGTTTCTCGGTGACGGCGGCGAATTATTCCCAATAGTCCCCACTAGCCCTGCCCTCCAGGGTGACAGCTGGGAATTGTCTTCCCAGTTGTCAATTTGTGCCGACTGTTCCCTTTGAAAACTGACTAGAGGGGACAAATGGGAAGTCTGTTTCTCAGTTGTCACCGGGGGGGGGGGGGGGGTGACATTTGCTACGATTCCTTACTTCCCAGAAAAAAAAAGGTACATACAATCACAGATTATTAACTTATATTTTATAGGAAACATAATGTTGTTTTTTTTGTATTTGATTCTATATAACTTTTTTGACATTTTTATTTACTTACTTAATACTTATTATTTTTCTAATGTTGTAAACGTGTTGACATTGTGTTAATTTTTTTATTTCATTCTAAGCATAAGAAATAAAAAATCTGAAATCTATGGTAATTACATTTGTTTTCTGGGAAGGAAGGAATCGTAGCAAATGTCACCCCCCCCCCCCTCCCCCCGGTGACAACTGAGAAAGAGACTTCCCATTTCTCCCCTCTAGTCAGTTTGCAAAGGGAACAGCACAAATGAAGACAATTCCCAGCTGTCACCCCGGAGGACAGGGCTAGAGGGGACTATTGGGAATAATTCACGGCGGCGGTGGACAAACCATCTTCGTCTTCATTTTCGCGTTTTAGTCTACATTCGGTTCGGACATTTTTGAGCGCTGACCCGAGGTCCATGTTTCTACGTCAATGGTATGGATGTCATTTTTAGTTTGTGATGGATCTGGCAAATGTAGTTGTCACTTTCTAGCACTAGTACACATTTATTATACAAAGATAATGGTAATTTAATACAAAAAGTGTCAAATGTACTAGTTATGTTTTTTTTTAGGTACTCCCTAATCATAGTGGACAGTGCAACAGCTCTTTACAGAACTGACTATTCAGGCCGTGGCGAGCTAAACTCTAGGCAGCTACATCTGGGAAGATTCATGAGAATGCTGCTAAGACTGGCTGATGAGGTATGTACAATAAATGAAATATAAAATTATGAAAAAGCAATAAACACTGCTACCTGGTACATAATGAAATCCTAGACCTGCCGCTCATTGGATACGAATTTATATCGCACCTTAACTTACGTGCGATACAACGCATGCGTCTCGGTTTCGGCTCACGTATGTTGTTGGGCATACCCACCGAATAGAAAAAAACAAGTGGAAGTGCCACGCAGCTATCGCGCGGTGTCACTTTATGCGGAGATCCGCAACACTGGCTCACGCGATTACGTACTACACGACGCGGCGATGTTTCGAACTTATGCGTAAAATATTAGAATCAAGCCACAGAATAAATAGTACAAATAGGTAATCATGCCTTATTGTGCAATTTTAACGTGTAAAAATTATAGCAGGACGAAAAATGTATCTCACCTCTGTGACGTTCGTCACCACGTGGTCCATGACCACGTACTGCCACAGTGTACCTACTTACTACATACAGTGGGTCAACGCCCATACATTTGACAGGTCCTATGAAATGTCAAAATTGGTAACACTTGTCATAGGGTTGTCACATAAAACAAATTACACAAACTTTGTCAAACAAACGTCCAAATTAATTAACGTTTTATAGAAACAGTGACACGCAAAAAGAAAACCACGCATGCGTAATTTTGACGATTGACAAAATAATGCAAAGGTATCTACCCGCAAGTTCGCCATCTTATCCTGGAATTTTCTAACAATATTTAAAACTACACATTTTGTCGATGTTACAGTCGCAGTGGCTAACGCTTGCGGGGGTAGGTAAGAGTAATAAATGATTCCCAAATCCAAGAAGGAGCCATAGAAAATTACTTATTATTCATGGTTATTACTTCTATGGTTTTCGTGGGTGCTGATGCTGGAAATAAAGCCTAAGTATTCCTCGACAATATGTAATTTGCCAGGTAAAACGTGGTCCCTATCTTGGTGTTTGAGAATGGATCTCGTTTTTGTAATCAGCGTCCCAGAAAATCATGGATTTGACACCCATCAGGGCTAATTTGAAAATGTTCATGGCTGCCATCTTGAATATAGATTTTGACCTTATTTTCGTCATCAGAATTCCCTAAAACCATGGAAATGACACCCATGATGGTTAAATTGAAATTTTAAAAGCTGCCATCTTTGAAATGGATTTCGACCTCATTTTCGGCATCAGTACCCCCGAAAACCATGGAAATGACACCCATGACCACTAATTTGACATTTTTATTGCCGCCATCTTGGATTTCGATTTTGACCTCATTTTCGGCATCAGTACCCCCGAAAACCATGGAAATGACACCCATGACCACTAATTTGACATTTTTATTGCCGCCATCTTGGATTTCGATTTTGACCTCATTTTCGGCATCAGTACCCCCGAAAACCATGGAAATGACACCCATGACCACTAATTTGACATTTTTACTGCCGCCATCTTGGATTTCGATTTTGACCTCATTTTCGGCATCAGTACCCCCGAAAACCATGGAAATGACACCCATGACCACTAATTTGACATTTTTATTGCCGCCATCTTGGATTTCGATTTTGACCTCATTTTCGGCATCCGCACCCCAGAAAACCTTGGATTTGACACCCATGACGACTACTTTACTAATTTTCATGGCCGCCATCTTGGATTTGGATTTTGAAGTTATTTTCAGCATCAGTGACCCCGAAAACCATGAAATTAACACCCATTATGATTAGATGAAAATTTTCATGGCCGCCATCTTGGATTTGGTGATTTGGTGATGACAATCATTTGAAAATGTATGTATGCCGCCATCTTGGATTAGTTAACAGACTTTAAAGTAAAATTCTCGTAATAGGTACATACAACATACATACTATTAATAAATTAATATAATTTCTATGAACGATATCAATCAAATTCGAAATCAAAAAGTGCGAGCCCTGGAATTTATGTCCCGAGTAGCAGTATGGCTACTCGGGACATAAGCTCCGCCCCTTCACCCCGCAACCCCCCGCACGATTGCTCTGTGACAATGTTCTACGTTGACCGACTGTAAGGAGTAAGATATAGGTAAACTGTGGTACTGCTATAATTTTGGAGACACTGGTTCCCTTAGGAAGTACTTCTTCCAATAGTTTTTTCTATTTCATGGGCATATCAGAACACAATACGTGAGTTAAAACCGTCGACATCCATAAATAGGAAACCATTAATACCTTTGTTTCAAACACATCAGCTCTGCTTCTGCACCCAAGGATAATGCGTGATTTTTATGTTTAACAGTTCGGCGTCGCAGTGGTAATAACGAACCAAGTGGTTGCGCAAGTAGACTCGGTGGGCGTGTTCAACGCAGACACCAAGAAGCCGATTGGTGGGCACATAATTGCGCACGCGTCGACCACACGCCTGTATCTACGAAAGGGGAGGGGCGACAACCGCGTGTGCAAGATCTATGACAGCCCTTGTCTGCCGGAAACTGAAGCCATGTTTGCCATCAGCACTGAGGGAATTACTGACGCTAAGGAATAGAGTGTAAATGAGCCTACGGTGTCACACCGATGGGTACTTGGATTGTTGCCAAAATGTTTGTTTTGCGTACACGGAAAAAGGAGATATAAAGGTGGCAAGTTTATTAGGTTACATACTCTACTAGCTGACCCGACATACGTCCTGTGATACAAAAATCCTCAAGAAAAAACAACTTTAAGTTTTTCTCAAATTGACAATTTCCCAGGCAACTTTTCTTTCCATAAAAACTTAATTCGGAATAGTAAAAACATAAAAAAGCCAAATCGTTTCAGCCGTTCTCAAGTGATGCGCTTACCAACGCGGCAACGAACAGCATTTAATTTTTATTTATATGTATAGAGGATAGTTTATTGTAATTATAATATTATCTATTTGTCAAGTACCCATTTCTGTATTAAAAGTTTGATTTTCTACTTATCACATTGGAAAGGAATATTCCTGAAATGAAATACACAATAATTACTACATTACTCTCGATTACACTTGTGCCTTACTGTATAATTGTAAGTTTCCATATCACATTTTATCTCATTGTAAATAAGCAATCATTAACTCTGTATGAAGTAAATAAAACTACATATTTATAATAAATATTATGCGTTTATTTTCTCAAGATGGCGTACAACAATTTATATAAATTGCAAGTACCAACAGCAAAAATAACGTTTAAATACGTGCTCGGGTAACAAACTATTGCTATACACTTTAGTTTATCCGAAACATAATAATAACGAAAACTATACATTGTTGATTTATAAAATTACAATTTATATAAAATTTGTATTTGGCTTCAACATTATTAAATGGTTTACGATATTCAAAATAGCTGATATAATAAGGCTTTCTATTATATTGCTTGAGTATAAATATGCTTTGCTAGTCCCTTTTATAACCAGTAACTCGGTTACAAAATATGTACATCGTGTGGATTTAAAATAAGGCCTACATCATTTCAGTTCGAATAAGTAGTGTATTATTACATTATAGTCTATTTATACTTAAACAGTTATTCTAGATTGAATTGGGATGCAATCCTGCACGTAGCCGCTAAAACTTGAATTACTAACATTTTCTATAAGTTTCTGAATAAACCATTCATTAACAGATAGACTGATATACAAGGTTAGTCGGAAGGGGGGGAGGGGTACTAATCCGCTGGCCACTTAAAGTATCACTGATGACCGTTTTAAAGCAAGTTTTAAAGTTTCAAAATTCGATAATTTGTATTTCCTTAAAAGATGATTATTATTTTAGTTTTTTAAAAAATTCTTCATTTTTCATCTGCATTCAATGCTTTAGTTACGAATTCAGAAAATGGAGCTTCTAATTTGTGACCCCAAATATGACTTAAAACGTAAACAGCTAAGGATAGATAGATTTTAGCATACTTTTTATGAAATTTGAACAGCTATTTCTCTTGAACTATTGACTTTTGGGGAAAGTTGTAGAACAAAAGTTATTCATTATTACGGGTACTTTAACAGCCTTTCGGATTAGTACCTCTTTTCCGACTGACCTTGTATAATAGTAAATAAGTATTGCGTTTATAAAAGTATTATTTTGCCCAAATGAGAGCACGGCACACTGCATGATTGGTGTAAGGAACTACATATTTATTGAAACCCTAAAATATCGCCGCATATGCGCAAATTCCACTGAAAAACTAATTCTACACACCCCTTACAAAAATAATAATATATCGCTAAGAAAATTTTAAATATGTACTGATTTTATTAGCATGCGGTTATATGTATCTGTATCATAAGACATGTTTAATTATTCTACTAGATATAGGTTTTTTTACAAGACTACGAGACATTGAAGATAAATAAGGCAGGACTCGTAAATTACAAATGCAAATTTCTGATATAAATAAATGAGAGACAAAATTAGATCACCTAACGAATTATAAAAATAAAAAGGCTTATAATGTACTGAAATAAAATATTGGTATATTGGTCATGCATTATTTCTATGAACTATTTAAGGAGTAGGGTGTTTGACTACATAAAATAAATAATTTCGTGAAACTAGACGCATTTTAATATTTTGGAGGGGGCATTTTTTGCCCTTGCCGGACATTGTACTGAGTGGTGTGGCGTTAATGTGATGTGACGTCAGCATACAGTAGTGTTGTCTCTATCTAGTAAACAATTCGAAATCATTTATAAATTGTTTTTTTTTCAACCATGTCTCATTAGTTTTATCACTGCTGCTTATCTTTTTTGTTAGTATTGAGAATAAAATATATAGTCAAGCACCCTACTGCTTGATGTCTACCGTACATAATAAGAAAGTCACTAATCGCAATGTTGACTAGTCGCCGACCACGTTTTATGACTACTTCACAGTTCGCTGTCCTGCCTTTACACATTGGCCAACCATGAACGAACAGCATCTAAGAGCGATGTATTTAGGCGGAAGATAAAACACGGACTGTCTTTTATGACTTCAAATAACAACGCGCACTTGGGGTTTTGTATAAAAAAAGAGTGCAGATTCCAGAGCAGCCTCGCAATGGGGGCTAAAATTTTAATTAGAGGCTAAAATTCGGCCAGGCGACGCCACTTTGGACCTAAGTGAAAGAAAATAGCTCTAGCTTCATTAATATTTTTTTATACCAACACTATTAAATTTAGGAGATCTATACATAGTAAAAAGGAACCTACTACTATTACACGCTATCATCAACGCCAAAAATTTCATTTGGCGTAAGAGCGGTTACGCACTGCATCCGATCTGAATCCGAGAAAATACGTTCCGAAGTAGTCATAGAACTATTTGTATGGTAGTTTACGCACTAGATCCGACTTCTCTCATCCGATTTCTCTCCGTGATCCGTGAGTTTCCAATTCGGAAGAAATATTGACAGACCGAAATAGCCGTAGTATTGTTTGTATGAACGCTTTCGCATTACCTCGGATTCAAATCGGACGCCAAATGGATATGCCAAAGATGGCCCCTGAATTGTTTCAATTTGGATCAGAGATCGGATAAGTGCGTAAGCGATATCCGAATTCAGTCCGAGTTTTTTATATTCTTATTTTCACGGATACGGATCGGATGCAGTGCGTAACCGCTCTAAGGGTACAAGAACTTTTATGTCCCTTACGCCAATTGAAACCGGCGTTGTTATAATTTGAGTGATGTGGTTAATTCGGGTAGCCCCAACCCTACTGGTAACTCACTTGCCGCTACTAGACAACACGCAAAGTAAATAAATAAGACTTACTTAACTGATTTCATGAAAAACAATGTTTCAAACCATAAACTAACCCAACGTTATTAGTGTAATAAATAGAATAAATTACTAAAAAATCATAAAATCACTATACGGCCTTGTTGCCTACTTTAATTTGTATCGATCTGGAATTAAAATTAAAAATATTAATAAATTAAATATGTCAATGCTAAGTCAATTTCGATCACAATTTTTATGGTTTAACGTAAGTACCAAGATTTTTCTGGATCTATAAAATAATCCATCATGAACTCTTATTTGGATATTTCTGTCTGTTTATATTTTCTTACTAAGGAAAAAAATACCGTAATATATTGTAGTTATTTCATATTATCAGACTGTAATCATTTTATTAAAATTGTAAATTACTTACTTGAATTTTGTATTAAAATGTTACTTCATATTTCATGACAGGGATGAAGTAATGTTTCAATACAAATTTTTCTGTACCATATTTACGTATCACACTCGCAATCACAATAATCTTTTATTTAAACAATATTCATTACGTGGTACATATTTGTCGAGAAGACGGATTGTTGAAACCTGGAGCAATGATATTGTTGAGCTGTGAAGATCAAAGTTATTGCTATTGCGAGTGTGTTTTGAGATTAGGCTGATTTAACTGAAGTTGGTTACACTGTAGAATCCAGATTCTCTTAAAGCCTGCTCCACCATAGTTAAGGAAAACTTATCTGATGACAGGACAAAGATACTCATACACACACAATTTGATGCCAGGACTTTTTAGCTAACAAAACAAATCAGTCCTCGCTGTCTGATTGCACCCTCCGCATCCGTAGATTCACGGTCTCACGGGCAAAGACTGAATTTTTTGTTGTCTATGTTTCTCACTAATCGGACTTTTTCCACAACAAAATCCTAGAATAATCGAGAATCTTAGTTCCAGGTATTTTTGGACTCTAAACGTAATATTAAGATAAGTTGCTAGACTATCGGGAATTGATGTCATCTCATGCCAAATGCTATTAGATTAATTTTAAAACAAAACAATTTTTACTCAGTTCCACAAGAAACGAAACGATGTCGCGCTACTTAATTAAAAGAAAAACACTCTGTTATCAGGCTATAGTGAAGCAGGCCGCCATTCTAAACATGGTATGTAGTAGGCTGGACTCATAGCTTGGGTTCAGTAGGCGGCAGCAGCACTGCGGGCTGCGCGGGCACCACGGGCGCGTGCGCAGTGGGCAGCGTGCCCGCCAGGTCCAGGCGCGCGTGCTCGCTAGCTACCAGCGCGCGGAGCTCGTCCTAGACAAACAATTTTGTTACAAAATATTCATTACCAGGATTTGGTTAAATTTATTAAATTCTAAACCGCCAAATCCACTAGGAAATTTTACTGAGCAAGTTGATTTGTACAAATTTTATGAACTAAGCAAGTAATAGAGTGCAAATTCTTCTGCGTAAGTGCAAGCAACTAACGCAAAACAACTTATTTTATTACTTTTAAGAAGGCTTACAGACTAATAACAATAATTAGGTAACAAAAATATATAGTTGAGTTGCTAATAACAAGCCTCCACAGATATTATAAAAAAAAAAACGATTTTCTAATGCCTAAAACTTAAAGTTACGGTTTTTTATTTTATTCTAAATTTTACTTTGCTACATGTGTGTTTGAGCACCACCAGCCGGTGCTTCATTCGCAAAAAATGATTTGGCTAACAGTTTTCTTGCTACGCTCGTCTTAGTGCAAAATAAGTCAATGTCATGCTCGTGAGATAATTCATTAAAGCAACGAGCGCTTCTCATAAGATAAGTATTACGCCTGTAATTAGTGGAGGCAGAAGGCACACTCAGCAGAGGCCTCCGACGCAACCCAATAAGGTTAGTTAACTTGCTGTTGGATTTGACGCTTTGAAAAGATGTTGCCGGTAGATTTCACTCAAGATCTCATCTACTCTAACAGCCACCAAAGGGCCAGCCCATTGCCATTTCAGCGTTCCAATTCCACCTGGTTTGTAAGTGACTCGAGATATTCTCATCATAAATCTTACCCTAGAATTCTCAACAAAGCTAATTCAAGTGTTGACGTGACCAGCAAGCCCAGCTGGCAGGTCACGGCGACACAACATACTGACGGATTGGTCGAAGGCCATTATACAGAGACAAATAGTACAAAATTAAATATAACTTACTCCCCAACCAAGCCTGTCGGCGAGGTCCTGGCAGCCATCGTCGCAGTCCCCGAGGCGCGCCACGTCCCGTACGGCATCCTCGTCCAGCTGCAGCCCTCCGCTCATGACGCCCCACAGGCGCAGCAGCGGCGACCGCATGCCCGCCTTCTCGCGGTTTATCAGTAGCCGGGGACACCAGTCGGGAACCCTGGACGAAATAACATTAAGGGATAGTTTCGTTTTTGTAAGAAGTGTCGGTAGAATACTCCTTCCTCCTGGGGTGCATGAAAAGAGCCTCCACGAGTGACGACACTTCAGTACGTCCGGCGCACCCTGGGCAGTCAGCCTCGCTACCAACCTTGCTGACTGGCTAATCTTTTCATCACGGCATGAGCTATCCTTGTATAGCTCGTGCCGACACGATAGAAAAAAGAGACTCCTTCCTCCTAGGCTTGGGGTCAGCTTCTTGTGTGTATACCGATTCAGATTTAATTTGCGTGTGCTGACGCAAATTAAATCTTACTTACGCATGCTATGGAATGCTTTTGCTTACATGATAGAAATCTTTCACAGGTAATGCGCGTAAGTTAGTCTTAAACTGTACAGCTTTTTGCGAATTGATGCCGATTAACGTGATTAGTCAGACCCTTATCTGGTGTGTATTTGTTGAACTTTTACATTCGTCACCATGACAGACTTCTAATTAGACTGATCGACCGCGACGCTAACGACTGTCCAATGTCCAATTATAGATTATTATGCAGATATTTGTCTCTACCCGCGCTTAAAAAGATTAGTCGTAAAGGGGGCACTTAATGTATCACTGATGGCTGTTTTAAAGCATGTGTTAAAATTACAAAATTCGATAAATTCTATTACCATGCAAAATAGTTTTTACTTTAGTTTTTCCAAAAATTCTTCATCCCTGCTTTAGTTACGAATTCAGAAAATGGAGCTTCTAATCCGTGAGCCCAAATATTACGTAAAATGTAAAACGCAGCTCACGATTGATAGATTTTAGCGTATTTTTTATGAAATATTTGAACAGTTGTTTACTTTTGGGGAAAGTTGTAGAACAAAAGTTATTCATTATTATGAGTACTTTGACACCCGTTCAGATTAGTACCCCCTTTCTGACTAAAAAAGTTAAGATTTTGTAAAATACTTAAGCTAACTATTTATACTACACTAGCGACCCGCCCCGGCTTCGCCCGTGTACGTTTTATAGCTTAAAACCTTCCTCTTGAATCACTCTATCTATTAAAAAAAACTGCATCAAAATCCGTTGCGTAGTTTTAAAGATCTAAGCATACATAGGGACAGACAGCGGGAAGCGACTTTGTTTTATACTATGTAGTGACTAACATCATGACTAACAGCACTACGTGCGACCCCTGCTAGGATAAGGGTAAATGCGTGGCTGTCGGAAGATTGGTAGGGAGACAGCTTGATGAGGGCTGAATTATCGATGTAAAAACATTTGTTTGTTACCTTTTATACAAAAATTTCATAGCCTGACTATACACACTCTACTTGTTTCCAAGTACTATTTATTTCTTAAGAAACACAGTTCAACTTACATATCAATAAGTGATGCGAAAGGCTGGACTTCCAGGGAGGAACCCATGATGATGAGCATATCACATTGCTGGAAGTCTTCTTGAAGGCACCGTTGGAAGCGGTCGGGGAGGCTCTCGCCAAAGAACACAATGTCGGGCTTCACTACGCCCGGGCATTCCGTGCAGATCGGGATTTGATCCGCGAATATACGCTCTGTAACAAAATTACTCATTAACCAACTTCAAAGAAAGGGGGTCATTCTGAAGAATATACATGACTAGTTAGTCACTCTATGTCGGAAAACCACGAACCCTGCTCATTCTAGATTTTAAGGAATTACACGAACTCGTTTACACCCGTAAACGAGTTCGTGTAATTCCTTAAAACCACATGTTCTACTACTGGTGTAGACAGGACCCGCAAGGGATTTAGTTTGATTAAGAATAAAAAACTAAAATTCTTTTTTTTTTTCATGCGGCTTTTTATCGATCGTATCTAAACCACCTAAGAAGGATCAATAAAAAAATTAGATTTTTTTTTGCAAAAATAATATTTTATGTGAGTGAACATTTCGATGTCACGCATAAATTAATGAAAGCCCAGCAACACGGCTAGCGGGCACGACTAACGCGATATCGCTCTTTGCAGTCAGATAACTCAAGGCTCTAAAATGACTCAAAAATAGAAAACCAAGTTTTTTTGTAGTTGATTTTCAAAAATTCCCATTTCGGGTTAATCTGTGTCACTAGTAGATCACGTGGTTCGAAGGAATTACACGAATTCGTTTACACCCTGTATACAACTTTTACTATGGGACAAAAACAGAATTAGTGAAACAAAAAATCTGCTGTTCTATCATTTTGTTAAGCAACTTTGATTATTTTGAATGGAACAGTTGTTTTTTTTTTCACGAATGCAGATTTTGTCCAGTAGTTTTTTTAGTAATAGGTTGGTCAACAGCAAGTGAACACAGTCCATCTGATACACCTACAACATCAAGTGGATTGCTGACGCTTACTGGAAAGTCTCATGTGTCTGTATTTTCACCAGCACCCAAAGCCTTAAAACCGGAACACATCAATGCTGCTAGCGGCAGAAATAGATATGGTGGTACAGTCCGCGAGGCCTAAACTGAGCTTTGCATTTGTGTGAAAATGAATGCAGACGCGTCGTTTGCTTGGTTTAAACCGGTTTACACTGCTTTTTGGCAATCGATTCTATGTGCACTCACACAAATGCAAAGCTCAGCTTACGCCTCGCCAGTTGTAGTACTTTCCTGGGGACGAGCTCTTTCACAAGGAGCTCTACTCATCATTCAGCCGAAAGATGTCCACTGCTGGACATAGGCCTCCCCCAAGCCATTTTCGGGGGTGGGGGGGTTGTCATAATCGCAACGCTTGGCAAGCGGGTTGGCGATCGCAGTATGGTTGTTAAAGTACTCAGAGAACGCTGCTGCCCATCCTCTAGTGAATCGCTTAGTCGCCTTTTACGACACCCATGGGAAGAGATGGAGTAGTGCTATTCTTTACGTCCGGCACCACACGGAACTCTACTACTACTATACTTGAGCCATTACAAACGTGCGAATTGACTCATAAATCATTTTTATCGGACCTCTCGCTCACACTTGTAGACCTTATGGAACTGCCCTGGTGTTGTGTGTAACACTAAAAAAGGCTTTGTCGATAGTCGATCAAAAGTAATGAGAGAGAGGTTAAGGAAATAATGCAAAATATTGTTTAGGATGTGTTTTTTTACTATCGGTAACGACTTGCGCAGTATTGTCACATTCCTTTTAACGTAATGATTTATGACTCAGTTCGCACGTTTATAATGGCTCAAGTATAGTATAATGTATTGGTTAAAAGCCACGCCCAACATGCAATGTCCTTTGGAAACAGGTATACGGGCTAGAGCAGTAACTTCACGGAACAAATACAAAGAGATGCTGTAAATGCGATTTTCGAATAATACGATGCATGACATTTTACGGGGTGAGAACGTTACACCCTGCCTTCTTCTATATTATCCAGCGGTGAATAGGAAAACCTAAAAGCTTCAGATTTATACAAGGTTAGTCAGAAAGGGGGTACTAATCCGAAAGGGTGTTAAAGTACCCATAATAAAAGGTAACTTTTGTTCTACCACTTTCCCCAAAAGTCAGTAGTTTAAGAGATATAGCTGCTCAAAAATTTAATAAAAATACGCTGAAATCTATCTATTCTCAGCTATGATCAGCTGCGTTTACATTTTAAGTCATATTTGAGGTCACGAATTAGAAGCTCCATTTTCTGAATTTGTAACTAAAGGAATATTGAAGAATTTTTGAAAAAACTAAAATAAAAATAATTTTACATGGAAGTAAAAATTATCGAATTTTAAAATTTTAACTTTTGCTTTAAAACCGTCATCAGTGATACTTTAAGTGGCTTGCGGATTAGTACTCCCTTTCCGACTAATAGGCTTATTACACTTGGCTGAATTTAGTAGTCTTAATTCAGAAGGGCAAATTAGAAGCTTCTGATCACACTGTCTTAAATTTAGTTACTGAATCAGTTGCCAGTTAAAGCGCGACGGAGTCGGACGTGCCGTGTGCGAGGATGGCTCCAGTATTATCCACACACCAAAAAATTGGCCTTTGCCTTTATTGTAGCCGATTCGTCTATATTTTTATATGAACTCAGTGGCACTTGGAAGCCCTCATTTCGTACATTTTTGTTCAGGATTTTTTTGTCATTTTTGTCTCAAAGATAGGGATATCTTTATACAACTCTAAAATATTGAGCATAACTTCTTTTTCTTTCGTCATTTTGTAGGTACCCACGCTGCGCACCGCACTCGCACTACACTTTTTTATTCGGGAATACAAAATAAAACTATACGTCCTCACGCATCGACAGAAACTCACAGGGAGGTTGTATCCCTATCTAGTCTGTGCAGGGGGTGACGTACTTGACGTAGGCGATCATTTTTCGCAAATACAAAAATCTACAAAGAATCTCGCGAGAGGGCTCTCTATTCCCATAAATTACTATACTCTTTGGTCAAAATAAAACTATACATCCTCACGCAGCGACGGAAGTCAGTAACTATATGCGATTACACCTTCCTAAATGCGTTTCTAATTAGGCTTCTAAATGATTTAGTCAGTCAGAAACCATCCTTGCTACTGAATTTAGGATCCTAGATTGCTAATTGCGATTACACTTGACTAAATTCAGTAACGACTGAATTAAGACGACTAAATTCAGCCAAGTGTAATAAGCGAATAACCTTTTATACATTAACTAACACGTGGTTTAGCCATATTACGCTAGATGTCTCTAGTGTCACAAATGTAATAAATTACGTAGCTTTTGCAAGATAACACACAAAAACAAGGAAAATAATAAAATGGGATGGGAGCGCGAACGTAGTGTGCCCGGGACGAGTGCCGACAGACTGACAAAAGCCACGCCCACCTTGATGACGTCAGGACCTAGATGACATCACAGTGCACAGTAGACCAACTCCTCATTGTATTTGCTTCGTGAGTAACTCTTAGGCCCGGACTCCACCAAAACGGAGACGAGACGAGCGGAGCGGAGATGTATTTTAATAAACCAATAGAATTTTGTTATTCACACATCTCGACTCCACTCAGGTTAAGTGGATACCACTGAGCGGAGATGAATCATATTTGTACGGCGCGATGGAAGCGGAGATGTGAGCTGTTCCTCGCTGAGATTGAGCTGGGCTGCGGTACAAGGGGGAGATGTGAGCTTTGCCTCGCAAGCTGACGACGGCGCGCAGCGGCGACGAGATGTGTGCGGCGTGCAGTGAGTGGTGCCCACACCTTTCGTGTCAGATCGCACTAAACTGCGTTCACATCCAACGTTTGCCGCACGCAGCTCAGTTCCGCTCTAGTCAGCGCACATCTCCGCCCTAGTCAGCACACATCTCTGCTACGGTCTAGCCAGTACGCATCTCCGCACAGTTTCCGTGGATACACCTTAGCTGAAAAACATCTCTTCTCGTCTCCACTTCAGACATTTCCGCACATGTCCGCTTTGGTGGAGTCTGGGCTTTACAGAACTCAATAAAAATCTGCATACCTTTAACAAATTCAAGATTGTACTCCTTGCGGCAGTCGATACAGTGTGAGGTGTAGAAGGTGCCGTGAGCCTCAACTAACTTCTCCTCGGGGATGCCAGCTCCTCGCTCTAAAGTGTCGATGTTTTGGGTGTAGTGACGGAGCAAAAGACCTGGATAATGGAAACAAAATATAAATGTAATAAGTTTGTAAAGCGAATGTCCGTCAATGGTGCACTAAAGGTCTTGTCAAACATAACTGTGAACCGAACCGAAAACGTGGCGAATGTAAACCGAAGCGGAGACGTCAAACTAGGTCCAGCAAACTGAACGAACGTGCCGGAATAGTTTTGAATTTGTAAATAAACACAAACGTCGCGCGTCGCTCTCGCTTCGTCTCGCATTCGCTCTCTGTTTGACGTCGTGCATACAAAGCCAGCTAATAAAACTATCTCGCTCGCGCCTCGCTTCGCGCGCTCACCTTTGGTTTGTTATGGCGTCACACGCCTTCGGTATCGGCACGTATCGGTACGCTTTCGCTTTTCTATGTGACTAGATTCAAACGATACCATACATAACAAAATAAAAACGCTTCGCCACGCTATCGGTTCGCTGTCTATTTGATACGGGCTTAAGGGTGAGATTCACTGTACTTAAACTTTACTTCTCTAAGTAAATTAAGCGTTTGATAAGAATGTAAACCTTATTCCTACCAAATAAAGTGTAAATTCATATAAGTAAATGTGAATAAGCGTTTCATGGATATGAAAATTAATTTTATATGAAAAATGTGTGCATATGGGCCACTAAATGCTAAGAACACTGCTCAAGACATACCTAGTTGATCGGTATTCGTTTTTAGCTGTACCAACCGTTCAGTGTATGCAGACACCGTTTTGACTACTCGAGCTACTGTCCTATGGCTCGAAACTGTTTTGATTTACTAGTGTTTCTGGAGGCAGAAAACTGTCTCCATTTCACTTCAAAAACTTCAAGACTAATTTATTCAAAATAGACTACAATTACTTAGTTCTTTTTGAACGCCATTGTTACAAAAGACAGCGCCCAATAATGCCCGCTCTTCGTGTAAAGTGTGACACAATGTTTTTGTTTTTTTTTCTTGTAGATTAGTATGAAAGAACCCTTAAGTATTTTCATAACATTTTAATTTCATAACTATACAAGGTTAGTCGGAAAGGGGGTACTAATCCGAAAGGGTGTTGAAGTACCCATAATAGTGAAAAACTTTTGTTCTACCACTTTCTCCAAAAGTCAATAGTTTAAGAGAAACAGCTGTTCAAAGATTTCATAAAATTGCTAAAATCTATCTATCCTCTTATATGATCAGCTGTGTTTACATTTTAGGTCTTTGGGGTCACGGACCAGAAGTTCCATTTTCTGAATTCGTAACTAAAGCAGGGATAAAGAATGATTGAAAAAACATTTTTTTTTGTCTACATTGAAATTTATGATTAATTACGGTTTACTCACGTGCATTTTTCGGGATTGCCCGACTAGTTTCGGACCCAAACGGAGCCCTTAATCATGAGCTGATCACGCGGCAAGGTCGCGTGATCAGATCTAGTCGGGCAATCCCGAAAAATGCACGTGAGTAAACCGTAATTAATCATAAATATGAATATGTCTCACGAAAGTTATAATACATTGAAATTATCGAATTTCGAAATTTTAACACTTGCTTTAAAACAGTCATCAGTGATACGTTACGCGGCCTTCGGATTAGTACCCCCTTTCTGATTAACCTTGTATATAAATCCAGTCATGTACCTTTATCATGTAGAAGCTTGATGAAATAATGTGAAATCGTAGGTTTAAAGCTTCCTGGGTACAGTTCTTTAGCTAGCATAAAGAACGGTTTCGGATTCTGTCTGAAGAAGTTGATCTCGAATATTGCTTGGGGTTCCGGCAGGTCATATTTCTGTAAGTTGTGATACAGACCAGTTTCAGGACTACGGAAATCAGGGATTCCTGCAGCTGTAAGAAAAAATAAGCATGTTAATTGGATGGATTGTATGTTAAAGGTACAAGTTCGAGACGGGCTGCAAACTGCAGACTGCAACCGCAGGCCACAACTCGCCGTCCGAATAACACCTTTAAGGTGCACACCTTAAAGGTAGTATTCCAACGGCGACCGCAAACTGCAATCGCAGATGACAGCAGCAGACAAGCGACACTACTGGTTCATACAATCCAATGTGACTTGCGGCCTGCGGTTGCAGTCTGCAGTTTGCAGCTCGTCTCGGACTTGTACCATTAAGTTTATGAGAAAAAACAAAAAAAACTTTTTATGAGGAAGGAGGCCAAGCTCCATGGTCAGCTATGCAATGCATCAGCGTAGCCAGGGGAGTATTGTTGTATTAATTTAATTTGTAAGGAATTGAAAAGGATTGATTAGGAATTAAATCAACTTTATCCTGTTAATCTACTTTATCCAGCTGTCTATTGGTCGAAAGCACTTCAAAATCAAATTTTGGCTACGATACGATACAATAAAAAAACTGCCTTCATTTTCATATTTCAGAGCTGAATATTTCAAAGATTTTTTAGTTCTTTTGTCATGGATGTCATTTGGCAATGACAGCCAATTAGCACCACCTGGCGAGTACAGTGGAATGAGGAAGTACTGTAGTTTGAGAACCATGAATAATGTGGACAGTGATATATTTTATTGTTGGACCATTTAAACTGTGTGAATCAAGTTTTTTTTTTATTTCAAACTAGCTGTACCTGGCATGCGTTGCAATGCACTTTTTCCTACTTACTACCTACCTACCTTCAGAAACAAAATGAAAATAGTAACAAAAAGTTAAAACCATTTTCATGCATGTGGTAAACGAATGAAGAATATGGACACACTGAGATAATTTCGTATTTTTTTTAAATATCAATATTTTCTTTCATATGAACCTTCTCCTGACAATAACGAACACGATAAAAAAAAATAGCGCAATCGGTTCAGCAGCTCACGCGTGATGCCGTGACCAAGGGAAATAGGGATTCATTTTTATATACATAGATGGATAAGCATAGTACAGGCTCTTAAGAATCCTCGAGAATTTAGTTTTCAACTTGTTCAGTTCTAAAAAGTTGGTCCTATGGAAAAGAGTCGATTTAAATGAGCTGAAGAGTGAGTATAGAAAACAATATTTTTTTTATTCGTCTCCGTATCACTTTACTTAATAAAATATAAGAATAAATTGATATGTATCAGTGTAAAAATGTATCATAAAAGTATTTCATAATACTAATAAAGCTAATGACTAAATTGTAAAGTTTCCATCACAACATTAGAATTGTTTGACCTTGGTGGAGTAAACAATGACATATTAATTTTCCACTGAGCATTTATCTAGTTTAAAATTCCATGGCCGTAATAATATAAAATTCCTATAATGCTATAGATTTGGTATTAAACTTAGTTAACGGATAAGAATATAATAGAGGTAAAATTATAGTACACTCGGGAGCAATGAATTCGGGTTACCAACATATCTCCAAAACTAAGAATACTAGCTTATTCAAATAAAACTTAACTTTGACTTTGAAAAAAAACAGGGATGGAGGCAATATTAAAAAAAAATGCCTTTTTTTTTAGACTTATTTGAATAAGCTCAGTTTCAGTATTAAGGTTTTTGTTGGTGACCGGGATTCATTGCTCCCAATTAGGGAATCCAATCCCGCAAACGCGGAATCGCGCACCTTTTTTGCGGGATCTGAAATGCGGGATTACTCATGCGGGATCCCGCACGATTGCGGGATTGAAAAAAAATATATATGAGCTCAGACGACGGACGTTCTGATTATTTTTAAAACCCAGCACAGCCTCATTAATAAGTGATTTAATAACTTTCCCATGGAACTGGTGCGGGACTTTTCTGTAGCACTTTCCATAGAAAATACTTTAGTTTTTAAATTACAGCTAAAAAAAAGTTTTTTTTTAAATAAGCTGATTTTTTATGCCTATAAATCAAAAAACCAATTGTGTAAAATCATTTCTTAAAATAAGCTGATTATTTTTACCTCTAAAGTATCATTTAATTCAATTGTTGATAATGATAATAAAAAGGGGTTCGAACATTTTTCTATGGAAGCTGGCATAGGCCCCTGCCGCCATTTTCATTTTTTTTCCAAGATGCGGCGCACGATGAGACTAACATATATGGGTAGAGGACACTCCAACAAAAAAAATATTCAGAGATATAGTGCCCTAAAGTGTCACGTTGCCGAGATATTTGGACTCAAAGATTTTTTTTCAAGATTATCTCGATATAATATCTCGGTAACGTGACACTTTAGGGCACCATATCTCTGAATATTTTTTATTTGTTTGAGTGTCTTCTACCCATATTTACCAGTTACTAAGTGCGCTGCAATAAAAAATATTTAAGTCCAAATATCTCGGCAACATGACACTTTAGGGCACCAAGTCCCTGATATTTTTTGTTTGTCTAATTGTCTTCAACCCATATATGTTAGCGTAATCGTGCGCCGCAACTTGGAAAATAAAACAAAATGGCAGCGGGGGGGGGGGGGGGCTATGCCACAAAGGTTCTATCCCCTTTACTTGTCTTTTTTTTTAATCAAAAAAATCTCAATCCCGCAGGCCTGCGGGATCGCAATTTTGATGCGGGATTGGATTCCCTACTCCCAAGTGTAGTCTGTGTAGGTTTGTACAGGACAAAAAATCGGCCAGGGACAAGAAATAACCAACAGAACACACAAATTTTTTTAGAATCTATGTCTCTCTGCTTGTTTGTTACGGCATGGCGGCATAAGAAATGACTAGGCGTATTTCAACCAAGTTTTGATAGCGGTGGTGGCATGGGTTTTGTTATGACCAATTAGTGATATTAGTAATTCCCATATTCACTACTGTTAGCAACTAAATTGGTGATCGCAGTAATGTTGTTATGAGTCAGAATGAGGTCGCTGCTACCCATCATCTGGCTATTCATTGCTTTGGGAGGCGTATTTTCAGCAGTGCTTGTCAGCAGACTGAATGAAAGTGATAGTAGAAACTGTGTACGACAAAATGCATGAATGTAGAATAAATAAAAAGACTATGTTAGGATGCGGCGCTCTGTAGATTTTGCCGATTCATGAAAAAAAAAGGAGAGGGAGAAAGAAAGGAAAACCACTTAAGCGATGGGAAGATGAGATAGTGAAAATGGCTGGAAAAACCTGGACTAGACTAGCACGGGAGAGGGAAAATTGGAAAAGGCCTCCTTTGGCAAAGGGCACACAGAAAACATAAACTGAAATCATATAATGTTTTTAAAAATTTGTTAAGTAATCTGTTATTCTGAAGTAAGGCTATAAATAAATAAATAATATAATAACAGTAATTTAAAAAAATAACACTAAATTAATTTAAAAATAGACTCGACACTGACTACAAACAAACAAACTTTCATAAAAAGCTAGGAACTTTCAACACTGAAATAGACATACAATATCAGCAATAAAGCTGGTAGTTTTTATTTTATTTTTTATTTGCATATACTCAAATACCCGTGTTAAGTAAATAAGCAAAATTTTTACTGCAGGACTTATGTCTTACCAACAACTTGCAGCATAATCAGAAACAAGCACAATTACCAATGACTCACATAAAATTATCATGTAAGAAGCAATACAATAAAAAAAGCAAGTTGATGAAGTGCCGTGGAAATGTGTAATATACAATTACCCTGCCTTTTCCCTAGTTGGGTAAAAAAGAGTTATGTTGTGTACATGGGTCTTATCTGTCAAAATTTTACAAACTAAAGAGTAAATAAACTGAAAATTATGACTCTGCAATAAATGTATATGAATACAAGCTTAGTTTTAGTATACAAGGTTAGTCAGAAAGGGGGTACTAATCCGAAAGGGGGTTAAAGTACCCATGATAATGAATAACTTTTGTTCTACAACTTTTTCCAAAAGTCAATAGTTTAAGAGAAATAAGTGATCAAAGATCACAAAAAAAAAAGCTCTAAAATCTATCTATCCCCAGTTCTGATCAACTGTGTTTACATTTTAGGTCATATTTGGAGTCATGAATTAGAAGCACCATTTTCTGAATTTGTAACTAAAGCAGGGATGAAGAATTTTTGAAAAAATTAAAATAAAAAGCATTTTGCATTGAAAAAAAAATACCGAATTTTGAAATTTTAGCACTTGCTTTTAGACAGTCATTAGTGATACTTTAAGTGGCCCGCGGATTAGTACCCCCTTTCCGACTAACCTTGTATACTAAACCTGAAACTAGTTTGTTCAGAATCACTAGGAGAATCGATTGAAATATTTTTTACACCACATTTTTTTTTTCATTAATTTCATCTTTGTTTCAGTAGGTTTCTAACCATAACAGTTGAGGGGAATAGACGCCTTGAGGCTTGAGATGGTCCGCTTGGTTAGTTTCCGCGTATTAGACAACCCCTGCATAGCACATCTCAGGCATTTCACACTTTACTAGGGAACTTAACGCAACATAAACTATGGTGCAACTTGGAGATTTATTAAAAAAAACACATATTCAGGCAGTTCTGATGAAAATCTTGTTGGGGTCTCGGTTTTTGTATATACTAAAAATAATGTTGTATATAAAAATGAATCCCTATTTATTTCCCCTGGTCACATCACGCGTGAGCGGCTGGACCAGTTTCGTTTTTTTGTTTGTTGTGTCTGAATTGTCAGTTGAAGGTTCTTATGAAAGAAAATTTTGACATTTAAAAAAAAACGAAATTATCTCACTATGTCCATACTCTTCATTTGTTTACCGCATGCATGAAAATGGTTTTAACCGCTAGCGGCCGAACCAACGAACCGGTTCGTAGTGCCATTGTTTATCTATTGTGTCTTTAATTACAGTACTTGAGACTTTAGCTTTTAGTTACTACTAGCTGTGCCCGCGACTTCGTCCGCGTGGAAGTCGGAAAACAACATTGTGTCGCAACAACTAAACAATGTATTTGTAATCATTTTTTAAATCTAATCACATTTATTTCCAATAGCAGTGCCTGCGACTCCGTCCGCGTGGAAGTCGGAAAACAAAACTGTGTCGCAGCAACTAAATAATGTATATGTACCCAATTTATTACAATAAAACAATAATAGACAAAAGTGGCCCACCAGGGCACTAATATCTTTTTCTTTCAACTACGTAGTAATGTCATCATTAATCGCTACAAAACCGATCACAAAATACGTATTTTCTGCTTAGAAGCAAAACAGTGCAGAAATGTTGTATGAAATCTCATTACTGCACTGCAAACAGTGCAGAAATGTTGTATGAAATTTCATTACTGCACTGTTTTTCATTATTGCAGTTTTTTTATTATCATTACTAAATCCAAGATGGCGGCCATGAAAATTTTCATCTAATAATCATGGGTGTTAATTTCATGGTTTTCGGGGTCACTGATGCCGAAAATAACTTCAAAATCCAAATCCAAGATGGCGGCCATGAAAATTAGTAAAGTAGTCGTCATGGGTGTCAAATCCAAGGTTTTCTGGGGTGCGGATGCCGAAAATGAGGTCAAAATCGAAATCCAAGATGGCGGCAATAAAAAATGTCAAATTAGTGGTCATGGGTGTCATTTCCATGGTTTTCGGGGGTACTGATGCCGAAAATGAGGTCAAAATCGAAATCCAAGATGGCGGCAGTAAAAATGTCAAATTAGTGGTCATGGGTGTCATTTCCATGGTTTTCGGGGGTACTGATGCCGAAAATGAGGTCAAAATCGAAATCCAAGATGGCGGCACTAAAAATGTCAAATTAGTGGTCATGGGTGTCATTTCCATGGTTTTCGGGGGTACTGATGCCGAAAATGAGGTCAAAATCCATTTCCAAGATGGCGGCAATAAAAATGTCAAATTAGTGGTCATGGGTGTCATTTCCATGGTTTTCGGGGGTACTGATGCCGAAAATGAGGTCAAAATCCATTTCCAAGATGGCAGCTTTTAAAATTTCAATTTAACCATCATGGGTGTCATTTCCATGGTTTTCGGGGATGCTGATGACGAAAATGAGGTCAAAATCTATATTCAAGATGGCGGCCATGAAAATTTTCAAGAAAAGTTTTAAAAAATGGAAATAGATAGCGATATGAATTCAAGTCCAGAAAGTATAAAAACAGCTGCAAATGAAATTGTTAATAACCTTTTGCCGCAAAAGTCGCAGGATAACCTTGTTTTCATTAACTTGAGTTTTTATTTTGAGTAGGTATATTTTATCACGGTAGGTAAATTGGTAGTTGAAAGAAAAGTAGATTACGCACCTTGCTGAAGTGAGTGATTAATGCACTCGTGCTAATTTAGTGCCCTCGCTTACGCTCGGGCACCAACATAACACTCGTGCATTAATGACTCACTTTGCGCTCGGTGCAACAATCTACTATTGAACCATTTCTTCAAGTAGAGTTTCAGCTCATTTTGATTGACCGTTAAGATTCATAAAACCTATAACTTTAATACATTTCTTTGTTAAAATGGATTATATTATAATTGTATATTGATATATATTGTGAATTAATATGTTACACGTTGGTTACATATTTATAGCTACCGATTGATTGTTATAATTTCATTTCACTATACCTACATAAATATAGTTATAGATAAAAGCGACAGGTTTTTTATAATACTGACAACAATGACCAAAATAAAAAAAAAAACATTGCAAAAAAATAATAATAAAAAAAGCTAATTTGAAAACATTCGAACGCAGAACATGTAGGGCCACCGATCTCTCACAACAGCATTCTGCTACGCTGATTTCTGACAAATTCTCTGAAATTAGATGATATTCTTAGGAAACATCTAGGTACTCAGTCCTCATTGTAAATACCGTGATAATACATATCTCACGTATTAAGCTTACCGTGGATAATACCTATCCGACGTATTAAGCTTATACGTCGCCGTATGTGGAATATGTGGAAATAATGTTCTGTTGCTCATCTCCTATGAGCAATAGCGTAATGATATATATAACAGCAAAAGCGCATCTCTTTATGCAACACATCAGTGAAAGTCGCATCAAAATCCATCAACGGAATGTTACGTGATTATACATCGCAGGCTGTGAAAATAATGTTCCACTGCTCGGCTCCTATGAACATTAGCGTGATGGTATATATATCAGCAAAATTTTCGCTTTTTACGCAACACATCAGTGAAAGTCCCATCAAAATCCATCAACGGAATTTTAAGTGATGCCCGGACAGACAGACAAAAAAAATTGTTTTCATTTTTTTATCGATAGTATAGTACCTAACCTACCCCAGACAAACTGCACTTTGAGTTTTATTAATAGTATAATAAGTAATATATAATAGTATAGATGGCTAGATTCAAATCCGTTCACCCGCAAGGCGTGATTGATTAACAAACATCCAAATTCACAAACTTACATAAACTTTATGTTTATAATATGAGTAGATAGAATGATTACGAAATATTAAATTTCGACGAAAGCATTGGGTGAGTGCTTTCCTTACAAATAATCATGGCCACCGACTCCGACTTGGATTTGGACCTTATTTTCGGCATCAGCATTCCCAAAAAGTATGAACATTCAATGAATAAAAATCCTACTATTAGTCATCATGGATTCATTTTATTGTGAACAACAATAAGAAATTGAATGTATTCCCGATTCCACTGCCATTCAGATAGGTAAAACCTTATAAATTCTAAATAAAAATATCTTCTTTTTTTTTAATAAAAGCTTAGTACCTTCTTCATAAGGGTAGCATTTCAATAGACCTTCCGTAGACTGAGAATAGGTACTAATTCAACAATTAATATTAGGTAATTTATGAATTTATTCGTAGTAATATATTTCCTCACAACGTGATTTGATACACGTAACGCCATCTATTGAAAATAATGGTAATACATGCTAAGTTCTTCTAGAAATCTTAAAATTCGCATATCTTTTGATTGCGTGATCCGATTGCGATGAAACAAAAAACATATGTTACTTAGAGATAAGCACAATATATGTTGATAAAAGTCAACAGCATTGGGTTAGTTCATTTTACGTGATGCTTGAACAAACAAACAGATAAACAGACAAACAGAAAACAAATCCAAAAATGTTAAAAATGGGTTTTTTTGGTTATCTTTTAACACCCCAACCATGTTTTTTAAAATATTTGCTATGTACAGACACGCCAAGTCCACAGATTTATTATATGTATAGAAGATATTGATTATTTGCATATCTTTTGATTGCGTGAACCGATTGTGATGAAACAAAAAAAATATGTTACTTGGAGATAAGCACAATATTTGTTTATAAAAGTCAACGGCATTGGGTCAGCTCTTTTTACGTGATGCTTACATAAACATGCAAACATATGTTTGATCTTTACTTCCCTAGATGGCGTTGGCGTCGAATTAGATCGCGCTATGGTTTCGTTACCGCGCGATTTATAAGTTCTGGACAACATTTTTTTATTTACCTAAGAAACACGATTTTATTATATGTATAGATTTTGATTTTGTTTCCGAAGGTAGATTGTAAGTAGGAAAAAGTGCATTGCAACACATGGTACAGCTAATAAACAATAATAAATAAACAACAACAACTTGTCATAATAGGCAATAAAATAATACCACAATATTTTTTTACAATACACACATTGTTATTAATGACATTCAATTATTGGGAGCACGATATTTGTTAAAAAAGTGCATTGTAATTGTACTTTGCATTAAAAGTTTAATTTCTGTTTTATTAAAAGTCTGTTTACTAAATAAAATCATCAAAATATAACAACAATTGTTTTAATGTGAATAAGGTTGAATATTGAGTGGCTTAGAATCACTATGACCAGCAGAGAAATAAAATACGTGTTTCCTTCAAAAGATCTATATTGCAACTGTTTGTGTCACCTAATTAACAGATACTAATAGCTACGCACACATACAAAACTCAACATGCCGCCCACCAAAGGACCTAGTCCTTTACTAAAGAAATACAAATAAAATTTGCAAATAAAGAAAATAAGTAGCTCTAAAACTGCACAGTAATTATATAAAATGGACTGTATCTAATAAACTAAATCGTAAACAGAATGTAACTTACAACTACGTTACAACTTCTACATTCTAAGTTATATAAACTAAACAAAAAATAATAAAAGTAAACAAACTAAATACAAAAATTAATCTCTATCTAATGGCAAAGCACAAATTTTAGATATTGACCTTCGAACAATGTTATTACGGTACTTAATACTATAAACTCTAGTAAGGTTGTCTTCTCCTGGATGTTTAGCGACAATACGACCAAGGGCCCATTTTCCAGGTGGCATCTGATCTTCTTTTAATAGGACTATCTCACCTATCTCATACTCTCTTTGTTTTTTAAGCCACTTAGGTCTAGTTTGTAGGCGTGAAAGGTACTCGTTCTGCCAACGAGACCAAAAATTTGCAACGAGTCGTTGACAGAGTTGCCATCTGTTTAGATGATGAATGTTGACATCGCTCAAATTCGGGCAAGGGATTGTAACAGGTGCCTCGCCAATCAGGAAATGTCCAGGAGTCAATACTTCCAATTCAGTGTCAGTAGTGTCAACAGGTATCAACGGGCGTGAGTTTAAACAGCCTTCTATTTGGCACAATATAGTCGTTAGCTCTTCGAATGTTAAGTGAGGATCCAGTATCCTTCTCAGGTGGAATTTGGTGGATTTGACGGCAGCTTCCCACAGTCCACCAAAATTTGGGCTATAGGGTGGTATAAAATGCCATTGTGTGCCGTCTGTGACGAGGATGTCTGCTATATCATTTGGTAAGTCTAAATTAGCCTCTTTCCATGCTGCCTGTAAATCTTTATTAGCGCCTACGAAGTTGCGTCCATGATCACTCCAAAGATTAGTGCAGCGTCCACGTCGAGCGACAAATCGATTAAAAGCTCCGACAAATGCTTCCGCCGTGAGATCGCCAACCAACTCTAAATGTATGGCTTTAGTGGCCATGCAAACGAATATGGCGATGTAGGCCTTTCGGGTTTTTGCTCCTCTACCCTTTGACATGAGTACTTGCAAAGGGCCGGCAAAATCTACTCCACTATTAATGAAAGGTCGCGCAGGAGTTATGCGAACCTTAGGAAGATCGCCCATGAGTTGAGTTCTTGACATTGCACGATGTCGAGCGCATACGATGCATTTATGTATATGAGTTTTTATCATATGCTTCACTCGTATAATCCAATATTTTGATTTAATGTAACCCAACATCAACTGTATACCTCCATGTAAAGTCTTTTGATGTGCATCAGCAACGATAAGGTATGAAAGTCGGTTTTTTGTGCTCAAAATGATTGGATACTTTTTATCTTTGCATATATCAGCATGGCGTAATCTTCCGCCCACCCTGAGAATATTCTTTTCATCTAAATATGGATTCAATGTTTTTAAACAACTGTCCTTCCTGACATTTCTTCCTTTCTGTAAGCTTTCTAATTCATTTTCGAATTCTTCACTTTGTGCCAATTGTATACATTTCATTAAAGCTTCTTCTATTTCTATTGTTGTAAGTGATTTATTTACATTTTCTGGTTGCTTCTTATATCTCAAAAATCTTAAACTGTAGATTATTGTTTGTAAAAGTTCTTGTAATTTTGTAAAGTCTTCAAATTTCATCTTTAGTGTTTTAAAATTTACAGCAATCTTTTTCATTTCAATTTCAGTAGGTATAATTGTTACTTTAGAAAATTGCATGTTCTTTCCTTTAAGAGTTTCTGGTCCTTCCCACCATAATTTGTTGTTGAAAAGGTTATCTACATAAACTCCTCTTGAGCCTATGTCGGCAGGATTCTCTTTTGATCTGATGTGAAACCATTGTGAATGTGGAACCTTGTCCAATATCTCGACTACACGATTGCTGACAAATTGTTTCCATCTGTTAGGGTCGCCTGAGAGCCAAGACAACACTACCGTGGAGTCAGTCCACGCATAGATTTTGGTTTCTGGCAATCTCATTGCTTCTCTCACTTGGGTTAGCAAGTTGGCTAATAGTACTGCGCCACACAGTTCCAAGCGTGGTAAAGAAATAGTCTTGACTGGTGCCACCTTAGTTCGAGAGATGCAATTATTCCTGTTATGACTTGTCTATTTTCTTTTTCAACTCTGTAATATACTACTGCACAATATGCCTTGATTGATGCATCGCAGTATCCATGAAGGCTTATCTTCTCATTTTCACTTTCTGTGTTTATCCATCTTTTTACTTGTATTTTAAGTAAATATTCGAAACTGTCTCTTATTTTGTTCCATTCTTCTTCATGTGACCTTTTAACCTCTTCATCCCAACCAAGTTTCTCTTTCCAAATGTTCTGTATCAAGATTTTTGCAGGAATTATTGCCGGTGAAATCCATCCTAGAGGATCAAACAAACGTTGTATATCCGCCAATATATTTCTCTTGGTTGTTAGGATTGGTTTAGGTGGTAGCTTTATTTGGTAATGAAAAGTGTCTGTTTTCATATTCCAGATCAGACCCAATGTTTTAATAAAACTTTCGGTTGTATCAACACTTAGGCTTCTTAAGTGTTGTGGTATTTCATGTATAAATTCCTTGCTATTCGATGCCCATTTTTGTAATGTAAAGCCTCCACTATTCAGTAGATATCTTAGCTGTTGACTTGCCTCTACTGCCTCCTCAACTGAATTACATCCACTAATGCAATCATCGACGTAAAAATCTTCAGCTAGTATTTTAGCGCCGATCGGATATTTATCTCCTTCGTCTGTTGATAGTTGTTTTATAGTTTTTATTGCTAAGTAGGGTGCGGAAGTGGTCCCGAACGTTACTCTGAGCATGCGGTAGTCTTTAACCGGCTGTGATGGATCTTGTCTCCACAGCACTCTTTGAAAATCTGCATCTTCTTTTGTGACGAGTACCATACGATACATTTTTTCAATATCTGCTATAAAACAGATTTTCTTCATGCGGAATCTCATAATTAAGTTTCTCAAATCTTCTTGCAATTGAGGCCCAACTAATAACAAATCATTGAGTGAGTTGTTTCTTGAGCTTTTGCATGACGCATCAAAAACAATTCTAACTTTCGTAGTTTCACTATCCCGCACAACTGCATGATGTGGTAGATATATTGACAATTTATTCTTTTCTTCATTAGGAACTTCCTCCATGTGATTTAGACGAATGTATTCCTCCATAACTTTACAATATTCTTTCTTTAAATTAGGTTTGTTTTCTAGTCTTCGTTCTAGTTGTTCCAGTCTCTTTAGTGCTATGTCTCTTGTTGATCCTATTTCTTGCGGTGGTATCTTAAAAGGAAGTTTAACAACATATCTCCCACTAGAATCTCGAGCATGAGTATTGTTATAAATATCTTCACATGTGCGTTCATCAAAGGTAAGTATACGTTTAGGTGTGTCATCGATACTCCATAGATTCTTCAGTAGATTATCCATATCTATCTCTATTTTCAATTTATTATAATAATTTACAATGATACACTGGATGGCCTGGTGACAAGCAGTTGAAGCACAAGCGGTTACTTTTGACTACTTCATTTTTCTTCTCTGCGTCTAGTTTCACGAATTCCTTACAATGGCATAGAAGATGTTGGCCATTACATAATTTGCAAGTAATGTTTACGGCTGACGAAAAACACGAGCGTTCTTTATTCGATTTATGAGTGCTTGAAGAAGGTGTACAGGTTAACTCGAGTGTATGTATACTATTATCCAAAAATGTAATCATATTTTGTAAAGTGGGTAGACTAGCCTGGTATTCACGGCTGACATGGGATTCCCATTCCTTATGTGTATCGGTATCAAGTTTTTGCACTGTAATATAAATTATCATAGGGTCCCAGGTAGATGTAGAAATATCCATAGACTCCAAACTATTCAAACACTCTTTCGTAGTATCAATAAGCACTTTTAACTGTCCGGGTGACTGGGTGTTAACCTTCTTAAACGTAAACAATTTCTTCAATATTGCATTCACTATAAGTCGCTTGTGGCTGTATCTATTTTTCAAAGTTTCCCAAGCTGTCTCATAATTCTGTGCTGTAACTTGAATATGTTTAATTGTATTTTTTGCTTCGCCAATCAAACATGATTTTAGGTAATGCAGCCTCTGTACATCACTTAATGTTTTATTGTTTGCAATCAACGCCGTAAATGTGTCTTCAAATGTTTGCCATTCTTCATAAATGCCCGAAAATGTAGGTAGATTTATTCTCGGAAGCTTAACTTCGGCACTGTAAGAACCGTCTTTCTGTGGTGAAATTGATACATTCTGTACAGACTCTTGTACTTTCTCTGGATTCAACAATTGAAGCACATCCGTCATATCTGACTTTAAATCCAAATAAGTATCTTCACATTCACTGTATAAATTTTCACTAAAGTAGGGTAGGTTTTTTCGTTGTTCCTTTTTCGTAATTTTCAGTAATGTTTGATAACTGCTTCGGTAAGAATTCCAATAGTCTTCTAAGCATTGTAATCTTGCTTCCACAAAACCTTTAGTTAATCTGGCTTTTGGTGACTTCTTAAAGTTCGCTTTAGACTTTGAAATGCTGTCCGAATAATGTTCTAAAATGTCCAATGTTTGTTCAACGGATTCCATGATAATAACTCGGTAATATTATAGTTTTATAAAACGTTCACTTGATGTTTTAATTACTGGAATGCACCAATCACTATATATCTGCGATTTGTATAGCGGCGGCCGATGTTCTATTGTATTCACTAATGAGCTTCATATAGAAAAAACTTGCTCGGCGACGATCCGTACTTGTTTGTCAATCAGTTCTTTTAAATTCCATGTGGCTCGTATTGGACCATGTTTTAATGTGAATAAGGTTGAATATTGAGTGGCTTAGAATCACTATGACCAGCAGAGAAATAAAATACGTGTTTCCTTCAAAAGATCTATATTGCAACTGTTTGTGTCACCTAATTAACAGATACTAATAGCTACGCACACATACAAAACTCAACAACAATAATTAATTTTGATTTGACACATCAATAAAATAAAATATTGAAGTAATTTAAGTTTTACTTACATGTAGAAATACCAGCTCCGGCCAGAGTGATAATGTTTTTACACCGATCACTATTTATCCACTTAACTATTCCATCCAAGTTAACCTCCTCCAGGACCTGGTTAGTCGGCGCTGCTGGTTCCGTAGGCTCATAAAAACCCAGTTTTTGAGCCAAATATCGACGAATTGAATCAACATCCAAATCTCTTAAACGAGCACCTAAACTATCGATAGGATTTGGCGGGACGATCGGTATGACGCTCGGCACAGGCCTATCTACAGGGTCATCACCTATAATCACACCAAAATATTCCATTAATAACATACTATAAATACCTCACAACGTTCCACATGCAACAATATCTCACCATCACTCTTCCCGGGCGGCGAATTTGCAGACATTTTTCGTAAATAAATGGAATTGCGACTTGACGAAACCTTTGTCCGGTTTTGCCACGGTTTATTTGACAGAACTGACAGATTAAAAGCGCGCATTCTCGAATAAAGTGAGTGTTCAAAGGAAAATGATACAATGGCGAAATGCAACGATTAGTTACATATATTATAGTTATTTATAACGTGTACTTTGCCCGATGTGCATTTCTAATCTAGGGGCTGTGTATATCTTATGTGATATTTATCTAAATAATCAAAGAATCATAACGATAACGATGTGTTTAGATAAACGTTCATTCATAGTCATTCATAGTTGAAAAAAGTCTACAGAACATTGCTTTCCGTTTGCTAACTTCGTAAATGTAAAATACTAGTGATGTGAAAGGTTACAGCAATGAAATAAAAACTGTTTTACATTATTCTACATTCTTACTAATAAAAGCCAAAATATCTTCTATTTATCTATATTTCAAGTAATTAAAATAAACAGCCTGCACAAATCGTATAAACAAAAAATAAATAATTTCGACAATGGTATAGATGCCGATTCCCATCAACATGCCAGCAAATCCTCCAATATTACCTGAAACAATCGGTATATTGAAACTATAGCTTTCCAATTTGCTTTTTAACTTTAAATAATCCTATTCAAATTTATTCCTTACTCAATATCTCGAACCAGTAAGCAATCACATCAAGGCGATGCAATATTCCTCCAGTTGTGGGCTGGTAAATGCTAATAAAGCATTTGTCGGTGATGTTTATCCCAGAACTGTCACAAAAATAAAGTAAAATAAGTTTTAAAAAAAGCATCTCATTTGTGTGACTTTTAAACTGAGATGTTTTTGTGGCACATAATAAAGCTGATCAAAAAGTTATTTCTGTACAAGTAGCTGGGAACTGATCGCGATAGAACGTGTGACAGCACAATCATCAAATGGCCAATCAAAATCCATATGGCAGCCAGTGTTAAAAGTTGCAAATAGGTTGCTTAAATGGTTTTTTGTTTACATTATTTAACGTTAAAAATAGTGCAAATTCAGTTAAAATTAATTTAATTCACCCACACAAAATTGTTTTGAAATCCCCTGGTTGTGTTTGGTCCATGAGGTATGAGTACTTTATAAGATTTAGTAAAATGCTGCGTTAGCTCGCAGTCCGGTAAACAGTCAGGACAGTACAGTGATTCAGCAAGCTCTTGCTCTAACCCCTCAGTATCTTCTGTGCCAATTGGATAAAGATATTGCAGCTTTTCTGAAACATGATAGAAGTACCTACTGTGAGGGCCAATCTGTCAGTGCCACATTGATTCCACAGTTATTTAAAGTAGCAATTTTTGGAAGCACTCCGAAGGCAAGGTGAAACCTACGGGAATCAGCCCAAACAGTAGCAGATGCTCAGGGGTTGATCAAGGCTAGTCACCTAGGCCATTTTTAGCATTTATTTATAAAAGTGGCACAGATCACGGTTGTGGGTACCATCTGAGGGGACCATGTCCCACGTGACCACCCTCCTGTCTACGCCACTGAGCCCAAATGCAAATGCGTTTGATATGACAACGGGTGTGTTTTGTCATATCAAATCTGTTATCGCAGTCCACTGCTGGACATAAGGTTCTCCCAAAAAGAGGAGATAGGTATCTGATTCTCGTTGGCACCATTATAGGCAAGCAGTTTGCTTTTTACTTCGTACAGAACCAGTTGCCGGTCTTAGTTATGCCGTAATCTCGTCGTCGTCAAGCTTTGTTCATCTGCTACCGCTGCACCGCGTGTAGGTAAGATAGACGATTGGAGATGTTGGAAGCTGTGTACTGTCTTATACCTATATCATAAACTAGCTGCAGCTAATTAATACATAGATTACTAATCTATAAATCTAAGATTAGGTTTTTTAACAAGTATTCAGAACGAACCTTTGTATTTATTGAGGCATCTCAAGTTTTTCAAAGTGCAGATTTCTGTATTTTGAGAAGCGCCAGTAGGCAAGAAATACGGTGTACATTTGCAAAGAGACTGCACCGATCGGATCCGACATTTAACAATGCAAGCGCTGTACGAATACATATTATTGAACTCTTTGGCGTATTCGTCGCGGAAGAGGCATTTTCTCTGTAAAATAATGTTTCTTGTTAGTAATTATAATAAAATACCTAGATCGGTAGCGATGTCTTACGCAATTACACCGAAATCGTCTATTACCTAAGCGAAAAAAACGATCGTTCCTCGTTAACGCTATGCCGTTTTAACGATATGATATTCGTATCGCAACTCTAGTACCTAAACGTGACGCGTTCAACAGAGTGCCCAGTATATTTTGGCAGTTTACACTGGCGCTGCTTGCCAAAGGAATGTCAAAACAATTTCAATTTAGTTCCGTATTTCACCACCTATCAACAAGGAGAATTTAATCACTAATTATAACTGCCAACAAGATGATATAACATCTTAGAGCAGCTCTAAGTGTATCATGCAAAGTTTATTATAGTACCTACGTCATTCGGACACTTGTTATAGGTATGCAATTCGTAATCTCGTTTACAAACTCAGTATTATCGGTAACAGTCCCGAGAAAAATTACATTTTTAAAAATCGGATACACGGCTAGAACGCTCAGCTTTCACTGTTTATAAACTTAAAAAGCAAAAACAAAGTTAAAAGGACATTTAGCATTGTTGAAGTGGACCCTTTATATGTACATAATACGGATAAAACCCACTACCCAGTACTTATTAATTATTTTTAATCATCTTGAGTAATCTTGACTATGGTGCATAGTCTAGTAGGGTCTGCGAGTTCGAAAATGCTCTGCAGTCTGACTTTTTAAATCTGGGGGCACGGCAGTGCCCCGCCAAGTCTCGAGCAAAGCGGGCACGGCCGTACCATCTTTTCTCGAAGCCATTCGCGGCCCTTTCACCCCCCCTATATCTTCGCTGTGGACAAAGCTAGCAGTTTGAACTTTCGGTAACCAAGAGTAATCATTATAACTAGCTAAACTTCCAAATTACATCATATTTGAACTTATAGTTTACGAGTTATCATCGATCAAAGTTACATCATTTTGTCACTCACTGACTCACTGACTGACCGATCATCAAAATTCTAAGATACTTCTAGCAGGCCTAGAACCTTGAAATTTGGTATCAAGATAGATTATTAGGCACATATAAAGGAAAAATTATAAAAACATAAAAAAATAGTTAATTATAGAAAACAATTTTATATTTGCTATTTTGCCAGGAACATGGTGTATGAATTTCGACTGCATTGTTAACTTTGTTCTTTGTTTACGTACAAAAAATATTGAATTGGTGTAGATTATTTATAAATTGTTATTTATTTAGGGCAAAATCTGAGAAATGAGATTCCATATCATCACGCCTGTATTCTCCGAAGGGTAGGACAGTGGTGTATACTAAGTATGTAACTTTATGAACCCATTTATTACTGTATCTAGGTATATAACATTCATAAAGGCTAATTTAAATTGTTTAAAGTTTTAATATCTCACAAGTTTTCCCTCCAGAGGGCGGGGGCGGTCAAAATCAAAATCCAAGATGGCGGCTGTGAAATTTTACAAAATATGCGTCATGGGTGTCGTTCCCATGGTTTTCCGGGGTGCTGATGCCAAAAATGAGGTCAAAGTCAAAATCAAAGATGGCGACTGTGAAATTTTACAAAATATGCGTCATGGGTGTCGTGTCCGTGGTTTTCGGGGGTGCTGATGACGAAAAAGAGGTCGAAGTCAAAATCCAAGATGGCGCTGTGATATTTTACAAAATATGCGTCATGGGTGTCGTGTCCATAGTTTTCGGGGGAGCTGATGACGAAAATGAGGTCAACGTCAAAATCCAAGATGGCGGCTGTGAAATTTTACAAAATATGCGTCATGGGTGTCGTGTCCATCGTTTTCGGGGACGCTGATGACGAAAATGAGGTCAACGTCAAAATCCAAGATGGCGGCTGTGAAATTTTACAAGATATGCGTCATGGGTGTCGTGTCCATGGTTTTCGGGGGGGCTGATGACGAAAATGAGGTCAACGTCAAAATCCAAGATGGCGGCTGTGAAATTTTACAAGAAATGCGTCATGGGCGTCGTGTCCATGGTTTTCGGGGGCGCTGATGACGAAAATGAGGTCGAAGTCAAAATCCAAGATGGCGGCTGCGAAATTTTACAAGATATGCATCATGGATGTCGTGTCCATGGTTTAGGGGGCACTGATGACGAAAATGAGGTCGAAGTCAAAATCCAAGATGGCGGCTGCGAAATTTTACAAGATATGCATCATGGATGTCGTGTCCATGGTTTTCGGGGGTACTGATGACGAAAATGAGGTCGAAGTCAAAATCCAAAATGGCGGCTGTAAAATTTTACAAAATATGCGTCTTGGATATCGTGTCCATTGTTTTCGGGGGTGCTGATGATGAAAAGGATGTCGACGTCAAAATCCAAGATGGCGCTGTGATACTTTACAAAATACGCGTCATGGGTGTCGTGTCCACATGCGAAATTCGTATGATAGCGCCATCTATCTATGAAAAAAACCACTTAGAAACTAAAAAAAATATAATAACGTAAATTTATATTCGGCGAAACGAAGTTTATGGATATCCGAATCAGCTAGTTATTAGTTACTTAAAAAGTTAGTTATTAAAAATACTAATTTTGTTATATATTTAGTTTGTTAGTTAGTTATAAAAACAAAAGAGATAGAGACAGAGAATAGGCTCTAAGCAAAGCAGCAGTTGATGAACAAGACATTATTATGTCACCCAAAAAGAAAAGAAAGATACCCACCTACAAAAAATAAATGAGATCCCACCAAAAACATTAAATGTAAAAAATGCCAAGTCTCTATATGCAGTCTTTCCACCGTAAAAAGTTTTAAGATCTCATAGAAGCCAAGTCCTATTCAATTTATTTTGTAGTTAGTTATCTATCTAGTGACTGTATTAATAGTTTTATTTCTATTATAATTATAGTGACTTGGCAATGAGCACAAGAAGAAACAAATATATTTGGAGGAGGTGAAAGCAACGCATAATGCACGCGTAATGTTTAATATCACAGGATTAGTTAAGTTCTTTTGATTTGACCATTAAACATAGGTACCTACCTATAGATAATAATTGTGATGTTCTTATCAAATAAATTTAGGTTTTCTTAAATATGTATTGACGCACGTAGTCGATGGTGACCATAACTACTCATTGGCCGTAAAATCACGTCTGCATATCATAAATCACACATCAGCATAACAACTAATGTAATCATAGTACTCATAGATATCAATTCGTCAATAACAGTCGCACATAATTCCACACAGCAAGCAGCTTTTAATTTGTGCTCATTGCCAAGTCACTATAATTATAATAGAAATAAAACTATTAATACAGTCACTAGATAGATAACTAACTACAAAATAAATTGAATAGGACTTGGCTTCTATGAGATCTTAAAACTTTTTACGGTGGAAAGACTGCATATAGAGACTTGGCATTTTTTACATTTAATGTTTTTGGTGGGATTATTTATTTGCGGATCAGAATTTTTATCACTTGCGTGAAAGGTGAAAGAAAACATCGTTGGGGGTAAAGAAAATTAGAAAGAGCTTCATAAAAATAAAACAAAAAGTTCTCGATGGTGCGTGTAGTCCGTCAATCCGCATCAGGCCAGCTTGGTGAACTAAGGCCCTTCTCGTTCTAAGAAGAGGCCAGTGCCCAGCAGCGGTTCAACGGCCTAATTATGCAATATCTGCTTATCTAGTCATTACCGTTTTTAACGGATATTTGCGGACTTCGGCCGAAGCGACTTGTTTAATGGACATTATTCGAAAGAACTCCGCTTGATTGGGTTGAACTGTGCGCTGCAGGACTCTACCGCCAGTCATATCAGCGAAATGGATCGGATCGAACATCAGAATCTAGAAGAAAAAAAAAACTTCATGGTCATACAATCACTCCCAGTCTTACAAAAATAAAGTTTATTCAATTAATTTATTCATTCAGATAACAAAAGATCCTATGGGTTAGTAACAACAGTCTTACCCTATGTTCAATTCAATTCAAATTTAATTTTATGGCTCCATCGTTATTCGATGATTCTGCCAACGTCAAGTTAACCTATGTTAGTACTCAACTAATAACACAGACAATGTACAGGTGACAAGTGACCTCACCAACGGGCTGTCATGTCTCCCGGTTATAGCGCTTAGAATGCTGCTGGGGCTGCCACGGAGTCTGTTTAGCAGCGAGGCCGCTTTCTTACGCCGTACAGCATTGAAGCAGTCGGTACGTGTCTCAGCGAACATATATGATGCGCTACAGAACCGAGGCAGACGCAACAGCACCCTAAATGCGTTGTTATGAGATATGATGAGACTCTCAAAATTACTGATATTAGGGTAATCTAATACCTAGTTGGGAAATGGACAGTAAAATTATTAAGGGAGCCTAGTACCTATGGTCTATCGGAAACGCCGGATTTAATTATAAAAATAAATATAAAAATAATTGTGGCCGCCGCTGAGCCGCTCACGACACCACACGACAAAGAATTTTTTAAGCTCAAATTATTTCATACCTTTATTTTAATACCTTGTGGGACTCATTTGTACATACCCTACCGTACCCCGGGATGCTATGTCATGCCGCGGTACATCCAAGCATCCCACAGTATGCTAAGCAATACGAGTGCTAAGAGTATTATTACGTTAAGGTTTTAAAATTGAGCTTTCAAAATCCTTTGCCATGCCTTCGAGTTAGTCAGCGCCGGTAACCAACCTATCTTCTTAAGAAATTAATAGCTACAAAAAACTTAAGCGATTATTTTTGTTTAATTTTAAAATTAAATAGGACGTTCCCCATGGGCCCCTTTCTAAATACCTAGGTCGATGCTGTCCACCATTCGGTTATATTTAATTTTTCAATCTCTTGCCGTGCCCTCTGAGCGTAAGCGTATACCTATGGAGGCGCAGGCCGCGCAGGCAGCACAGTTCAGCCACAGTTTTACAGTTCATACAGTTGGGCAATGCCTTTATGGGCGGTCTTTGATGTCCAACTGTATGGATTGTAAAACTGTGATTGAACTGTACTTGTACACACGGCTACACTTCAAGCTATGCAAAACCAGTATAAGCTGACCGTTACTTGTGCGAAAAGATTATATAAAGCGACGCCAAGATAAACTGGTTTTGTATAGCTTTATGTGTAGCCGTGTGTACTATTTATTCTGTGGTATTGCCTGCGCGGCCTGCGCCCCCGTATACGCTGAAGCTTTGCTCTCTTGATCGGAACGCACAACGCAGCGGTATGCGGCGCCGGACACATAATCGTATCAAAAACGTCTAGATTGGTCTTTTGTTCCGCCGCAGTATGCGTCAGCGGTGAGGGGCAAGCGCGGTGAAATGGGGAGCGGGTACTTCGTACAGCATGACGTTCGTGCTTGTTCATTTGACGCGTCTATTTACTTTGGTAGCTGCGGCAAAATCAACTGACCGCTTCTCCGCACAGACAGCAACACTACGTCATATGACGCTGCGTTGGAGCCACTTACCGCAGCTTTGGGGGTTCCAAGCATGAGACCAAAGCTTTAGGCTGATGACTCCCGCGCTAGTCGTATGCGGTACTCCGCTTAGGCCACCCCCTATGCAATTTTCGACTTTAATCTCCTAACATCATGAAAGTGTTAAGCCTTGTACGGACTAAGCGTTCCAATGTATGCGTCATCTAGGTACGTTGAATACGCGTACAGGCTAATTGAGCGTTCACGTCCCCTTTGTGTACGCGTTGCTGCAGGTACGGACTTAGCGTTCCTGTGTACGCGTAACCGACTACTTACGCGTACATTGGAACGCTTAGTCCTTACAAGGCTTTAAAATATCTTACTTCAAACCCGGTCCTGTAAGTCAAAGGGTACGCGTAGTCGTCTATCATAGGGTCGATGATCACCCTCAGGCCATTGATGTAACCGGGTACTGTTTGAGTCTTTACGGTATCTATGGTTCCATGGGGGCTGTTGAAAATTAATGCATTAATTGCAGGTGTTTAGAAATGAAATGAAATATATTTTAGAATTTTATTGATTCATTTAAAAAGCGAAATACAAGATGTAACATATAAGTGTACAACCGATTTTCGCGATTTCAGGTTTTGTCCCATAGTAAAAGTTGTTCATAATGACGAAGTACAATGACCCCTTAAGAAGTTGTAGGTACCTACACTTATTTATGTTACATCTTGTATATTAATTCTGACTTTTTTACAACTTGTTTTGACTAGTTAAATCTTAAGTAATCCCGGAATTACCCACACATGCAACTAAAATAGGTACACACGGCTACACTTCAAGCTATGCAAAACCAGTATAAGCTGACCGTTACTTGTGCGAAAAGATTATACAAAGCGACGCCAAGATAAACTGGTTTTGTATAGCTTGATGTGTAGCCGTGTGTACGTAGCTGGCATGCTAAAAAAATGCATACATAAACATTGTTGATGGCATTATATTTGCAAGTGAAATGGCATGTCTTTTAATGGCACACTCTTTATATGCCTACTGCAATGGCATGCCAGCAGCTGTGGTACGCCTTCAGAGTTGCCATTTGGTATGGAACTTGCAACCCCCGCCACCACCGCCCTACATTGCATAGCAAAAAAATTCAATGCTGTGGCTCAGGCGCTAGCCGCTATCTAGGTCAGCCACAGCCATGTATTTTCTCATTTTACTTTATAAAAAAACCCTATAAACTAAACTGACGCGCCCTTCCATTTTGATGGATTAGGCGCAGCACAGACGACGCACTTTTTGTCCGTCGGACTGCCGCACACAAGAATGAACGTGTGGTAGTGGTTGCTAGTGGAGATACTAGAGTTCTAATGACAACTACTACATTGTTCCTAGAACTGTCATAAGACGCGAGGTGCGCGCACGCCCACTTTTTGCGGTCTCCTCCTGTCGGACCAACGCTGGAGTCCGCGCACCTCTGCGTCGTATTAGTAATAATTTTAATAAGTTATTTACAGAATTAGACATATTTGCAATGCTGGCGAATAAGTTTCGTAACTGTCTTATTAAATCAATGAAGAGCCTTTAAATATATGTTAAATAATTGTCTTCACCTTTAACATTGATTCGTTTTGCTCATAACATAAATATTCTGTTTTGTATTTTGTGGATAACGGTGTGAGTTGCACATTTGTATCATGTATTTGTTTTGTAAGTTAGCTCATAAGATCTAATGTGTAACTGTTTGTTAGTCCCAAATAAATAAATAAACTACGTACAAAATGACCGTCGTGTGCGTTGAGTCCGTATCGAATTTCGCGACGGGCAACAACTACCAACCATGTTCATTCTTGTGGGCGACAAAAAGTGCGTCGTCTGCGCTGCGTCCTTGAGTTTTTGACGAACACTACCTGTCTGCCGAATCGTAGTCCAACACATAGTTGAAAGCGCAGCAGTGGCCGAGAACAGTCCTCCGTACTCGGAATATGCTTTTACAATCCACCACTTTTCCAGCCCACATGCATTTGATCAACATCTCCTCGCAACTTGGCGCCAACTGTCACAAATATTTTCAAATGCCCGCAGGCATTCGTCCATTAGTGAACTTTCAGAAAACTTTCAAAATGATTGATTTTGTTTTTGTGTCAAACAATTCGACAGCTTTTGAAATTGAGAACTGTCTGAATGAACGGTTCGGCCTTGGTTCGGTTGTGATTTATCAAGATTTATTTTAGGAGAATTAGGCCCCTGAGTACAAAACAAAAACAAAGTACCTATATTTCAATTCAAACGTATTAAAATAAATTTCTAATAGCATAGAGTACATTAAAATAGTATCCGTAAGTACGTCCGGCGCACCCTGGGCAGTCCTCCCCGCTACCAACTTTCTGACTGGCTAATCTTTTCACCACAGCATGAGTTATTCTTGTATAGGTTGTGCCGACACGAGAGGAGACTAGCTTATGCGGACATTCCTTGCCAGTTCAATCCCCAGATCTTCCACGGTTAATTACCTCCGTATTTAAGTCCCTGTTACTCCTTCAATTTCATGAGTTATCGAACATTTGAGATCATTATCATCATTCAGCCGAAAGACGTCCACTGCTGGACATAGGCCTCCCCCAAGAATCGCCACATCCACCGGTCCTGTGCTCCAAGTTGGCGGGGTTTTCCATAATCGCCACGCTTGGCAGGCGAGTTGGCGATCTCAGTATAGTTGTTAAAATACTCAGAGAACGCTGCTGCCCATCCTCTAGTGAACCCGTGGGAAGAGGTGGGGTAGTGCTATTCTTTACATTTCAGCCATTTGACATACCTTCCTCATAATTTCCACTGTTTTGTCGCTAAACTCTCTCAAAGAGAAAGCTTCCATCATTTTAACATGAGGGCGGGTCTCATCGTAGTTGAAATCTATCAGCCTACCCATATCCAGGAAGTAATACTCCAGGCTTGTCAACGTCATGTTATACTTAGCTAGTTTGGGGTATCTGGAAGAAGGGAAAGTTAGAAAAGTGCGCGTCGAAAAAAAAGTGTTTTACGATTGACTTGTAAATTCTACTACAGATGAACCTGATGAACCATGGGCCACAATAACAATAGAAAGACTATAGGCGTTAAGCAGTCTACACACCAAACCCGCCGACCCGCCTACATGAACTGTCGCCTTTTTTGCCAGCAACTACATATCTCGTTAAAGTAGTAAAAATTTGTCGGCGGCACGAAATCAGTAACTTTTTTGGTAGTTAGAAAACACTAACACGACACTACAGCTCAAGTGTTGGCGGGCAAATGAGCGCGAACGCAAGTCGCAGACATGCCGCCGACATGTTGCCACAAGTCGCCAGGCGACACGCGCGGGTACAAGTTGCCGACATAATTCTTTTGAAATAAAGCCGTCGACATCAAGCCTGTGTGTGTGTCGGAGGGTCGGCGGGTTTGTTGTGTAGATTCCTTTAAGCTAATCCCATCAAAAACATTTATGTAAAAAGTCATGCTCAGTTTCTCAACTCTTTTGTCGTAACAAATTCTGAGATCTCATGTTGAGCCAAGTCTGGTATTTCATTTAGAAATATATTTTTCGGACTTGGCAATCACGCCGCATGAGGATATAAGTACTGTGCTAGGGTAAACCAAGGTATAACTGGCCACTACCACTAACTAGCCACTTGGTACTTTATCTATTTGAAATAAGAATAATGTTTTATTTGCGCCATCTATGAACGTATCAAACAAATGCCTTGTCATTCACCTTTCATAGTAGTTCAATTTTTTTTCGATCCGGATACTAGCGCCATAGCAAACGGCCATTTACTGACAGTTGGTGTACGTGTCTCGACATGTAAGTTACTTCACTACGTAAATGTTAGTGGCTAAGTTTTTACAAAATTTAAATTATGGGTGATAATGCTTAGCGTTGGTGAAAGAATCGCATATTTCTACGTGTTTGCATGGTGAGTTACATGAATCTTTAGCTTAATTCTAATAAAATCTTAAATAAACCATTATTGAAAGGGTGGCTAGTTTCTGAAGTAATTTTTTGCATGTTTTTAGTTATTGGCCACGTATGCCAGTTACTAAAGTTTTACCTATTATTCAAATTTCTTTAAAAATAACTCGTATTTATGATATTTATAAGGTGTAGTATTGTGTATTTCCTTTTTAGAAGAATTAGTCGACTCTAATCAGTAACTGGCATAGGTGGCCAGTTTGTGGCCAGTTACTAATCTATTTTCTTATTTTTTTTATAGTTCTTTGAAATGTTAGTAAAATGTCTAAAAAACGACAATACGGCTAAGAAACAATAGATAAGGCTCTTAAATTTATTGAGAATAAAGAGGGTTCAATTCGTCAGGCGGCAAAACAATTTGGTGTGCCTAGAAGTAGCCTCCAATTTAAAATTAAAAATCCTGACACAAAGTTTAAGTCTGGACCAGATCCAGTGTTAACTGAAGCCGAAGAAAACAGTTTATGTGACTTCATCATACAATTATCAAAGCGTGGCTTCCCAAGAAAGAAGGAGGATATCCAATTGTGTGTCCAGAATTTTTTGCAACAAAATCCGAGACCCAACCCTTTCCGAGACAACAAACCGGGAGATGTGTGGTTTAAGGCTTTCCTGAAAAGACACCCTAATATTTCTATTCGAACATCAGAAGGAGTTACCAATGCAAGTGCATGTGTTTCTGAACAGGATATTAGGAAATGGTTCCAGGAAATACAGCAATATATCGTCGAGGAAGAACTAAATGACGTCATTCAAGATCCCATAAGAGTGTTCAATGCCGATGAAACTGGATTCAATATTTGCCCGAAAACAGGCAAAGTATTGGCTGAGAAAGGGTGTAAAAATGTGTACCAGATAGAAAAAGGATCCTCTAAAGAGAACATTACAGTTTTATTTACATTTTCTGCTGCTGGACACGTCTTCAGACCAATGATTATCTATCCTTATAAACGGATACCTGACCGAGTTTCGTTGAGTGTGCCATCTGGTTGGGGAATAGGGCGAAGCGACACAGGTTGGATGACTGCAGCGGTGTTTTATGATTACATCTCTAATTGTCTGTACCAACAAATTTTAGAAAGCAATATCCCACTTCCTGTAATTCTGTTTGTCGACGGACACAAAACCCACATAACCATAGAAGTATCAGAACTATGCCGCAGTCTTCAAATACATCTAATAGCGCTTTATATTTACGCAACTCGCATACTACAACCAGCAGATGTTGCTGCTTTTCGCCCAATAAAGGTTGCTTGGAAGAAGGTACTGCGCGATTGGTACGCAGCGAATAATTACCAAAAGAGTCTGACCAAAGAAACCTTTGCTCCACTGTTAAAAACAGTTGTAGACTCGTGTTCTAAGAAAGAGACATTAATAAATGGATTCAGAGTATCCGGTTTGTGTCCATTTGAACCAAATAATGTCGATTTTAGCAAGTGCATTGCAAGAGTAAACCAACCTGATGATACATCCACGTCAGTAACAAATGTTGAGCATAATATGAGTGTGCTGACGTATTCAGAGTTTCGTAACATTGTGGGTGAACCAATTCTTGAAAAATGACGAACAGTCTCGTCCATTTTAGAGTCAGATGATAACTTTATTGCAATTTACAATTTATGGCAAAGATTCGAGGCAGCATCGGAAAACAATTATAATTATAGCCATGTTTAGCTCTGCTTGTGAAGAAGCACGAAAGCAAGGCTTCGGTACTTAACTTTATTCTATAAAACTATATTAATCTTAGATTTGTTGATTTGTTGTTCGTGTGAATTAAGAAAGTTCCTATGTCGTATTATTTTTGATCTCATATTAATATTACGGGTAAAATGTTGATTTATTGTCTAACATAATGAATGTTGTTTTGTTTAAAGTTTATTTTTTTATGTTCCTTTATAGATAGTAGGATGAAACTGAGACTTATTTCATGTGGCCAATTAATAGTTTAATGACGGCCAATTTCTAAAATTTATGGCTAGTAAATACCAAAAAGTGATCATTTTTTGATTTTATTAAAATTTGATACCAAATATTGTTTTGTTTTACTTTTAAAAGCCTAAATTACATAAAAGAATGTGCATATTATTGTGTGGCATTGCAATAAATCTAATATAATAACTTATTTTGACATAATTCAAGTGTGACTTGGTGAAAGTGCTTAAGTGGCCAGTTACTGGTGGTTTTACCCTATATAGACTAGTTCAGGAATTCGGACTATCCTTGTTCATTTTTGTCGAGTGTTACAATACGGCCGACGTATCTTGGTGAGTCTGAAGTTAGCTGATTAGCTGCGCAGTAGACAATTTCGTTTCTAAAAGATACATTGCGCAGCCAAACAACTAACGTCAGACTCGCCAAGATACCTACGTCTCGGCCGTATTGTAAGTAATTAGTAGAAATGTGACAAAAATAAATACTACATAGTACTTAACTAAGTAGTCGTATTTTCTTTAACCCTACTACTTACGGGGGCTTATAAAATCACATTTGGTGGATCATATTTCGTTTCATACTTATAATCAAAACTGCAAGCGGGCTGCATTTCCAGTCACAACTGCAAACTATCCAGTTTCCCAATGCAGCTTGAAGGCAATTAAGCTGCAGTCAGTGCAAGTGCGCAACTACTGCGGAATGGATTTGGCCCACTTGCAGTTAGGGTTACTACCAGACTACAGGAATTTTCCTGACATGTCCGGAATTTTGGCCCTCTGTCAGGGAAACAGGTAAAAACTGTCATTGCCAGGATTTTTTGAAATTAACAGAGGAAAATATAAGTAATTAAAAAACAACAACATTCTGCGCATATTTTGAAAATCTCGGTGCCTTCTTATACTACTTACAACGTTCAGACAAAATGTCAGGAAAACTCAAAAGTCGGGGAAATTGTCAGGAAATCTCATTATTTGTTCTGGTACTGTAACTCTACTTGCAGTTATGTTATTCACCAAATGTGACGTTATTAGCCCCCCAGACCCAGTGGCGTGCACAGAGATTTCAGACAGGGTATGCACAAAAAAAAGCTGGGTTCGTCATGACCACGGAATGCTAATTCAGATTTACCTAGAAAACAAACTACATCAATCAACCGTTTGAAGATGTTTCTATTTCTGTCGTCTTTCGCGTTGTGCGATATCTAACTTTAACTGGCTATTCAAACTAGTCTCTATTCTACCTTTATCAAAAGTTTGGAACTTTTAAGCAGGATTCTAGATGTTTTTCTGAAGAATCATGCTTAGCAGCCGCTTTCTGAAAATTATTTAAATCTGAGTATCCGCTAGGTCCAAACATTATTTTTAACTTGATTTATAAACAAAATGCAAGGGAAACAATCCAATGTATCTGTGTGTACACGACGAATTAGCCAGTAATAGTCAGCATAAAATATTTTATGAAAATAACGAGTAGTATTTATTACCTTTTCTTTGAGTTAAATCCAACCCGGGTACACGCCTTCCCTTTGCAATCAATTTAACTGTTTCCTCAAAAGATAACGTGAAAACGCGGCCGATTTTAATTTATTTAAACACATTTCGCCAGCACAGGTCTCACAGGTATAATTTTCCATTTTTACAATAAACTTACTAAATAATTACTCGACAGTCAATCACTTGCGCCAAAAAAAACAATAAGGCGAAAAAACTTTGCAATTTATTACGTTACGAACTAATTAATACGAACGAATGAATCATTTGGTTAATCCGACTAAAATAAGTCGACTCTCTGCAATCAACAATTAAACGGTGCATTTACGGGTTCTCAATTTGGACGGTTTGCAATGTAAGCTATGCCTCCAAAACTCCAACACACGCACACATTTTCACGCACACAGTCACTCTTTTGCTGTGTACTACACGAGATGCGTTGTATGAAGAATAAGCCAGGCGTAGTACAGCTTATGCTCACGGGAGGCGCTGCAATGCGCGGTCGCGGCGGCATGCGGCGGGTATTCCCCGCTCCGAGTTAGTTCCAAAAAAAGCAATAAATGGCGTGAAAACTAAATTACCATGATTTCTTTTAATTATAGTTATTTATCTCTTAGAGGGGCATGTATGGAACTGCAGGGTATGCAGAGCTTATTTGCATGTATGGAGTGCACGCCACTGGGCCCAGACCTCGATTTCTGTAAATCTTCCCCTCATGAAAGGAGTAGGATCCCATCAATAGTGTAAAGAGTGGGGTTTGAAATCACAACCCCTCGACAGCCACTAAATTACTTATCACTCAACTAAAATTAAAAGAGGTATTCTTACGCTTTCAAAGTACATTCCTTCAAAGCCTTTCTGCTGATCCTGTTGATGTTACATAAGGCCACTGCTGGGAAATCAATGTCCTTGATGGGGTACGTAAAAGACTCGCCCGTTACGACCAGCGGCTTCGTCAATGTGGCCACCCAGGTGTACTGGAGGAAGTAGATGACCACGAACAGAGATGTACCGAATACTGACATCCAAAACAATCTGGAACAACACGGCTACGATAGTATAAAGTAGTAGTAGTATGAACCTGACCTTAAATATCAGGGAAGAAGTAAAACCTATACTTACCCCCTTATTACAAAAGGTGGTTTAAACCTAGACTAAGATAAACCCAGATTTAAAATATACCCATCACTTTCTAACATAATATAACAAAAAGAGACAGGGCTATTTTAAAACCTAGGTTTTTCTTAGACCATCTTATGTAATAAGGGTGATGATGATTAACAAAATGTACCTATAAGGTGATCTGTAACAGTGCCATATTTCTAAAGCAAATTATTAAAACTGTAGGTGAAAAACCTTAAGTCACATTTTATAAAGTATTCAGTAGAGCTCATTAAAGATGTCCATACCCGAAATTAGATATTAAACTTAATGTTATTTATAATTTTACATCTGCGAAATTAGCGGCTGTAGGACTTAATGTCTTTTACCATTTGATCAATACGGGTATTCTGAATAAAAATCATTTAAAACATAAAAAATGTCAAAAAATGGACTTAAGGTCCTTTAGCTTTCACCTACAATGTGCTTGATCATCTAAAAACATATCCAATTCCACGGTTATTTAATAACCAAATTTTGAGTTAGAAGTTAGAACCGTTAGCTAAAGTTTGCGAATAAATCCCGAAGTGCCCCGTACGACTAGACGACTTTGAGAATAATATAAAGGCTCTTACACACAATGCCGCCGGATTTGCCGCCGAAGGTAGATAACAGATAAGTAGTAGGTAGGTAGTTAGGAAAAAGTGCATTGCAACACATGTCGGGTACAGCTAGTTTAATTAATACTTGCCGCTGTAATATCGAATTATCCGGATTAGTCATCTGCCTGACTCCAGCGATTGATGTCGAAGACACGTACTCCTTGACTGTCTCCACAAAACTCCTCCTTATAATCATCTCCATGGTAAGATAATTCCGTGGATTGTATTTCCGCTTCCTGTATCTATCCCACCATGGTGCGTCCATGGTAGCGTCAGTTCAGTAAGGCAGACAATGAATTTATAGGAAAATCGTGTTAGTTTCATGAATTATTAATTTATTTTCAATGTTAACGCTAGTGCTGGCCTTTTTACAGAATAGTACGGACGCCAGCATATCAAGCTACCCGAAACCACAGAATAAATAGTACAAGTACCGAAAGTGCCGAAACTGTCACATTTTCCCAATCAACCTTGAACTTAATGCTTTTGCGATAAAGATGAAAATCTATTAAAGAAAGAAGACTCGTCAAATATGACCCAAAAGTCGACAAGCCCCGGCGCAAAAAAAAGAATGCCATGTTTTTCATTATAACGTGTAAAATTTATGTTTACTTACTTATAGTTTTTTTTTTTATTTCAATGTCTATCATAGAAATTTTGAAACAAAAACATGCGAAAAATTTATGAATATTTTATTTTTTCCAATTATCTGATGGGTATAAAAGTTGCTAAATAGTGTAAGCAATGAATAAAACAGTCTACCATATTCATATTGCATTAGATTTTTACGCAGGAATAATATTTTATTTATGACTTATTAAGGCCTCTACACACCAAAGCCGCCGGCACGGCGGCTTAACCCGGCGGGTCATGCCGCCGGGCTTGTTTTGCGTTATGTTCGCTCGCTTAGTTCGCGTTAGTTGGCCGCCGGCATAACCCGGCGGGTAAAGCCGCCGGGCCGGCGGCTTTGGTGTGTAGAAGCCTTTATAGATAAAAAAGAAAATGATTTAAGATATTGATAAAACGACAACTGCTGTCGTTTTATCTACATCTTATGTCAAATTTGACGTTTAGAATAGATACATTTCTCGAATCGACTCCATAAAAAGATCCGTGCTCGCACCGCTGCGCGCCGCCTGTCAGGATCCACCGAGTTCTCCCGTCGTAGAGCCGGTCGTCTTTTCAGACTCCGCAGTCACACCGATAATTCAGCCCTCATCAAGCTGTCCCCCCCCCCTAAGCCCCCGCCAGCAACGCCCTAAGCCGAGGTCCGAGTCCCACTAGGAGTCGCCGTTAGCGCTGGTTAGATTGGAAGCTGACCGTTGGGCAGGCAGAACAGTACCTATTCCATAATTTATGTACTGATTTCCTTAGCAAGACATTTTTTCTTTATATTATAGCTAAAACCTCTTCGGTTGCGTACCGCCCGTCGTCCCAGGACGACACTTAATTGTCTTATCTATTGTGTCTATAATTACGGTGATTGAGAGTTAAATATAGCATAATGCTAAACTCTATTTTCCTCAAGGGTTGTGAAGATCACCTCGGAAAGATACTCCACGCAAGCAACAATTATTATGAGCTTAGTACAGATTCATTATTTTTATTGTAAGTAAACCTAAAAAAACATCAATGTGTGATTCTAAAAGTACTTTTCCATTAATTGGAATCAATTAAAAAAATATGATATCGGTACTAAAGTTAAAAAGCGCAACAAAGACATCACTATTGTTGCATGTCATAGCGCAATTAAATTGAAAATTATCATAAATATTTAAAAGCTCGGTGATAGTTAATTGAACAGGAAAACATGCACTAATCTGTGACTATCAATTAAACTCTCAATCACCGTAATTATAGACACAATAGATAAAAGCGTCTACACACGGCCCTAAAATCAGAGGTAATATCAGGGAAGTGGTGGGGATTAAGTGTCGTCCTGGGACGACGGGCGGTAGGTACAGTCACGAGCATAAATTGTGCAACAAGTGTGACTTTTATTTTTACTACACTTTTAACTTGATAATTAATGTTTTACGTATTATAGAGGGCATACCTTCCATAATGTATCCACATCATGAAGTATTATTATTTAAGTTTTGGAAATATCATATAACCGTTTAAGTATGTAAAACTGGTATAGGTACCTACATTATAAAATAAAATGAAGCAGCACAACGTACTAAGGTGGACAACTAATTAGAAACAGAAAAAAAACATTAAGTAGCATAAATATGAACAACGTTAACGAAACAATAAATAATGAAGTTAAATGGTACAAACGTTTTATAATAAACAATTAATATTTGGTTGGGAAGCCTCTGCTGTCGATTACAGCTCTACAACGACGTGGCATTGATTCTATCAATGTATCATACATTTCCAGAGGAATATTTCTCCAGGCTTCTACAAATACGTCTTAAAGTTGTTGTAGTATGATACTAGTAGTAGTAGTACGATGTTAGTGATATGTTTATTGGACAATGTTTTCTTTACAATGTAGGTAAGTACCACAAATTTAGATTTGATTCAAATCCAGATGTCTCTTAGAAATGCTTTAACGCTATTTGTTTGCTTTGGATCATTGTCGTGGTGAAACATCCAATTAATTTTATTTACTGGCGAAACTGAAACTAATTTTATAAATTACCATAGCAATCGAAATGTGCACCGCCCAATAAACGTGGCATTAAATAACAAGTAAGTATACCAAAAAGATAGTTCAGCATGGCGGTGGAAATATTAAAGTACGGGGACTGGCATTCTCCGGCTTTTGTTGGTTGGGCGACGGGTACCCTAACCCGCCGCGTACGCGCCTGCAGGCCACACACCGGCGCCCTGTGCGCCTAGCGCGGGAACGGAGAGTGGCAGTCGCCTCTCTCTCCCTCTCCGCTCCCTCCTTGGTTGCCATCACCTCCTCGCAAAAGGAGACGACGGCTTCCAATGCACGTCTTCTGTACCCCTATGGTATATTTACAAGGTTAGTCGGAAAGGGGGTAGGGTGGAGTGGTAGCCATTGAACCACCAAAAGTTTGAAGAGCTCTAGCACGGTCGTGATTACAGTCTAAGAAAATATTTTTATCTCAGAAGATAGGTGATTTAATAAGCTACCAAACTGCGTTAAAAAAAATGGAAAATATTTACTATTGCCTAATTAATACAGGTTTTTTTAAAACAAGTGAAATGGTTCATAGTGTACTCCTAAGGGTACACGATGAACCGGGGGGGTGGTACTAAATGATCCAGGTGGTACACAATGAATCACAGTAATATAAAAACTATAAATAAAACATTTGTATGTTTCAATTTAATGGGTTTCGGGTTACCTATATAAAAACTACACAATCAGTCTTCATAAATATTATAAATATTCCTTTATGCTGTCTTCTTGCTGGTCAGTGAAAATTTTACTTGCATCTTATTGGGGCTCTAGTCTACAAGACGGATTGTTCCTGTATTTTACTATGTATCTTCGCAAGGGAAGGTTGCAATCTTTGGCTGCTTCTCTGATACTCAGTCCCGACAAGTGTTTATCTATTCCTCTTTGGATAGCTTCTCCGGTGTGATGCCCTTTTTTACGGGCTTCCCTCCCTACCGTGTTTCGTCACATGCTGAAATAAACAAGTAGTAATTATACTCACATTAACACTTAGAGATTGACTGTGACTGGAATAATACTCCCCGCCTGTATAGATAGCATAACACAAAGCACTTAGATGTGATACACAATGAACCATGGTTCATTGCTTACCCAGGATAAATGGTTCACTGCGTACCCATCTCCCCTTAGGAAATGGTAGGTTATGTTTTACACAGTAACAGTTGAGAAGGAATTCCAAAAAATAGTCTCAAACAAGCGCAAGGACCTACACTACACATACAATTCACACGTAGTTAAGTAAGAGTTAAATTATTGATGTAACTACAAAAAGAAACTCACGTTTTTTTCGTCGTTTTTGCTTGAGTAAACACAAGTAAGCGGCGCACGCGTTCGTTTGTGGCGACAAGCGCCCCCCAAGGAGCACTTAGGCGTTACCGACATCAAATATGCAGCACTTATAGAACTTAGAGTTCTTTTGAAGACGTACAAGGGTGTCAAGAAAAGATTCTATATTTATAAGGTTGATTTACCAGTTATTATACAGCTCAAGCTGTACTAAAACTTTATAAAAGAATCCGCGTAAACTAAAGGTGTTAAAACGGAATATTAAAACTCTACTTTAAAACTTTAAGAAGTTTTGACACTTTAAGCTAATGTTTATTATTCAAGCTGCACAGAGGCTGTATTCTGCATGTGATCACTTACTTACTACAGCTTTATGTGTTAATATGGTATCACTCTATATTTGATTCTGTATAATGGTATATGCAAACTCCTTTATAAAACTTATTATTATTGCGTAATTATACACCCTTGTAAGTGTTAGAGTTTTATGACTTCTGACAAATATGATGTTAAAACACTATATTAATAAAGTACAGCTTTAGTCTGTTTTATTGTCAGTTGTCTATCTTTGCAATAGTAAATAAACGTGTAATTCTGGATAAAAGTATGTTGAAAAAAGGAAAAAAGTCCGGTGGAGTCAAAAGGAAGATTAAAAGAGAATATAACAAATTACCAACCAAATGAAACTAGTGATACTGAGTCGTCATTTATAGAGAATGAAAAGAATGTAGTCATGAATCGAGCAATCTACAGTCAAGCGCCACTTCAGTCGACGTCTTACGAAGGTTCCGCAGCAAAAACGTCAAACATTGATATTGAAAATGAAAATTTAATAAAACCTTGGGAAACTGATAATGACATATTTTCATGCAGCAGTACAAGTAAAGAAGACAAATTTTCAGATTTACTGTTCCGTCGTAAAATTAAGGAATGGGCTATAGAAAGAAATATATCTCAAAAAGCTCTTGATTACTTCTGTCTGATTATCAAATTCGGTGTCGCTATTTTGTAGCATGAGATCTAGTTCTCGTGTTGCTTCGTCGTATGATGATAATAATTGTCTTTTGACACAGCAATGTGAAGAAGACCAATTATCTACAGGCTGCGAATATTCGTCCTTGACCAATTTATTGATATCTAATCGCTTTTTGGCCATCTTAAAATACAATTAGACTCCCAAAAACTAGGTATAATGCACAGTCGTTTTTGGCCTTTTTCTATTGTTTCAATTATTTTGAACGGCATATTTTCCTGAAAAATATTGAAAAACATATTATTATGAAAAAAAAAATAGGCACACAACACCACACACTAAAAACACTACTGCACATAGTTCTTAGTAAAATATTTTTTTTAAACGAACTACCGTTTTCTAACGCTTTGTTTTGTTTTTGACCTACCTACGAGTTTTACGACGTGGCAAACAAAGGATCGAAAAGAACAAATAAATGCGTGCACGCTGTCCAGGCACTATATATAAACTAATCGCGTTGCTTGTAATGTGACGCTGCTGTCTCGCTCTGTGTGTGTGTGTTCTATGGACGATGTTACCTACGCGGTTGTTTGTTTACAAGTAATGTGTCTATCAGTAGGTGGATCGTCTGTTGATTCTATCAAACTGCTTCAATTTGCCTTCGGCATATTACACACTTAAAAAACACGTTGTGTAAGCCGCAAGCGATGTAAACGGCGAAATCTAACAATTGCTAGCGATATATTATACATGGTTTTTCATTTTGAATACGTATCCCTAATTAGCTGTACAATTTATGTTTTGAAAACTGATATACAGCCTAAATATTAAAAATATTCTAATATAATGCCTATTTAAAGGCAAAAGCTGTACAATGGAATCTAAAAACTGCGTAGTAAAGCTACATGACCTATAATAAATACCCTCCAGATATACTTTAGGCTGTTTAATATTTATCGCCATTTTTGAATAAACAAAAACAAAACATAATACAAATCAAACGATATTTGACAATAGCTACAGCTGCTATCGTAATTTTACAGCTAAAATAATGAGTGTACTCTAATATTGCGCAGTATTTTCAAGCATATTATATTATTCTAACCTCAAAACCATAAACTTAGTTACCCGTTTTAGTTATATTTTTTACTTAATCTTGATTATATTGCGGGCGCGTGAATATTTTGACATAAAACTATATACAATTTCACAACAAAATTAAATCGGCACGTCGAATCTACAAATTATCACACAGAAAGTCCAAGATCATTACTTGATTTATAATTTTGCATGAAATATTAATCGATCGCCATTTATGTATCTAAAATAGAAATATTTGACAAGTTTCACAAATTTTCCCTTTGTGATTCTCTTAAAAAACCGATTAAGAACCGTTATCTTTTAAAGACATTTATAAGAAGATAACTATATTCCTGTGGTTTCGTTTTACACCATACTACAGCTCCACTGCAGCTATATTACAGCCTATTTTTTACTTCTACAGCTACTGTACAGCCATAATAACGCATTAGGCTGTATAAGAATGGGCCCAATTTTTACTTATAAGGGCTGTATAAGCGCTGATACAGCCCTTGTACAGCCTCACTATACAGCCTGTGGTATAAAAATAAACTAAAATACAGCTTTTATACAGCTTGTGGTGCTCCTTCGGCGACTAGACCAAACTGCACGACGTGGCAAGCGAGTCTTCACACGTGTTTTTCGCGAACTAGCAACGTCGCGTATGGACGGTAGGTACTATGGTTCATACGGTACACGCGGTTCATTGGCTACCACTCCACCATACTAATCCGAAGCCCACTTATAGGATCGCTGATGACTGTTTGAAAGCAAGTGTTAAAATTTCAAAACTCGATATATTTTTTTTCCTAATAAAATTATTTTTATTTTAGTTTTTTCAAAAATTCTTCATCCCTGCTTTAGTTACAAATTCAGAAAATGGTGCTTCTAATTCATGACCCCAAATATGACCTAAAATGTAAACACAGCTGATCATAACTGGGGATAGATAGATTTTAGAGTTTTTTTTTTGAGATTTTTGAACAACTGTTTCTCTTAAACTGTTGAGTTTTGGGAAAAGTTGTAGAACAAAAGTTATTCATTATTATGTGTACTTTAACACCCTTTCGGATTAGTACCCCCTTTCTGACTAACCTTGTATACTTATAACTGTCATGTTACACCATGGTACCCCCGAGAATGCAAATACCTTGTAACCGTCAATATTTTATCAATAACAAGTTCAAAAATATTTTTCAATACCAACTACATAAAATGCCGCGATAATAAAAACAGGAGTTAAATCAAAATTCAGACGTTCGTCAAAACGGTTTGTTGATTTTTATACGTACCTACTTCACCAGTTAATTTGTCAACTGTATGAGAATTGTCGTTTTTATACACAAACACCCGTAGTTCGTTTTGAAGGAATAAAATAATACACACTGGGGTGGCCATCATTTTTGCGAACCTTAGAACTGACGTCATTTGACGTCACTGAACGGCAAAATTAGCGTACATTGTTTTCTGAATATCGGGGTATACCTACTCTCGGTTTTCTTTTCTGAAATTTATATTTTAAAACTTTTTGGTACTGTTTTAAGAATATTCTGTACCCTATCAGTAGGCGACCCAATAAATATTTCAGAGCACGCGTTTTTCATAAACTCAAGACGTGTTCAAGAACGACGTCGAGATAAGGTCGTTTTGACTTTTCCCTTGTTAGGTCGATTTGCTCATGGGATGGGACCTTATTTGCCATCACCAACGAAGGAGAAAATTCCCCTTTTTTAAGTAAACACAGACAACCTACAAATCGAATAACGCTTACAACATTTTTTGTGACACGAGGCTCTCTCAACGTGCTCTCTTGTCGCCATTTTCGTATTAACAGAAATTGTTTTATAAACTCTACGGCATAAGAAATATCGGCAGTCTTTGACGCAAACTTGCCCGGTGCAAAATTGTCGATCACTTTTTATCGATGCATCGATTGTTTTCGATGTTAATCGAATAACGATCGTAGTATATACGATTTATCGATTCAAGATTCGCATAAAAAATAACGAAGTGTGGATCGAAGTTATGTTGCAAAAGTATTTTAGGAATGTTTTCGATGGTCGAATAATAAGGTGTTTGATGGTTTTGTGATTAAGTTGATAATTCAGGTTAGATACTATACAGTACTGTAATTCCTTCAAACCACATGATCTACTGGTGACACTGATTGACTGAGCTTTTTTTCAGAATCAACAAAAAAAAGTTTTCATAAAACGAAACATAGTATTCTGTATCTGAGTACTTTTAGCATCCCGAGTTAACTGACTGCGTGGAGCGATATCGCGCTAGTCGTTCCCGTCAGCTGTGTCACCGTGCTTTCATTCATTTATGCATGGCATCGAAATTTTATATCACACTAGCCGAAAGCGAAATTTTATATCACCTGCCCTTGCTTCGCACGTGTACGTTTTATAGCTTAAAACCTTTCTCTTAAATCACTCTATCTATTAAAAAAAACCGCATCAAAATCCGTTGCGTACTTTTAAACATCTAAGCATACATATGGACAGACAGAGCGAAGCGACTTTGTTTCATACCATGTGATAAAAAATATTTGACAAAAAAATAGTTTTTTTTATTTTTAATTAATCTAAATTAAACCATTACTACTTATATTATTACTACAGATCATGTGGTTTGAAGGAATTACACGAATTCGTTTACACCCATAGTGAAAAGATAATCTTAGAGGAAGTTTGAAAGTACCTAGCGCCTATAACAGAAAGGCAGTAGATTGCTACGGTTGTTATAATATGCCCTTCACTCCTGAGGAATGAGGGGCATGTTACGAGAAGAGCTCTAACTGAGAATGGGATATCTACAAGGTTAGTCAGAATTTCTGACTAACCTTGTAGATATCCCATTCTGATTCAGAAAGGGGGTACTAATCCGAAATGGTGTTAAAGTACCCATAATTATGAGTAACTTTTGTTTCTACTACTTTCTCCACAAGTCAATAGTATAAGAGAAATAGCTGTTCAAAAATTACATAAAAAATATGCTAAAATCTGTCTATCCTCAGCTATGATCAGCTGTGTTTACATTTTATGTCATATTTGGGGTCATGAATCAGAAGCTCCATTTTCTGAATTCGGAACTAAAGTAGGAACGAAGAATTTTTGAAAAAACTTAAATAAAAATAATTTTACATGGAAATAAAAATACACTTGCTTTAAAACCGTCATTAGTGATGCTTTATAAATGTGGCCTGCGGGTTAGTTAGTCGGAAACGACTAACTTTGTATAAGCAAAGAGACAGACCAAAGAAAAGATGGATGGATAGTGTGAAAAAGGGAAGTGAACACTGAGATGACGGCTATTGGAGAAGTATGGAAGAAAAAGACATGCTGCGACGAATAGAAATAAATTGGCATAAGAAGGATGATGGTGATGATTATGAAAAGGTGATCTTAAAGCCTTAGAAATATACTATCACTCTGTCAGAGTGTTGGTGTTGCAAAACGCATGTTCCGGCAACGGTATGCAAAAAGACAATTATTTCCTTTAACTTTTTTAAAAGGTGAGCCCCCATGAATATCAATGTGTTCATCCGAAGAAGTCAGTCTGTTCTCGACCGCCTATGCAAAATCATAGGCTTAAATGGTCACGGCAGATTTGAATATCGGACATTTATTATGGGGTGGAAGTGCCAATTATCGGAACAATAGTTTGGTTTCGTTGGCGTAAACTCGGCTACTAACAACAGTACCCCAAGTGTGAGTTTTTTACGTTACTACTGTAGTTGCGTCACGCCAAAAATGTCAAACAAATTTTTAGTCACGCTATTCGCCGCTAGAGGCTCTGCCTAAATTTTCATACATTTTTGGCGTGACGCAATATTACAGTAGTGACGTAAAAAAACTCACACTTGGGGTACAGGTCTTGTGGGTTTTCTTCTTCTCGTAATATTATTTCACTTTTTGTTTTTATTTCGATATTAAATTCCTTTGTCTCTAAATACATAAAAGGGATGGTGGGATCAGCTTTCATTGTCTTTCATCTCTTCTCAACTTCGCTTTTTCTTTAACATATTTATTAGAAACATTGCACGTCACCAATCTCATCTTATCCGCAACATCTACTTGTTTTAAGGGCTGTTTTTTCAATCGTCAGATAACTTTTATCTGAGGAATAAGTTTGACGTTTTGACAGCTTTTGTGTAGAAAATATGTCAGACTGTCATATTTATTCCTTGTATAAAATTTATCTGACGATTGGAAAATCGGCCCTTAATCACTTTAATCCTTTGCCTGCAACTTAATATTAATCCTTTCTGGATCAAGAGCTTGATACTGAAAGCGGCACTCCATGACAAGATACGCATAGCGAGGAGGTTCCTTTCTCTAGAGCCCTAAACACCGGTAGCTTGGATCCTGTTCCCGATGTAGATAGGATTCTATTTTTTACTAGCTTTAGCCCGCAGCTTCGCTTGCGTGAAATTTTAAACCCACGTTTACCCCTTTTTAGGTGTACCTAGTTGTAATATCCAAAACGTCTGGCTTCTATTACTTATTTTGATGAGTGTTTATGCCAAATTTCAAGTTAATTACCCTTGGAATAAGGATTTTCATACAAACTTACAACACTTATTTCACCCCCTTAGGGGTTGAATTTCCAAAAACCCGGAAACATGTGTACGTTTATTTCTGACCAGTAACCTAAATATTGAATTTCATGCTTCTTACTTCAAAAGTACCAGATTTCTCATACAAACTTACAACACTTATTTCACCCCCTTAGTGGTAGAATTTCCAAAAACGCTTAAACACGTATACACTTACTCCTAACCAGGAACCTTAATACTTAATTTCATGCTTCTTACTTTAAAAATGACGGACTTACATACAAACGTTAATCACCCTTTTCACTCCCTTAGGGGTTGAATTTCGATAAATCGTTTCTTAGTGGATGTTTTCGTCACGTAAGGAACCTACTGTCCAAATTTCATATTTCCAGCTTTAATGGTTTAGGCTCTGCGTTGATGAATGAAATGTCAGTCAGTACCAGTCTCTTTATATATAAGAAGATAAGGTTCTTTATACGATACAAATCCTATCCTATTTTAAGAATATAATTTATATACGTAGAGATACCTACTTATATAAGGTCTATCTATTCATACACGAAATATTTTAAGGGATACATCTATAGGTGGTAAAGAAGCCATATAAATTAAAAAAAAGAAAAACTAAAGTATATATTTTTTTATTAAATAATTTAAATTTACTTGATACACGTATCAAATACTGGCTCATTACTATTTTCTACATCCATTACGCTAGTTTCTACGTAGTATAATATTTATTGTCAATGAATACGACATTTTTTTTTTCAAAATTATTTAAAATATCTCAAGCATTATTACAATTATAATAATTACGTAAAATAAAATACCTATAAAAAAAAAACACTTGTGTTTGGCTTCTTGACCACCTATAGATGTATCCCTTAAAATATTTCGTGTATGAATAGATAGACCTTATATTTGCTATAAAAAAACGGAATAATAAGTTAATGTTGGTGCGGCCACTAATTGGGTGCGTCACCCACCCATCGATGGCACGTTAAAGGGGATGTGTGATGCGCATGCACTGACAATATTAAAACATGGCCGCTCGTAAAATTTGAATAGCCTCCTCTTTGCATTGTACAAGACACATTTTTTTACTATTAAATCGGCTGTATGTATGTATGTGTAGGTATTATCACGTCTCTTATAGAAAGAAAGAGAAATTTCAACGGCATCGATTTCTAGGTTTAGAGTTTTTTGTAACTTTGGTTTTAGTAATTATCTTACGGTGCAGTAAAAAGTTTATTATTTTATACTTCCCACATTACCTCTCAAATGTAAGCCCAATTTTTTTTGTAATTATTCTTTCAGCGCATTGAGGGTAATTTTCATTGTTACGGAAGTTACGCACGCGGTAATGCGACATCATGAAGTTAGTTAGTTGACATAAACCTCTTTTCTACATGACACCATGAAGTTAGTTGTTGACATAAACCTCTTTTCTACATGACACCATGAAGTTAGTTGTTGACATAAACCTCTTTTCTACATGACACCATGAAGTTAGTTGTTGACATAAACCTCTTTTCTATATGACATCATGAAGTTAGTTGTTGACGTAAACCTCTTTTCTACATGACACTATGAAGTTAGTTGTTGACATAAACCTCTTTTCTATATGACATCATGAAGTTAGTTGTTGACGTAAACCTCTTTTCTACATGACACTATGAAGTTAGTTGTTGACGTAAACCTCTTTTCTACATGACACTATGAAGTTAGTTGTTGACATAAACCTCTTTTCTATATGACACCATGAAGTTAGTTGTTGACATAAACCTCTTTTCTATAAGACATCATGAAGTTAGTTGTTGACGTAAACCTCTTTTCTACATGACACTATGAAGTTAGTTGTTGACGTAAACCTCTTTTCTACATGACACTATGAAGTTAGTTGTTGACGTAAACCTCTTTTCTACATGACACTATGAAGTTAGTTGTTGACATAAACCTCTTTTCTATATGACACCATGAAGTTAGTTGTTGACATAAACCTCTTTTCTATATGACACTATGAAGTTAGTTGTTGACGTAAACCTCTTTTCTACATGACACTATGAAGTTAGTTGTTGACGTAAACCTCTTTTCTACATGACACTATGAAGTTAGTTGTTGACATAAACCTCTTTTCTATAAGACACCATGAAGTTAGTTGTTGACATAAACCTCTTTTCTATATGACACCATGAAGTTAGTTGTTGACATAAACCTCTTTTCTATATGACACCATGAAGTTAGTTGTTGACATGAACCTCTTTTCTATATGACACCATGAAGTTAGTTGTTGATATAAACCTCTATGAACACACACACTATGAAGTTAGTTGTTGACATAAACCTACTATAACTTCTACCCCGCCGGTCACGATTCACCGAGCTCTCCCGTCATAGAGCCGGTCGTCAGGGTCGCCAGCAACGCCCTAAGCCGAGGTCCAAGTCCCACTAGGGGTCGCCCTTAGTGCTGTTGTTGCAGGTAGTCATGATGTTAGTGTAGTACTTACAAGTAGTTAGCTTAGGTTAAGTATTTTACTCCCCCCCCCCCCCATTGGCTGGAGACCCCTCAGGTCTCGCCAATAAACTGCCCGGTTGCGTAGACCATCTACAGAAGTACAATAGAAAAAAAAAAACTTCTACCGCGCCTAATACATGAGTAATGCCACCTTTTTATTTTATATTGATTTCTTTATTTGCCAAATTATGATATTCTACCTCCATCTCTGAAAAAAAAGGGCCGTGGCTAAAACTTAATCCTATCTCTTTAGAAAAACTGGAAATTATTTTTCTCTAAGTATTTCATTTGAGGTACCTAGGTGCTTCAGTAATTAACATTAATATCAACGTGAATTTGTGTGAAAACTGAAATACGGAGTTAGGTACCAAACGAAAATGTTCCGTGATGTGGCCTTTGCTTCAACCAGTTTATCAAGAAGGAGAGCCCAAATGTCAAACAACACACTTTTTTTCGGGTGTGATTGTTTGAAGCAATTTGATGTCTACATCAAATTATGCAATTAACTGTTTTATCATTATTTAATTGCGAGTATTTTCAAAAACTTTACCGATGAAATGACGCGTCACGCACACATTGAAAATTTCACGTGTAAAAATCGCGCGACGTGCACACAATCAAATCGTTGCACGAACACATGTAAAGATTAGCCGTGTGATTACACAATGTGCACGTGTGTGCGCGACGTTGTTGCACGCGATCGTAGAAGTGCAGCCACACGCAGACCGGGGCATTTATTCGTGTGCACTCTTGCATAATCAACTGCAATAAATTACTCTGATACTTTTTTCTCGTGTCAATAACGATTATTTATTTAGTTATTTAAAATTGAACATTCGTTAATTGTATCATAAATGTAATTTCATGGTAATATTATTAAACTAGTAGTAGCAGTGTAGTTAGTTACTGTAAGTAGTACCTAGACCTACTGTAGTACTGTAGCTAAGAGAAGTTAAGTACTGTACATTTTTGTGAACAAGTTTTTATTTTATGTCAATGTTATCAGGGTTCCTAGACAAAACTCTTTTTAAAGTCTAGCTTTCATGTAAAGATGTAAATCATAAAAATGCAGAGTTATAAATATTATATTTTATTAGTAAGGAAAACACACTTGAATTATTAAAGCCTAAATTGGTAGAGTGTGAACAGTAGATTCGCTGTAGAATATGGTAGAGTATATTATGCTGTTCCATCACTAGCGTAATTTCAACGCTTTAATTAAGCACTCTGAGCTAGTTAGTCTTAGTAGATATTTTGCTCTGTTTATTACTTATCTGATCGAGTATTTACTGATTAAAATAATGTACTAGTAGCGGAAAATAGACAGGGCCGATTGCAAATGACTTATTAACTATTTATTATATGTATAAATATTATGAACGGTTACACTGTCAAAAATGGTAGTCACCGCTTTCAGGTCTGGAAAACATTCTTGTGTGCTCTAATACTTAGATCACCAATATTAACATGGTTTTATGATTAAACATTTATTTCAAAGTCAAAGTAACAGATAAAGAAGTCAGTTAATTTAGCCACCGGCTAATCAGTTTATCTACGAAAGCTTTAAGAATAAATTATTATTTGTTTGTGCAACTAATAGGCCATTTGCATTCATCACATTTGAATCTATTGCTATTACATACCCGAATTCCTGAAAGACAGGATGTCTAGCGTGAATTCAGTAATTTATGTGCAAACAATTGCATAGTTGCATAGGGGCACGGCAATAAATGCAGTAGAACGGCGGGGTGGGGCGCGGGGCGGGGCAGAGCATGCCGGCGGCGGGGGCAAGCAGTCGCATCGTGACCGCGCGCCGCACCGCGTGTGCGTTTGTTTCGCGCCCATCGAATTCGCCGCGAACACGGCCGAAAACGAGGGCCACGCCATGGTGTCTGTGGGCGCGTGGAGGCGCCGCACGCCCGACGACTGCGAAGAGCGCTCCGAGCCAGGCGCCTCCAGCTCGGCGGTGCCGCGTGCGCCGCCAAACTGCGCGCGCTGCCGAAACCACCGGCTCAAGATAGAGCTGAAGGGCCACAAGCGGTACTGCAAATACCGCGACTGTAATTGCGAGAAGTGTCGTCTGACAGCAGATCGGCAGCGAGTGATGGCACTGCAGACTGCGTTACGGCGAGCTCAGGCGCAGGACGAGGCGCGCGCGCGTGCGCTGGTGTCGGGGCTGCAGCCTCCCGGCTTGGAGCTGGAGCAGCCGGCACCGCCCGTGGTGAAGGCACCGCGCAGCCCAGCCGTGCCGCCTCCGCGCTCCATGGGCTCAGCCAGCTGTGACTCTGTGCCGGGCTCGCCGGGTGTGTCACCATACGCGCCGCCGCCACCGTCAGCAACCCTGCCGCCGGCGATGCCGCCGCTGCTGCCGCCACAACAACCGGGTTAGTTGCTTTCTATATCAAGTGAAGTTTTGAGCATTGTTTCTGTCAGCATTTAAGTACATTGCGTGTGCGCATTAAGTCGTCTATCCTTAATTACGATTTGTTTTTTTACCCGTTTGTGTAGAACACGATATGATAATGAAGGGACATTGTAATAGCGCAAGAATACAAGCTAGATAATGAAGTGGTCAAATTGAACATTAAGGGCAAACGTCCAAAATATCGTCCGTAAACCAGATAAAGTTTTTTTTTTGGAAACCAATGCTTTTCTTTTACAAGTCGTTCAAGAGTAATTTTAGAGTAATCCTTTTTTAAGTTTTTATTAATTGTAAAGGGACTTTCGTAACTCGTCATCAGAGTCACTATTGCCATTGTTAAGTAATCAAATCTAAGTTCGAAAAAATATTTTAATATTAGTCTTACTTTGTATAAGTACGTAGAGTATGTATCGTTGTGTGTTACACAAAAAAACTTGCACGTTTTTATTCTATAAACAATTTTGAACCTTAGATATAACGATCATTCACCTTAGATCCTGGCTTTACTTTTTCCAAAAATAAATTGTGCATTAGTTTTTTTATTTAACTATAGGTAAAGCTTACTCTGACAACAATTTAAGGACTATTTTTTCTATCAATCATTGAAAAATAAATAATAATAGCTAATTTGACATTTCACTAATAGGGGTAAAACATATTGAATGGGTGTTCTATTCAAAGTGGCGAATTATTGCGAAAATTCAATTAGCACCCGATTTTTAGAGCCCGGTATAGAGAATCACGACCGTAGACCAGAGACCGGGCGCCCTAACTATTAGATACTATACTTACACTAAAATAAAAGCTAAGGACCCGCGTAAAATATGCCCTATAGTTTCCTGCCCAAGACTACCACTACGTGTGCAACCTAGATCGTGACGTAATAAGATTCTATACTAAGATAACAGAAGTGTATTAGTGTGTTTATTATGCTTATGATTAAACAATCAAATTACTTGAGATCTCATATCAAATAAAATTATTACAGTTGTCTAAATATTACCGGTAAACTAGCGATCCACCCCGGCGTCGCTGAGATACGTTTTATAGCCTTAAAATCCTACCGAAGAAATTTCCTAAATTAAGATGAAAATTGCATCATGATCCTTTGAGTAGTTTAGAAGAAGCGGACAAACAAATAGACACGTGTAAAGCGACTTCAATTTATTAATACTAAGTATTTAGAGATTGTAGTAGAACAGTAGTAGAGCTCTGTGGAACAGTTCTTTCGGTTCGGGGAAGTAGGTAGGTACTACCACAGATACCACTATAGCTATTTCTGCAACCAAACAGCATAGCTGTGTTTAGGTTTGAAGGCTATTTATTCTGTGGTATGGGTGCCGGCGAAATTGCACGCACATGAGACTTCCCAACTTTGTCTCTGATGTTGGCAACGCATCAGTAATCCTCTTGGTGTTATAGGTTACAAAGAGGGTGGTAACCTCTTTCTATAACGTGAGCCGCCGCTTTTTTACCAACCTACTCGTAACTGATCACTTTTTACCAATTTTCGGGATCGATTAGATTTTTCAGCTCTATTTTCTTAGGCCTTATTAAACAACTAGCATTCGTTGCATAATCCATGTTGTTACAATATCAATTGTTTTTCGTAAAACCATTTGTTTAGTTAATTACTTACGATTCATGAATAAAAAAAAAAATATGACATTCAATATCGAATAATGATTGTATAAAAAAATAAAATTTAGAAATATTTTGCTGAAGGTATTTAAAACCAGCTACTGCTTATTCTAATTTCTCAACTTACAATTAGGTAAGTAACTCTACTTTTGCTTCTAACCTAGGTCAACAACGCGGCCGTGACCGCTGCCAATGGAACCTTAGAAACTAAGAAAATAACTCCAAATCTACAATTTTGAAACCGATAATGAAATTAATAAATTGGCAAATGTGAAAAAGGTTCTAGATATCCTTTTCGATTTAGTTTTTTTTTTTATCTAAAAACAAACTCACCGATCCACTTTCTCAGCAAGGTGGCAAAAGGCAAAACTAGAAAAGGATTTTTTGAAGAGGTTGTATACCACAGTCTAGCCTTCGGCTACCTAACAAATAGAGTCCGACATAGCTCTAACTAAATTAAGGTGGATGGTGGCGCTGCTTGTAAAGGAAGATGTCAAAAGCCTGTCAAATCCGGTACATTTCATGTTAGTTCTCTATTTTGCCACGTTCATTTTGTTCATTGAGTTGTCAACCGTCCTGTTTTCCCAGGACATGTCCTGCTTTTGTAGTGTTCTGAGATGTCCTGGGTAGTTTTTAAGCAGCCTTCTGGATTTTTATTATTTATCATAAGGTCATGTATTTTAAAATCCTCGTTTTCAACCCCTAAAATTTTATTCAAATACTTTTGTTTAGAAATACGATTATTATTACTTGACTTTTATTTAATCTATTTTCACTACATATTAATTTAACTATTGCTATTTTATTACTGTGTCCTGTTTTTAAACTAAATTGTTCTGGTTTTTCCAACTTCAAATCATAGTTTTTGAAATTCGGGGTTGGCAAACCTAATTTAGATCCATGCCAGACTTTCGCGGCAATTTAACCTCTAAAAATCCAAAGATTATTCAATTCCTTAATGTTATAACAAAAAAAAATGCTTCTTTTTTTAAACGTAATGGAGCGCTTCACTGTTAGCGCATCCATTTTTGTTTTCTGTATTATAAACACTATGTAAGTACAGTTTTGTTCACATTTCGGTTTTATTATTTATTCTTCGTTTTCATTAGACTTTTTTCTTATTAGCAAGATTTAAAAGTGTTGCAATACTTTCTTTGATAAATATTATAACGCCTTTACTAGGTTTTCGATGAAGACAACGACAAAGTAAAACATTCTGTGCGGGTATTGCTAAAGGCGGTTTTATCCTTCATTTGATGCAGACAATATGATTGATTGACACAACGTGCATCGTCGCTAAGAAGTTCGCGATGCATTACATGCACAGTTTATTTTTATCAGCCTGGCAATCATGTAGTGTTATGAAATACACGTGTAAAATGAGATAACGCGATTATAGTAAACATCTAGCAATAGAAATGTCTATTACGCCTTCAAACCCGATACTTATTTGATAAAACGTAGAGTAGCCCAATTCAGGAATCTAATTCGTAATAATTGGAAGGTGTGTACTGTGTGTAGTCTTCAGAAGATAATGTGAGAAATTATTTTACTTTATATAAACAATAAACATTGTAAGCAAAATAGTTATTATAAAGTCGATCTAAACTTTAGAAAACTCAAGTACTTATCTTAGTTTCAATTATTCCTGAATATTAGTTGCGTGTTTAATTATACTCTATATAACATTACTTAAGTAGACAAAGTTTTAGCAAGGAAATATATCATGGAAATAAGCAACATGTTTGCTTCCGGCAGGTATTCAATACAGTATTATGCTTTTATGAACCGTATGCTTAATTAATATGAGCTGAATCTGTACTTGAAGAAATGGTTCAAAAGATATTCGCGCCTTAGTGAGCCACTTTTGTCTAATGTTAAGTATATGAAATGCGGAATAATCTCGGCTGAATATTAAAATGCTACACAGAGCCTCAGCCGTTTTAAGGCCCTTCTCCCAGCGAAAATGGCGCCACTTCAGAAAAAAAAAAAACCTCTGCCAATACACAACATATTGACGTTCGTACATTTTAGTCAAGTGATGTAGAAATTTAAGAACATCAAAAAACAACACTTGACATCCTAGGATAGAAGTTCTAGTAAGTAATGCTAAAAACAGCAGTTTTGGTACTTATCACTAAAACTTCGAATCCAGAAGCTCTAGTGTTGATATTTGGTGTTCGAAAATTTCTACAACACTTGACTAAAATGTTGCACGTACGAAATTTAAATATGTTGTGTGGTGATGGTGATAGAAATCATGCTTTTTTTCTGAAGTGGCGCCATTTTTGTTGGGGGAAGCGCCTAACTCCGTATCCCAATTACTGGAGCCACTATACAGATTTTCTAATGTCAGATCTGCAGGGCAATTGCGTAATGTAACCAACACCAATCATGACAGTTTATGTGTCAACAACAATATTCATTGCGTGGCACATAGTTGTGAAGTCGGATTGTTAATAAGTACATAGTTTGCTATGGAAATTGTTGACCTGTCAAAATTAAAGCCATAGCGATTACGAGTGCGTTGCGCAATTAGAATGCTGTTGTCATTTCGATTTCTGACTGCTCTTTCGAACTGTAATTCGTTTTATAAAGGTACCGACGGCCTAGATGCTTTCCGAGGCACGAAAACAATTTTATTTCATAAACCACAGAATGTACTCTATCGAATATAATACTAATGCTAATTTCGGTACCGCGAGAAGAGATAAAGTTGTTTATTCATATTATCCAGTGATTTTGTAGCAAGCAACGCTCATATCCTCTCCTTAAACCGCTAATGTCCCATCATCGCAGATCACTGGCGGCATTTATTGTTTATCTATTCTGTCTATGATTCCGATTTTCAATCAGTTACGGCCTATATTAAGCGGAACTGTTTTATTCTTATTAATATTTTTATTCCTTGTTTCAATTTTGTTAGTAAGTCAGTAAACAGCTCTCAATTGAGAGATCCTTTTTAAGTGCGGTTTTGATATAATTAAAGAGAAATAAAAACAAAGTTGTCAAATGTATGGAATTCTACTTCATGGTAGCTCTACTTGGGAGATCTCGCAAATGAAACCTGTTTACTAACTTGGTAATAAAATTAAAATATTAATAAGAATGCGACAGTTCCGCGTCTTTAGAACATAATTTATTTTACTAATTATATTGTATACAATCTGCATCTAAACTCTTTTACAATTGAGCGTAATTAAGCAGAAAGACCATCGACGAAAAACGCGTTTTAAGGCATTTTATCTGTTATTTTGTATACAATAAAAAAAATATTGATAAGTCACATTTATAATGAAAGTACAGGGGCCCAATTCTCCTAAAATAAATCTTGATAAATCACAACCGAACCAAGGCCGAACCGTTCATTCAGACAGTTCTCAATTTCAAAAGCTGTCGAATTGTTTGACACAAAAAACAAAATCAATCATTTTGAACGTTTTCGAAAACAAAAACTGACTGACGGTTGTGGTTCGATTGCGTTTGGCAACAATTTATTTTAGTAGAATCAGGCCCCAGTACACATTATTGTACAAAAAGAGCAGCCAAAGTACCTTAAGACGGCCATATCTCAAAACGCGTTTTTGGTCGATGGTCGCTTTCCGCTTAACTACGCTCAATTTGTCAAGGAATAAGAACCGGTATTTTAATTTATAGGTAGACTTACTTGTAAAAGAGTTAGTAACGCTTAAGGAATGCAAATTGTTATCACCTTTTAAGACAGATGCGAACATGTAAATAAGAAAGCCATTTATTTATATTAAATGCAAAGTAAGTGAGAAGAGTGTGTGTTAAAAATATCAGCTATGTTACAACTGGTGAGGCGTAAGCTGAGCTTTGTATTTGTGTGAGTGCACATAGAATCGATTATCAAAAACAGTATAAGGCCCTGCGCAGACGACGGACTTTTTGTCCGGCGGACTGCCGCGGACAGGAATTGACGTGGTTGGTAGTCTTTGCCGGTCGCGAAATTTAACACGGACTCAACGCACACGACGGTAGTTTTGTCTGTAGTTGTCGTTAAAACTCTAGTGTCTGCGATGGCAACAACTACCAATTACATTCATTCTTGTCCGTGGTAGTCCGCCGGACAAAAAGTCCGTCGTCTGCGCTGGCCCTAAACCGGTTTAAACCAAGCAAAGGACGCGTCTGCATGCATTCTCACACAAATGCAAAGCTCAGTTTACGCCTCGCCAGTTGTACCGAATACTTGTCGAAATATTGTATTAATTCAAATTTCAATCATCTTGCAATAAACAGTAGTATATCTGCTGATATTCTCTAGACATGTGTCGGCAACTTATAGTCTTAAGAGGGCCAAATATTTTACGTTGGGATTAGTGCGGCCCACACTTGGGCCCTATGTAATAACAGTAGTAGTTCTCGCTCTCGTTCATTCCGACAGCCCGCTAGATTCTCGGACGAAATCATAAACATGATTTGATGGGCGTAGACTCGAACTATTACGTCTACGAACGCAGCAGTGCCGCAGCGTAGTGTTCCTATTTCTACTAGAGAATCTCATAGCAAATAATCAGATAATTCACATTTATGTAATTATATTGCTATGTACTTTATATGATTAAATCTAAGTAACATTATGTGCGTAATGTATATGTTACGTTACGGATGAAGCCCGAATGGCGGGTACACCTTGGTTTACCCGGGTGCAACTATGTGCAACCAGTAGCAATTGGGTAGAACTAGGTGTAGCTTAAGTCGACGATAAGGTTTAAGATGTCATATCAACTTTTATCATATCGACCTTAAAATAATGTGCAAGCAACTTTAGGCTTTAGGGTGGTGGTAAACATTAAGTCTGCGATTCCTTCGCTTCCTTTCGGAGCTTTAGTCCAAAAGTATATAAATTAAAAGTTAATAATGGGTATTCCGGATAATAAAAGGTGAAAGCACCAATTGAAACTATTGGAATATTTCTTCAAACTATCGCTTCCTACGTTTTACGAGTGTTATTTACGAATAAGAATATAATAATATCAATAAATTAAATACACAATCTTATAAAAGCCAATCATTCACTATTACCTTATCAAGTTTTATTTATACATATAATAGTAAAATAAAACAATAACCAATCAACATTTTACTTTAGCAGGCTCTTTGTTTTTAAATTACAATTAAATTTTCCCTTGACAGGAACTAGGGGAAAATTTTACCCCGTCGAGTATTTACCCCAACATGTAATTGGGAGGGGTGCATGCATATATTATTGCGAAGTATCTTCGAGGCTTTACTGTTTATTATTAACATGGCGGCTTAACAGTAAGGGCGATAAATCAGTATAAATATAAACAGTAGGTAATATTAATTAACTTGTGCTTGTCGGTAACGTATAGTTGAAATAACTATGGGTTGCGAAGGGTTTGTTAACGGTTGTTTTGAGTGATTACTTCAATGAAAACACATTGTACGTTTTTGAACTTTGAGTAGCTTTGCATGTGGCGTTCTGTATTCCTTCGCTATTTACTCCTTGGGAAATTCATTTAATGCTATCATGCGTGTAGTATAGCGCGCCTTGTAGGCCTAGCGTGCGCAGCGCGACATAATATTGTCGTAGCAGTTCTCGTGTAGAGACGACATATCGTATGACTTTATCGTCTCAGCAGGAAATAATGCGACGAAAAAATTATGTCGCGCTTCTCATGTTAGGCCTACGGGGCAGTCAGCTTCACTACAAACTTTGCTGGCTTGCTAATCTTTTCACCACGACCATACACAAGCTATTCTCGTAAACGTTAGATTATAAAGACATTTGAACTAGGTATAATGAAAATATATTTATGACTATTTATGGTTTATTCAAGTAGAGACCTAATTCTTTCTTCTATGGAATTATTTGATAGTTTTCTAATTATTATTATGACCTAAGTTTATTAAAAGGCAAAAGAAAAGAAAAAATATGCCACGAGTGCATAGTGCATACTAAAGGTTGCAACCTTTAGTATGCACTATGCACTCGTGGCCCTTTCCCCTTTTCGGGATTGCCCGACTAGCTTTTGCCCGTAGCTTCGCTTGCGTGAAATTTGAATAATTGAATAGTGGCTATAAGTAAACCAAAAATGAAGATATTTTGAACTCGTCCCTACAAACATTAAATAAGCCCCTTTATAGGGGAAGTTGAAATTAGAAGTTTTTTAAAGATCCCCAAGTCGGGCAAAGTGTTATTGGGTCTTTCCGTGTGGAATTTTTAGTAGCAGTTCGGAGTCTGTATTTGTGCCCGGTTGATGGCAATAGACTCGCCCCCTATTACAGGGGACTTGAAATGTAACGGCGAATTGTGGGTGTACTATATATACGTCTGCCCAACCCTTCTGGGAATACAGGCGTAATGTTTACTAACTAAATGTCAGTATTACAATCAAATAAAATTATCTAGATATGGTGGGTGCATGTTAGCAATCAAAGTTGCAAATGATAACGGTTGCTGTGTCAATGTAGGTGATAAAGATAGATAACATTAGCATAATTTAGCATGTTTACATTAAATCATATTGCAAATATTGTTATTTTGAGTGCGTTTATGTAGTTCAAATCTTTGTTGTGCGTTTTTTGTTTTTTTTTGGGTTATACGCTGGAGCGATGATTCCTGGGGCAGACAGTTCTCAATTTCAAAAGCTATCAAATTGTTTGACACAAAAGACAAAATCAATCATTTTGAAAGTTTTCGTAAACAAAAACTGACTGACGGTTGTGGTTCGATTGCGTTTGGCAACAATTTATTTTAGGAGAATTAGGCCCCAGGTCACCAATTAGACTTAATATTTCGGAAACTAGCTTATTCAAATTCTTAAATAGTATTATATAGACTAAATGCTACTCTAATAAAAATAATAAAACTTCTTAAATCTTTATAAATAAAAATGAATCGCCGAAATGTATACATACGCGCATAACTTCCGAACGACTGTACCAAATTGGATAATTCTTTTTTTTGTGTGTTCATTTTTCTGCCGTCATAACGAAGAGTGCAGTAATTGCAATTTTTGAACATAGAATTTTGAACCTTAGTGTTGGGTTACGCAGACGCAAAAGGTTAAATATTCTATGTTCAAAAGTTGCAATTACTGCACTCTTCGTTATGACGGCAGTATTGTCAGGATAAGGTTTGTACAAAAGAAACATAAAACAAAAACAGAAAAAAATGGCGGTATGAAGTTCTCCAGAGTTCTCCGGGTCAGCTAGTAATCTATAAAATACTTTTTATTTGGAGTAAGCTCTTCTTGCCATTTTAAATCGTCCGATAGGCCCAATTTTCTTTAAAAAAACCTTAGAAAAATTTAACGAAAATGTCAGTAAAATGCAATAAAATTCACGCAAGTCACGTGTATTCTCCGCCTTTTTTAATATCCGAATCAATGTCGGGAGCGCTATCCGAACATACCCGGATACGATGGGTGTTTCGAATATCCATTAACAAACACAAATTAAACTGACATAATAGTTATGAAACGAATTAACAGTTTTTTTATTAAGGATTAACTAACTTTATTATAATTATTAACTAACTTTATTACAATTAAAAAACTGATTAAAAACTATAAGAATATTAAAAATCAAAGTATGACGACAGTACTTTTGTGTAAAATTTCGATATTCAGTGTCTGATCCTAAACTAGTTGGTAAAACGCTAAGAAAAAATAGATGAACATGACCTATTTAGGTAATCATTACATTTAATCCTAAATCTTTATATTATATTCATTCCTTGACTCGTCTGAAACAGTATTGAACGTACAAAGATAACTTACAATTATACTATATGTAGGTGACCTCTTAAAGAGATAATAACTCAAATTGTTGCATTCATTTTTTAATCAGTCTGATAATATAACTGAATAAAGAAGATTATTGTTTTATGACCCCTGTTTATGGACGAACGTTCGAGTAATTTGTTGTCCATCACTCATTTGTGTGAAGCCGGCCCGTGATTTTTTTGTGGTTTTTTATTTTACGTAAAGTATGACGATCTTTAAGCCCAGCCGCACATTATCAGAAATTTCTATCAGAAAGTTCCTGTCGCGTGCGCGAAGACCATTTGTAGGCTGCCGGATCCGGCAAATTCTGAGGGCTGAAACTGCGTTAAGCGGGCGCCTGCGACGGGCACCATCCGCGTGTCGACCCGCGTGGTCACGTGGGTGGACTCCTTGGAAACGCGGCGGTCCCCGTCGCGGGTACCCGTCGCGGAGACCGGATTACTTGAATTACGCAGTGTCGCTAGTTCAATTTTAACGGTGTGCATGTACAGTCGCGTCGATGGAGAACTTGATACACAGCAAAACGACGACTAGCGAAAAAATACGACAGCCAGTAAGCCTGTTTATTGAAAGAGCGCGCGTGACCCGGCGCGGGCTACCGTCCCACGGAGGCAGGAACCGTTGCGCGGGCGCTTGGTCCGCCTCCCAGAGACGGATGCGCGCGCGTATTCCCGCGACGGAGCTCTTTTGTATGGAACCGCGCGGGCGTCCGCTTAACGCAGTTTCTGCCCTGACAGTGTTTTACGGACGGGCGTTTTGTAGAGAAACGTCAGGACTCACTTTACGATGAAAAGGGTTTAATGGGAGCTGATGAGGTGATCAGGAACCTCACAGACAGTCCATGACACAACAGTCAGTGATCATCAACACTCTTGCTCAGCGTGCGAGTAATTGTTATCACCTATTGAAAAAGCCAATATCTAGCTGTGAATATTTAGTCCATAGACAAATAGAAGACAAAAAAACAATAACAGAATTAAATTGTTGCGACAGCATTTGTACAAAAAAGTTATAACACCATAGAGCTGTGGAATACAACACCTTGTTAGTAAATAAAAAAAAGAAATGTGATATCTTGATCATAGACCAGACAACATTATTATTTTACTTCTTAGCCATTATTTATGATAGTTGTTGCATTTTATAATAATGTCCATTGTAAATTACGACGTCGATAAAATATTTCAATTCTTGCAACCATGATTACATTGGACTACCTCTCATTATAAAGAAATGTGACCAATTGTTCTACAACAATAAAACTTATTAACAATAAAATTATTATTTACATAAATATAAAATTCAATATGGTTGTCATAATAAATATGTAGAAAAAGTAGCCGCCCATTGGTTGTATTTCTTTCTTCTTTTATAACTGCGTTTATGCGGCTGTCTCGTTCTCGCCTTGAGTTTGTACCCCATTCCGAGGGGTGAAAGATTCCGATAGGTCGTGCAAGCAGGGGAGGCTGGGGTGGGGGTGGCAATAAAAACTTAAGCCTATGGGCGGGGCGAGCCTATGCTTATATAAACAGTTTTATGTGTTTAGGGAACTGAACGCTTGCGTTGTGTTCAAGACTACTATAGAGGTTTTGTACTTGTCTATGAATATATGTACCTATACTTAATTAAGAGAGGATTGTCTAACAATATAATACTAGCGACCCGCCCCGGCGTCGGACGGTTACATTTTATAGCTTAAAATTTTCCGGAAGAAAATATATAAATTAAGATGAAAACCGCATCAAAATCCATTGAGTAGTTTAGAAGAAATAAGCGGACAAACAGACAGACGCGAAAATATAAATATAATAAAATCAAATACTTACTTGGAGAACTTGAATTAAATTGCTAGACTTGTGATGACTATTAATTATGGTCACAAGATAGATATTACCTAATTATTAAATAATAAAAAAAAAGCTTAATTCAGGCTTCAAGTAATAACTTGTTTCGCTACATTTTACTGGTACTCCCAATCAATAATGTTTTTATTACAATAACAATCAACTCAATTTCATTCCGTTAGTTAATCTGTTTTAGGAATAAAAGAAAACCATAAAGGCTGAATAATTTAAAGCTTCTTTTATCTTACAGTAAAAATAGTTTTGTCCTAAAATTGTCTATTTATTACCGTCACAATTTATCGTGAAAAATATCTGACCTTCGACCTATCAAAACCACTTCCGAAATCGTATCGAAATCCATTCGACTCAAAAACCTAATCAATAAAACTCTTCAAACTTTGATTTGTCAAACTTCTGGAAGCTTCTTCGCAGAATTCGATCCAAATCATTTCGAGTTCCAAACGAGTCTGAACGAATGAGCTTAGTTGTCGGATCTGAAGATTCTGAAGGGATCTCGACAGAAAACAAGGTTGCGTTTCCGTCAATACGTGTCTAGGGATGGTACCTACAAACCTAGTTTGTTTTGTTCGGCTCGCGGGGTGTAGGTCACAGGATAGGGTTGGTACGCACTTGTTCATATTCACTGGATAGATAAGGAGATTTGGGAGAACCATGTGTAGCAGTTAATGTCTATTCGACTCAAATGACAAACAAAATAATAATTTTGTTGAATAAACCTCTGAATGCTTTTAAAATGATAAATGCTGTATTTAAAGGTATAAAACATTTCGTGTTGAAGTTTTTTTTTTGGAAAACTAAATATTTTCAATAAATAAGTATTGCATATTCTCTCGGAAATATTCGATCTGTTTATATTTTAAACACAATTTAAATAAAGAATTTTCTAACATGTATTAGTAACCTTTTTATTACGTCTAGTTTTATACTAATTAATTAATATAGTTTCAACAAATTCACTTGCTTGCACCTGCCCTACTTATGCCCCCACTAGGCTTTACCGTTGTAGATGTTAATCTGTCATATTCAATGATCCTATTAATCCCTTTAACCTTTATCGCTTGATTTGACTGCTACATCCTCCCAGAATCGTAAGTTATAGTATAGGCAGATACTAGAAATAGGCGAGGTTGACACGGGCTACCGGGTGAAGTTTCATATAAAGAAATAATGTTTTATAAGAGTAAACATATTTAACCAATTTCATTTAGTCGCAATAAACTTTTAAATGCGCTAATTTAAAATCTGACTATTGTAATTCACTGAAAATACAGGCTTCTCTCAAGTTGCGCTTGCGCCACATTACACGATGACGACCTTCCAACGATATCGGACATACACACATATACAATACGGCCGACGTATCTTGACGAGTCTGAAGTTAGTTGTTTGGCTGCGCAATGAATCTTTTAGAAACGAAATTGTCTACTGCGCAGCTAATCAGCTAACTTCAGACTCGCCGAGATACGTCAGCCGTATTGTAGATCAATTACGATTTTACGATAAAATGGCACGGTCCAACATTTGTCTTCAATGTGTGTGTGCATTATTCCAACGAGTCCCCATGTTTGTGTTTGATATTTAAAGTTTGACCTACAGTTGCAGAATGCACACATCTACGTTGAACGAATGACGCGTTGTAAATATTCTTTCTCACACATTTTTACTGTCAGTGAAGGGACGTGTCATCTTATCGTATTGATCTCTACATTTAAAGTATACTCTTGCCTTTAATCCCTGAAGGGGTAAGCAGAGGTGTTCCATCACAGGAGTCTGTATTAGATGGCGAGCCTATTGCCATTTTTCGAGCACAATTCTGGTGCCAGGGGGCTTACTCCCTAAGTCCGTCAACGAAATTAGTCGCCCGTCCGATAGTAGCCCGAAACGCAGGAGTGAACAAACCAAGTGTCATGTTCAACTTTTCGGACGGGCAAATACACATCGGTAGTAGGGACTTCTGTCAAATCTAGTTGTCATTCATTGTTAGTTCGAGCCCCGAAATAATAGTGTGTCCGTAAGTGATAGGGAGTAGGAAACGCTCGTAACTAAGGCTGAAACCACGGACTTCGTGCTTAGGGAGTAGACCCCCAGGTTCTACGATTCTTACGACTCGCTTGCCCGAAGACAGAGGGGAATTGGGTATTACGCCCATTTTTGAAGTGTTTCAATTTGATTCTACAGTGCTAATGAACCACTAAAAAATTATCAAAATTTTTATTCAATCGTTAAGTGCCATAAAAATGCATTTAAATTTTGCAGTTTCACATTTCGCGCGTAATTCGACGAAAACGCTGTGGACGCCATATTGCTCTATGGTCATGACGTCAGTTGGCTGTGAAAACAAATGTAGTGATATTTTGTGTGAAGTTAATTGTTTAGTTGACAGTTGACACTTCTAAGTTTACTCCCTAAGACGTAATAACATAGCGACTACTATTAAATGGTGTTATGAAACAGATTAAAAAAGCCGAAACCTTTGAATTGAATTTTAAAATTTAGTTTATTATTTCATGAACTAAAACTAACGTTTTCCGACTGCTTTATGCCTAAGCTATCTCAATAATATATTTTTTGTTTTTATCCCATTGTCCTCCCACGAAAAATATAGTTTTTTTTTTCAAATTTCCATTATACTCTCGTCCCAGCAACGGCTAAGTAATATATATTTAAGGAGTATAGTGAGACCTGCAGTTACAATACTCTACTTTCATCTTAACATAAAATCATGACCATTTGACTACAAACGCGACACTAACTCTAAATAAGCTATATTCGTCAACCATTTCACTGTAACTACTTAACATTTAATTTATTTTCACTTGCAATAAAGTTAGCAAAAAGAGTATTAGGTAGTCGACACCCCTGACGCAAGCGTTTGATGTTTTACGATCGCACCGCTCGTCATTAAACTTCCCTATTTCGGACGGATCCGGTAGGGCTGTCGCACGGAACTTGGGGTGAATAAATACGTCGGAAGGGGGCTGCAAGATGTTTTGGCATTTGCGGCGGTAAAATTAAGAGAGTGATATTGTTAGTTCATTTTAATGAGAGCTCTGTTACGTGTAGAGTATCAATTATTCAAAGAGCTATTGAGTGTTAGGTTTTTTCTTATAGTCGTACCTATACACTTTATTAAGTTAATTACCATGATAATATGCTTTGAGAACAGGAGGTCATATTCTACATAATTATTTTATTTATTCATTTTTTTTCCTTGTGAAAAAGTTTGTCCGTGGAAGTAGGTAGTAGGTACTACCACCGTATCTTTTTCTGCCGCCATGTAGCATTACTGTGTTCAAGTTTAAAGGGTAGGTAGGTATTGGTGCCGGTGAAATTACAGGCACAAGAGATTTTACAATTTTTTGTCTAATCTTGGCAACGCATCAACAATCGTCTTGGTGTTGTATGTGTTGTAGGCGATGGTAACTACTTCCAATCAGAAGGGCCGTCGGCTTGCGTGCTAAAATATTACACAAAAAAAAACGCAATAAATACCTAAAAACGAACTTAATTAGTAACGTTAGCTTCGTTTTCCATAATCTTTTTCAATTTATCGTTGTAAAATTATTCGTAAGTATAAAATTTAATGACGCATGATTTTAATAAGCTTCACTTCTGTTTTATACTATTGCAAATTATACCGACACAACACTTTTTTTATTTATTAAATTTATTGTCATCAATTTAATTAAAAAAGGTAGGTATACTTTTTTAATTCGATCTTTGTACGAAAAATAAACTGAATATTTTGCATCCGGAAGTAACTTTATTATTTTTTATTAAAGCAGAGGTAGTCAACCCTAAGGTAAGGGTTAAAATTTTACGTGCACCCGTATTTCGGGCAGTAGCGCGGGCGGGCAAGGTCGGAACATAATAAGTATACACACATATACCAGCTAGTATAGCGACATCTTACGTCTTTTTGTTATCTGCCGTTGTTTTACCGAGGAAACAACTTTTAACTTAATTTTCTTTTCGGTAATAATGACTGACTTTTCGGGAAACATAATTTTGTAGAAAAACTTGACAGTTGTAAACAACTTGTCATGAATCCATCATCTCCTTAGAAGATAATATCCATTGACAACACGAATTTGCGTTTTTTTTTCCTGTCTTATTTCTCTTCATGACTATGATGCGCCCTATTCTTATTACAATAAAGCCTTATAATTAGGCTAATGAGTAATTTAATTATAACTTAACTGTTAAAAGCTTGTTAAAGCTTGATGAGGACTGAATTATCGGTGTGACTGCGAAGTCTGAAGAGACGACCGGCTCTACGACGGGAGAGCTCGGTGGATCAAGACCGGCAGTCTGTTTGGTGCAGCCTAGGGTTTCTGTTTTCTCGACATATTTTTTTTCTCGGGTTTCGAGAATTCTCGAGCCCGATTTCTCGGGTTTCTCGGGTCTTTCGAGAAATTTTTAAAAACCTTATAAAATCAGCTTACGCCCGTTTTCTGGGGTACTTTTGAACGTAATTTATCTGTTCAATAGCGCTATTATTTCGATATATTCACTCATTGCGTTTCTGGACACCCCACTCAGAAGATAATCCTAGTTCAAACTTCAGATAACTTATTTTTCCGGTTTCTGAGGTACTACTAACCGTAGTTTATCTATTCTACTGCTATCGGTTCGATAAACTAACACATTGCGTTTCTGGACACCCCAGTCAGAAGATGATCTTACTTAGCTCAAACTTCAGTTAACTTGACTGACCAATTTGGGGTGTTAATCGGTTCCAGAACTTTATTTGTCGTTTTATTATATCATAATACAACAAGAGTATTTGGAGTTATATTATTAGTATTTTATTTTGGATAGTGAGTTTTGGACTCCCAGCGAAATGGACTTGAGTAGTTCATCGGAGTCTAATTTGGAAGTGCTGGAGGCTATTTCAAATATATCAGTACCAAAAAAAAGGCATCGAAAAATTCATCCGAAATGTTCACGCGTGAAGAGCCCGCCAGGCACAAGACTCCGCCTGGTTGGAGGATCCTCTCTTTGGTTGGAGGAACACCACACCAAGTTTCTCCACAGGTGCGTATGTATTTTCTAGACTTTTCGAAAACGTTTGACACAGTCTCTATTTTCATCTTCCTGGCCAAGTTAGAAGCAATAGACGTGCGTGGTAAATCTATCAGCATGTTAAAATTGAATCTTACATGACTAAAGAAGAAACCATAACGTATGGAATTCCTCATGGGGAGTATTCTAGGCCCTACCTTGTTTCAGATTTATGTAAATGATCTCTGTACGATATATTTTCTCTATACCACAATCTTTACGTATCGTATCTTTTCGTATATAAAGCTACGCTTAATGGCGCATATTGTATTACTCATTTTATTTTATGTTTTCTCAATTGGGGAATTAGTTAATTCTTTTGAAAACATAAAGTTCATTAATCGTAAATTTATCATGTCATCACACTTTCTGAAAAGAAGCGAAGCATTCATAATTTTCGTAATGAACCCATTATGACTATTGTGTTTTTATTATTCACTTACACTTACTTCATTAACAAGAGATATCATTTTAACATGGGCACTATGATATACATAATTATACCTTTGTGAAATAACCAATCCTGCCCTAGAACCCATTAATTTTTTATACCACAAATAGTCTAGAATTATTTTTTTTCAGATTATTAAACTTTACTGCCCAATATTATAAATTACAATAAAAAGTTAAAAACCTACTTATTTTGTTTTAATAGTTTTATTGTGTTGTTGCCATGATTAAAATTAACAACGAGAAAATATTGTGATTTAAATTTTATATTTTATGTATGTAATGGTTCGTTTAAAAATCATTGCATATGATTTTTAAACGAACGTTGTTAAAACCAGAGGAGATTTTCATTTAAACTTGGGGCTTATCTGCAAAAAGATGTAAAAAGGCGAGAAAAGTATATTTAGCTGGGCTTTAAAAAGAGACCCCATCTAGTGGTCAATTTACAAACTTACTTATTGTTTGGATAGTTATCTAGTCGTCGATTATGTATTCAGAAACCCAACAATAGATGAACGGAGTTTATCTTACAGTTAATTTTTATTTGACGTTTTTTGTCACATTATAATAATAGTGAGTACTTGGAGTTGTAGCTATATTATGTGTTTGTTTGCTTGCCTCGCTTACTCGTGTCTCGTAAGGAGAACGATCAGAAGCCAGAATGCAAAGATTACGTAACTTTTAAGCCAATTTTACAGTAATAAAAGAATTAATCTTTGATTTCTCGAGTTCTCGAATTCTCGAGGTATTTTTTCTCGTCTCGAAGTTTGCATGATTTCTCGACATTTCTCGAGTCGAGAATTCTCGAGCAGAAACCCTAGTGCAGCCCCACAGCTGTATACCATAATTCCACACTGGCAAATGTATTTTTTTATGTATAATAAACGTTTGTCTGGATTTACAACGTTGAGTATCTTCCAATCAGCCAATACATTCTTTTGTACCGTATTTCTAGTTCCTGTTTTTTCTTTTTGACGTGTTCTTTCCAGCGTAGCCGCAACTGTATACCATAAGTCCACGCCGGCATAAGCATTTTTTTGTGGAATAAAAGTTTGTTCTGGATTTACAACGTTGAGTGTCTTCCAATCAGCCAATACATTCTTTTGTACCTACCGTATTTCTAGTTTTTTTCTTTCTGACGTATGCTTTTCAGCGTAGCTTTGCGTCAAGCGTCATACCGAGATACTAGGCTGTATTACCTACTAATTTACAAATAAAGATCATAGATCATCTCCTAAGATCGATTTAAGTTCGTCCCAGTACTACTTAATTTTATGCATAAAGAATAAAATAAATAAATAAATAATCCTCACGGTGACGGTCTCGCGGTGACTGTTTTCTGTCATGTCAGAACACGGTCACCGCCATTATTCGATTTTTACGTAAAGCCCCACTTTTACTTATCTCCTGTCGACACATACTCTTTGAGAATAGCTCATGCTGTGGTGAAAAGATAAGCAACAAGCAAGCTCGGTAGCGGGGCTGACTGCCCAGGGTGCGCCGGACATACTGAAGTATCGTCACTCGTGGACCCATTATTTCAATGTTATATTACCATGAGAGGCAATTATCTTTTGTATCTGCCAACCCTAGAGAAAGGGTTAAAATATTACGTGACTCTGTATTTCGGTTACTAGCGCTCTCGTACAAGGTCGAAGTATACTAGCTAGAGTATCATAGATCAATAGATAGATTAATAATTAATAAGTATACTTAATAAGAAATGGCAATAATAGTAAAAAAAAATGTTCTTAACTGTCGAATTAGGGTAAAACCTGTAATGATAGTTTTAAGTTGGTACAAAATAAATAAATGAAATAAATAAGATTAATAAATCATTTCCATAAAGCTTTTAAACGTTGTAGAGACAAGCTGATAAGATATACTATAAAGGTCTATCAATGTAAGTACAATATTTTTATTACTGAAGGCTAATTTTAAATAACAGCTTATATCTGAGGGATAGGGCCTTGGCCGCACTGCGATATTTCACCGCGCGATTTTTTTCTTTGAATCTTATTGATTGAATCTTATAGGCAGCAGTGCTATTATGGTGCAGTGGCTAAGCGATTGGCTTCTGCGCTACGGGTCGTGGGTTCGATTCCCACACGGAACAAAAATGTGTATGGCCTACAGATGGTTGTTTCGGGTCTGGGCGTTTGTTTGTGAGATTTGTGTCTGTAAACGCACCCACGATACAAGAGAAATCTTAGTGAGGGGCAACGTTTTTTTTAAAACAAAAAAAAATAGGAGTAGCCGCACTGGCGGTTAAAAATTCACGCGGAAAAAAATCTGTGATTTGATGCAAATTGAACGCATTGCGGAGCGGATTTATTTCCGCGCGAACGTTTTGTACAGTATGAAGTAGTTATGGCTATGGCCGCACTATGGAATAAAATTCATGACAAATCTTTTGATAGGTATATCACGCCGCCGCCGTAGTAAAAGGTAAATTGAAAAAAATCTCTTGTTCATTTTAGACGTTCGTCTCAGCCGGGAACTGCATCGAAGTGACAAAAATCGTACGAAATTTTATTCGCAGTGCGTACTAGGTGTAATTCGCATCACGGAAAATAATAAGCGAGAAAAAAAAATCGCGCGGTAAAATATCGTAGTGCGGACAAGGCCTTTGTTAAGACGTTTTGACATAATTATGTGCTATACAAAAGCTGTCAAAATATCTCTAGGACTAAAGATATTTTATAAGATAAATGTTTACGACGTTGTTAAAATCGGCACTGCGTATTTTTTAAATTCGAAGTTATTACAATATTCTGTGCGTAAAATCAGATATTCCAAAGGATATCAGCAATTGGAATAATAATAAATGTTAAAAATACCAGCTTTAAATTAAACATTTTAAAACCACTTGCATTGTAATGGCTGTGATTATTATAATCAAACATAGTTAAAAACTATATCGATAAAAATAGCTGTTAAAAAACACATTGAAATCGGATCCGTTTACGAGCTTTAGTGCCAGAGACAGACAAAGGGTTCGAACTGATAACCCCCATTTTTGCGTCAGGGGTTAAAAATTGTGCCTTCAAAACTAAGAAGTGATATGAATCAGATGAAGGATTAGTTAGAAGCAGACTATTGCAAAAACGCATACCATCGGGAAAAAAATATCCGATCAATTACTCCGAACACGGTAATAACGTACAATTGACAACATTTCAAAACTAACACGACCATAAAACAAAAATACAGTTTCTTTATTTTCGTATCCTGAGTTCAAATATATATTTTTTATTTCTTCATTTCTGAGAAAAAAAGTGAAAATCAAAAACATGTGATGACGTCACATAAACGGTGGAATGAGGAGTTACCTTTGCGTATGCGTTCCAATGTTTTAGATGAAAACATTTAATGTCAAACAAGACATGTCAATGTCACTGATGAAGTTAAACAAGACAAGTGTTGTATTACAGTGACATCTAACTAACAGTTTTTTTTGACGGCTCACAGTAAAGCAAAGGTTAGATCGCCATTCCACCGTATGTATGACGTCATTTGGCGCATACGTCTTTTTAGAATACTTCGAATTTCAAAGTTGAAATTATGAATGAAAAGTATATAATTTCGAAAAACGGAAAAATACGGGTGTCCTTGATTTGGATTTACTTTTATATAACGTAATAAAACATGCAGGTTAAAAATATGAAGTGTTGTCAATTGCTGAATCATATTTATCAGAAATGGATTTGTAAGAGCCCAGACATACAAATATGCAAATACAATGTTTAGTTTTAAATCCGCCAAACTAGGTCGCTAGTTTGGATGCAATATGCAGCACCACTCTCTTGCCCAAAAATGAGACACATGCAGAAGGACTGAAAAAATGAAACATGCAACCAAAACGATACATTATACGGTTGCATGTTGCATTTTTTGCAACTACAAATAATATAATTGTTTGCACTTCTGCATGTGAATTATAATTCACATGCAGGAGTGCAAAAATGCAAAATGCAACCGTATCATATCGTAACCGTATACTTAATGTATCTTTTTTGGTTGCATGTTGCATTTTTTTTCTCCTGCATATAATCTGCATGATAATTAAAACTAAATATTGTAGGTATGCATATTTGTATGTTATGGATTTCCGCAAAGTAACGCCTGATTCCATCATTTATCTTCGAGCCCAGACAGACAGACTGCATCACGACCGCAACTGCAACTGTCAAATGCAGATTGAAGGCAGTTAAGATGCAGTCACTGCAACAGCGTAACAATTGCCGACTGGATGTGCAATCCACTTGCAGTTAGGATGCGGTACCAATGAACGACATATGATTCACCAAATGTGACAATATTAACCCTCAAGTAAATTACTATACTTAGTGCCGATTTTTCAATAGTTATATAACTTTTATCAGAGGAATAATTTTGAAGTTATGACAGCTTTTGTACACAATAATTATGTCAAACCGTCACATGTACAATTTCCACCAAACGGGCCGCGCCGGAGCGCATTTCACAATGTGCTAAAGGAAATTCAGGCTTCTATACAATAGTTAAGTTTCATGTTTGCATGGAAATTACACTGCTTGCAACTCTGTTAGATCAGCGCGTATGCCGCGGCAGCCGATTGGCTGCTCGTGTACGTGGACGGCGGCGATCGGCTGTCATCGCGTCCGGTCGGCTCCACTCGGCCACACCGAAGGTAGAAATTTACTGCGATAGCGGATACGCGAACACGCGAGCGCATGCGCCCGGGTTCCAGCAGATTGTAGCCGTCGGGCGAACGCGGTCGGCTACGCGCGCATGCTCGAGCATCCGCTGCGATGCTCTGCGTACAATATTTATTTCTCAGAAAAAAGATATCTAACGATTGAAAAATCGGCCCTAAGCATGATTTTTAATTCGCTGGAGTAAAGTGACAATAGTGTTGGGTAGGACACGACTTGAAAAAGAGTTTGTAAGAGTAGCCTCATTTTTGCTCTGAGCCAGTACAATGTCCTACTTCAAATGAGGTGAGGCGTACTGAAGCTCGGTGATACGTTTGAAGTAACGAGTACGAATATGACATTTGATGTTACTGCGGCGAGTCGAGTCGCGGTCGCGTAATGTCCACTGTAGTATGACGTGCTATTGTAGCATGTGCCTCGTTCCCTCTCTGTCTCAACCTACAGTTTACTTACCGAGAGTAACGAGTAATGCGACTACCGCGACATAAAAGTTGAAGTAGTACACTTTTAAATGTCGAGCCGCTCTTACATTTTGACGTCATGTACGGGACAAATGTACCGCCTCTTGTATGTCCTACTCAACACTAAGTGACAAGTACTAGTATTGTTGTTTGACAGTAATGCATTGTTTAACATTAGCACCTCTCAGGTTAGTCTAGAAAATTAATAATAGTGTTGTATCTACAATGCTTCATAATCTATTACAGATGCATTGTCTATTAGTTGAGTACATATTACATAAGTAGATAAGTGGATAGATAACGATCCTCGTGGCACGTTTAGTCCGATTGATATTATTAATTGTACCGGTTTCTCGTAATTATTACTTTTATGTCATCTGTGAGACGTTTAGTTTATATTCATAGCGCGTTGTTGTCTGTTGGAACATAATTTATGCTGCCGTCCGTTTTATAAAAGACCGTTAAGTGACATTTTGTCAAATTTGAGTTTTATACAAGGTTAGTCGGAAAGGGGATATTAATCCGCAGGCCACTTAAAGTATCACTGATGACGGTTTTAAAGCAAGCGATAAAATTTCAAAATTCGGCTTTTTTTCCATGTAAAGTTATTTTTATTTTAGTTTTTTCTAAAATTCTTGATCCCTACTTTAGTAACGAATTTGGAAAATGGAGCTTCTAATTCGTGACCCCAAATATGACCTGAAATGTAAACACAGCACACACAGTAGATTTTAGCGTATTTTATGTAATTTTTTAACAGCAATTTCTCTTAAACTATTGACTTTAGGGGAAAGTGGTAGAACAAAAGTTATTCATTATTATAGGTACTTTAACTATCTTTCGGATTAGTAACCCCTTTCCGACTAACCTTGTATACGTACTACGTAAAAGCGCAACTTTTTCTCTATCGACCAGTCTGGTCGTTGTTTTTCTATCATTTGTTAGTTACGAAGATCCAGAGTATTTTACAGAGACATTAATATTTTAGATGGTCGCATTTCAGTATAGAAAAGCATTACTAAAAAACAAAAACTTATTTTAAAAACGATATCAGTCCTGTAACTCGTTAAAAGTTATACAATGAGATTAAAAGTAGCCCAATAATTTGGTATAGCAAAAACATCCGTGTCTTCAGAATTTCTAGGGAAAACATTTTCCACGTTTTTGCTCATAACTCAAAATTAGGTTTACACACTTATCGTCTTTTTAGAAATCGGACGGCAGTATGGGAGTTCGTACCTTGATTGCTCTACGCGATCAGTGAGTTATTCTAATAATAAAAACGTTGATCAATCGCAACGAATCGAAGCTGGGGGCTTACTCCCTAAGTCCGTCAACGAAGTTAGTCGCCCGTCCGCAAGTAGCCCGAAACGTAGGAGTGAACAAAACAAGTGTCAAGTTCAACTTTTCGGACGGGCAAAAACACTTCGGTAGTAGGGACAACTGTCAAATCGTGTTGTCATTCATTCTCAGTTCGGGCTCCGAAATAATCGTATATCCGTAGGTGATAGGGAGTAGGAAACGCTCGTAACTAAAGCCGAAAACACGGACTTCGTGCTTAGGGAGTAGACCCCCTGAACCGTTGATTCAAACAGTTTTCGTTTACAAAAACTTTCAAATTGTTTGACAATTGGCCTCCAGGTAACGCCATGTTATCTAAGATGGGGTCTCTTTCCAACACTTCGAATCCTCTCCCTTACATGAAATTCGTTGACCACGGTAGTTATTAGAGGCAGTCGGAAGCCTGAAATATGTCTAATAATAACTCACCATAACTTGGGATACCAGTTCCCCTAATGTCTGGATCTGATTAGGCTGGAATGCGATCGCAAAGTCTTGGGAAAATGCTATCAAGACATGTTGGTAACAATTAGCTTAGAAACGCTTTTGTTAAGACGATTATCATTTTAAAATTAACTCTCTTTGTGTTACGAACGCTCTGAAAAAAACATACCTATAATTTCCTTAGAAAACGCATTTCCATGTTAAAGAAAGTTAATGTGAAATAAATGTTACTGGCACGTTATAAAATAATTTCCTCATTTCTTTTTCTCAAACAATGTTGCCCTTGTTCTACGTAAAGCTCTGTTTGTCGATGGAGCCCTGGTACCGTGCAGAATTTATTTCCTTCAATTAGAACCAAACCTACGACTTTGGCTTCAAATCCCGCTGTTTCCCTAGTACACGAAGTAAACAATGTTCTTATGAAAATGAAATTGGGTAATCTAATTTGTTTTTTGATTTAATGAAAATAATTAATTGATGGCAGGTTATTGTGTTTGTTCGTGGAAATGGTATTTTATGTAAATTCACGTTAATATTTATTGGAAGAAAAAAAGGTCTTGTATTTTACGAACGATTTTTAGTAATAGTTTGGTCCATCTATGTTATAAATAAAGAGAAAAGTCCTGACTGCCTGATTGACTGACTCAACAACGCCCAGCCCAAACCCTTGGACCTAGAATGTTAAAATTTTGCACATAGGTTTCCTTTATAATGTAGACAAGGAATAAGGAAGGATTTTTCAAAATTCAACCCCTAAGGGAGTTTAATAGGGGATGAAAGTTTGTATAGAAAATCGTCACTTAACGGGTTCAAAATTTCACGCAAGCGATGCTGCGGGCAAAAGCTAGTTATCCATATTTACAAAGAAATATTAAAAATAACACACGATCGGCTACTAACTATACCTTTCGTTGAGCCGATCTTAAGTTTCTTAAATAAAGTAGACCTACCTTATCAGTAGTTAACAGCAAAAGTCAAAGAATATTTCAGAATTTTGAAATCAGTTATCATTGGAGTAAATCAATATTACAACTTAGAAACTAATGCAACAAATGCAAATATATGTAAAGCCGGATTGAAAAAGATATAGATTTGAATATTTATTCCATTTGATACAATCAAACACAATGGAATTACCATAATATGAGTAGTAATAATCTTACATTTACTTGTTTGTTTATAATTTATTTGCCCTTTTCTCAAGAAAATGAATTAATGAAGTCAAAATCTCGTTTTACTTTAAAACTAGCTGGTCTCTACCTAAAATAATATTATAAATGCGAGAGTCTGTCTGTGTGTTGGTTACGTTTGACGGCTTAACTACTCATTTTAATATTTTTAAAAGAAAAGTACTTAACTAAAGGTAACTGACTTGTTACTTGTAACTTGTTACCTAGAAAAGGACAAAGTGTACTCCCATCCCACCTCTGATATAATTAAAAACTTAACACAAAGGTAGATGCGCGGGCCGAGTGAAAATCTATAAAAATCTTAATCTATTAAATAACTAGCTGCACCGTACTGTATGCGTTGCAATGCACTTTTTCCTACTTACTACATACCTACTACCTACCTTCAGAAACAAAATCAAAATAGTAACAAAAAGTTAAAACCAAGTGAAGAATACATCTGAGATAATTTCGTATTTTTCTTAATATCAATCCCATGTCCCATGTAATAGGGGGCGAGCCTATTGCCATCGATCGGGCACAAATCCAGACTCCGGGCTGCTACTGAGAAATTCCACACGGAAAAACCCAATACGACTGCCAGACCTGGAGATCGAACCCAGGACCTCACGCTCATCAGTCGCGCTTGCGACCGCTAGACCAACGAGGCAGTCATATTTGCATCATCATCATCATTCAGCCGAAAGACGTCCACTGCTGGACATAGGCCTCCCCCAAAAGGGGGGGTTTGCCGTAATCACCACGCTTGGCAGGCGGGTTGGCGATCGCAGTATGGTTGTTAAAGTACTCAGAGAACGCTGCTGCCCGTCCTCTAGAGAATCCCTTAGTCGCCTTTTACGACACCCACGGGAAGAGACCCATTTGCATTGTGTTACTAATAATATAATAAGCATTTGCAAGCATAAATAATCTTAATTGTACAGTAGTCTAGTGTGTGTGAGTGTTAAGACCTTTTTAGAGTTCCGTACCAATGACAACGCAACTCCTATGCTATTACTCTTTTTTCCATCCGTACGGCGTCTTTGTCAGCGTAAATTTTGTCTGTATTTTTATTTACATACTAGCTTCTGCTTCTTTTATCCCTATTTCACCCTTTCAATGGTTGAATTTCCAAAAACGCTCAAACACATCTACATTTACCTATTTGTAACCAGAAATCTCAACATTTAATTTCATGCTTATTACTTCAAAAATGACTGACTTACATACAAACTTAAATCCCCTTGTTTACCCCCTTAGGGGTTGAATTTCAAAAAAATCCCTTTGTGGATGTCTACGTCTTAAAAGGAACCTACTGTCTAAATTTCAATTTTCTAACCCCAGCGATTTAGGCTTTGCGTTGATAGCTCAGTCAGTCAGTCAGGACTTTGAATTTTATATAATTATGTAGATAGAGACTGCGTACCGAACCGTTTAACACATTCGAATCCACACTTTTCAGCTCATACGCCATCCCGCCATACATATTGCTAGTGGACCTTCCAGGAGGGTCCTCGGCTTTACGTTTGCGCTAAGAGTGAACCCTCGAGGATAGTTCCTGGCATTAGGTTAAAAACCTTGAAAAATAAGCTACTACGTCGTAAAATAGGTGTTTGCTTGTTCATGACGGTGAATTTTCCAAGAAAAACCTGCACCTAAAATGAGCCCTCCACGAGGGCACCCGGATGGCGAATGCGACTATAGGGTACCCTCCTGGAGAGCACCCGGCACTGAACGTGTTAAGAACCCATATGACTAAAGCCTCATTTACATGATGCAAGTTTCTTGCATGTTGCATACAATGAAATTGAAGCAATAAAGGAATTGCATCGTATAAACAACACGTAACATTCTTGCTCTATACGGGCAAGTATCCATTCAACTACAATTATTATAACGTTCAACAGTTGTATGAAAAATTCACTAACTTGAAGCAACGTGTCAGAAAATGGTACAAGCACGTACAAGACTGTGTAAGACGAGTCAAAACTTCCGAAGCATAATTGCCTTGGTGTAAACAGAAGACACTAGCAATTACTAGCAATTATCTCGTTTCAAGATTGGAATACAATAATTGCATTCAATTTTATGTTTATAATCCGCTTGCAAACAGTGCTTACAATTCTTGAAGGGCAAATATTGCACGCATTCCATTGCATTATCATAGGCGTGTTAAACAACTGCGATGTTATCAAATTCTCATTATTTTCATTTCTATCTGGCCTCATTGTGCTGTGCTCATGCAAGATCCTTGTCAACAGACAGACAGACAAACAGACTCCGAAGTCTCACATAAGGCCCGGACTCAACCAAAGCGGAGACGAGACGAGCGGAGCGGAGATGTGTTTTAAAAACCAATAGAATTTCGTTAGTCACACATCTCGTCTCCACTCAGCTTGAGAGGATACCACTGAGCGGAGATGTATCATATTTGTATGGCGCGATGGAAACGGAGATGTGTGCTTTGCCTCGCAAGCTGACGACGGCGCGCAGCGGAGACGAGATGTGTGCGGTCCTTTCTTGTCACATCGCACTAAACTGTGCGTTCACATCCAACGGTCGCCGCACGCAGCTCAGTTCCGCTCTAGTCAGCGCACATCTCCACCCTAGCCAGTACACATCTCCGCTACAGTCTAACCAGTACGCATCTCCGCACAGTTTTGGTGGATACATCCTAGCTGAAAAATATCTCTACTCGTCTCCGCTTCGGACATCTCCGCACATCTCCGTTTTGGTGGGGTCCAGGCCTTAGGGTTCCATTTTGACATTTAAGGTACGGGTCACAAAAAAAGCCTTTCTGTCGCATTATACTGGTTTGTAGTTTTCCAAAAGCTGCAACGATTTGTAATCAAAACGATGAAACCTATTTCAGTCAGATGTTCACAGTACCTTTTATTCCTATATATTCTAGCTAGAGCTGTAGGAGCATACTCTTGTTTAAAGTAGTCGAAGGATCGGAAGGAACGATTCAATTTGCCTCTTCAGCTTGTCAATAAAGAGTGAACGGGGGGAATTCACTCAGGAGGTGCATAAAACTTCCTTGTTACTGAAGTTTACTTGAGCAAACAGATTCGCAGTAAAAACTGGCGCACAGCCAGTGGACACTTCAGATTTGTTACAAAAATGACGTAACAGACATTACTATTTAGATTTGGACTATGAATTGAAAAAGGGTCTTCCTACACCAAAGGTTCTCAAACTTATTTGGTCTACCGCCCACTTTGAGAATCAATTATTTTCTAGCGCCGCCTAAAATGTTTAACTTCACCACATGTTAAAAATCTTATTCGCAATCGTTACTTGTACCGTCTTTTACCGCCCCCTGCAGGCCTCTAGCGCCCATAAGGGGGCGTTATCGCCCACTTTGAGAAAGACTTTCCTACATTCATCGACGCTGATACGCCGGCCGGTTGGAAAAAGCTTTAAGGTACAAGTCCGAGACGGGCTGCAAACAGCAGACTGCAACCGCAGGACCGCAAGTCGCCATCGGAATAGCGCCTTTAAGGTGTGCACTTTAAAGGTGCTATTCCGACAGCGACTGCAAAACTGCAACCGCAGACCGCAGCCGTAGATCGCACCGCAAGCGATACTACTTTTGCAGTTTGTGGTCTGCAGCCCGTCTCAGACTTGTACGTTTATGCCCGTAGATAGACATTAAGCTTTTTCCGACCGACCTAAGCCGATTTTGCGTCGATAAATGAAATTAAATGAAATTATTTATTATGCAAATTGGATATTTAAAAAGCACCTTTGCACGTCGGTTTGTTTTTTTAAAGCTAGTTGTCGGCGTTTCTTATCTGACTACCTCTGAGAAGAAAGGCCGAAACAAACTCAGAAGGTCTACTCCCTAAGCACGAAGTCCGTGGTTTCGGCCTTAGTTACGAGCGCTTCCTACTCCCTATCACCTACGGACATACGATTATTTCGGGGCCCGTACTAAGAATGAATGACAACACGATTTGACAGTTGTCCCTACTACCGATGTGTTTTTGCCCGTCCGAAAAGTTGAACTTGACACTTGTTTTGTTCACTCCTACTTTTCGGGCTACTTTCGGACGGGCAACTAACTTCGATGACGGACTTAGGGAGTAGGCCCCCAGGAGTCAAAGTCTCTTTTCATCTTTTCTGTAGCAAAAAATTGTGCCTTTTGAGGAAAGTTCCAGAGCAGTCTGGGGAGACTTAGACCTTAGAGAATGTTGGTCAAGGTCAATATTTCCCTAACGTTTAAGATATTGCTTATTATAGTTTCCGAACTTTGGTAAGTGTGCTTGCAACTAACGGCGACGTTTAGAAATTCTATTAAATATCCCTAAACGATAAGTACTCCCTTGAAAACATCCCAAATGTTCCTTTCTACTTTGTATTCAATAGTTAACTTCATTTATCTTTTTTCACTGACGTATAAGTGAGTTAATAAATTAATCCTTCGATTAATATGATTAACTGCTTGTCACTCAAACTAATCATGATTTAGAATGGTAATTTTCCTGTTTTTTTTGGTAAATGTAACATTTAATGTTTTTTTTAATAACATTGCCCCCCTCTAGGATTTCTCCTGTATCGGGGGTGCGTTTACAGACACAAATCTCACATACACAATCGCGCATACCCGAAACAACCATCTGTAGGCCATACAAATGATAGTTCCGTGTGGGACTCGAATATCGTAGCCACTGCACCAAACGTGTCGTCAAATTGTAATAGGTGTTTTTGCAATTTTAGTGGCAATAAATATTTTGAATTTAAACTCTAACTAACTTAAATTAAAAGTGAATAATGTACGCTATAAACGGAACTAATTTATTATCTTTGTCAGTTTTTTATTAGGCGAGAAATGTGTATTAATTAATCATCATCTCTCTGCCCTTATCCCACACAAGGTGGGGTCGGCATAACATGTATTCCTCTTCCATTCTCCTCTATCAGCCGCCATCTCAGTACTCACTCGTTTCTTACCTATATCATCCTTCACACAATCCATCCTTCTTTTCTTTGGCCTGATAACTTGTATACCTATCCACATTCATATTTAAAACTCTTCTATAAACATGACTTTGTTCCCTTCGCATAACGTAATAACACGCTAACATGTTACTTCTCAACTTTTCAGTCACTCCGCTATAAATGTGTAAGTGTCTAAACACACTATGCCGAAGATACGCGACCGAAGTTCGGCATGATTACGCCTGCAATGCTTTTTAAATTACCCGCGACACACCAGACTGAAATTACGTCGCGTTTTACCTATATAAAAACATAGACGCCGAACTTCGGTCGCGTATCTTCGGCATAGTGTGTTTGGACACTAATAAGAGGCTCAAATCGATTCAAATGAATCAGATTAAAAAAATGTCGCGGTAGTCCGAAGGTGACAGACCCACTTGTTAAGCACCCTATCCAAGCCCAGGCATGTACCAATGTGATATTTTCAATGTCATGTACTTTCTTAATTAATCTAAGACGCCACTGATATGCGGAGACGGAAAACATCGTGAGGAATCCTTTACCTAATGGTCTGAAATCGACAACCCGCAGTGAGCAAGCGTGGTGATCAATGCTCATTTCTTCTCTGTATGAGAAGAGGCCGTTGCCCAGCAGTGGGCAGTTACAGGCAGATTTATTTATTTATTAGGTTTAATGAATTTATTACTCATAAAGAATAGTTCACTTACAATGAGCTTAGATTACTAAATTATAACTAATAATTAATAGATATTACAATGTTCATACTTATTACAGAGATCGAACGGTTCTAAAAGATGGTGTTTTACATATGTTTTTTCAATCGAGTTTTAAACACAGAAAATGATTGACAGTCCTTGATATTCTTTGGTAGATTATTATAAAAATTGTGCTCCTTCATACATAATTTTTCTTTTGCTATAATCAGTTCTGTGAGGTCTTAATTTAATTTTGTTGGTGTTTCTTAGGCAATGATGATTATTATAAGATTATCCAAAAAAGGATTTATTATGTAGAGAAGTTAATTTTAACCATTGGCGCCCATTTTTCGTACTCTTTTTTGCAGACTATGTTAACCATAAAAACATTGATCAAAATGTTTTTTACAACATTCAGAACCTAATTTTAAGACAGTCTTTTTCCAATGGTCTTAAAGTTTATAATTGTTTTAATAATTAAATTGTGCTAAATTACAATGGAAGTCGCACCGCATAACCCGAAACATTTAAGAACGTTTAATTGTTGATTTTAAGTTGAGAACGAACATAAAGTTTTTTACACTGTTGATGGAACAAAACATCTTGTATTGCAATATCGTGTATTTTTATTTAATTATTTAAATGCTCTGAAGATTGAAGAGTTGTTTTTATTTTTTAAGTACTGTGTCACATAAAATGTTTTCATAAATGGTTCTTTATATTTTTCATTCATTTTGCTGATCACAAACGTTTTTAAAACGTACTTTTGTAAGAAGATGCATTTAATGTTCGCCTTGTAATAACGATTTTGTATAAACCGTTCAATTATTATAATGTTGACTACAAGTGCGTCAAAAACAGGCATCATAACTTATGATTCAATTCGTACAATAATAAAATGAGTACAAACATAATATTAAATAGTTTAAATACTGACTGCTACTGACAGAGAATGCAAGGCATAGAGATGAGTGGAAAGCTATGGGGGAGACCTTTTCCCAGCAGTGGGAAAAAATAGGTTGAAAAAAAAAAAAAAACTGACTTACGTAGTAATAATCAGCTCATTACTGTCCCACTGCTGGGCACGGGCCTCTTCTCAGAATCAGAAGGGCCTTACTCCACCCCGCTGGCTTGGTGATGGCCTGGGTTGGCTGAATACACACTCCATCGAGAAATTTGTGGACTCTCAGGTGTACAGGTTTCCTCACGATGTTTTTCCTTCACCGTTAACGCAAGTGGTAATCAAATTCTGATCCATACATGAATTCGAAAAGTCAGAGGTGCGGGCCGGATTCAAACTCGGACCCTCGTGCGTGGAAGGCAACAGTTCGACCGCTAGGCTATCACTGCTACTTACATTGATGAATAATCCTCATGGATACCCTTCACCCGGGGAAGACGAGGGGTTATGTTGGACTCTTACCGGCTAAAACACACGGTGTTCCTTCTCCTGGCCCTTGACCGGGGTCGCGGGATTCGCAGCTACATGCACCGCAACCCCGGCAGGCCTCGGTCCGCCAGCTCCTGGCGGACCTCTCCTACTGTGGGGCCTAGCCCCACGTCCTCCTGAGAGGCGCGCACGGAACACTGCGCGCCGCCTTCTCGGGCCTGTTACTGGTCGGGCGACGGGTACCCTAACCCGCCGCCCGCAGGCCACACACTACCCGGCGGGTGGCCGGAGATACTCGCGCGCCCTCCGGCGCCCGGTGCGTCTGGCGCGGGAAGGGAGAGTGGCAGCTGCTTCTCTCTCCCTCTCCGCTCCCTCTTTGGTCGCCATCACCTCCTCGCAGAAGGAGGCGACGGCTTCCCACGCACTCTCGCCGCCGACCATGAACAGAACCACGGCCAGAAGTGATGAATTAAACCTAACCTAACCCCAATGACCAGTGAAACATTGCCTGCTTTCATTCTGGCAATGAAACGTTATGTTATGATTACTAAAACCTCGAATTCTCTACATATTCTAATATACACTAACTGTGACCACGGCTACGCTGGCATGTAAATACTTGGTTTTCCACATAGGAAAGAAGCCGAAACAAAAACAGAGCTTATCTCATTTTTCAAATTATTTCTACTTGCAAATAGTAGCTTTATGATTACTTACGGCTTACTCACGTGCATTTCTATTCGTAAATTCCCGAAAAATGAGAAAAACCGTAACCACAGATCATATAATACTGCCGTAACTAATCACGAATGAAGTTATGAAAGTTATAATAAAAAACGGTAGCTGTCTAGAAGATTTCAAGACAGCAAAAATTTGATGAAGATTCGATGAAGATTTATTCGGGAATACGAATAAATAATATTTTATTCGTTATCTTGGTGATGTAACAATCCAGCGGAATAATATAATAGAAAAGAACGCTTTCTCCTCCAAACTTTCAATTTTATCAATTGCTGCCTTGAACTTTGAGATGCATTGTTAGCTTACAGCTTTGACCTTTATTTTACTTAGTATAATATACAAAAGAGGTCAGTGGTTTAAAGAAATATTACACGTGTTCGACAAAAAATATCTATACTCTGATCAACGAAAGAAAAATTCTGACATAGCTGTAATTTCGTAAATTGTAGCCGTAGGAGACTGCTATCGAAAAAACGTAAACGACATCATCAAAAACCGAAAAATAGCAATAATATCCATGTTTTATTTTTTATATTTGATATTCTTTTAACGTTCTGGTAACGTTTTGTAGAGAAATGTCTTACGTTGAAAAAGGGTAGCTTTAGACCCTCGACAGGCTTCGTCAAGTCTTTAAACTTATCAATCGGAACAAACCAAGCGGAAAAAAAAACAGTTCACAGTGTGTATATTTTTAAACCCTTACTTACGCCCTTACTTATAAACGAAGGTTAAAGGCTATTAAACTAAATTGACTTTTAAGTCTATTGCCACATCTATTCATCGGAATACAAATGAAAAGGACGGTTATAATTTAATTAGTGTTTAAAAGTGACAATCGTTTAGAAGTAAGGGAGTCAGAGTACTCTCAATCACCGTAACTATAATTACACAATAGATAAGACAATTACATGTCGTCCTGGGACGCCGGGCGGTACGTAACCGGTTAAAAATATAGGCTCGGGTAAGAACTTTACAAATTAAAACGAAGTAAGTAGTGACTGCGAATGTTTTTATGGGTGCGTTTTATATTCTGGATTAATTGTAATGTATAAATTAATGCGCGTTACTTGAAAGAACTGCCGATTAAGGATTTCACGTTTATTTGTAGTTAGCGCTGTAAGTTTTGATGTACCTACTTGTCTTTCTTTGTCGTTTTCTTAAATGCTGTTTGGTAAGCACATCAATCAAGAACGGCTGGAGAGAAGAGGCATTTAAAAAAAAAACTTTCTCGGTCGAGTCAGGTTTTTATGGAAATAAATATTGGAAAAGTTGCCTGGAAAATTGGAAAATTCGGGAAAAACTGAGTTGTTATTTGTGTGGGATTTTTGTATGAACTCAACATTTCCAATAGCTTTTCACAAAACGATCACAAACTTTATTGCATTTTGGACAGGACAACGTTTCGGGTCAGCAAGTACACAATGAATATGAACTTTTGCACATGTTTAATTCACTATAAAATACTGTGTAAAATGAGATCACGCATATTACATAGTACCTATTTTATAGTGAACTTTAACCGACTTCAAAAAGAAGGAGGTTCTCAATTCGTCTGAATGTTTTTTTTTTGTATGTTAGGCCATACTTCAGAGGTGGTCCGATGTAATTTTATCGAAATTGATTCAGCACTTTTTGAAAAAATCAACAAAAACAAAAAAAACTTAGGTATACTTCGATGACGTTTTGGTTTGTTCCCTTCAGTAAAAGTTTTAATGAGGACTTTCAATCTCTGTTTTAACTGACATCACAGAAACATTAGCCAAGAATAAAGAAGATTGTATGTATTTGTAAGGAGCCGTCATGATAATTATACATTAAAAGCCTATTACTGTCCAACTGCTGGGCACAGCCTCTTCTCAGAATGCAGAGTTAAAGCCTTAGTTCACAACGCCAGCCTGATGCCTGTTGGCGAACTACACACACCATCGAGAACTTTATGGAGCCCTCTCAGGTGTGCAGACTTCCTCACGATGTTTTCCGTCACTGTTAACGCCAATCCTGATACGCACATGAATTTGAGAAGTCAGAGATGCGGAACTCGGCCCACACATTCAGCTACGATACGATACAGCAAATAAATAAAACGCAACTGTTAAAAAAATCCTATGCTAAAAAAATTTGACGACACGTTTAGTGCAGTGGCTAAGCGATTGGCTTCTGCGCGTCGTGGGTTCGATTCCCACACGGAACAAAAATTTGTATGGCCTACTGATGGTTGTTTCGGGTCTGGGCGTTTGTTTGTGAGATTTGTGTCTGTAAACGCACCCACGATACAAGAGAAATCTTAGATAAATACGTAAATAAAAGTTAAAGCTTTCAACCCTATCTATGATTAACATACGCCTACAGCACGACACTAGCAAAACAGACGAAAAAATAGTCACCATTTGGCATCGTCCTGGAGTTACAAATCAAACAGAATATATTGGTTATAAAAGTGCAACAAGTATTCGAAATGCACACAGCCAGCCTGGACGTATCCCCACTTGGTTTTATAGGCCATAAACAGACTTTACGACTGTCAGGATAATACCCATCCGGCTAAAAGGGTTTCGACCACTCCGCAAACTTATAGATATATACTCCGGTAATTAAAAATGTCTGCCAACAAATGTAGGTTTAATCATTGTCGTGTAAAGGCTCGAAAATTTGAGCAAACAGTGTGTTGAAGGTAGACTTGTTCGGAACATCTGCTCATGTTTCTTCTTTATTAGCGCTCACTCTCACTGATACTTGTATTTGAGCATGCATTGCGTACTATTCTTTGAAATAAACAAGAATAAGCTCTGAAATACGAAGCTAGGCATGTTGACAGCATCAATAAATTGCAAATCTAATTAGTCCGCCAGTTAGAGTTTTGAAAAATAATGGGCACGTATTTTTTCTTTAGTTAAATCTATGTATATTTGGAAAGATAAAACGCATCAAAACTCGAAAGTGGGGGCTTCTAACGTCAGAAGCAAGTAAAAATTGTAGGTACTTGCTTGTGACGTTTTGCCAATCTTAAGTGTCGTATCTTCGTCGATTTTGGTTTATGTAACAAACAAAAAATATGGGTCAAATATTTTTTGATAATCTAACTGACGGACTAATTAGTTTTTTTCAGTCAAATACCATATTGCGCAACATACTCGTAATCGCTATGGCTATGATTTTGACAGGACAACAATTTCTTTAGCAACGTTTGTATTAACAATCCGACTTCTCTACAACTACCTATGTACCACGCAATGAACATTGTTTTTGACACATCAACTGTCATGATTGATGTTGGTTATGTTACGCAATAATAATTGCCCTGCTGTTTTGTTGTTTCTTGATTCCGTCATTTCGTATCAGTTTTATTGATATTATATTTCCACATGCTCGTAACTATAATGCCAAATCAACTAGCAAATTTTACTGCAAGTTATTGCACGCTTGCTCACTTAAGTCTTGCAGAAGTCGAATTGCTGCAGGTGTGTCCACAGCTTGAAATTCAGTTGCAGAAGTCAACTTGGCAGTAAAACCAGTCAGGATGGCGCGTTTTGATTAAACAATTACTTTTTTTTTACAAAAATCTCTAGTATCTGTTTGGTATAAGCCTAGAAGAGAACTTGAGGGTCGTGACCGCGCTGGCGCATTCTCTGTAGGTCAGGTCACCCGTTGAAGCCGACAACAGCAGCTCGGCACAGCACTGTGGTGACCCTGACGTGATAAATTGTCGCTACAACTTTCGCTAGAAAATGTCTTCAGAAATTAACTATGAGATAAAGTGTCCGTTTCCGTTCTTGGCGGAAAATTAAGTGCATTTAATGTGCATTTATAAGCAAACTCCACTGCGGTGCTCCATTTGTTTTTCCCGCCACAACAATGGCGTATCGGTGTACGTAATTATATGTCTGCATGCCGTTTATGAGTTACGTGGCGCATAAATGTGACTTATCTTACTATAAAATGTTCTCATTTTAACGCCGACGCTCTCCTTTCGTACGTGTTTGCCTCCATCCATTAAATTCATCGCCGCCACTCACTAGAACAGTAAAAGTCACTCGCAGCCTCGCAAGTCCTTAGTGATTTTGCGTCGCCAAGTTTAAGTTAACCCTCCCTAATAAAACCTATACGTTTCTCGCGAAACCTTACTCAATACATCCGAGGATCATAAACGCCCCCCTCTACATGCGAAGCCAAAAAATCAAAAAACAAATAGCTTCATATATAATTATACAAGAAATAAAACGCACGTTTATTACTGTGTGGTTTATTCGTTTTATGACCTCCCAAGATCGCATTGGATAGACGTCAGTTGGGAGCCTAGACGTCGTAAATAAGTATGAAATATGATAATTGCGAAATTCTTCAATATATTACGATTTAAACATTGATGATTCGCCTGACGTTTTGTAGGGCCATAACTCGGGTGTTCGCGGAATCTGCGCCCGCGCCGTCTTGCTCGCACCCTGCGCCCGCGCAGTCTAAGCTAACGCACAAAGCCTTTTGAGACCCATCGATATTGTGTTTCATGCACTCAATATGTTTTTGTTTGTTTTTTTTAATGCCCGTATTGTATGACATTAGTTCTGTGCACTAATATTACTTGAAACTCGTATTTTATAATGAAATATGTTTATTAGCTTTTAAATTGACTTAAATAATTGACACATTTGATTTATTCACTGGAAAAATAGAACGCGTAATTACACTTTTATAATTTCTTTTGCTACAATAATTATATTTTAGACTTATCTATTTACTATTTTACTGAGAGCAAAAACATTGTTGTCTACACATTCAATCAATAAATTTTTTTTTTGCTCTTTCTTGTGCATAATATGTTACAATAATTAAATGTTCTAATATATTCTGTCAGGTATAACGTTCAAATACATTAAGAATTTAGTACCAAAGGATCAAAGTTAACACACTTATTGAACTAAATGAACTTATACCTTGAACTAGTACGTCTCAAATTGGCTATGAATCATTTTCAGATTAACATTACATACGGCATGCTAATAGCTCAATTCAATGAAATCGAAGGTGCTATTTAAGTTTTTGCTTACAAATTAGGTCATCCAAGACAGCTAGGAGCCTAATATAGTAATTTCTATGTTAACTTCTTGATTTACTATGCAATACAGCGTTACATATATGTACGGCTGATATGACGATCAAAGATTTAAGTTGATCACACATGGACCACTAAGTTGCTCTAGACTTTTAGATTTTAATTTAGACTGGGACTAGACTAGCCTACTAGCCTTGGACTGGAAGCTGATTCCAACATAATTGGGAAAAGGCTTGGCAGGATAACCCCGAATCATCAAGTTCGCGAGCTTTAAAAAATATCACAGTTCACGATAATAATTATCGAAGTTCTGAAGCGGAGTGCCGGAAGCTCAGCAGTAATTAGCACCTTCAACTTTTTCTTTAAAATCGTATTCCACCTTTTAGTTTATTCTCTTTGTCCGCTCACTTTCATGGCTCCCTCTAGAATGACGACCAAAAAACTTTCCTTGTTTTCTTTTGATCGAGTGCTTTTCCAATTTTGAATATAAGATGTTCAAAAACGATGTGGCCTGTGATAAAAAAAAGTTTAATATAAATAAAAAGAAGGTGAAATGACGTATGAGGATGATGATGAAAAAGTGATTCTACAATTCCCTGCAGTCCCCCTTTTTTCACCTTCTGAGCATCTGTGACTTTTTTTTTTTTTTTCAACCTATATTGTCCCACTGCTGGGCAAAGGTCTCCCCCATAGCCTTCCACTTATCTCTATGCCTTGCCTTTTCTGGCCAATCTCCCATAAACGAATCTAAGTCATCACGCCAGCGTTTCCTAGGCCTCCCTCGGCGACGACGCCCGTCTTCCGGCACCCACTGCGTGACGACTATCATAGGATATTCTACAGACAGCCGGGATGTCGGTTAATCCTCTCCCCGACACTCCAGGCACAGACATGTCTCGATGTGTGAGTCACTCATCCAAGACTAGACCCCGGATTAACCTCAAACCCATCAAACAGCGTGTTTTTTTTCCTTTCATAACATCATTATCATTCAGCCGAAAGACGTCCACTGCTGGACATAGGCCTCCCCCAAGCATCGCCATATCGACCGGTCCTGTGCCTCTCGCATCCAGCGGATTCCCGCGACCTTCACCACATCATCAGTCTACCTTGTGGGATGCCTACTCACGCTGCGTCTTCCGGTACGCGGTCGCCACTCCAGAACCTTTCGGCCCCATCGGCCATCCGTTCTCCGAGCAATGTGCCCCACCCACTGCCACTTAAGTTTGGCAATTCTTCGACCTATGTCGGTTACCTCGGTTCTCCTGCGGATCTCATCATTTCTGATATGATCACGCAGGGTAACTCCGAGCGTAGCCCTCTCCATTGCCGTTTGGGTGACCTTGAGCCTTCTTATGAGGCCAATTGTGCCTTTCATAACAACCGCTTGAAAAATAAACCCATAAACGTAACAATAACATCGACAACCAAGATTTAATTAATCAACTAACGCGACATTTGCAACATTAAGCCTTACTTACGATAAGCACATACTAATTAATTTTTTATGATCGTGTACGCAATTAGCATGGGACACGGTGATTGATGCTGTCGTGCGATTAAAAGTCGTAGCAAATTATGTGTGACGACACAACGCACAACATTGATTAAAATATCGATCGTTTTTTTTTTTTTTTTTTTTTTTTCTATTGGACTGCTGTAGGTCGTCCTAGGGGACGGTTTCTACGTAACCGGGCAGTTATTGGCGAGTCCTGAAGGGTCTCCAGCCAATGGGGGGGGGGGGGGGGAGTAAAATACTTAACCTAAGCTAACTACTAGTACTACACTAACATCATGACTACCTGCAACAACAGCACTAAGGGCGACCCCTAGTGGGACTCGGACCTCGGCTTAGGGCGTTACTGGCGTGGACTTAGGGGGGGAGACAGCTTGATGAGGGCTGAATTATCGGTGTGACTGCGGAGTCTGAAGAGACGACCGGCTCTACGACGGGAGAGCTCGGTGGATCGTGACCGGCGGCGGTGGGACGTCGCGACGGGCCTCGTCGGCGAGGACGGTATGCCGGACGGCGGCGGACGTTGTGTATTGTGCTGGTCGATTTACTCGCCTCCTGGAGGAGGGTTATTTCGTCATCGGGTTCTAAAAGTGTGTGCCTGGGACGGCGAACTTTACTTATAAGAGAGGGACTGTAGTCGGCCGCTGCGGCGACTAGAGGGTTTGGATAGAGGGGGATATCGATCGTGTAGCGTTGTTTACATTATAGGCTAAGATTAGGTCGTTTTTAATGGGTTGGTGGAAGTATAGCGGTCATGTAATATGACTGTTTGGTTGTAAGCCTTGAGGGTAAGCAGAGTCGATGTGTATGCGCAAGGTTTATCTCAATTTGATAGCTACTTAACACATTTGAGTCCTTTTCATAGAGCTCATACGCCATACATATTGCTAGTGGACCTTCCAGGAGGGTCCTCGACATTACGTTTGCGCTAAGAGAGAACCCTCGAGGAGGGTTCCTGGCATTAGGTTAAAAACCGTGAAAAATACGCTACTACGTCGTAAAATAGGTGTTTGTTTGTTTCATGACGGTGTACTTTCCAAGAAAAACCTACATTTAAAATGAGCCCTCCACGAGGGCACCCGGCATGGCGAATGCGGCTACAGAGTGCCCTCCTGGACTGAACGTGTTAATCAGCGATAACGTTAAGCGTCTCCCATGGTATATTGAGGGGTTTTTTCACCAACCTATCATTAATCTGTTCATTAAGCTAATTCGGTCATTAAGCTAATAGTTTTAATTTTTACCAATAACGTTCGGTAAATCATAGGAATCAGCCATTAGTATACTTAAACTAAAACAAATAGTAGTTACACAAAAATAAACGTGTGATATCTTCACATGTCACTTGAGAGTGATAAGATATTGCACTAATTTTATCATATCGCCGCGCACATTATCTGTAGGTCAAGAAACACTTCATATCAGTCAAAAATAAGTTTCACGATAAATAGTTTTGTCTGACGTTTCCATTGCATATTTCATAAATACAGATGACGAACTCCACAATTTTGCAGTCCCCAGAATACATAGACAGGATTTTAAAGAGAGATATTTTTTTTAGTGCAATATGGAAATAGACACTAACCTTAGGACACGGCTTTGCCCAGTAACTGGGTTGCGGAGGGTTGATGGCAGACGCTCCGAGTAAAATACCGAATATCAGCCGCACCTGGTGGCAGCTGATCCCAACATTGTTGGGAAAAGGCTAGGAGGAAGATGGAAATGGACAAGTCCAGCAGTGGACTGCACTGCACTAACTAAGGTTGGTGGTTTCCGACATTAATTCTTTGGTTAAACAATCATTTGTCCGAAAAATGTGCTGGAATTTTAGGGTAACGGTTGTTTAACCAGAGAAATGATGTCCATTAGTACCAGCCTACGTTTCAAAGCAGCAAATGCCATTTTTCTTGCGTCCCAAATATAACGCATGCGTAGGAAATATTCCCCTTCTAGCTGTTTAAATAATTATTATCATGCATACATACATACATACAAACAATATATATCGCATCAGCAATAGGCATCGGAAACAGGGTCCAAACTGCCTGTGGGCAGGGCCTCAGAGAGAGGAACTTCCTAACAATACGCGCTGTGTCGAGAAGGACAGTTTTCTGTATCAGTCCCTTGATCCAGCCGCCCAACGAGAGCCTCTTTAGATGTTGGTCGAGGCTCTTGGCTGTTAAGCTATTGGCCGTAACTACTATCGACACAACACACGGACTGCTGAATCAACACCACACATGGCGACAACCTCGTATGCCAAGTCTTGATAAAATATTCTTAGTCTTGATTAAATCTTTCTTTCTTTCTTTAGTGATACCTGCTATATTCTTATTCATCACAATCTGTGTCTTGAATAATTACAAAGAAAAATACACAAAGTATTTTATATTTAAGATAAGCTGTTGCAATCAGCGAATCAATTGCTCTTTATCTCTATCGTGTCGGCACGAGCTGAATAGCTGATGCCGTGGTGAAAACATTAGTAAGTCAGTAAGGTTGGTAGCGGGGCTGGCTGCCCAGGGTACGCCAGACGTACTTAAGTATCATCACACTTCAAATCCATATCATCACAAATCAATTCATCCTTATGACCCTGGCAACGGTATTAGGTCACACGGCTTCATATCAAGCTATACATTGCCAGTATGAGCTGATCTCGCTTTGTATAGGCTTTCCGTACAAAGAGAGGTCAGCTTATACTGGGAATGTACAGCTTGATATCGTCGCCCTTGGGAATGCAATTTGGTCATTTTTATTTTATCACAACGTATAGTTACGATAATTATAACAGAGCCGCTCTATACGAAATTAGTTTGCGTGCACTAAAATTAGCCTTTATTAGGTATATAAAATCTATACATATAATAAATCTGTAGACATGGCGTGTCTGTACATAGCAAGTATTTTGAAAAAACCTGGTTGGGATGTTAAACTACAACCAGTAGAACCTATTTTTAACATTTTTGGAATTTTTGTCTGTTTGTCTGTTTATCTGTTTGTCTGTTTGTCTGTTTATCTGTTTATCTGTTTATCTGTTTATCTGTTTGTTTGTTCAAGTATCACGTAAAAACAACTGATCCAATGTTGTTGACTTTTATAAATAAATATTGTGCTTATCTCCAAGTAACATATGTTTTTTGTTTCATCGCAATCGGTTCACGCAATCAAAAGTTATGCGAATTTTAAGTTTTCTAAAAGAACTTAGCATGTATTTGTGTATACTTACCATTTCTTTTCAATAGATGGTGTTACGTGTATCAAATCACGTTGTGAGGAAATATAATCAACGAATATATTACTATTCTCAGTCTACGGAAGGTCTATTGAAATACTATCCGAAGAAGGTACTAACTAAGCTTTTATAAAAAAAACGAAGATAATGTTATTTAAAATTTATTAGGTACCTATCTATCTGAATGGCAGTGGAAGAGAAATACATTCAATTTCATAAGCGAGTGTAGGTATTCTAAATTTTTTATTGTGCAAGGTAATATGATAGATTAATTTGAAATACTCATATATTTTATTATGAATACTTAAATACGTATTTATAAATCTATTTACTATTAATAAAATTCAAATTGCACTTTGTCTGTAATCAAATATTTTTCCAAAATTTCGATTCGGTGGTAGGTACTGTACAGAAACCATAACATTTTTTTTTAGAATTATTAGTGTCTGTTTGTTTTTCCGTCCGGACATCACATAAAATCCCGAGGATGGATTTTGATGGGAATTTCGCTGATGTGTTGCGTAAAGAGCGACAATTTTGCTGGTACTTAAATCATCACGCTATTGTTCATAGGAGCCGAGCAGCGGAACATTATTTCCACATACTGCGAAGTATAAGCTTAATATTCGGATCGTAAAATCGCGTGAATCGATTTTGATGGGCCTGCGCTTATGCTGGTATATAAACTATCACGCTATCGCTGTTGCTCATAGATGCCGAGCAACGGAACATTATTTCCATATACTGCGTAGTATAAGCTGTAGACAGAAGTAAGGGCTGTAGTGAACTGTCGCTGGCTCAGTGTCCTGCGTTAAAACCTCACTTTAAAAAAGACACTTTTTGTAATTTTTTTGGAATGTTTTTATATATTTTATTTTGTTCATTGTTGTCAGAACTATTCAAAACCTGTCGTCGCCGTTTTATTAAGTTTATTTAAGCCTTAGGTAATGTCCCAAAACACATAGCCATGAAGGGAAAGTACTTTAAATATTAAAAATTGCAAATTTCACTCAAAGGTGACTTCATTTTATTTTTAAAAGTAAGAAATATTGCCTGTGCTGATTTTTTTGCCTGAACCGGGAATCAAACTGACAAAGCTATACCATCTGGTGGCACCTGTTGATAATATCTTTACGGTCAATAATCAGGATCAAATCTCTCCAACAAACACACTGTCTTAAATTGAACGAAGTGGAAAAAATAAGAACTACTTAACAACAATTAATAAGTGGTTGAATTTAAATGTAGCTAAGTCAGTCAATTTTCGTTTTATGGTCTTCCATCAATTTCAGACACAATGTTTATTGGAGCGATTTGATCCATATTATTGATCCTATCGATTGGTAAAACAAAAATACAGATGATATTTTTTCGCATTTGGGTTGGTTCGATTTCCAGATCAAACTTTTTGAAATCTTTGAAAGCAGTACCTATTTCTAACTTATAAAAGTAAAATGAAGTCTTCTATAGGTGAAATTTTTATTTAATTAAAGTACTTTCCTATTCCACACCTCGAATGAAATCATTTTATAGACTGCACTGCGTAAAATATTTTGATTTAGTTCGCCGATTGTGATCTATCTAGATGGCGTTGTAGCCATTTTTGTATCGCCATAAGGTTTCGTTACATTATCACAATAAATATCAATATTCAATTATAATCCATTTTAGCAAGGAAATGTATGGAAATAAGCAACGCGTTTTTAGTATTATGGTTGTATGAACCTTTACGGTCAATCAAGAAGAGCTGAAACTCTACCTAAAGAAATGGTTTAAAAGATATAAGTGTCTTGGTGGGACACCTTTGTCTATTATTATAATAAATGGAATACATACATATACACTATTTAATTGCTGCGACACAATGTTGTTTTCCGAGTTCCACGCGGACGGAGTCGCGGGCACAGCTAGTTCGTAATAAATATTAAGCTATGTCAACACCAGTGCGCTTTCATGTTCATCTTGAGTCTTCGTCTGAAGCATGCGTGAAGCGCCATAGCGCATGCCTCAATACTAGTTCGACAAAAGCGCATGCCCCTAGCGCACGCTAATCCGTCTAAATATGCCGCACAGATAACTACAAGTTCACACGCGTCCAGCTTGACGACTGACCGAGACGTACCGGTGTAGACGATAAGCTGCATGCGTCTTATGGCAATCAATGTTGCATGCGCTTGACGCAAGAGGAACTGAAAGACTTAGTCCGCGTGAAACCCCACAGGATCTGTGCTATTAACAAATGCATTCTCGAGGTTTTCACGCTAAGGTGACGATATGTAGATGTGTGTACATTAAATATTTGCTTTCTTCCGTTCAGGATTGAATGTAAAACTACGGTTTATAGTACCTACAGATATCGCTCTAACCATTCTTATTGTTCTACAAGAGCTCAACCACACTCGTCTGGTGACTCGAACATATCGGGAAAAACTTCAAGGACACGCAGTGTTTTGAAAATGCTATATTGCAGTGGAAACCATATATGAGGTAATCGTTTACTCTTCATTTTATGGCACGCCTGTGTCGTGCCGCGGTTAAGGTATGAAAATATGCCTCCTCGTCACTTCACCTCCGGAGTAAAAGATTAAAGAAATCCGAACCGAATGTGGGTGAGTGATCGAATCGAAATGTAATAAGAACCCGAACGCACCGCGGAATAGAAACGCTCGCGACTAACACTAAAGCTCAATTTCACATGCGCGGCCCACTTTATAGGGTTTGGTAGATACCCAAAGGATGTCAACAGGACCCTATAACTAAGCCTACACTGTCTGTCCATCCGTCAAAAGTTTAAATAATTCCCTTTGCTTTCTTTTCCCTCGAATTACGGTTCAGAATTGAATCATTCTTAGATACTCAATCAACTCCGTACCTACGTACCAAGTGTTCTATTTCCTTATTCATTGAATGACAAGATAACCTACTTTACAATATAATTGAAAACAAATCATTTACATATGATTTCTGCAAGGACTTGTTTATATACTTGAACTTTGTTAATTTAGGGTCAGATATAAATAAATACAATAGCTTTATGTATGTGTTATTAGTTCAAAGGGAGCATTCACCAATAATAAATAACGCTCACTCAGTCCGCACCAATAATTGCTGCATTTCTTGTGACACACGGTCAATTTGACATTAGTATACTCCATTACTGCCAGGACTTCTGCCAAGTGTGAAGTCCTCGGTAGGGCACAGTGATATTGAGTTCTTCCATGTGGATTCTCAATATTAGTCCGGTGTCTGGTTCTGGGGAGTGATATGAAGATTCGAATGACGTTTTTGCGACGCACGCTATTTCATAAAACTTTACGAGTGGTAAGCCAGTTTGAAAACACATTGAGTTGAAAACCGCTATATCGAATTACGTTGTCGCGGACACGCTGAATCGAAAATGTGTTTGAATGGTACGCTAGTATGAAAGTCTTCGTATCGAAATCCACTGTTGCGAGTAGTATAATTTCCAATCTGAATTAGTCTGGGGATCGAACTCGCGACCCAGTGATTACCAAGAACTGCCTACTTACGCTACGATGATAAAACTGACGCGTGTTCGCGACAACGTAATTCAATGTAGCGGTTTTCGAACTGGCGTACCACTCGTAAAGTTTTTTGAAATAGCGTGTTTCGCAATAACGTCATTCGAATCTTCATATCACTCCCCTGGTTCTGTGCCCGGTTCATGGCAAGAGGCTCGCTATTACTTGGAATAGGACAAACATAACGGCGAAATGAGGGTTTGCTATACACCTCTGCCCAACCCTTCGGGGAATACAGGCGTGATCTTATGTACATTAATGTTGTCCGACTGATGTAAGACTGACGGTCGACAGCTTTTTTTTTAATTTTTCTAATCCCTATTTCATCTCTATTCGATTTTGTCAAGTAATTTTATGCAGAATTTGGCTTGTCAGCTCAAATCTCAATAGACTCAACGGATAGGTTGATCCTGTAGGTAAGCAATCGATACGAAATAAGCTGTTTTCAATTACTAACTCACGCAGAATTAAAAACAGCTAATGTTCCCAATTTTATCTAGTCTTATTCATTATTCGATGTAGTAAAGTGACAGGTCCTACTATCAAACAGCAATGGTAGGACGTCTCAGTTTATGTAGAATGGCGCATTGATCGACATTAACACGTTGACTGCTGACAATAAATAAAAATAGGTTTTCTATTCGAGCAGTGACGACCACATTTGGCCGACAACCAACTCTTTCGGGCCACGTCGCCCACAAGTGATCGCGCGCAAAGGAGTTTATAAAACTCTGTCAAGCCGACGGACATAAAACTCGTACTATATCGTATGAAAAGGGACCGGCACGGCCCTTTAGACTACCCCATACTGGTTGGTTTTAGCAAAACACGTCGATGTTTGTCAATATCAATGTTTTTCAACTGGGGCGAGAGTATGGAGTGTCGCCCACCATTGTCCGTTACGACGTTGAACGTGCTAAAAATGAAGTCCTAGCTCCCAGCTTATGCCACAATGGAAACGCGTGACTTTCACACAATGGCCACACGATTTTGACATATGGCGAAACTTACTCAATGCACATTTAGTTGCGTATGCACTTTTATCTTCAACATTTTATTCGTGATCTTTTTTAAAAGCGAAATAATGTTTGCGTACCATAAGTTTTCCAAAAGAGTAAAAATATGCCATTGTTGTGAATGACCCCATTTGTGACTGTATTATAGAACACTAGTGTTGGCCCGCAGCTTCGCTTGCGTTTTTTTTAAACATATTTTATTTTTCTCACCTCTTTAGGAGAGGAATTTTGAAAAATCCTTCCTTTATTTTGACCGTTTATTGTAGCCGTCATTTGGAGGCCCATGTGTTATAATGTTCCTCTAAGTATCCCTAAACATAAGTAAAGTTATTTATTTCAAGGACCGTCTCATTATAGCTATGTCTACATCAGTGCGCTTTCATGTTCATCTTGCGTCTTTGTCTGAAGCATGCGTGAAGCGCCATAACGCATGCAATAAATAGCGCATGCCTTAATACTAGTTCGACGTCAGCGCATGCCCCTAGCGCACGCTAATCCGTCTATTGTATGTAGACTGACGACTGACCGAGGCACACCGGTGCGGTGTAATAAGCTGCATGCGTCTTATGGCAATCAATATTGCATGCGCTTGACGCAAGAGGAATTGAAAGTTGAAAGCGCAAGATGAACATGAAAGCGCACGGGTGTTGACATACCATATGGTTCATACTAATTAACAGCTCTCATTTAAGAGATCTCCCAAAAGGAGCTACCATGAAGTAGAATTCCAAACATTTGTTTTTTTTCATTCATTTCGCTTCATATCAAAACGCCACAAGATGTCTTAAATAAGAGCTGTTTATTAAAACGCGCTTAAATGCTTAATTACACTGAACATAGCAATAAAAGTTGATTAAGAAATTATTGTTACGTGCATCAATTCGAAGTTCATTCAATCAATAAAAAAAATTAATGATCTTTTAATAGAGACAGACAAAAGTTTCAGAAACACATGTTCTTATAATATTGTGTAAGTACCTAATTGAATATTATCATACAAAAGCTCATTATGCTTTGAAATAATTATTGCGATGATCAACGTTTTATTTAACCTTACTTATTTAATTTTCCTTTTTTTTTCACGCAAACTGTTAAATTCGTTTATATAAAAGTACCTATAGGTTTTTTTTTCTCTTCATGTTGCGCGATATGTATCCTGTCTCACAACCGTGAGGTTTTCCTTTTTTTTAACCTGGGAAAATAATCTTCGATCTTCAGCACTCTGAAGAGGAAGGTGGAGTATTACGTCGGATTTTATCGAAACCACCATGATGCTCCTCCGAAAGGATCTATGGTCGGGATTGCGGGATTCGCTATGGCATTCACCGCAACTGTGGCAAAAGACAGGTAATCCTGTATTCGTTTCTCGCCCCCCCCCCCCCCCCCCCCAATTCAGAATCTTTTTGGTAAGTAGATGTCGATCGATTCGGTTTATCTGGTTTCGTCTACGATTTTTGTAAGAAGAGAAAAAGAGATGAAAAACCAAATCCTGACTTAGAGCCTACGCACAGTCGACTGGTCGCCGGAGACTTGGTCGACGGCGACTGTGACTTTCTATAGTTTAAATAGGTGTTTACGCACTTGGTCGCCGGTCGCCCGGGCGACTATACTTGTTTTGGTCGACAGTGCGTAATGGCTCTTATCGAATCATTTTGAATGGGGCTGATCAGATAACGTTAAGTTGGGCTTTCTTCTCACTTACCGGTACCGTCACTCCGTTCCAACACAATAACGGAAAGAAGACTTAATTCTGTCATTGTGTGCGTTCCGGTATTTAAAAGTAAAGAAAACAAAAAAGAGAATTTTAGATGTAAATAATACTTAATTCTCGTCCTTTCTAGTAATTAGTTTAAATAATATCAACGAGTCTACCGCACACGATGAGACGCCATTATTGGAGGTCTCTGGTTGTAGCCAGCCCAATTTAAAAACACATCCGCGATGCCCGAAGGTGTGTGGTAAACGTGGCAGCTGGGGAGAACATACATCGATTGTTAAATATTTTATTATAGCACCCGAATAAATGTTACTTACAATAAGTGAGTGGATAACAATTAAGTAAAGTAGTCTTTATTGAAACCTAAATACATTCAACAAAAACATTTTCAGAAGCTTTACAACAGCGATTCCCAACTATATTTCTGCAAAACTTTGCATAGCGTAGTGTTCTGGGATCGATGTTATTATTACGATAAAGGTTTCTGTAAAAAAAAGACCCTAGTAACGTAATATAGTGTTACACACGGTTGTGGAATCAATCTGCGACAGTCGTTCCTCTGTTGAATTGTTCACCGACAACGATTCGTTTATGAATGTTTCGATATTAGATCTTTCAACGAGGAACTTCTCATTGAACGTAATGTTCCAATTCCAATCGCCACCCACACGTGGTTAATATCAAATACCGAATGTTCCTAGTAATACAAAACAGTGCCTGTAGACAAATGGCAAACGATGATCGCTAGAGAATAGAAACGCCAATTAAATGTATGGAAATGACATAACAGATCACTTGACCGATCGAAAGCTTATGTCAATCCAGTACATCTTTCTATTCTCTAGCGATCATCGATTTCCATTTGTCTACAGACACTGTTTTGTATTACTAGGAACATTCGGTATTTGATAATTCATTTTTATTTGATAAGTAATTGAGCATCCAAACGACATAAGTAATTTCAAAGTAAATGTTATTGGCTCTTCGGAGGGTAAGCCTGGTGATCTGTAATACAGGTTTTACCTACATTAGATACCAGTCTCTATTGTATGCCTTACTTGCTATGACTCTGTCTACAGGCAAAGATCCGCTAAGACCATAAATGGTCTATAGGCTAATTCACGTAATTTCATGACGCGCCGATCAAATTGCAGTGACGCTGCAATTAAGTTCACGCTAACGTATCTGACAGCGATCGCCTATAAAAGAATACGAAAAGCGTTGTTTTGATCTAAACTTAACTGCACCTAGTTAGGTGAATCAGGCCCTTTGCTTGAGCATGGGGCCTACTCCCTAATCCATCAACGAAGGTAGTCGCCCGTCCGAAAGTAGCTCTTAACGTAGGAGTGAACAAAACAAGTGTCAAGTTTAACTTTTCGGACGGGCAAAAACACGTCTATAATACCTAGGGACAACTGTCAAATCGTGTTGTCATTCATTCTTAGTTCGGGCCCCGAAATAAACGTATGTCCGTAGGTGATAGGGAATAGGAAACGTTCGTAACTAACGCCGAAACCAAACAGATTCAACACTTTCTACGCTAATCAAAGTCGGATGTTTTGCCACAACAACGCCCGAAACAAAGTTAGAAACTGAACGAATATTTCGAACTGCAAACTGTTGCTCTGTTAACTAGAAGGTTCAGACTATTCTGCAACTGAATATTGAGACTGAAAATTATTTGTACTCTTGTTTTCTACTTTTAATATCTTTAATAAAGGTGAAATAATAATAATGCGTTTGTTTCAAAATTAACGAAACATTACAACAGTGTTGTCACAACCCCTGAACTAGGACATTCTGTATGACAGGGGTCGTCTTTGATCGGCCATCTTTAATTTAGTTACCGTCGGTGCAGCAATGCCAATCTTTTTCTGTCTAATGCCAACACTCCCTGCTTTATGTGCTTTAATTCTATCTTCTCTTTAAAATGGCCTTTGTACTTTCTTCTTGGTATGTCGTGTTCTCTCTTTGCCTTTATCTTTATTTCTATGGTGTTGGTTATGGAGCTATAGTGTCGCAGTAAGTGATCAGTCATATTTGTCTCTATTATGTGTTTAAATATGTATTTTCTCTGGTCCTATTTTCATCTCTTCATTGATCACTTTGCTGTCCAGGATATTATTCCCATTTGACGCCATAACCAGACACATTAAAAACTTCTAAAACTCGATCTTTAAACGACGCAGAAATAATGCGACATAGGTATGTCTTCAATAACCCTAGAATGGCGGGCCTCGGAACAAGTGGCACTGAGCTGTTTTACAATGCAAGAGTACGCGTCCAATTTTGATGGAATTCGACAAACTCAATTTCCCACCAAATAGGTTACTGGCGACATTGGGTCACGAGATATAATTGTGGTGGGACTGCCCATGCAAATCCCTTTGCACACACCATAAGGATCAAGGAACTTTGAGCGTTATGTATAACGTGTTATAGTTTAGTCTTAGTTTCGTGTTTGTCGGTCAAGGACGCGTGTTATCGCGAATGAGTTATTGTATGTTTGTCAGGTAGATGGATAGTTTTCGTCTTGTTTTCAAAGTAAGTTCGAGTGCTGTGAATGTTGTAGAGTGGTCAGTTGTTCTGATTGCTATTTCCATCAAACGTGTTTTTTTTTATCCTTTCTATATTTTTTAACGCAATGATTGCGAGGCCTGCTTTTCAGTCAATAAGTGTCCGATATTAGTCGTACTTGAAGAACTGAGATAACAACAATTAATTCCATAAATAAGCATGGTATAATAGTATGCTACGCCACGAATGTCACGATTAGTGTTGCCATTGATTAGAAAAAAACAATTAAGGAGATTTTTAATTCATAATGAGTATAAAATAAATTGCCAATTAGCCTAACTACTTGCTATTTCGTGTTATTCATCTATTAAGTTAAAAAGTAAACTAAGAAATTACTAGTTCAATTTTTTTTTTACGTAGCTTTGTCAGACATACAGACGATACGTTGTCGCACTAGCATGGATTCTAACTACAATACGGCCGACGTATCTTGGCGAATATGAAGTTAGTTGTTTGGCTCGCAATGAATCTTTTAGAAACGAAATTGTCTACTGCGCAGCTAATCAGCTAACTTCAGACTTGCCAAGATACGTCGGCCGTATTGTAGACTGGTGTTGAACTACAGTGGTGTCGATCTTGTATCGCACAAGCGTGATTCGCACTTGAGTGGAGTCGAGCTACAGTTCTTCGAACCGGCTTGCATTCGATTTCCCGTGGTTCGCGCTTCAGATTTGTTGCACCAGTGATATTCGCACTTGGTACACACGGCTACACTTCAAGCTACACAAAACCAGTATAAGCTGACCGTTACTTGTGCGAAAAGATTATACAAAGCGACGCCAAGATAAACTGGTTATGTATAGCTTGATGTGTAGCCGTGTGTACTGTCTTGCTTCCGTAATATTATAACATGTCAATAAGAATGCGGGCTGACACTTGATTTTTGTTGAATAATTAGGTAGATGTTTCAAATGTGTTGGCTGCAATCCAATCAAAAGTATGATTGGTTCAACTGACAAATGCGAAGGACAAATGCAAATTCCAGTTGCGCTATTGCACGAGAAAGTTTCGTGAATTGTCATAAGCTCTTATCTATTTGAAAAGTAATGTTTCCATTACTTTTGTACGTATTGCTCATTCCGAGTTATATCTACATTGTTGCGTAAATGTATCTGGTTGCGCTGAAGAAATTTTAGTAGTAGGTACTAATGTGTAGTATTAGTAAGTTTATGGTACCAATTCTGTTATTCACTAATAAACTAAAATTAGAGAATTGGTATCTTTTACTAAAAGTCGGCGCGAGTACAATACGGCCGACATATCTTGGCGAGTCTGAAGTTAGTTGTTTGGCTGCGCAATGAATCTTTTAGAAACGAAATTGTCTACTGCGCAGCTAAGCAGCTAACTTCAGATTCGCCAAGATACGTCGGCCGTATTGTATAGGACGGTGATAGACAAAAACTAAATTAGATAATTATGTCAAACTAGTTTACGCCTTGAACTTGACCGTGTTTTTAGTCGACATATTCTGTCGTGTCGTCTTTTGTATGAAATTTTGGTTCAACTAAATTTGGCAGCTCTTATTTACGTCTGTCTCTTTCTTATTTCATCAGAGTGAAAAAGATGACAATAGTCTAAGTTTAGTTTCTGCACCATATAATCGGCATTATTGTATGGTATTTGCTTTAATAGTTAATATTCTAAAGCAGAGGTTCTCAAACTTATTTCGTCTACCGCCCCCTTTGAGAATCAAAATATTTTCTAGCGCCCCCTAAATTTAACTTTAACCACCATATTTTGTAAATAACAATTGTAATCATTACTTTTACAGCAGTTTACTGGCCCCCTGTAGGCCTCTAGCGCCCACAAGAGGGCGTTATCGCTCACTTTGAGAAAGACTGTTCTAAAGCTAGCTAAGTAGTTAGTTTTTGGCACACCTTGATGTAGTATTTGGAATTGAAGTTACTGGTCAAAATCGAAACTTGACGCAGTTCTTTGAAAGAATATGTATTTTCAAGTTTAAAAGTGTCGTTTTACGCTGATTTGACGTTTTACGTTTGATGAGTTTAACAGAGATGCACAGACAGAGCCTTTCTGTCAATAGATGTGTCTGTGTGAGTGTTTCAATTCAGGCGGTTATAGTAAGTTGAGGTACTGCTTTTATGTACTGTGGCTATGATCAGCTGTTTACATTTTAGATCATATATGGGGTCATGTATTAGAAGCTCCATTTTCTGAGTTCGTAAGTAAAGCATGGGTGAAATTTATAAAAAACCTAAAAATCATATTGCATGGAAATTATTGAACTTTGTTTTAGCACTTGCTTTAAAACAGTCATCAGTGATACTTTAGGTGGCCCACGGATTTGTACCCTCTTTCCGACTAACCTTAAATTGTATATGTGCCGACGGCAAGCGTACTCGCAACTCAAAAGTTCTGACACTGTTGTCAATTTTTTATGTAATTTCAAGTAATATGTACACACAGCTACGGGTACATATTTGAACGTCGAAAATTAAAGGTATTTTTAACGTAAATATAATGAACTTGGGTGTATTAAATGTTGACATTTTGAACTTAGGCATAAAGACTATCGATATTTTTAATCATTAGATATTTTTATCACTCGGAATTTCAATTTTAGACATTTCAAGCTTCGGTATAAACAATTTTCATTTTTACAATCGATATTTAAATTTTCGATGTTTTGAACGTTGGCATTTTACCCATAGGTATTTTAATTTTCGATGTTCAAATATGTACACATGTTTACACTGACCTCTCATTGTAAGGAAATCCTATACAACGCGAGATCAGCTTATACTGGAAATGTATAGCTTGATCTGTAGCCGTCCGTACTACTTATTTGTTGTAGTTTTATTAGAATATATTTTTCTTTAATAGCTGGCAGCTGAGTACGACCACAGCTGCGATATTAATTTAAGAATTTTAGTAATTTTTATGGTAAACTAATTAGTCGTTTTTATGTACGAATCTACGAACCAATTTCAAAAACTAACATTCACTAATTGCAGAGTAAATAGACGACTATACAGGGTGTAAACGAATTTATGTAATTTCTCAAAACCACATTGATGTTTTACTGCTATATCCAGGCGTGGGATTTGCTTGATCACTACATAGTATAAAACAAAGTCGCTTCCCGCTGTCTGTCTATCCCTATGTATGCTTAGATCTTTAAAACTACGCAACGGATTTTGATGCAGTTTTTTTTAATAGATAGAGTGATTCAAGAGGAAGGTTTTAAGCTATAAAACGTCTACGTGCGAAGCCGGGGGGGTTAAAAATAAGATGTAAAACATTATAGCAATAAAAAATAATTAGTGATAGACCATTTCAATGCTACGCATAATCGAATGGTAGCCCGACCATACAGTTGGCGGGCACGACTAGCTCGATATAGCTCTGCGCAGTCAGTAACTCGGGACGCTGAACTGACTCACATTAAGAACACAATGTTTCGACAAATATTCAAATAGAATATCTAGCTTTAATTCCGCTGAACAAGATCGCTAGTTTGGATGCAGTATGCAGCACCACCCTCCCGCCCACAAATATATGCACATGCAGAAAGAGTGAAAAAATAATGCAACGAAACACGCACACGTGTTTCGCCCCTGCACGGGCATCCTCAGGATATGTTGACTCCTCGACCGCTAGGACGCGAAAGAAAAAAGTTTGTATGTCATGGATTTCCGCAAAGTAACGTCTGATTCCATCATTTAAAATGTTTCGAATTTTGAATAAAAATAATATGATTGAATCTAAAAAAATCCCATGCAGCGTCAATTTCTGTCACCAGTAGACTATGAGCTTTCAAGGAATTGCACGAATTCGTTTACACCCTGTATATTGATGTGCACTTTTCTTATTACTTCATTTAATTATAACTTAACATCGCATAAAGTTTGCTTTGTTTCTGTGTTTTTGATTAATATCCAATAACAAGTTGACAACACACTTATTAAGGTCCCATTAAAAATCTTGTTAATTTACGATCTTTTTAAAGTTAATTTTAATTATTTGTCACTTAATCTGCTGTTAAAAGTGGATCGCGTATCCGCGGTGGGTCCCAAATTGACATAAAAACCGTATCGCCGACCAAAGAGCTCCATTTAAATTTTATGACCGATAAATTTTGGCTAAAATACGCCAGAGAATCTAAAGAAACTAATTTCTAATTAGGAACCTATTAATTTTGTTATAGTAATTATAAACTCGTTTTTTAACCCGTTGACTGCAAGCCTAATTAAATTACAAGATCGTTACTAGAAAGTTAATAAAAAGGCATAAATTAAAATATATTTATTGTATGATTTTGCGATGTCTTAAAACGTTTTTCCTGATAAGGCATCGACTAGATATAGTCGATGCCCAAAGTTCGTGGAGTTACAAAAGTTAGAAAGAGAAAAGTTTCAAGTACTTTTTGATTTCAATAACGGGGTGTCCTGCGTGAGCGATAAACGCGATGCTGCGAACGCGAAGAACTCGGTCAAAACAATGGCATTCTCTGCTGGCGGCCTATGTCTGCGGCGAGACGCGACGTTACGTGGTTTTCATCGCGTCGTGTCGCCTGGAGTCGCATCGCGTCGCGTTTGTCGTTTACGCAGGACATAAGACCGACGAGACTAGGATGACGTGTGATTTTTTTAAATACATAAACTTATTAATTTCCTGATTTCACTTTTTAATTTAACAGCTATTATGAGTGACAAACACGATTTGTAATGTCCGTTAATGACACAAGTTTATGGATAAATGTCATGAACTATTTACCCTTTTCGCCGTAAGGTGAGTCCTGACGTATCTCTACAAAACGATACCATACAAAGAATATCAAGTATTTTAAAAAAACAAAACATCGATAATACAGTATGTTAAGTAACGAAAGGCGTTCACGTTAAGAGCAACATTATAGCGTACAAACATACTACAAAAATATACCCAACCAAAAGAAAAAATAAATAAAAATAACTGATACCTAAAAGCAACGCTTACAACTACTACTACTACCAACTACTAGCAACGCATGCACACTTGTCTATCAATTTGGAAAACACAGCAACATCGCATTGAGGCTAAAGCCAGACGAGCGTAATTTACGCCGCGCAAAATGAGTCAGCGTAATTTTTTGGAAAGATTATACACATTTATTTTGGGTCATTGTGTGGCACGAATATATTTGTATGAAACCGAACGTAACTGAAATTGAGCGACTCAATTTACGCGGCGTAAATTACGCTCGTCTGGCCTCAGCCTTAATTAACCTATCTACGCTACTATTTTAGTCTTAAACAGGCAATTCCGAATTGTTTTACTTCTTTTTTTCCTTAATTTTGTTTCTTGCCGTTTTTTCGCTAGCAATTTACCAAATGACCGTTGTCAGAACTCGTCTTTTTGAACAGAGTATAATTAGAATCTTAACTATAACAAATATAGATTATATTTTTCGATGCCCATTTGATAAGTAGGCGGCATGCCTTATCTCCTGTCGTTCGGATTAATGCATTTTATTGTCGCCTCACGAACGACTTTTATGTCGCATTTGCATATTTTTATGGTTTTCTGGCGGGGAAATTAAAGTATTATAAACCGATGCAACTCATTGCGATACAGTCATAAGTCGTAAAATATTGTTGTTGGTCGTAAAAATCGCGTGAAATAAAAACTGTTTGAGCAAAAAAGTTGCCGAGTCATTTAACATTGGCGTACGAAGTCGAACTAGCTGGGATTGGGATGTGATTGAGGGCGCCGCCAAATGTCGCGTGGAAACGCGTCTAAAAACGGCTGAATGGGTTTCACGATTATTTGATTGACTTTCAACAAGAGTCGGTGAGGAAAATTACGACTTTATAGTACAGGCATAAATAAATTCGGAAGTCATTTTGGGTAGTGTCATAAAATGTTTTTGGTTTTGCAAATAAAAACGGCAGTTTGCTTTTATTATTTTATTGTGCTTACATAATTTAGTCATATGGTTCCTATGGCCCTTGTTATTTCTGCTCGCCGCGTTTTCACGTCCAACGTTATGAATGTACAGTCAGCATTAAATATATCGGGACGAACAGACTGTTCATAATTTAAAAAAAAATTACCTAAATAAGTAAATAAATTGAATTGAGATAAAATTCTTGTCAAAATGACAGTTGTCGTGTATTGTGTTCATTCTGAAACATCCCTTGTGTCATTGAGATATACATAGTTTAATGTTCTTAGTTGTTCAGATCATTTGATGCTGACGATGATGGCTGATGCCACGCACAAAAATATGAGCTAGTCGGTAGCCGTGAGAGTTTAGTATTTAGCTTTAAAAAACTGGTACGAACAGAACAAGTCTTGTAAAAATTAAAACAATAAGGACTTGTGTCCCCCGTATGCCTTCCAAAGGACCAGACATCTTCCGCATGGAAGATGAACCGTGATAAAAAAAAGAAAAACAATAACTAAAATCTACAATTGCACTTACAAATACAGTACAGTCGCAAAATAAAATACCTAACTAACAAATTATCATTTAATAAAACTTATAAATTGAGTTAGCAAGTTCTACGTTCATCAGTTGAACGGCTTTATGGCGAGTTGATGGCGGCTTGTATTAGGCTCAGGTACAATTTCAAGATGGCGTCATGTGATAAAAATGTCAGGTGGGCATTCACAGAGGCCGTATCACTCACAATGTAAGACAACTCAATGTACGCTCGGAGATGAACTCGTAAACTTAGTAATTAGTTTGAATGCCTTAAACTGAGATGACCGGCGACATACGGCTAGACTGAACCGGTTGAAAACCGCAGTTTATAATGGAAAATAACACTGGCTGTTTTAGTACACAATTAAATTTAAAATAAAAGGAAATACTGGCAAATGTGTATCAACTTAAAAGGTTATTCTTAGAACACATAGAGATAGACGAGAAGGAATAACAATTTTTATAGAAAAGGCTACATAAACCAAGCAAGATTATATTTAATCCTATTTCCATAAAAAATGAATAATAATAAACCATTTTTTCCTTTTTCTGTTATGAGAATGTTTCCGTGATTGTTACATTTCTTTCATGGGACTTACATCAATCTTGTTGAACTTTATTTTACTATCTTACAATAATTATGATCTCAACATTATCAATATTGCGTAATAGTCCTGAAAATATGACCTATCGATATGTTTTTAAATCAAAGAATTCTCAGTTTATGTATAATAATCTACGGATTTACGTCAAGAAGCGCGGCGTCGCGTCGTCCTGTCTGCTAATAACAACAAACTGCGATCACCATTACGCCTGCCGAACGCGGAGATTAAGAAAAAAAGAAAAAAAAGAATCAGCCCACGATATCTCATCATCATCATCATTAAGCCGAAAGACGTCCACTGCTGGACATAGGCCTCCCCCAAGCATCACTACATCGACCGGTCCTGTGCTTCTTGCATCCAGCGCATTCCCGCGACCTTCACCAGATCATCGGTTCACCTTGTGGGAGGTCTACCCACGCTGGGCCTTCCGTTATGCGGTCGCCAACTCGCCACTCCAGAATCTTCCAGAACCTTTCGGCCCCAGCGGCCATCCGTTCTGCGAGCAATACGAACAATAAATAACGACTCAATAACTGCAAAAACCATAAAAACATAAAAAATATTAAACACAAATGTTATGCCGTCGAGCATGCCCATGCCGAAAGGGTCACCAACTCCGCATATGCTAGGCGTCAAAACTCAGCGCTGATTTTCAGTTGGTTGGTACCCTTGCACACGGATCCAATTTCTTATTACGGCAATTTCCCCTCTGACCGTTAATTGCAGCGGTCCCATATTCAGAGAACGTGTACGGACGGAAAATACGATCAATCTACGGTCTTCCTTAATAGCTTACTACTTTATAGCTTTATAACATTTTAATGATGGCCGGCTTTGTCGTCTGTATGTCTCGGAAGCAATCCTTTGAGTCCATCCGCCTCATAAATTGGTGCAACAAACGTACTAAACCAAGTTAAGAATGCCCCGCGCACGACTATATGTTGAACTAAACAAGGACAAGAATGCTCCGGCTGGCCCTACTAACTAAACTTAATGAAATTGTCCATTTTGCCGCATATTTATTGCCTTGACTGTACATGAATTGTAAGTATGTCGGTGTTGACTGCGATGGGCCGTTTTGATTGGTGGGTTAAGGGTTAATGTATTATTTGTGTTAAAAATTGGTCTACATTATTACTGCATTTACTTGCTGTATGTTTATTGTTTGACTTATGAAGTTTTGAATTGAAAACACTGGTCGAACTTTATAAATTAAAACATTTTAATTGTTTTAGGACGGCATTTGTTCCTTAATTTTACGTTTGCGAAACTTGTCAGGTGTAAGTAGGAAAATAATTATTGATATGATACATACATAAAATAATAAGTGCCGTGTGGTGTCGGACGTGAAGAATAACACTACCCCATCTCTTCCCACGGGTGGCGTAAAAGGCGACTAAGGGATTCACTAGAGGATGGGCAGCAGCGTTCTCTGAGTGTTTTAACAACCATACTGCGATCGCCCACCCGCCTGCCAAGCGTGGCGATTATGGCAAACCCTCCCTATTGGGGGAGGCCTATGTCCAGCGGTGGACGTCTTTCGGCTGGATGATGATGATGACATACATAAACTCACGCCTTTTTCCCATGGAGGTAGGCAGAAACTGCAGAACGCCATAATAATATTAGGGAATAAAGAATGACGTCTTCTTCTCTCCTTATCACGTCGATGGTACAGCTTTCTAAATTAGTTTAGTAGTAGGTGGCCACGCAAATTGCGTTGTCAGTGGCCCGATTGTGGTTCTTAGTGGTGTATCTGTACTACTAACGAATCTGCACCATTATTGTCCCACTACTAGGCACAAGCCTCTTCTCAGAATGAGAAGGATGAGAAGGGCCTAAGCTTTAGTCCACCACGATGGCCTGGTGCTGGTTGGCAGATTACATACACCATCCAGAACTTAATGGAAGTCTCTCAGGTGTGCAGGTTTCCTTACGGTGTTTTCCTTCACCGTTAACGAAAGTGATAATGAGCAAAATTGTTTGTTAAAGAACACCAAATGCACATTGGCTTTAAGATGGGTTGATAATACCCCATTTTGCCACATTAGACTTACAGCGGCCTAAGGTTCGTAGTCGATTAATGACTTCCTTAAAGGCCACTGTAATTTGTACCCGGTAAGTAGGCCTTGAAGTTTTTTTCTTTTTCGACGGATGCATGAAAAGAACCTCCACGAGTGATGATACTTAAGTACGTCCGGCGTACCTTGCATAGTCAGCTCCACTACCAACCTTACTGACTGGCTAATTTGTTCACTATGGCATGACTTATTCTCGTATAGCTGGTGCTGACACGAGAGAAAAATAATCAGGATGTTTGCTAAGTAGGAACGAACACAAACCTTTTAGTTCTTCTATTTTATAAATGCCAAAAACGTATTCATAAGCACAGATTGATACTGATTCCGCTAAAACAAACTCCTTAATACCATATTACGAGCTATTTATTCAACCCACGTGCGAATTACAAGACAACAGCCACGGATGCACTCTTGCGCAAGGATATGAAAATCATTCATTACCCATTAGGTCGTTATTGACGCATTGTTTTGACTCTAATAGTACCGTAATATACACAGCCGGTTCGTTCGTCCGTCCGCTGTGCGTCTCTTGCGCATCCGGTGTCAAATTCATGTAATAGATTCTTAGAAGATCCGACTATATGGGCTACAATTGTTAGGAGACGCATACTGATATGTTAAAGGAATATGTCGATTGGTTCGATGAATTTATTGTTGTAACACTGGTTGAATTAATTTTTGTGATTTATGAGCTGTGAACTTTGATGTTGACGTGGATTTGAAGTTTTGAACAATGTGCTGTATTTTTTGGGTAAGATTTTGTAAGTTACCTAATTATTGGGAGAAGAAGAGTTGAAGGGATGGTATTTTCGGGGACTGTCTTCTGTAAAATTGACGTTAAAAAAAAAACTAGTCTATTTTGAATAAATGAGTTTTGATGTTTACCTATTGTAGTTGAAGATTGAAATTCTGGTTACCGAAAATGTATAATTGAGTAGCGATGCATGATCAGCGGAGAAAATTGTGTCAAATTTACCTACTATAAAAGCTGGCGTCCACTAGGCTCGCCGAGTCGAGTCGAATAGAATCGCAATAATTCGCCTCTTATACATTTTACTATAAAACTGCGTCGAACAGCGACGAGCCGAGACGCGCCGAGTCGCGTAACTCGCGCGCATCGGTTGTCACGCGAATTTCTGTTTTAACAACTTGCGATTACTGACTGTTTCGCCTCACACGGAACAAATACGACTCGACTCGATTCGACGCGTTTCGGCTGTAGTCGACGCCAGCCTTAAGATTTACTACGTTGCTAAAAATGTCGGGTTGCTCAAACGATGATTTTTGTTACTGACCAAATATTTTTTTACGTAAGTTTATGCTTATTGATTTAACAATACGCTGAGCCTGATATGGCTAGAAAAATAGAATTTTCAAATGTCAGTTACAAAAGTTGTTTGTTTTATCATGTGTAATCACCCCCTGAAACAATCCATAGGTCGCTGGTTCATATCCGGCTCGAAGGACCATGTGAGCTTGGAAGAAGATTAAATAATACTGCTGCTTATAAAGACAAATTAAATATATTATCCGGACCATAGGTTTAGTAATATAGAGCAGCGAGGGAGCACACGCGATGACCGCTAGTCGGGTACTGAATGCTTAGCTAATATTAATTAGTGAAATGAGGTAAAAATGCACGAATTAACATTAGTGCATTTAGAGTGTATGGTTTCATCGTACACAGAGGTTGATGCGAGTAGTGTGTGCGGTACGGAGGCCCTTATTAATAAACGGCTCTCATTGGAGAGATCCCTCTCAATTTTAGTTTTAACAGGAAAGGTATTTAAAAAAAAAGGTCTTTTGTATGGAACTCTATGGTAGCTGCTGTTGGAAGATCTCTTAACTGAAAGCTGTTTATTAATACAGGCCGTAGAGTAGTTAGAAAGTATCAAGGCCTGAGATGAGGTGACATTATCATATATCTATGACTCATAGATCTATGATGATTAGAGATGTGCCGACTAGGTATGACTTTGGCCGACTAGCCGATTAGTCGGTTGTAAAGAGGCCGATTAATCGGCCGACTAGTCGGTGAAGCCGATCACGGTTTTGGGGGTATGCAGCAGCAATTTCCGTAAAGCTTCATTTACAGCTTACTCGCGCGCAAGTCGCAAACGCCGCCGCCTGAGAGCGTGTCGGAACATGTTTTTTTTTTGTCAAAAAGTGGGTCCGAAAGGGTGTTAAGATACCCATAATAATGAATAACTTTTGTTCTACCACTTTCCCCAAAAGTTTAAGAGAAATAGCTACTCAAAAAATACATAAAAAAATATGCTAAAATCTATCTATCCTCAGCTATGACCGGCTTTGTTTACATTTTAGGTAATATTTGGGGTCAAAAATTAGAAACTTAATTTTCTGAATTCGTAACTAGGTACAGCAGGAATGAAGAATTTTTGAAAAAAACTAAAATAAAAATAATCTTATATATAAAGAGACTGGTACTGACTGACATTTCATTCATCAACGCAGAGCCTAAACCACTAAAGCTGGAAATATGAAATTTGGACAGTAGGTTCCTTACATGACGAAAACATCCACTAAGAAGGGATTTCTTGAAATTCAACCCCTAAGGGGGTGAAAAGGGTGATTAACGTTTGTATGCAAGTCCGTCATTTTTGAAGTAAGAAGCATGAAATTAAGTGTTAAGATTTCTGGTTAGGAGTAAATGTACACGTGTTTGAGCGTTTTTGGAAATTCAACCCCTAAGGGGGTGAAATAACTGTTGTAAGTTTGTATGAGAAATCTGGTACTTTTGAAGTAAGAAGCATGAAATTCAATATTTAGGTTACTGGTCAGAAATAAACGTACACGTGTTTCAGGGTTTTTGGAAATTCAACCCCTAAGGGGGTGAAATAAGTGTTGTAAGTTTGTATGAGAAATCTGGTACTTTTGAAGTTAGAAACATGAAATTTCACGCAAGCGAAGCTGCGGGCAACAGCTAGTTTTACATAAAATTAAAAATGATCGAATTTTGAAATTTTAACATTTGCTTTAAAATAGTCATCAGTGATACTATAAGTGGCCTACGGATTAGTACCCCCTTTCCGACTAACCTTGTATACATTTTATTGAGAAATACTTACAAAGTAAGAAGCCGGATAGTCGGCGCTCTTGGCCGAATAGTCGCCGACTAGTCGAAACATCCCTAATGATCACACATAGATATATGATAGTGTAATATCCCCCTTAGTGGCCTTTTAGACATAGGACGGCAAAATGAAAGATGACACCAAGCGGCTTGTTAAGATACCGCGCTATCACCGAAAATAACCCTCTCGATATCATAAAGGGGACAACACATTACCTACCGCATCGCCATAAAAATTCCAGTCACACAATTATTCTTATTCTGTCCGTGTGTCTGATCAAGGCGTATGTATATGCGCGCATGCGCCTCTATTACCATGCTAAACGATTCAGAGAAATTTTTCGCAGACCGACACCTGTTCGGCTCTTGTTGAATTGGTTTAGACCCTTTGTTTGAAGCATCAGCTATGTTACTGGAATAATCGGATGGTGTGCGGATGAATGGGAAGTCTTGGTCGTTTAAGACGTGTTTTGTTTTAAATTGGTCCAATTGTACTGATGGAAATGTTGATCACTCGCAACCGGATTAACTTAATTCAGACAGTTTTCGTATACAAATACCGTCAAATTGTTTGACAACAAAAACCAAACCGAACATTTTGACAGTTTTCGCAATTTAATAGCAATTTAGTTAGTAGAACTGTTCTTTTGCAATTTAGTAACAATTTTGTTAGTCGAATTGTAGGTACTTTGCAATTTAGTAGCATTTTTTTAGTAGAATTGATATCCGGAACAAGGATTTTTGCCGGCCGGGCGGCCGTAAAATTGTGGTAATTTTTTTTTTTGGTAATCTAGCTTACGGTCCTGAGAGTAACAAGTGGTTACCGCCGCCTATATTCACCTACACCAAGAGAATTGCTGATGCGTTGCCAACCTTAGAGATAAAGTTGTAAAGTCTCATGTGGCTATAATTTCACCGGCTCCCATACCCTTCAGGCCAGAACACAGCAATGCTGCTTAGCTGCAGAAATAGATATTGAGGACTACCTCAATATCTATTTCTGCAGCTAAGTACTAACTTCAAAGGACGAACTCTTTCACAAACTACGACTCTTAGGTACCATTCCGAACTGAGCTGCCAACGGCAACTGTTGACAGCACGTGCAGCGACTGCATGAAGTCGCACCACGCACGACACTTGCCACCAGTGGCGAAGGCTCCATACAACTCGATTCCGAACGGCTTCCCTTTCGAAACGAATAGTTACTGGAAATCACGCATCACACTTGAGCAAGGTAAGCATTTTTTGGTCCGGCTTCCCTTTTAAGAAACTTCACCCTACGCCACTGCTCGCCACACCAGCGTCACCTCTAGCCGCTGCACGTGCTGTCGACAGTTGCAGTTGGCAGCTCGATTTAGAATAGTACCTTTAAGGTACGAGTTCGTAGGCGACTGCATACAGCAGCAGCTGACGACGTGACGTTGCGACATGTCGCTGCAGTCATAATTCCGAACCCAACTGCTACGTTGACGACAAGGATGTTTGGCATTAGTCCCTGCACATGTGGCTTCCCTGGTACCTCATTAACGACGTATGTGTATGTCTATTAACTATCCTCAATTATGATTTTTATTTTTATTGCTGTCGTTACTCTCAAGATATCTTTTATCTTATCTTACAACGATTTTTTCTCTAAGTTTTGATGACATTTAATCATGTCAATTGTTTTATATACACACATCAAAAGTGTCTAGGGATCAAGCATTTTTATGCGGATTTCTTGAGATTGAGATGTGGCTTTGTAATAAATTTATGATTTTATAAATTTATATGGATCCTTTTTGGTGCATTTCATAATTTGAATCAGGAACTGTGAATCAAATTCGAGTAAAAGATGAAAATCAGCTGTCAATATTTTCCCTATAAAAACATACAACGCATTGAAGACATTATTAGTGCTACTGTTTCCCTACTACTGATTAAAACCAACGTTATTATGGAGCGGCGACGTCATTTAAGCAGGGAAGAAATGCTCAGAGCCGTGGGAATGATAGAAGCTGGTTCCCGGCAACGTACTGTGGCTTTAGCTCTGAATACAAGTCAGAGTGTTATCAGTCGACTTTGGACACGTTACCGAAGCACTGGTACCGTGGCTGAGCGCCATGGAGGACGGTATCGCTGCACCACACGGAGACAAGACCGATACATTCAAATCTTAACTCGAAGAGCTCCAACAATAACCGCCATGATGTTAGCCGTGAGGCTTCATCACTCTTCAGGGAACTTAATTAGCGACCAAACAGTCAGAAACCGCTTGCATGAAGTGAACCTTCATTCCCGAAGACCGCTACGGGTACCACCTATAGCAATGCACAATCGTAGGATTCGATATCAATGGGCTCTTGGACACAGAAATTGGGCAGAAGAACAATGGCGTTTCGTGTGCTTTTCTGATGAGTCTCGTTTTGGTATGAGACCGGATACAAGACGTATACGACACTGGAGAACCCCTGGACGCCAACAGCGATTAAAATCCTGCCAGGAAGTCCATCCTTATAGTGGTGGAACCATCATGGTATGGGCGGGTATTTGGATCGGCGGAAGAACTGAGTTGATTTGGATCAGAGGCAACCTCAACGCTCAAATTTATGCTGAGACGATTGTATCAGACGTCATCGTTCCTCTACAAGCGCAAATCGGTCCCTTATTTCAGTTAATGCATGATAATGCACGACCGCACACCGCAAGAGTTGTAAGACAGACTCTCGCCGCAGCTAACATCAATGTCCTGCCCTGGCCTGCTCAGTCGCCAGACTTGAACCCGATTGAGCATGCATGGGATATGCTACAGAGAAGAGCTCTGCCGAATATGGAGGGTATCCAGTCGCAAGAAGACCTTTTTTTGTTGTTGCAACGAACATGGGCGGCCATTCCACAGCGTGATTTGGATGAAATCATTTTGAGTATGCCAAACCGATGTTCTTGTGTTGTTAGTGTTCGCGGTAGAAACACGGATTATTAATTGTTTAAGTTACCCAATAAAATTTTAAAGAAAACTGTTATTTCAGTCTTTTTTTCGAACTTTTGTGTTAGTGGTTCAAATGTCAAAAATCCCTTTATTAGGAAAATGGCAAATTTCTTTATTAATGCAAAGGTGACTTGGTTTATCGTTACTGTGACAAACGAAAACACTTTATTTGATGAATCCTTAAAGAAAATTTTAATTAATATCAATCAGGAGAAAAGTTATTGCAAAAATATATGTTGATCCCTAGACACTTTTGATGTGTGTAGTTTAGCTTCATTTTATCTTTTGTAAATGTGAGAACTTCGTGGACTTGCCTATACATATAATTGTGTAAATTACTATTATTCATATTGTGTTATTTTTTTCTTTTTGGTTAATTTTTGTACTCAAGACTTGGTATTACATTACTCACAGGTCTGTGGTCAAGACTACATTGTTCTCTCTTAACTATCATTAATCATATTACTGTATTTACTGAAGCTGTTAAAGATATCCTTTTTTTTAAAAGAGTAACCATGGAGTTTCTTGCCGGTTCTTCTCCATAGGAAACGACTAATTGGAACCGTGCACCTAAATTCGACTTTTCATAAGCGCCTGTATTGGTTTATGTGAAATAAAAATTTTTGATTTGATTTGATTTGACTGCAGATGGCTGCAGTTCATGAGTTTTTCTTCCTCGGAATTGGAAAAACTCATTTTTTGAGAAAGATTAAACGTGTCGTCGCTCCAGCGTCGGTAGCACTACTGATCTGCGGTCGGACGACACGTCGCCTGCGGTCGTGGGACGTGTCGCTAGCTGCGGAAGGTATTTCATTAGAAATACATAGAAACCTGTAGTGTCGTAGCGACACGTCGTCTGCAGTCGGCTACAAAGTCTTACCTTTACTCTACTTTTACTATCATACGGTTCCGTAACAAGTTCTGTTACTGTTGTTCAAGTAGATACGTTTTGTTATTGTTGTTCAACCTGCCGCAGCAACTAAAACTAACATTCGTGTTTTGGCAACAATTGTCCGTTTCTACACTAAAAAAAGTGGACAACTAAAATATAATCTTTATATGTAAAAACGTTGGATGTCGTTTATCGCGTATTTCGCGGTTTTTGGAATAAAATTTGCTTATGTCCTTCTCCGGGTTCCAGACTATCTCTGTACAAAGTTTCAACAACATCATCATCGGTTCAGTAGTTCATCCAGTACACAATAATGTGTACGGGATGAGAGTTGCGGATTATTTAGTACCTTAGTTTCTTAATAAACTTCCAGAAGACTTACAAACGACATACAAAACGAGTTCGAAAAGTTACAAGTACAAATCAAAGCGTTTCCTTACACAAAATTTTACTCTTTTCGAAGCATAAGATATGTACTTAGTCACTTTTTTTAAGTAACTAATAACGTAATATTGTGTTACTTACAACAAAAAAGTTTTTTCAGTGTATTAAGTAGTTTCGTCAAATTTCTAATAGATATAGTAAAGAAATCAACTACAATTATTGTCTCTGCGATGAACTCCTTCTTAAAGAAACTCAAATCTGTGATCTGGGTGTACTTTTGGATTGCAAACTTCATCTTAATTTACACATTGAAAAGATAATAACCAAAGCTTTCCAAATGTACAATCTTGTTATGAGGTCCTCATCCGATTTCAAACGCCCAGTCACATATCTACATCTTTTCAACTTTTTAATACGACCACAAGTAGAGTATGCGTGTATGATATGGGACCCTTACTATGCAAAATATGACCAAGCATTAGAAAAAATCCAGCGCAAGTTTTTGAAAACATTGCAGTTTAAATGTCACTTGCAGCGTCTGCCGTATGAGGAGTCGTTGCAGAAATTCAAACTACTAACATTACATTCAAGGCGTCTGTTACTCCAAACCATGATGCTCCGTGGACTGATACATAACAAGTATGATTGCCCTGAACTCGTGAACAACATATTTTATATCGTGCCCAGAACTGTAATAAGACGAGCGGCGCGCGCTTACCCACTCTTTGCTACGACCACTAGTCGCACAAATGCGGGTGAGCGGGCGCCTCTCCACAGATTATAGGCCAAGCAAATTAGCTAAACCTGGACATAATTCGATAACTGTAATTTTCTTTTTCTATGACATAAAGTATTGTTAATTATAGTTAAAATAAATAGAATTAAACATTTTAAAGCTCCGCGTCAGTGTAAAAAAAATTAAAAACTAAATTATCAACACATTTTGATTTCGTAAGTACAGCATAATAAATAACTTTGTAAAAGTACCTTTATTATGATATGACGCTTGTATTCCAGTAAAAAACGTCTAAATTAAACTAATTAATCTTTCGGGACTATCATTAATGAAGAAGGTTCAGTAAGTTACAGATTTTGTGGATTATCTTACCAGAAATTATAGATAACTATAATTCAACAGTTTATTCTGCATAGTTTAACATGTGTGTTAATAAATTATTAAAAATTAAACAGATTCTCTTTGCGGAATTATAAAGTCACAAATATTTGTAATTTTTGGAATGCCAAAATACATAACTACTTCAAAAGTGTTTAATTCATGCCTTCAAAATATGTTTAATACCTTAGTAAACAAATTAAACAATAAATGTTCACGATTATTCATTTATTGATATTTTTTCTTTGTTACATTTCAATATAAACGTTATTCCTTGTTGCTTAAGGTCGTAATTTCTTTGTGTCCCATTTCCCGACCGTGCTATCTCGAGTAACGAGCGATTTTTGTATCTCACTATTTATTACTAGTTTTTGCCCGCTACTTCGACCGCGTGAATGTCGGTTATTATCACGGATGCTGACGAAGTCACGAATTAAAAATTTGCCTTTGTCCTTCCCTAGGGGTCGAGCTATCTTCTTCTTAATTATATGTATAAAGGGTGTCCCTGGAAGTATGGATCAAATCGAATAGGGGCGTGGGCAATGTCATTTCCAAACTTTGTAACCCTGAGAATGTCGGTGCAATTTTTACGATTCAGAAGTTATGACCAATTATTGTTTTTTTTTTCAATCGCTTTGCATAGAAAAAATCATAAAAAAACTATCAGAGCTATCATTTTTTTAGGACTTTGGCGAACAGTATGCCTTTCTTGTTGTAGTACTTTTACGCAGCTAGAAAACATGTGTTAAATAAGAAAAAACATTTACTGCAAAGGCTTTTTTGGTCTGGCAATTTTACTCAAGTTTTTACTACTACAAGTTTTGAAATGACCTTGCCCACGCCTCTATTTGATTTGATCCATACTTCCAGGGACAACCTGTATAGATTATAAACTACTTATCAATTGTTTCCACTTTACAAAAAATAAAATGTGTAGTTAACTAATAGACTAAACGTTGGGCAGTCCGCTCACACCGCGGCATTTTTCTTATTTTTAGCACTTCTAAACGAAAGGTCCGATTCGAACACGAAGCGTATTTGCTTCGTGGATTCGAATAATTTAAAGAGCATTTTACATGTACATAATCAACCTTGATTATGAAGCTATTTACTTGGATAAGGATTAATATCATGATAGGAATGTCTTCATCTTTCGATTCTACTCGTGTTTTGATCGACTCATTTGAACAAAAAAACGGTTGATGTGACTTAACTATAATAATTAGACATATACCCTCATGGACTTTTTTGTGGATAATGAAGAGTGCTATAAACATGTAGTACAATATTTTTATGTATCGTCAATAGTTTTCGCAGCGTACGCCAAGTAATATATTTTTTAAGCAAATTTTTGATACCTTGGGTTACCTTTGGGTGACCTTGAGCCTTCTTATGAGGCCCATTGTGAGCGACCACGTTTCAGTACCGTATGTAATCACTGGCAACACGCACTGGTCAAAGACTTTGGTCTTGAGACTCCGCGGTAGTTGGGACGAAAAGATTCTACACAGCTTCCCAAACGCTGCCCAGCCGAGTCGGATTCGACGATTAACCTCTTTCTCGAAGTTGGACCTACATAACTGGACAGTTTGCCCTAGGTAAACATAATCGTGGACAACTTCGAGTGTAGAGTCTCCGATCTTCATGGGAGTGGGTGTTACATGCATATTTGACATGATCTTTGTCTAATCCATGTTCATTTTAAGACCCACTCTTTCGGAAGCTCAACTAAGGTCATCGAGCATTGTACTGAGGTCCTCCATGGTTTCAGACATGATGACTATGTCGTCGGCAAACCGAAGATGAGTGATGTACTCGCCGTTAATGTTGATGCCTAGCCCTTTCCAATCCAGAACCTTGAAGACATCCTCCAGTGCAGCGGCGAACAGTTTCGGAGAGATGACGTCTCCCTGCCTCACACCTCGCTGCAGAAGGATAGGTTTCAAGGTCTGATCCTGTAATCGGACTGACATAGTGGCGTTTTCATACAAACACTTCAGCACTTCGATGTACCGATAGTCAATCTGGCACCATTGAAGAGACTGCAGTACAAGCCCAGGTCTCGATCGAATCGAAAGCTTTCTCGTAGTCCACAAACGCTAAGCAAAGAGGCAGGTTATATTCTTCGGTCTTCTGTATAACCTGCCGCAGCGTATGTATGTGATCTACGGTGCTAAAGCCTTTTCGGAATCCGGCTTGTTCGGGAGGCTGGAAGTCGTCAAAACGGTTCGGGATGACTCTTGAAAACAGCTTGTAGACATGACTCAGAAGTGAGATGGGCCTGTAGTTCTTCAATAGGGTATTATCACCCTTTTTGAAGAAAAGTATCACCACACCTCTGTTCCATGCCTGTGGCGTTTTCCCCTCGAGTATGACGGAATTAAACAGCTTCTGAAGAGCCTTATGGACCGGTTTTCCACCCGCCTTCAGAAGTTCGGCCGTAATTCCGTCATCGCCGGCGCCTTGTTCTTTTTAAGGAACTTCAGAGCCATCCTAATCTCGTACAGGCTGACGTCCGGGATGTCTTCGGTATAGTGTCGGATCAATCTAGCTCTTGGGTCGTTTGCCAGATTCGCAACGGGTTCGCTTGTTGAAGTGTACAACTGTCCATAGAACTTCTCGACCTCTCTGCTCAGCTCTGGTTTGGCGGATACGATTCTGCCGTCATCGGTCTTCAGTTTCATAAGCTGACTCTGCCCAATAGACAAATCTCTTGCAAAAATTTTGGAGCCCTTGTTCCGCTCAATCGACTCCTTAAAATGCTCTGTATTAAATCGGCGTAGATCGCACTTCAAGGACTTAGAGATCCGTCTATTGAGCTGCCGGTACATAAGCGCGTCATCTGGAGACTGCAGAATCATCTCGTGCCTTGCGTCCATGAGTTTAAGAGTAGGGTCAGAGAGCTTTTCGGTTCTATTTCTACGACGGGTCTTGAAGATCTTAGACCCGACAGTATGGACAGTTTCCACAAACCCATCGTTGTAATCGTCCACGGAGCTCCCTAGGCATTCGAAACGATTCTGAAGTTCAATCTGAAAGCTCTCGGGGTTATTGACCTGGATCGGTGCAGGACGGAGCGTAGACTTCATCAGTCGAGATCTTTCCAGCTTGATATTTAGATTCAATGTGCCTCTTACCATGCGGTGATCGCTTCCGGTTTTCACCGCGTTGATCACAGAGACATCTTTGAATATTTGCTTCCTCGTCGACATAATGAAGTCAATCTCATTTTTAGTTGCACCATCAGGGTTCAGCCAGGTCCATTTCCTATGCTCACGCTTTCTGAAGAAGGAGTTCATCATAATGAGCCCCTCCTTTTCCACAAAGCTGGTGACAAAAGTGAAGTGAGTTTTAGAGCCATGCATGGCTCTGGAGATATCCTCATGGTCTCCACCTCATCGCCGGAGTGTGCCGAGGTCGGGGCGTATACCTGTACGACCTTCAACGAATACCCTTTGGATATTCTGAGTATAAGGTACGCCACTCTGGTCGACACACTCTCGATCTTCACCACGTTGTTCACAAGGGACTTGTGGACGATAAACCCGACACCACCCTGGGACTGTCTGTCGCCCTCCCGGAAATAGAGCAAGTTACCGGATTTGAGGATTATCGAGTCCGGGACTCTCTTCGGATTTCAGATAACCCTATAATATCCCAGCGTAACCTGCTCAATTCTTCCTCGAGTTCGGTAATCTTCTCGTCGGTCCGTAGTGTACGCGTGTTGTACGTTGCCAGGTCCAGTCGTCGTTGTTTGTGGTAACCGGATCTCTGCCGGGGATTCTTAGCACCCTACGCCCTGCCGTTACCTAGGCCGCTACCTTGACCAGGGCTAGCAGTGCCGCCGGGGACTAGGGGCCGTTTCTTCTTTGTGCTATCCATGTTGGGGGGGTTTGCCATAATCGCCACGCTTGGCAGGCGGGTTGGCGATCGCAGTATGGTACGGTATATGTATAACAGCAAATAAAACTCATTATACAAGGTTAGTCGTAAAGGGGGTAGGCACTAAAATATTAAAGTACCAATAATAATGAATAACTTTTGTTCTACAACTTTCCCCAAAAGTCAATAGTTTAAGAGGAATAGCTCTTCAAAGATTTCTTAAAAAGTCTATCTATACTCAGTTATAGCAGCTTCGCAAGCTGGTTTTAATCAGCATCATTATAAGTTTGATGGAAATCGGTTCAGCCGTTGCGTAATTATCAGCTGTTTTCTCAGTTAGGTTAGATAGGTGTGCATTGTACGGCGTTGCAGCTATTGTAAGATCATGGAAGTAAATTTGCTACTTAACTTAACTGAGAAAACAGCCGGGCCCACTATGTATAAAATATCAAGTATCGAAAATGTATCAAATACGATTTATTTTCAATAGCAAGTTTCCTAGTTAGGTATTTATACGAATAGTAATAGTGAAATATTTATTGAACTAGACTCGTAAAAACAAACACAATAGAATTTCATAACCACATATTTTTTTGAAAATTTCAGCGATGTATCGATTGTTCTTTTCGAAGTATCGAGTTTGAAATTAATATATTTTTTTAAATATTAATTTGATTTATATCGATACTTTTTGGGACTTCCTGCATCCCTAAGTGAGGCCGCACACCGGCATCACACGCTATACGTACGCAACATACATTTAGGGCGCCACAATTATTGCGATAAAATTTACGCGGCGACAAATGTATCGTGTATGCGCACATCGGAAACACAGTTGTAACGTGGCACTAGCAACAGAATGTCGACATCATCGTCTGACGACGACGATTTTTTGATGTGGCGATTAATGAGAAAAAATAGACGTTATTGGGTTCATCCGTTTAATCAAAATTGTATAGGTTAGGTATAGGTAGGTACTTCCTTTCATTAGATTTTTCGCCGATCTTAGTCCATATCATTTCTGTAATCCATCTGTTGCTATACACAGTGAGCGTGTGATTATACATATAAAATAGGGTTTTTCAACCTCTGCAATAAACTCAACGTAAAATTCAATGTTGTCTTTCATTTTTGTAAAGCGCGGCAAACGTCTCACCACAAACTGCACCTACTACAACTGTGTCCTTGATGTGCGGGTTTACATACAAAATACGGGGGCGATAAAATGTGTCGCGGTTCAAATGTGGCGCTACAATTATTGTAACACAAATGAATCTCTGGTGTGCGGCCTCACTAACTCGATAAGACATCTTGCCCTTGACGCCGCGCCCCGCCCCGCACCCACCGCATGCATCCCGCTCCAATACTTTTTCGCGCGTATCATCAATAATATTTTCAATTTTAAAAGCGTAACATTAACATGTTTAATTTTGATGAAAACATGATTGTAATACACAAAAACCTATTATTAAACAAAAATTTCACAGTTTCGATTTTTAACTACTGAGAAAAACATTATTATTAAAACGTAAGAAATAAATGTTTAATTTTTGTCTTAAATGTCTAAAAAGACGCACTAAAGCTTAATCAGATACAACCACCATAGTTACCATTTTTGCTTATCTAGATATTGAGAACAGATGAATACTTTGAAGAAAAACATACATACGAATTTGGTTTCAGTTTAATTTTGCTATTAGGTGATAGCATTTGAATGCCCCTCAAAATTATACTAACAAGGTATTTGGTTACCTATTTTGCTTTTAGAAAAAAGCTAAGTAGTGTACGAAATCTCATTTTTTTTTAAATAAACGGGTACCACCGCGGGTTTTTTACATCATGTATCTAATTAATATTTGATACTTAATATCAATATCCCATAAAATAATAAAAACAACGAGTTATCGAATTATGTCCAGGTTTAGCTAATTTGATTGGCCTATTAGTTAAAATATACAACCAGCATTTTGTTAAAATAGACATATTTGCGCTATCTCATAATGTATTTAAAAAAGAATTAGTTAATACACTTAAAATCTAACCATCTAGTATAATATTAAAAATTAGCACTACCTTTCATCCTAACTGTATGTAAGTAAATAATACGTTAAGTAACATGTGGAAACGTTGTTGATTGTACGTTAACCTATTTTATTGTATACTTGGATGTAAGACAAAATGTACAATTGTTTGTTTTCCCTAATAAAATAAAATAAAAAATAAAAATAGTAAAGAAATAATTGTTTGTGATTAGTTATGGTTAACTCACGTGCATTTCTCGGGATTGCCCGACTAGTTTCGGAACCAAACGGAGCCCTTAATCATGAGCTGAACACACGGCAAGGTCGCGAGTCGAACTCAATTATGATACAACAATGGTAAGTGGTGGTGAGAAAACTGAAACTGCCATATTTTCACTTCTGCATGATGGCTGATTCCATCTATCTACAGGGGCGGATTTGATACGTTGGCTGCCCTAGGCCTATAAAATATTGCCACGCGCGCCCTACTCGCTGGAAATCACGAAAAATTAAATGAACTGTATGTAGGCATTAAATTAAAATAAAAAATGATTTTAATAATCGTAATTGCCATACGTGTAATTTTTTTGCGAGATGATTTTCATCCTTTTTTGAGTTTTTACATTTGAGTTGAGTTTATTGAGTTTCAGTTGGCGGAGAGGTTCAATGAAGGCGCGGATACTAAAAAAAAAACCCACCATATTTTGCCGCCCTAGGCCCGGGCCTACCTGGCCTATAGGGAAATCCGCCCCTGTCTATCTACTTTGAGCCGCTATATCCGGTCTTACAGTTTTTTTTTTTGCCTTTGACAACTTCTACTCCATAATCATGTTTATAAAAACCTTTACTTACCTTTTTGTTTACGAGAGTACATATATTTTGTGTTTCATTTAGTATTTTGTTTCGTACGTATGATCTAATCTCATCTAAATCAATCTGCAATAATGTGTCCCATTTGCTCGAGTTACTATTGTTTATAGTAGTCATTGTATTAAATACTAACACAGACGTACGACAAGATTTCTAATGCAAGATTTTGGTATATTTGTCAACAAACAGTGATTCAAACGATTTCATCGCCGAATTGTAATTGTAGTGAAATGTAAAATGCAGATACTTTTGTGTTTTGTTTTTCTACAAAACCAAGATGGCGATTTGCTATAATATATCATTTGTACTGATTATAGAAAATTGTACCGAGTAGTGACGAAATCCCTTAACCCCTTAATGACCAACGTTTGTCTATTGTATCTATGTTTCCGGCGGAGCAATGGACCGATGGCTAGGGTATATAAAACGGTGAGGAATGCTTAGTCAGCACACTAACAAGGCGTCCGTTGCCGTCCGGCTTACCATCCTCGCTGCATAGGCCCGTCGCGACGTCCCCCGCCGTTCTCGATCCATCGAGCTCTCCCGTCTCTTCAGACTTCGCAGTCACACCTATAATTCAGCCTCATCAAGCTGTCTTTCCCCCAACCCCCCGCCAGCAACGCCCTAAGCCGAGGTCCGAGTCCCACTAGGGGTCGCCCTTAGTGCTGTTGCTGCAGGTAGTCATGATGTTAGTGTAGTATAAGTAGTTAGCTTAGGTTAAGGTTTTACTTAACCCCCATTGGCTGGAGATCCTTCAGATCTCGCCAATAAAACTGCCCGGTTACGTAGAAACGCAAGGACTATACCCAAGAAGAAGAGGAATAGAAAAAAAAAACTCCTTCTTTAAAGCGGCAAAGACCGATGGCAAGGGCAGATCAAATCAAATCAAATCAAAAATAATTATTTCACATAAACCAATACAGGCATTTATGAAAAGTCGAATTTAGGTGCACGGTTCCAATTAGTCCTTTCCTATGGAGAAGAGACGGCAAGAAACTCCGTGGTTACTCTTTTAAAAAAAGGATATCTTCTACAATTTCAGTGCATGCAATAGGTACTATGAGAGAGAACAATGTAGTCTTGACCACAGCCCTTGGAGTAATGTAGTACCAAATCTTGAGTACAAAAATTCACCAAAAAGGAAAAAAAATATAGAAGAAAAGAAAATACAATATGAATAATAGTAATTTACGCAATTAGTACGTATAGGCAAGTCCACAAAGTTCTCACATTTACAAAAAATAAAATGAAGAACTATATAAAACAATTGACATAATTAAATGTCGTCATAACTTAGACAGAAAATCATTGTAAAGTAAGATAAAAGATATCTTGAGAGTAATGATAGCAATAAAAATAAAAAAAATAATCAAATGGTGGCAGGTATATTTGGATATCTTAGAAGCCAACTTAGCCATTTATTTCCAATTTCCTTAAAAATGTCACTTGGGTCCGTCGCCATCCATTGTATCCGTTTATATCTGGGGGCCTACTCCCTAAGTCCGTCAACGAAGTTAGTCGTCCGTCCGAAAGTAGCCCGAAACGTAGGAGTGAACAAAACAAATGTCAAGTTCATCTTTTCAGACGGGCAAAAACACATCGGTAGTAGGGACAGCTGTCAAATCGTGTTGTCATTCATTCTTAGTTCGGCCCCCAAAATAATCGTATGTCCGTAGGTGATAGGGAGTAGGAAACGCTCGTAACTAAGGCCGAAACCACGGACTTCGTGCTTAAGGAGTAGACCCCTTGGTACAAATCATGCCCCATCGAACCATCATGAAAAACATGTGGTGTGACCGATAGTTCAAGAACTTTTATTGCAGTCTTAGAACTAATTGATTTTTAATGACTGAAACGGAATCCATTTTCAAAATTGATAGTTATTTGTTTGTAATAAAGACTACGATTGCTTATTCGTGTGTAAAACGTACCATCAATACAGTAAACGTGTTTGGATTGGTCGATCGTTAATTTTGATTGCCCGCCGTCCAATCAAATGTTAGAATTACTAAGAATCTGTAATTGTTAGGTCATACGACATAAAATTAAATGGCTATCGATAAAAGTGTATTTTCTAATACCATGATGACGCAGTAAAATGTTAAACTTAGTTATACTGGCTGTCGTAAATTTAACTTTAATTGACTATACTTTACTTAGTTACTGGTAAAGTGTAAGTAGTAAAGTGTTTGTGTGATAAAGTGTGTGTGTGTGTGTTATAAAGTGTGTGTGTGTTTGACTACCACTTTTGCGATGAAACGTAGTCTACAAATGCAGCAAGGCTATGCATCGTTTTAAAACTGGTTCATTAAAATCTCGGTGGCTCAGCCTCTTGATTCAGAAAGTTTCGATATCAGTTGTTAACTAAGTCTGTTTTTATCTCGTTTTGTCTACGATTATCGTAACGAGAGAAAAAGAGATAACAAACTGAATTGTTCGATAACTGACTTATCGAATAGTGTTGAATCTGGGGCCCGATTCTTCTAAAAGAAATCTTGATAAATGACAACCGAACCAAGGCCGAATCGTTCAGAAATATAGTTTACAATTTCTAAAGCTGTCAAATTGTTTGACAAAAAAAACAAGACCAATGATTTTGACACTTTTCGGCAACAATTTTTTCAGTCAAATTGGCGCCTCGGGGGCTGTACAATCGGGGACTTGAAATGTTTACCACCCTAAGGTCTATAATTGCTTGCACATTACTTTTTCATAACAGTCGATATGACATAAAGTTGATATGACATCTTAAACCTTATTGCGCAGTGTGATAAGGAATCGAATTTGAAATCTGATTAACATTTCGAGTCCGCGACCGTTCATAATACAGTATTATGGTATTAAGTGAGAAGGAGAAATAAGAAAAGTTACTTCATGTAAATGAAGTTGTGTGTTCATATGAATGAATGTTTCTTCTTCTTCATAACATTACGTAATAAGTACGGGAGACGATTGTTCTGAGAAAAATAATGGTTGATGGCCTATACAAGGTTAGTTTTAGTATATACGAAACCTGAAACTAGTTTGTTCAGAATCACTAGGAGAATCGATTGACATATTTTTTACACCACATTTTTTTTTGTTTTTTTTATTTCATAAATTTCAGTTTTGTTTCAGTAGGTTTCTACCCATAACAGTTGACGGGAATAGACACCTTGAGGCTTCAAATGGTCCGCTCGGTCAGTTTCCTTGTATTAGACAACCCCTGCATATAGCACAACTCGGGCATTTCACACTTTTTTTGCGAACTTAACGCGACATAAACTAAGGTGTAACTTGGAGATTTACTAAAAAAAACACATATTCAGGCAGTTCTGATGAAAATCTTGTTGGGGTGTCTCGGTTTTCGCATAAAGTAAAAATAACGTTGTAGAAATCATCATCTGATAAAGTGCAATAACTATGCCATGCCGTCGGCTCACCGTGTGAGTAATATGTTACTGAGCAACTTGCCACATCTAGAACAAGAAGCAAACTCCTTGATATATTTTTGACGAAAAATTATTAGATTAAGTTTTTTTATCTCTATACCTTTGAAAAGTATGACTACAGCTATCATATACGTTTCCAAAAAAGACTAGCCTCTATGCAAAATACCTAAAAATCATGCTACGTGTCTATGTACCTACTACCTACGTTTCTGCTCACGTAGAGATTGCAAAGTAACATTATCCAAACAAAGGGTTTTTCGTAAGTTTTGGCGCGGATATGGAAGCGGGATATAAAGATCAACCCACAAACAAAAAACCCCTTTTTTTGCTATAGCAAAGATGCACAAAGAAATGAAAATTACGTACACATACGTCAACACAATTAATGTAGCCAATGGTCAGTGATATGTTAAAGACAAATCTGCATTCAATTCTGTTTAACCCCTTACTAATAAACAGTGAATAAAGTTATAACAAGCTTACACCTAACTTACAAAAATGTATGGTTACACTGATGTTATCCAGCGTTAAAACTAAGTTTGAATGATGGGTATTTTAATTATAAACCATGTTTAAAAAACCTATAAAACTAATGAATAAGGTAATTGAACAAAATTCAAATGATAATGTCCTTTGTTGAGAATGTGTGGGGTTAGGTAATCGTTTACATCATTGATTGTTTCACTATAAAACATAATAACAATACGCATTGACACATCGCTGGACTACTGTTTATAAATATTTACTATACTGATTGACGTTCTATTGTAATTGTAGTAATAGAAATTTACGAGCTAGTACTGGAGACGGTCGTTGTAAAATCTTGAGACGAGAGTAGCAGCGCGTATGATATTTTCTTCTAGAAAATACTTTTACCATACCAAGATTTTTTTTCGAACTGCAGTGCAATTCTGTTAGAATCTCACCTCGATCGCTACTGTCAATTAGACACTTGTCGTGACACAGCGTGGATAACAAAACTACGCGTTATTGATTATACTGTTGATTATCTGTGTGTTATTTGTTTCTATTATCCATACTGTGACATTATGGATATCGAGCTAACCGTCGATATTGAGGTGGATTTCTTACAGAATGACACTACAGTTGTCAAGATCTAGGTAGATTGTTTAGTTCAGGTGAAGTAGATGATGGATTTAACTGTTTAGTTGAGTCAAAAGTTATTTTAAGCCGATTGCTTGAGAGATAGGTAGCAAATAAATTATGGTGGACCGATGACTTGGTCAAAGTCGTGGGAATCCGCTGGATGCGAGAATCACAGGACCGGTCGATGTGGCGATGCTTGGGGGAGGAATATGTCCAGCAGAGGACGTCTTTTGGCTGTATGATGATGATGATGAACTAAATTATTGTTCGGCCACAAAATTGAGTGAGTGAGCGTAAATGCTTGTTCATTAAATTCTTGTGCTTTCTCGCTGTTACTAGATCCAATGTTTCAATCAATTAGGAGTAACAGTTTGTTTGTCATCCCATTGTCTAACTGTATGCTTAAATAAGGTGTTTCTTTAAGTTGACGCTTATAAATTGCATCGTATACACGGTTAATATCTTCTATTATGGTGATATTACACGGTTCACTTCTGCTTTTCAATTTGGATGAAGCAACCAAATTGAACCATGTAAACATAACATTCATTCAATATCATTGATCAATAGCATATGCTTTCATGTTTGCACCTTTCAACCAAAGTGAATCAATTTGGTAGGACCGTGTAATATCACCAGTAGCATTATGTTTTCTTTCATTTCAAAAACTTGGATAAACATTATAATTGTTATTGCATGATCAGATTTTTCTCTAGTTCTTCTTTGGTCGGTTACTCGATTACAAGATATTCAAAATCCTTCCTTTTTCCTTATAAAATGCGGTAGATAAAACAATGATTTTCCTACTCAAAAGAATACAAGCAAGTTCTCGACAGTATAAGTTGTTTCGCGCTGCGCTTCTGACACAGTGGCTGTGTTTACTAGGAAGCTGACACAATCTGTGGCCTCTATGCATACGGTTAACCACAATATCGTACGTGTTGGAACCGCTACTAACAGTTCTCGTTCGAAATTCGAATTAGATTTCAAATTATTTTAAAGAATACGTCCGTTTGGTGTGTTGGTGATGGCTAAAATGATTTTCCTCGTTTGAAATCCGAATTAGATTTCAAATTTTTATAAAGAATATGGCCGTTTCGTATGTTGATGGTGGCTGAAAACGATTTTTGTGTCAAGATTTTGCAAAATCATTGCGATCATATTGTGTGGTTAGTATTATGAATAAACAGTGTTCATTCAAATATAGGAAAAATAAAATCAGCCACAGAATTTTACGAGGTTTAAACTTCTTTATTGTTTTTACATTGCAACTGTGAATGAGGTTCTAAAATTGGAACTTTGCGATCCTGCTTTCGCAATAGAGACCAACTGAGTCAAAATTTTAATTAAAATAAATGTTTAAATCACGTACCATAACAGATGCGAAAAATTACTCAAAGAGAGATTGTGACACACTACGAAAAAAATTACTTAATCTATTTATTTGTATGTGTAGTACAAGTAAATATAATGGTTGTAGATTTTAGACTCGTTTCAGCTTTCACCAAACTTACAAAATATATTGAAAAAACACTGTAACCTACATAAATGAGACACCAATAATTACGGTAAGTAGTAGGGGCTGCTGGCAAAGCCACTTTCATAGCGGCAATAAAAAGTTTTCATTGGCCCCAGTCAACTCCGACGGAGGTTTAACTTAAACTTAAGTTTATCTCGGTTTTATGACCAAACGGTATAAACATGCAGGTGTGTTGCAAAATCCAGATGTTTCTATGAAAAAATCTAAATAAAAGTCAGTGAAAAAGTTACTACGTAAATTTTGTGTCATCTAAATCGTAAAATGTTGGCTTATAAGCCCGTCACACACGTAGCTATTATACAGGGTGGAATCGTTAAGTGTCAACAGGCGATTATTCCGACAATTTAGGAAATATTTCAAAACTTAAGGCTAATAACAAAACTAGGTTGACTACTTACTAAAATAACATAAATATTTTTGGAAAAATAACCGCCATATATCGAGAATTTTGATTTTACCTACTTCCATACATTTTGTATGACATTTTTGTTCATGAGATGTTCAAGGAGCTTATATTTTTTTCGCATTTAATTTTCGAGCTGAATTGATTACTGAATGACAGGATTGATAACTCAATTAAAACAATGGATAATATTTCTTTTTTGTACTTATTGACAAAGTCTGCAACATTTTTTATTTAAAATTTTAATCAAATGAACTGGCTGAAAACAAAAAATAACAAGTTCCAAATTCTTTTTTTTTTCTTCTTATTGATTCATAATTTAACTATTAAAAAATACACCTAATGCTTATTCTGTTAAGGCGTAGGCAGAGGTGTTCTGTTATACAGCCACAAGTTCGTCATGAGGATTTTTAGCACCATGTTGTTTATTGTAACACCATGTGTACCTACCCATATTACGCAAATAAAGAACATTGAATTGAATTGAGTAATAAGGAACATTTTGATTAAACTATTAGTATTTTTTTTAGTTAAACAAACTGGTTGCAATATTAATATTATTTATTAGACGTGAAAATAATAAGCTATCGCATTATGTAGGCAATCGAGAACTACAAAATTGACTGTTTCCTGTTCGAAATCCCAGGATAGATTTAGGTATTTTGGTAGTGGTCAGGAAGTTGTATGTAAGTATGAAGTTTCATCACACAGATGACGAAGATAGAGCGAAGTCGAGTAAGTCTACCTTCATCGCCGTATTGGATTGTAAGGAAGAGAGAGATTACATTGGTACGATTGGTATGATCAGTTGAAAGAAATTCTCATACTAAATGTATGGAGGGAGCGAAAGACAAAATTTTCGATATCTGGTTTTTCTTTTTCCTAAAGTTATTTATATTATTTTACTCTCCATGTAGCCTAGTTTTGATATTAGCCTTAACTTTTTAAATATCTCTTAAATTGACGAAAAAATCGTCTGTTGACACTTAACGGTTTTTTTTTGGGCTGGCAACATCTGCCAAGTGACATGTCAAATAATTGTTCCGTATTTTAAATATTAATATTTTAGAAAATAAGTATTATTAGTGTGTAATTGTATAGTAAAAGTTAAGAAGACACGACAAATATCCAGGATTATTGTTTTCCGGCAACTATCTAAAGAACAAAACACTATTTGGTTGTTCACCGGTGCCGGTAACCTGTCAACAGACAAAGTTCAAATTCTTGGATTTAAAAGGGGAGTATTGTTTACTTTATTCCTCGTTAATAGCACACGATCTCCATTTAGACCCTGTAACACAACTCGTTGGGTCCTAGCAAGGTTCTTTCGCTAATTTGGCACTGTTTACAACTTGTTTTGTTCACAAGTTGGAAAACAGCTGTTAAGATTAACTAACGAAACACTGCTTCTCGAATAGTATATAGCTTACCTATTCTAATCGTCAATACTGTTCTTTTGTATTGTTTTACCATCCCACATAAGAACTAAGAAATACTTGATTATCAGGATAAATTAAATTAGGAACTTACCCACAAAAAAAAAAAAGTGTGTGTAAAAATAGGCATAGTAACAATTACTCATCAAGTAATTCCTACTTATAACTATAATAACAGCCCCCTCATTCCCTATTATAGCTATCCTGTGTCCTTTTTTTCCACTTCCCTGTTTTATTGTCTAATTGATCTGTTCTCACTGTTTCTTTCATTCCACTTCCAGTAAACCAGTCCTGACAATATGCCTATGCTGACTCGTAAGGCTACTGCCCAGGAGATGGAGCACAAATTGAATATGGCCCTCAAGCAATTGAAAGAATCTAAAGGCCAATGTCAACAACTCCTTCAGGAGAGAGAAGAAAGTGAGGAGGAAGTTAAAAACATTGTTGACAAAAACTCAAGCCTAAAACGAGAGCTAGTAGACTTGCATCAGCAATACCAGGATGTCACCGATGAGCGGGACAAACTTCAGGTGTTGACGGATGGTTTCTCTCATTGTAGTAACTTCTATGAGGAGGCGTTATGTAAAATTAGGGACCTTGAACAGGCATTACTTCATGCAAATCTAGAAATTTCTAACTTTCAGAGAGAAAAGGAATGTACTCAGACGGTTGCAACTACAGTTTTATATAACGAATTAATAATTAGTAAGTCTGACTCCAATTCAGGGAATTCCCTATTAACAATTGACCTTACTGAACCAGATTGTCTAACAGATCATAATTGTATTCATAGAGTAAGTCATAACAAAATTAAGAAGTATATTAAACTTAATAAATTAATTCAAAAGTGTAATAGGTTAAAGAAACAACAAAAACGCTTTTCCAAACAAATACAATTCAGGAAAGAGCGTGTTTCATTGATTAATAAGTTAAATAATTATCAAATTAAATTGGAGGACAGTGAAAACATCTATGAAATAGACACTCAGCGCTTACAATCAGATATAAACATATTAGAGGACTCACTCAATTCCCTGTACAGTAAATATGTGAGTTCACAAAAACAAATCGACGAACACATCCTTGCTGCAAATAAGTTAGTTGATATGTGTAACGCAGACCGAGTGGACTCACTGACACTCAACAACACTCCGTGTACTTGCTTGGCTGCCTCAAACCATAACGCTTACTCACCCCAGGTAACAGAAAGCCCATCCCAGAGTGAGTGTAAATCTCTAGATTGTAGCACTTCTATAGAAAAACCCGATGCTGTTCTGGATTCACCGCAAGTTGTGGAGATGATTACCAGTTCCACTTCATGCAGTAGTTCACTTGGTTATAACTCCTTAATGTTTTCAGATAGCATAGGGAAAGGTTTTGGGGAATTACTAAGTAACAGTCTGAGTCATTCTACACAAAACTATTGCATGCCTGGGACCACTTATAAACAAATAATAGCATCTGTAATGAAGAATAAATATAATCCTTATACAGATATTACAGTATTTTTAGGTAATAGTTTAAATGTTAAAAAAAGGGACATCACAGACAGTGTTACTCAAATGTTAACCCTAAATTGTCGCAAAATTATATTGTGTGCTTTTCCATACTTGGACCATTTGTCATACACACAGAATAATTATATACATATGCTAAACAAGCATATACATTTCTTAGTGAGTCACTACTCTGACACATTTACATATTTTGACACCAACAGTTTTGTTGATAGCTTGAAATTGACTAGGGATACTGTGTACCTGCCTCTTAGATCTAGACGTCAGATAGCTACTCTGTTAGCTTACAATATTAACTCAGTCATAAGTAGTATGACGAAGTCTTCCTTTATTACCACTGTATTTAGTAATAGTACTAATGATAAGGTGGTTAGCCAGAACCATTTAAACTAAGTAGTTCGACAACAGAGAAGCATAGTCATTGTTTAATATTGTCACATCAAAACATAAATCGCTTCTCTGGCAAAATCTTAGATGTTGAATTATTTACTGAGAAATTTAATGTAGATATTTTATGCCTTACAGAAACATGGCTGAAGGCGGATAGAATGTTATTTAATGTAAATAATTTCAAAGTAGCCAGTTCGTTCCAGAGAGAGTCAGCAGCAGGTGGGGGAACTTTAATCATGTTCAAAAACCACCTGAAATGTAAAGAGCGACCAGATGTTCGTGACCTCTCTGTCGAACGAGTATGTGAGCTCGCGTGTGCAGAAACGGAGGAGTATGTGATTTTATGTGTCTATAGACCTCCTTCCTCTAGTACTTCCCAATTCCTCCTTACGATGGAGGATGCACTTAGGAAAATTAAAATAAATAAAAAGATATTGGTTTGTGGGGATTTTAATATTGACATCTTGATAGATAGCACAGATAGGCAAAATCTTTTATCCTTATTTAAATCTTTTAATCTAAAACATATGTTCTCTGAGCCGACTAGAATCACACCTACGTCGGCCACTTGTATAGATAATATTATGACCAACTTTAAAATATTACAGAAGAGTCTTATTAGTGGCATTCGTTCAGATCACAAGTGCCAGATAGTTAAAATAAATTGCAAAAAAATAGAAAGTCCAAAAATTATACAATGTAGAACACTAACCAAAAATAGCCTAGAAAAATTCAGTAAAAATCTAGAATCACAATTAATTACCCTGAAGCCTCAAAATGACAATCCTAATGATATGTATCGCACCCTATTTGATGCTATAAGTTCTGAATTTAATAAAACTTGCCAAGTAAAAAAAGTAACTTTAAAACGTAAAATCCTGTTTAGTGCCTGGGCTACCGAGGGTATAAGACGTAGCAGGGATGTCTTATACGAGTTATATGACAAAAAGTCATATACATCCCATAATGATTTTCATAATTACGTCAGAACTTACTCAAAAATATTTAAAAAAGTCTGCATGCAAGCAAAGGCTGCCTATATTAGTAATCAAATAAAAAAGGCAAATAATAAAATTAAAACAACGTGGAAAATAATAAATACAGAAACGGGTAGTAGTAGATCAACGGACAACACAATTAATTTAAAAATAGACGATAAATTAGTGTCAGATAAAACTGAAGTCGCTAATTTCTTTGAAAAATTCTTTACGAACATACCTATAGAGACTACTAAATGTCTTCCATCGTCTCCTTTAGCAGCTGAAACTCTTTTGAAACAAAATGTTAATTTACATGTACCTAATGTACCTACTTTTGAATTCAGTTCTGTTACTCCCACTGATATAATTAAAGCGTTTAAAACTATAGCAGTAAAGAAAACGGAGGACTTATGGGGATTGTCAGTAAAAGCCATCGAATCAATTATCGTTAATATCGCGCCCATCTTGGCAGCGATCTTTAATACTTGCATAACGGATGGCATTTTCCCCGATCTCATGAAATCAAGCAAAATTGTACCCGTCTTTAAAACAGGCTGCCTAAATAACGCATCTAATTATAGGCCAATATCTGTACTACCAGCCTTGAGTAAAATCTTTGAAAAATTAATATTAAATCAAATGTTAGCACATTTCAACAAAAACGCGATATTACACGTCAAACAGTTTGGATTTACGAAGGGACGATCTACGGAAGACGCCGGTTCCACTCTAATCAAAACAGTACTGGGAGCTTGGGAAGAGGCACACGATGCTATCGGGGTATTCTGTGATCTCTCTAAAGCATTTGACTGCGTCGACCACCGCACGCTAATTCTGAAACTAAAGTACTATGGAATTCGGGATAGATCTATTGATCTTGTAAATTCATACTTGTCGAATCGGGAACAAAGAGTGGCTATTGATAAAGCCACTTCTGCAGGCTCACTAGTTAAAATGGGAGTACCTCAGGGATCGATTCTGGGCCCATTTCTGTTTCTTGTTTATATAAATGACCTTCCACACACCATAAATGATAAAATGTGTAACATAGTCCTATTTGCTGACGACACATCACTTATATTTAAAGTAAATAGGAAAGATAGGGATCTTGTAGAACCCAATCATACTCTTAATTTGATATCTAATTGGTTTTCTACTAATAATCTTCTTTTAAATGCAAAAAAAACCAAATGTATTAGGTTTTCTACACTAAATGTATCGCATGTAGGTGCAAATGTAAAACTTGATGATAAAGTCTTAGATCTGGTTCCCTCAACGACCTTTCTGGGTGTAACAGTAGACTCTAAACTGCAATGGGGGCCCCATATACAGGCACTTGCAAGTAAACTGAGTTCTGCTGCTTATGCCGTTAGGAAAATACGACAGATGACAGATGTGCCTACGGCTAGGTTAGTGTATTTTGCTTACTTTCACAGCATTATGTCCTATGGCATTTTACTGTGGGGATCGGCTGCTGATGTTGAAACTATTTTTATATTACAGAAAAGAGCAGTCCGAGCTATTTATAATCTAGGCTGCCGTGAGTCGCTCCGGGAAATATTCAAAGAGATAAATATACTAACCTTACCATCCTTATATATATTTAGTAACATTATGTACATTCGGAAAAACATTGCCCAGTATAATAAGAAGAGTGACAACCACAACCTTAATACTCGCAATAAGGACAAGCTTGCAGTACCTGGTTTTAGACTTAGAAAAACCAGTAAGTCGTTTATGGGAAACAGTGTTAGATGCTACAATAAAATTCCACTAAGTGTCACTGATTTACCAGATACAAAGTTTAAATTATATATCAAACGCGTACTAATGTCTAAAGCATATTATAGCCTTAATCAGTACATCGAAGATAAAGATGTCTGGCATACGATTCCTTCCTGCACACTGCGACCCTCTGGCACCGTCTAACTGAACAAACGGATATTATTCAAATGCTTACTTATTGTAATTATTTTTTATTTTATTGACTCAATAAGTATGTCATTTTATCTTAGTTTTTTTATTCTAATGTTTCCAATTTTGATTGTTTTTTTTTTCTTGACATTTAATTTATTTATTGCGAATATTTGGTTATATTAGTTTGACATTGAATCGCAATTATTAATGTTATTCTATTATTATTTCTACAAAAGGCTGTAAAATGTGAGGACCATGCAGCGTATAGTGTTACAATTTCATTATTAATATTTGGCTGCCTATTGTCTATCGGTATGAGTCTGTCATGCTCACTAAAATGTCTCGCTGATGGTGGCGTTGTGCATCGGGTCGTTGAGTTCCCTGCAACATGGTTGAGCTGAGCGACGCCGATGCATGCGTCATGCTCGTGAACGGGTGCTGTCTGTTGGGACTGGTCAGCTCGTAACTGATATGGCAATCATTTTAAAAGGCTAACTTTCTCATTGCTTTTCATGTTGTTAACTGCATGTACATTATTCTGCATTGTTCTCACATTACTACAATGAAAATTGTCAAACCATTTACTTTTTTTAAAAGAGTGTCTATGGAGTTTCTTGCCGGTTCTTCTCCAAAGGACCTACTACTTGGAACCGAGCCCCTAGTGTTGACCTTTTGAAAGCACCAGGGATCTGGTCTACTTGAAATAAAAACTATTTGACTTTGACTTTGACTTTGACTTTGACTTTGAACGATTCCACCCTGTATATATATTAATATGCCAAAATGTATTGCGCTTTTAGTATAGGTTTCAAAGATATATATTATAGCTGCGTGTATGGTCATTCAAAGATTACTATAGAAAATATATCGTAATGTCTAGCTATAACTTATATTAATATATATTATAGCTACGTGTGTGACGGGCTATAATATAATAAATAGGTGTTGCATTACAATATTAAAATAGCGATAACGTTAAATACAATATTTATTTCCAATGAATGTAATGATTGAAGAAGTTTTCATATAAGGAAGCAATTTAAATTATTTTAATGTTAATTCTGGTACGTACTACTACCTAAATATTATTTAGTATTTCAACCTCAGTTTTATTCACCTAGACGCGGCGCGTTTTGATTTATTTAAATTTATTTCACGATCTTTTTTTATTTTTTGTCACTTTGACACCGAAGTAGTGGAAAAGATTGTCGGAAAACTGACATTAGCTAAGCGATATCACAACATTAAGACCGGCTGTACATTATAAGAAATATCTATCGGAAAATTTCTGACGCAGAACTCTGCCCATACATTTTCTACTAAACCCCGCACACTGACAGAATTTGCCGGATCCGGTAGCCTCGCTTCAGAAATTTTGTGACAGAAATTTCTATAATGTGTGGCCGGGCTTAATCAAGTACTATTTATTGACCGCCCGGCGCCTACACACGCCCCCCCCCCCCCTCCCTCCGCAAAAATGACATACTTTTTTGCATTGAAAAAGAACGTCTAAAGTCCCAAATGATAACTTACGATTCAACAGTTAACTGAACGCACTATAATCTGAGAGAGGCCTTTTTTGGTCTTGTAAGTTGTAAGATTTCAATCACCATTTTGTCGATGCCATGTTTGCGATGCTGCAAGAACAAACAACAATACTTATTTCATTACATTCTTTTATCATTTTTAGGGTTCCGTACCCAAAGGGTAAAACGGGGCCCTATTACTAAGACTCCGCTGTCCGTCCGTCTGTCACCAGGCTGTATCTCATGAACCGTGATATTTAGACAGTTGAAATTTTCACAGATGATATATATGTGTTGCCGCTGTATCAACAAATACTAAAAAACAGAATAGATAATGGTACGGAACCCTTCGTGCGCGAGTCCGACTCGCACTTGGCCGGTTTTTTATATTTGCATACGAAACCAATTTAAAGAAATCATTGCGTAAAACTGACTATAAATAATAAATAGCGGGTGCATAAAATATAATGCAATTTATTTAATTTCCATTGTTCCCTTTTATTGTGTCGCGTATAACTTTATAACTAAATTACTATACAGGGTGTAAAAAGACCCATCACGTAGCCGAAATCTACGCACTCTGTACATCAAACTAAATTACATTGACCAAAAATAATTGCTGGGAAACGACTTTTATTTCTTGGCATGGAAAAAAACGCTTTATTTGTAGCGCGCAAATTATGGTTGTGGCGATGCCGCGCGTTTGCATGCGTGCAGCGGCCACACAGCCGAGCCAAGGCGTCCGTGTGCGTTTGAAATTCATTGCGTTTTTGTAACTTCAAATGCGTAATTTGTTAGGAAAAATTGAAATTTTTGATAATGTTTGTATGGCAGAAAGTTTAGTATTATGACTTGGAAATCGATTTTGGAAAAAACTAAAAAAAAAATGTGTACTTTGACCTTCAATATCTCCAAAACCAATGATTTCCCAGGTATGGTTTGTTCGAAAAAAATGATCCCAATGATGGGTAGAATACGTGGTTTTCGTTATCGTTAAGGGTCTTTTTACACCCGATATTTTAAGTTAGTTTTTACTTGAACTGACATAATAATGTAGTTATCTGTTATCAAATTGTTGTATTGTTGTTGTACGATTATGCTTTTTGTGTAATATCAAGTAACATGACATTCATTTTAGTTGAGCATTGTTCATAGTTAGTTTTTGTGTAATTCTCATGCTGTAAACAATGACATTTTATACCATAAATGTTGTTACTTCATAGAACATGGCGTTTAAAAGTCGATCCTGTTTTATTATCACTATTATCTCTAAGGGGCCGTTCAAGTATTACGTAAGCACTATAGGGGGGTGGGGGGGTTTTTGTTTTGCTTATTTTGGATGACATGGGGGGTAGGGGAGTCTAGATGATGATTACGTCATCGGTAGTTATTTACTTTTTACACGAATGACAACCCTCACATTGTCTATGCTTGAAAAGTTTGTTATGTTCGTAAGATCATAATATTTTTGTCCCTTACTCTATGTTGAATACTGTTTCAGTAAAATCTTATCTCTATCCTAAACCTATTTTCTTATTTTTTAAATTCTAATTATAACATTATAAATATAATATAAAAAAAATACATTTATAATTGAAAAATGTTTACGTAAGCATGGGGGGAGGAGGTAAGAGCTTTGCTTACTTTTGCTGACAACGGGATGGGGGGGTAAATAATTGTAACAAATCTGCTTACGTAATATTTGAACGGCCCCTAATGAGCAAGACGACGATACGGAAAAAGAACAATTGTCCGGGGTACCAATTCGACCCTCAATCGGTTTTTGTCTACAAAAACTATCAAAATGATTGGTTTTGTTTTGGTTTCTGTGTCAAACAATTTGACAGCTTTTGAAATTGAAAACTGTCTGAATGAACGGATCGGTCTTGTCTCGGTTGCGATTTATCAAGATTTATCTTAGGAGAATTCGGTCTCTGTTTTTGAATTATCACTTTTGGCCGACACTCATTTTGATACCTCTTTTTGTATACAAGGTTAGTCAGAAAGGGGGTACTAATCCGAAAGGGTGTTAAAGTACATAATTATAATAATGAATAACTTTTGTTCTACAACTTTTCCCAAAAGTCAATAGTTTAAGAGAAACAGTTGTACAAAAATCTCAAAAAAAAATCTCAAAAATCTATCTGTCCCCAGTTATGATCAGCTGTGTTAACATTTTAGGTCATATTTGGGGTCAGGAATTAGAAGCACCATTTTCTGAATTTGTAACTAAAGCAGGGATGAAGAATTTTTGAAAAAACTAAAATAAAAATCATTTTATTGGGATTTTTTTTATTGAATTTTAACACTTGCTTCCAAACAGTCATCAGCGATACTATGTATAAGTGGGCTTCGGATTAGTACCCCCTTTCCGACTAACCTTGTATAATATAATTGGCTGTAGGTAATGTTTTCTTGATTTTATTCTTCTTAACGTTTTCCGGTATAAGGACAGACGTTGCTCAGTCATTGCAGTTACACACTATTTGTCGTAAACTCGTTTACATTGTTATTTCTTTATTCTCCATTGGATCCTCAACTTTGTCTTTGGGGATCATCTGATTTTCACAGTAAAATGTTTAACTTCTCTTTACCGTTTGGTCTCTTTTCATCTACGAAGATCTTGGAACAACATACCACCCTCGTTTTAATCGGGAATTACAGTACACTATTAATTGATTGGAATTTCATTACTCATACTCGGAAAGTAGGTCTGAAGTTGCCTTAGGAGCGGGTTGAAAGCAATGACGTTATATTATCATTGGTTGAAAGTAATACTTTTCAACCCTAGGGCGAATCGTTTTCAACTGACAGCTGTCAAATTATTAAAAAAAAACTAGTTCCATTTTCACATTTCTATTGAACCATGTTCCAACTTTATATACAGCCTCTCAATTACATCGCGATGTAAAATTGTAATAACATAAAGTTAAGTATTAATTAAAGTTTTTTTTTTAATGTCTTAATTATAATTTTGTTTCAACTGTTTCTTTAAAATAACATAGATTTGGGCAAAATATTTACCATTTTTTCAATCATGAAAATGAAAAATAATGGCTGAATAGAAGGACGGCCACAGAAAAAAAAAAAACAATAGGCGGGAAACCGGCAATCCGATCATTAATTTTTTCTTTAGCTAATTCATGTTTTTATTTTTACTTTCCTTGTATTCGTAATGAAAAGCACAGTGTTTACCTCGGGTTAAAGACCTATTTAGTCCCTCGAACTATTGGCGCCAAACCCCGTCTCGGCACTAAATAAGTTACTTTCACCCCTAGGGTAACAATGTACTATTCTTAATCAATTCAAGAAAGTATGAGAATAGTGGTCTGAGTAAAGACCATTTTATTTTGAAACAGAAGAAACATATCAATTATTTCATTATTTCCATCCTACAAGTTCGACCAACGTCAGATTCGAAGGTCAAATTTGAAGTTTGCATAAAAGCACAAAATAAATGTGTACAGAAGTTGCACGACTTTGCTTTTTATCTAAACATCGCGCACGCGTGATATAATGAAACTATACGCCATGTATTGAAGTAATTGTTGACATTACTCCTAGTATTTTGACAGCTGTCAAAACCGACCTATTAGATTGACACAACTGTAGAAGGTTTCAATAACTTTATATACTTTGACACTAACTGCACATAAGGTAGAGTAAAACTGTAGAAAAATAATCGTTAGTGCACGGTCATCCATTTATCAGTAGATACCTCGCGCGAAGGCGTGTCGCCATCATGGACGATTATGTAGGGAAACGAGAAACAAATATAAAACAAACCCCATTTTATGTATCGCAGACTCTACTACATTGTAATAAGGTCCGTATTTGGAAATCTAGAACGCAAAGCTAAGTTGGTCGTGGTAATGTTACTGCGCAAACGGGTGGAGCGTGGCGACTTGACAGAACGTATTATATTATTCAGCCTTTGCATGTTATGTTACTCGTTGTTTATGGTTAGGCACATCATTAGCTGTGGTTACCATTGATAAAAGTCTAAATTATCAATGGTGGTTACAAAAGTATTTGTTTTGTAATAGTTATTCAAAATTATTTTGTTTTTAGTTATTGTTGGAATGCTTCGTTGGTCTAGTGGTCGCATGCACGACTGCTGGTCCTGGGTTCGATCCCCAGGTCGGGCAAAGTCTTATTGGGTTTTTCCATGTGAAATTTCTCAGTAGCAGCCTGGAGTCTGGATTTGTGCCGGGTTGCTGGCAATAGGCTCGCTCCCTATTACCACAGTTTAAATTGTTAAACTGTGCTATTACATAGGGCTTAAACATAACGGCGAAATGAGGATGTACTATACACCTCTGCCCAACCCTTCGGGGAATACAGGCGTGATGGTATGTTGTACTGTAAAAATGGTGCGTCTCCTCATGTACAATACGGCCGACGTATCTTGGCGAGTCTGAAGTTAGTTGTTTGGCTGCGCAATGAATCTTTTAGAAACAAAATTGTCTACTGCGCAGCTAATCAGCTAACTCCAGACTCGCCAAGATACGTCGGCCGTATTGTACGCTTTGTACTTAGATGTTATACTTCGACTGAGATAGAAAAGAGGTTTATATCAACAACTAACTTCAGGGTGCCGCATTTCCGCTACATGTGTGCGTAATTCCGTAACAAAGAAAATGTTACCCTGAATACGCCAAAGGAAGTTTTTTTTTTCTTTGTATTTGTCTATATCATGCATTTGTTTGAATAAACGCTTTGTTTGAAGTTGTTAAATTGAACTAGTAATGTAAGAGTAATTTACAATATTCATTATTAACTTAGAATTCTTGACTTTCGATATGCTGCTCATTATTATTACAGTAGCTGTCAGTAATGATAATTTCCGACAAATAAAAGCCCGTAAAACGCCAAACATGCCAATTATTTACTCATTTCCATTTTGTAGACCAACAGCATGGTAACGACAGAGTAGGCGTTTCTAACTAATTGCATGAAGCAAATAATAAGGTTCCACGCTTTAAAAAAATAGTAACAAAATGCTTGGACATACAGAGTTCTACAAACGCAAACAGACAAAAAGCATCACAAAAAAAACATCTTGTCCATATTTTTGTATTATAACTTTCGTGACGTGACACATTCATATTTATGATTAGTTACGGTTTATTCACGTGAATTATTCGGGATTACCCGACTAGTTTCGGATCCACGTTCGACTCGCGATCTCGCCTCGTGTTCAGCTCTTGATTAAGGGGTCCGAAACTAGTCGGGCCATCCCGAAAAATTCACGTGACTTATCCGCAACTAATAATAAATAGGTATAGCCAACAATAGCGTGCCAGAAAAAAAACTAATTTCACAGACATTTATAACTGTTTCGTGCTAAAACTGTTTAATTTAACACCGCAGATAAACAATTGCTCATGCAGAATGGGCCATAATTATGCCAAAGAATCTCATTATGAATTTTTATTGCCGTATAAACGTGACGGAAAATTAATATTCAGTTTTAATTTTTTAATTACTGCCGCCATCTTGAAGCGGCGTCCGTCACGCGTCACGCCTCTTTTTACAGCTGTTTAACGAATTGTTTAACAATGTGGGTTCGTGGTTTTGTTATTAAAAAATATAGGTAGGTATCTACTTTACGATTTAGCCCGGTTGCACATATTTCGAAAATTTCTAACGCGCGACTCTGTTCATACATTTTGTATTGCCATAATCGTCACGCTTGGCAGGTGGGTTGGCGATCGCAGTATGATTGTTAAAGTGCTCATAGAACGCTGCTGCCCATCCTTTAGCGAATCGCTTAGTCGCCTTTTACGACACCCATGGGAAGAGATGAGGTAGTGGTATTCTTTACACCTCCGGCAAAACACTGAACAATATCGTAACGTAACGTATCAAGTAAGATACTTGATAGGAACTTGCTGAAAACACTAAAGGCTGGAAAAACTACGTTAGAGATGCTCGCATCTCACGAGCAAGCATTGTTTGTAATCTGCCCCCTGATTCAGAACTATTCGATTAGTCAGTTGTCGAAAGATTCTGTAAGCTATCTCTTTTTCTCTCGTTACGAGAATCGTATACGGAACGAGATAACAAACCGCATCGGATGACAACTGCTTATCGAAAAGGTTCAGGGGGCTTGAAAATCGACCTACGAAGTTTCCAATCACGAAAAGTTTCGGTCCGACGATCTATTCGATTTTGTCTTTCGTTCACTTTACTTCCAAATATTAATTGACATCTAGTTGTTCATTGTTTGACAATACTTTAATCGTATATTTATAAGTTCGATCCGAAACTTCGACCTAATTCCGGAGTAGGCTCCCTTCTACCCCCGGTTGAACGATAAGCGCGCCAGAAGACTATCACTATTACCACATTCTACAGAGTTTGTTCGTTTGTGCCTTTATTAATTTAAGTATTTAAAACATCCCTGCATCCCACATAAGATACGCACAATTATATACAACTCACTCGTCAGGCCGCATATCGAATACCTAATTGAAATTTGGGGATGTGCTGCTAAATGTCATGTAAATGAAATACAAATCATACAAAATAAAATAATTAAAATACTCTACAACTTTGACTATCTAACACCTACTAAGGAAATCTACGCTAAAACAAAAATACTCAATATTAATCAGTTATACACTCTCAAAACATGCACATTAATAAAAAAAATCATGACACACGAAACATACTCACAACTAAAATTTGAAAAAAGGCACACACGTACAATACCAGACAACGCAATAAACTACAACTACCTCACCCTAGAACCAACTATGGGAAGAAAAATATATTATTTGAAGGTGCCCAAATGTATAATAAATTACCAAATAGCATTGTAAACAACAATAACCTGAATATTTTTAAAAAGAAATTAGAAGAACACATTAAAAATACAATGTAGTAAATACTTACATTAGTTTTAAGCTACCTAGCTCATTACGATCTTTTCGACGGGTCCTACGTATACTAGTGCAAGTGCAAAATCCCAATTTTTCAGGAGAGCGGTATAAAGGTTCTAAAGATTTTAAATTTGACGTAAATTAAAAGAAATATTTGAAATTTTCAAATGGTGAGGTATGGTCCATTCCAAAACTTCAAATATTTCTATTGATTTATGTCAAAGTTAAAGGCTTTCGAACTTTTAAACCGCTCTCCTGTAAAGTTGTGTTTTTGCACTTATACTAGTATACGTAGGACCCGTCGTTTTAGCCTTTATATAGAATGTTTGTATTGTTCTCAATATAAGTGAACTGTATTTATTCTTTTTGAGAAAATTTATGTCTTTAAACCGAAACATTGCCTAATACACATAAAGGATACCCCAAAACGTGTAGTAGGCCACTTTACAATATTAGAGTGGACTTGAAAATACACAACATCTGTAGAATTGTATAGCCTTGTTCTGAAAAATATTCACCTCTGTTTCCTGAGTGTCTTAACACAAACTGCCTTACCACAAGTTCAAATTAAACAGGGCTTAAACCAATTTCAGGAAGCAGGGACCTTCTGTCATCTATCTGCTAGGTTAAGCTACATTAGCCTTGAACCGGGATCACAATGCTCTCGAGTCTCTTATCATCCATCATATCATTATCCATCATAATCAGACCATTATTGACAATGTTGGGCTTGTTCTCAGAATTAAAAGGATTTAGGTCTAAGTGCATCACGTTGACCTAATGCGGATTGGTGGAATACATCGAGAACTTTTTGGAGTTTTCAGGTGTGCAGGTTTCCCTCTCAATGTTTTTTCTTCACCGTTAACGCAAGTCATAATCAAATTCTAAACCGCACAAGAATATGAATATTGAGGTACGGGGCGAAATCAAACTTGCACCTTGTGTACAAATAGTTATCAATATACCGTGCCTACATAGGATTAGTTACGGTTTATTCACGTGCATTTTTCGGGATTGCCCGACTAGTTTCGCACACAAATGGAGCCCTTAATCACAGTGTATCTACTTACTACATACAGTGGGTCAACGCCCATACATTTGACAGGTCCTATGAAATGTCAAAATTATGTAGGGGCGGAGGTTATGTCCCAAGTATGCAGTATGGCTACTCGGGACATAACCTCCGCCCCCTTCACCCCGCAACCCCCCGCACGATTGCTCTGCGACAATGGTCTACGTTGACCGACTGTAAGGAGTAAGATATAGGCAGACTGTGCCTTAATCATGAGCTGAACGGCGCGGCAAGGTCGCGAGTCGAACATGAGTAAACCGTAACTAATCATATAATTAATGTATCTCACGAAAGTTAAAACACATGCCACGCCATGCCTAGTTTAGGACTCAAAACTAAATAAAGGTTTTTAAGAGGCCTTCTACAAACTCTTCGATGCATCTATAATGAATATTCTTGCTCAGTATAAAAATAATCGTTCGTTATAAACAGTACTCGCTCATAAATCAGTTTGAAGGCGTGGCTTCTTTGATACATGGCCCAACTCATGCTGATTTAGTGGGTAGAGCATTAATCATTCGATGTAAGAATATCTTGTTACATTTATACATACATTTGCGCTGTGGAGCATGAAATATGTATTAAGGAATATTTATTAAACATAAGCTTGGAAATAAAAGCTTTTAATTGTATGTTATGGTACTTTATAACACGATGACGTCAAAAAAAGCTCGATAGTTCCAAAAGTTAAAGTCGTATCCTCATATTAGATACGAGAGATGGTCTGTCTGAGTAACAGGTTTTAAAATAGTTCTGTCTCTTTTTATAATATGACGTTAGAAAGTGAGTTCTGGGGTTACCTTAGTCTCGGTTTTAATCATCTCTCGGAACAAAGAGCATTTCGTTTAACAAAAGGATGTATTTAAAAATGACACTCTTTTATGTAGAAACAAAAGGTTAATTTTTAGGGTTCCGTGCCCAAAGGGTAAAATGGGACCCTATTACTAAGACTCCGCTGTTCGTCCGTCTGTCCGTCCGTCACCAGGCTGTATCTCATGAACCGTGATAGTTAGACAGTTGAAATTTTCACAGATAATGTATTTCTGTTGCCGCTATAACAACAAATACTAAAAAAACAGAATAAAATAAATATTTAAGGTGGCTCCCATACAACGAACGTGATTTTTTTGCCGTTTTTATAGATAATGGTACGGAACCCTTCGTGCGCAAGTCCGATTCGCACTTGGCCGGTTTTTATCCCGATGTTTGTACCGAATTACACCGGCCGTGGTCACTGGTAGACAGACTGAAGTGGCGAAGCAAATCGCAAAAGCTAAAAATTATGTATTTAAAACATTTCTTATGTGGAGGAGCTCGTGGCTAAATAATTACAGCCGCATAGACCGATCTTCCGGGTTAAGCCACGCTTGCCGAGGTTGGTCTGTGGATGGGTGACCATTTACCATAGCGAGTTTCCTCCGTGCCTCGGAAAGCACGTAAAGCCGTTGGTCCCGGCTGTCATTTGTAGATCTTTGACAGTCGTTACTGTTGGTCAGAAGCCAGAAAGTGTGACAACCAGTCTTACCAAGAGTATCGTATTACCCAGTTACTGAGTTGTGGAGGTCTGATAGGCAGTCGCTCCATGTAAAATACTGATATTCAGCTGCATCCGGTTCGACTGGAAGCCGACCCCAACATAGTTGGGAAAAGGCGAGGCAAATGATGATGAAAACATTTCTTATGTGTGGTTTTATGAAATATTAATAAATTAAAATATAGGTAATATTAATATGAATTTACGACGTTGCCGTTTAAAAACTTATTTATAACATGATTTCAGAAATAAACGTCAGTTTTAGGTTAGGCTCAATTTAAACGATACTTTTATTACACTGCCGTTCAAAGTTTTATGGACGCAATAAGTATAAATCATATTTAATCATATAAGCTGAGTTTGTAAGAAAAACTTTACATCCCGCGAAATATATGGACAGGAAAATGAGTCAACATGGAAATGAGTTAGGGCTGACACTAACGGTATGTCTACATGTTCATCTTGCGCTTCCAACTTTCAATTCCTCTTGCGTCAAGCGCATGCAATAATGATTGCCATAAGACTCGAACTAGTATTAAGGCATGCGCTATTGCATGCGCTATGACGCTTCACGCATGCTTCAGACGAAGACGCAAGATGAACGTGAAAGCGCACTGGTGTAGACATAGCTATACACACATAAATTTTTGAAGATCCTCGTTACTAAAAAAACCTTTATGTATCTACTAGCTGCTGAGCTGCCCAGTCAATGCTAGTCGCTAGCTGCCGATTTCAATACTATGTTTTGCTACTCTGCCGTCATAACGAAGAGTGCAGTAAGTGCAATTTTTGAACATAGAATTTTGAACCTCAGTGTTGGGTTACGCAGACGCAAAAGGTTAAATATTCTATGTTCAAAAATTGCACTTACTGCACTCTTCGTTATGACGGCAGTACTGTCTGCACGTAATTACTGTCTTAGATGATAACAAGGCAGCAATACTACTGTAGGGCCAATTTAATAGATCACATTTGACACTTCATCAAAATTTAACAACGTAACCTTGTAACGGCGGGCATAGAATATTATTTTTTATTTTTTCGAAGTTTGAACTGCACAATTGCTTAACTTTTTTCAATTATGATTACATATTTATTGTAATAATGACAAAAGAAGGTAATTTTACGATTCACTTTCACTAATAAACCATTCTAAACATAATAAACAATTTCTGTTCCAAAGAGAACTGAACGTCGTTACAATGTTGCGTCAGTGAACCCTTTTTCTTTTTAAACACTAGGGATGTCACCCAAAAAAAAACGAAAGTTGATAAGTAGATTCGAATGCAATGATTATGTACTGAATTGGATTTACATATGTTTGAAGTCCGTATGGATTCATTCAGTCTAACCGATGTTTTTAAGCAGGTCATCTCACTATGAAGCTAAAACTGACAGATGTCGAATGTGATCTATTAAATTGGCCCTACATTAGCTTAAAATATTGTCTATGAATACAGAACTGTCGGCTATCCGAGACGTGACTGTGACAACGTCGCGTAACTTAGACAACTCTATCTACGCAGTAGACACTTGCTTAACCTCCAGTTCAAACCTATGACAACTAAATCTAATCTAAAAACATCACCCGACAAACAAACCACGAAACAATAAAATTAATCGCATGACGTTTCGCGCGTCCGGTGCGATATCGCTGGCAACACAACGGGCCATTCAGCCGAAACAATCGGCGCACACACTAAATGCGTTTACATTGTCCCTTATGGTCGGGCTACGTGACCGAAGGCAGAACTACGCAGGAAGTGGACGGTGGCCGATAACGATATCACACTTAGTGGCCACTCTGTGTCGGTGTAAACAAAGCATGGTACTGGCTGGTTCGGTTGCGTTCCAGGAGTCTAAATTTAAGTCTCGTTTGCTTTGGTTTTGTGTGATGGTAATGCGATGTTGGTATATATGAAATGATGGAATGTGTGATTAATGTAGCAGTTCACTGGTTTAGCTAACACCTGGTGTGCATATTCCTGGCTTTTACTTAAGTATTATTGGTAGGTAATAGGTATCCTCTGAATCAATCTACATACCGTCGTCTTAGAGTGAAAACCTCAGGGAATGTATTTTTTATTTTCGCACGACTATAATTTATAAGAGAGCCCCTCTATGCAAAATTAGTCTGTAGGCACTGAAATTAGCCTTAATTGGCTATACAACATTATTTTTAGTATATACAAAAACCGAGACACCCCTACAAGATTTTCATCAGAACTGCCTGAATATGTGTTTTTTTTTATTAAATCTCCAAGTTACACTGTAGTTTATGTCGCGTTAAGTTCCCTAGTCAAGTGTGAAATGACTGAGATGTGCTATGCAGGGGCTATACACGGAAACTGAACGAGCGGACCATCTCAAGCCTCAAGGTGTCTATTCCCGTCAACTGTCATGGGTAGAAACCTACTGAAACAAAACTGAAAGTTATGAACAAAAAAAATGTGGTGTAGAAAATATGTCAATCGATTCTCCTAGTGATTCTGAACAAACTAGTTACAGGTTTAGTGTATACTAAAACTAAGCTTGTGTAACATTCGTAATAAATATAATTGACTACCTTTTCCCCGCGACTTCGCCCGCGTGAAAGCCTACAGGAACCGTGTAAGAACCAAATGCATTCACGAGGATTTCACTACAAGGCGACGATACGCAGTTCTTTAATCTTCCACATTATGACGAAATACTCAATATGTTTGCATTTGAATTTCCATGAAAGTTAAATTTTGTTTTACAATCTTCGCTGATCGTGTCCTTAAATCAAAATCTCCGGCCTGCCATGAACATAATTCTGCACTTAAGTCAAGAACAGTTGTTGCCGAACATAATCTCTTATTTATTCTATACTTAACACTAAACACTTAAAACTAGTCATAAAACGAAATATGTTTCACCGACGTTACTAGTAAAATTTATTGACCAATTACAAATCAGCGATTATCCTGATTGGTCGGTTGGAACTTTCTAACGTCGTGTAAACTCCGCTGTAGCTTTACATTGTATTCAACAATTATGTCTTTGAATATATTAGATTATATAGTCTTAGTCTATAATTTTAACACAGTCGTAAGTAGTATGACGAAGTTCTCCTCTATGTAGTAATAGTTTAGTACTAATGATGATGTGGTCACTCAGCGTAATAATTTAAACTAAATTGTCCGACAACAGAGAGCGATAGTCATTATTTAATATTGACACACAAGAACAATTTTAGGTGTTGAGTTATTTGCTGTTAATTATAATGTAGATATTTTATGCCTTACAGAGACATGGCTGAAAGCAAATACAATGTCGTTTAGTGTAGCAAATTTTGAGGTAGCCATCGTTCCAAATTCAAATTATTTATTTGCTTTTAAATATGGTTACAATGGGTGTTAATATTCAGTAAAGTTCGTTTTTTAATCCCTGAGACTGAATTGACAGGTACGAAACGACAAATTTGAAAATAATCTTCCTAAAATTTACAAGTTTGACATTTTGTGCCTGTCAATTTTGTCTCAGACATTAAAAAACGGACTATAGTTCAGCATATTTCGACATAACATGACATGCAAATATTAAGGTTCACAATAGTATGATGCTAAATGTATTACTATGTGACAATTACTAATAGGTACCTATATTAATTTTAGAATTATTTCTTCTCTACATCTGTATGTTTACCTTCCAAAAATTCTTTAATTGAGTAAAAGGCTTTTTAATGAGCCATTTACGTAAAATTCGCTTGAAACGTATCGATCATATCATCCATAGGGTATTAGCTGTGAGCGGGACTTTAATTTTAATGAGAAATCACTTAAAATGTAAAGAGCGTTCTGTAATCTTTCCGTTGAACGAGTATGTGAGCTTGCGTGTGAACTGAATAATATTTCATGTGTTTATAGGCCTCGATCGTCTAGTACCTCACAATTTTTACTAACAATGAAAAATGTTCTTCGTAAAATAAACAGGATACTATTAGTATGTGGAGATTTTAAAGTAGACATTGACGAAAGAAATAGCACAACAAACTCAGCTGAACAAATTAATTGAGTGTATGCAACGAAAAACTTAATAGGTATTAACTACAATACTAAAATAGCAGCCGATAAGCGATGTACAAAGTAAAATAAACTTCTCACTAAGGCTGACGACACTTGGACCACTAAGTAGGTCGAGACACAGCTGATGACTGATTTGTTTTTAGCTGCAGCCCTTACACTAAACGGTTATGGTCTTTGGGTACAAGATGCCCGACAACGCTATGCTTTTTAGGTTCCAGAACGAAACCTTAGTCTTTGTATTATAACTTTCGTGAGACACATTCATATTTATGATTACGACTCGCGACCTCGCCGCGTGATCACCTCATGATTAAGGGCTCCGTTTGGATCCGAAACTAGTCGGGCAATCCCGAAAAATGCGCGTAAGTAAACCGTAATTAACCATAAATATGAAACCTTTGTCGTTTATTATAATATAATATTTTTTTTGGGACATTTTTCTACACAGCACCATCTAGTCCCAAACTAAGCAGAGCTTGTACTATGGGTACTAGACAATAGATATAATACTTATATACTTTTTTTTTTTGTAAATACATACTTATAATACATAAGAAACACCCAGACGAACACAAACACTTATATTCATCACATAAATATTTGTGTCCTGTGGGAATCGAACCCACGACCTCGTGATCAGCAGTCCGACACTCGAACCACTAGACCACAGACGTCACGTATTTGTTTGACCTGTGAATAAACCTATAAGTCCAGTCAAAATAGACAAAAAAAAAACGTATAAATAATAACCTTAAGAATAATTCGCAAAGAGCTGACAAGGGAAGACTGTATTTCATTACAAATGAAATGTCAAAAGCCCTATTGATCCCACTTCTGCAAAAAAAGTAATTTAACATCAAACGTCAAAAAAATCGGAAGTAAATATGTCTTTAATGCTAAGTGTTATCGTTATACCTAATAGTTTAGACAAAGTTGTAGATTATGTGATTTTCTATGAAAATTATATGAATAATTTTTCCTATGAATTATGAGGTCTATGCGAATTATTCCGAATTTGAAAGCCAATTTTGACTGGACTACGAATAGACATGAAACCTCCAAGATAGACCTTCCTAACTAGACTAAAATTTAAATAACAAAATTCTCAGTAGAAAGCACAATTACCTACGCTGTGAAACCGCTCAACAACGATGGGATGGGAATGGAGATTTCGTTCAATGTGAGGCTTAGGGTACGATAAAATAATTTAACCATGGCTGTTAAATAATTGCTTTAAACCATCCGTTGTGATATGGTTAACGTTTCTTTTAAATTGTGACTAGTTATCTGTAACTCGTACGACGGGTCTAGTACCTACGTAGAAAAAGTGAAGCCGCACTGGCGGCTTACTATGACCTCTTAAAGCAGGACAGAAGTTGCAGGCCTGCTACGTTGACGTTTACGAAATCCGTTCACCTTTTTTTTGTATAGAGTTTTCGTATCATGAGCAAGCATTACCGTTCAACTTGGTTCAATAGACGTTCACCTTTAGTACTGTCATGGTACGATTTTTAGCGGTTCAGAAGCAGGCCTGCTTTTGAACGGAAGTTGACTGGCTGGCATTTGAACGATTTCATAAGCGGTCACGGTAAGCCCCGTGTTCCCTTGCGCTGCTTGGCTTCACTTTTACAGGTAACAAATTACGAAATTGAAAATTACCAAAAGGCAATAGTTCTCGTGAGCTCGCTAAACGCTATCTCTCTTACACACCCGCAAGAAAGAGAGACAAATGTATTAGTCAGTTTAGCGAGCTCGTACTAGGAGTATAACTGCTACTGACGTCGCGTCGTTCAGTATTTTTTTGTAAAAGCAATAACAGGAATTTACTAATAATTATGTAATTTGGACTCACCTTGGATTGGATTGGACAGAAATGGCAAGGGATTCTCTAAAATAAAGAACTTAGAACATACAAGGTTAGTCGGAATGGCACCCACTTATCCGAAAGGGTGATAAAGTACCCATAATAAATTTATAACTTTTGTTCTACAACTTTCCACAAAAGTTAATAGTTTAAGAGAAATTGCTGTTCAAAGATTTCATAAAAAATACGCCAAAATCTATCGCAGGTATGGTCAACTTTGTTTACATTTTAGGAAGTCAAATTTGGGTTCACGGATTAGAAGCTTCATTTTCTGAATTCGTAACAAAAGCAGGGATAAAGATTTATGAAAAAACTAAATTAAAAACCATTTTCCGTGAAAATAAAAATTTGATCACTTTCTTTAAAACAGTCATCAGTTCATCAGTGATACTTTAAGTGGCCCGAAGCCAATAAAAAAGGGAGTTGTTTAAAAAAATAAGGTCGCAAATACCTACACTCACTATTCAATTTTAAATCACAATATTAACGCTTAAGAGTCGTATTTTAAATAACGTGTGAATAGATATTAGAAGCACACATTTGTCCTTTAAATGAGGCAATTGAAATCAATTCAGTGCCATCAGCATCGATACCTAACCCAAAAATTAAAATAAATCGATAAGGTAATCGACTATTGTGTTCGATACAACGTGAACAAAATCTTCAAGTTGTCCGAGCTCGCGTAGGCGTTAGAGAAAAAAAAGCGGTTCTATATTCAAAGTTAGTGGTTCGACCAATCGCGTGGCCGGTAGGCGTGGCGACGGCTTACGATTGGTCGAAGGCGAGGCGGGCGCAGCTAGCACTGATGGATCGCGCGATTATAATGTTAGTCGATGGTCTCCTAGCGTTGTGGACACATGGACGGAGTAGTGTTTAACGACGTGTACATGTTTCTCCAAATGAATGTTCTTTCAGCGACTTTTATTTCTGGTTTGGACATCATTGTCCTTATAACGTGCTTAAAATAATTTTATGCAAAAAATTTACTTACCACATACACACATCAAAAAAAGTTTGCGATCACTAGCATAATAAATTATGTATGATTTATATTTATCTAGATAACTATCAATCTATATTTATCAGATTAATTATCGCTTTGAATCCTGATTAGAAAATTCGGCTTCAAAAAGGCTACATAATTTTTCAAAGTGACCGCAAACTTTTTTTGACATGTTACAGATTTTGTATAAGTACATATTGAGATATGAACCAAGATTTATTAAGCTGTTGCCCTTTTTTGTTTAAATAAATTATCTAATAAATTAAGGAACTTAAATTAAGGTCATCATTAAGAACTCGTAAAAAAAACTAGCGACCTTAGGTAATATTCACTGTAACAACATTTACAACTTTAATGTGTTTCCTGCAACATTAAGTGTGTCTTGTAACTAAAGCTAATAAAATATAAATTATGTTTAATGCTATTAAAATTATCTGAAACCCGCAGTATCAATTTATTAATGACAAATTAATTGCAAATAAATTAAAACGCATTTTGCGCAATTTTCTCAAAAATCTTAGTGTTAGTTGCACAAACTGTAACCGTAACCATACCAAAACTTCTGTCAAATCAATACAAATTAGACATAAATATGGAAAATTTACAGTTATAGTTAGTTGGTAATTAGACAGCGGACTTGAGCGGACCACTGTATGTACCACCAAGGAATAAAAAAAAATCTTTCATTCTCTCTCTTTGAAACGATAACCAAATTTCTAGTGACTCCATTATTCACCAGTCGAGAAACTCAATACACATTAATCCCCAGTAATTAAGAATCTGAGTCAATTAAATGACACTCATCTCATTGCGGAGATTTTTGATTTTCTTAGTATGGTCTTTGTCTAAGATATTTTTAAACATATTCTGAGGACAATATTATCTACTCATACAGAACTGATTTCAGTATTCCTCTGCTAGATATAACTTTCTTCATACTACTTTTACAGTACCATCGTTGACGTTAGTTACATCGTTCATCTACTATACTGAGCACTTATCAGATTTGATCCTAAGGACCAAAAAATAATAATCGTACCTAAGGACCAAAACCTAAGAACTGCACCATCAATCTATTTAAAAAAAAGGCCATGTGCATATCAGATCGAACCCACGATATAAGGTTCTGTATATTTATTATCCTAGTTTGTTGGTTAATAATGTGTTTAGACTTCTAGTGGATTTAATTATAAAATATTGTCTTGTGTTTCCCTTTCATCCCTAAAAATATATATAAAACAAATACCTGCAAAATGGAGCTAGACAAGGTGTCATAAATTGCTTTATAAGATGTTTAAAAAGTCCGCTCATAAAATGCGAAATATAAACATATTATGGTTTTGTATCTTTGACACCAGCTGCAGCTATAAAGTTGTCATGGCCGACCTCAGATAACCGCCTCTTACCTTTTATTTAACAAGCTATTAATACTTATCATCGGCTGTTAATTAGCGACATTAATTACTGCGTAAAAAAAATGTATATCTTTTTGTGTAGTTAGGACTTTACTGGAGATGAAATGACACATTCCTAAATTATCAACATTACTCGAATTTTGGTACTGAAAAAGAAATACATGATATCACTGTTGTCCTATGATTCGACTATTGAACTCGATCAAAGACAAAGGCTTTTGTGTCATTCATTTCATAGAATTCTGGAAATCGGAAATAAGTGTAAACAAACAGTAATCTTGATATATCGACCTGCATGATGACTCGAAGTAATTAAACACATCCTCCATTGTCTGAAAATAGAATAACATTATCAATTATCACAATACCTAGGACAAAATGTCAACTGTTCTAAAATAACGTGATCGTTTAAACTACGAAGCTAGTTGCTTGTTCACCCGGAATCGAATACAGTTACTTATCAGCTTTTGCTGGTGGAACGGTATTGGGAAGTAATGGCGGATCGTAAAGTTGACATAAACCGTCCGGGCCCGCACTGCGGCGCTGCGTCGCGGACTTACGTCAATTGTCATGTATTCCTAGTCCAGTGTATAGATATTCTATGTTGTATACGCCTTACCTATTTACGGAAGGCGTATGTACAGCAGTTGACTGCGATGACCTAGTTGATTGATACACCTTGGATTATTTTCGCGTTGGATTTCGAGAGGTGCTTAACAGAGTTTATAAGATGGGCTGCAGTTTCTCAGCACATCTTCAATCTACCTGACAGTTATGGATGTAAATATTTACCTTATAGTTCGATCCACGTAATAAGATCAGAGTTGACGTTTGCATAAAAGCACAAAATGAACGTGTACAGAATTGCATGCCTTCGATCTTAAGGACAATCGCCTTTTTATTTATCAAAACTTCGCTATAAGTAAAATAGACATGCTATAGAGTAATTACTAGTGTTGACATTACTCCTAATAGTTTGACAGGTGTCAAATCGGACTGTCAGATTGCGTCAATTGTAAGTTAGTTATTTTACAGATTATTAAAAGCTTATAACAACGTGGTCGCTGACGACTCTGCATCGGTGGTCGCGTTCACGTACGGTTTTCATGAAGCTTTGTTTCGTCGTCCTTCGTGGCAACTAGTATTTTTTTTTTTTTTAATAATACTTTGCCCCACTCTAAGATTTCTCTTGTATCGTGGGTGCGTTTACATACACAAATCTCACAAACAAACTTTGTGACAGATTGCAATAGCAATCTCCCTTTTTGCAATGCATAGTTTTTTTAAGTAGAGACTGAATTCCGTGTGGTGCCGGACATAAAGAATAGCACTACCCCATCTTTTCCCATGGTTGTCGTAAAAGGCGACTAAGGGATTCACTAGAGGATGGGCAGCAGCGTTCTCTGAGTACTTTAATAACCATACTGCGATCGCCAACCCGCCTGCCAAGCGTGGCGATTATAGCAAACCCCGCCTATTGTGGGAGGCCTATGTCCAGCAGTGGACCTCTTTCGGCTGAATCATCATCATATGTAAAGACGCTGTAATTATTAGTCCAAGCTCGGTCACGCATATCATCGCACGTATGCTGATAAATCATTGATTTTGCGACCAGTGAAACATTTATGCCAATATTTTGAACATTGTTTTGTTATCTTTAGATGTCGGCTTTGCAAATGTTTGCTAGGTAGTCTGAAGATTTTATAAATTCTTTATAACGTATTATTTCAAAAGAGAACTTAACTACATGGTGGAAAACAATTTATGCGAGGACTACATTGAGGCAAAATTCCTACAGATAAACAAATTGTTAAAACTTTCGTACTCAAGGACCAAAACCCAAAATAAATTTTGTTTTTGGTCCTTTTCTGTTTTGTTGTTATTGCACAGATGACACATTAAATAAACAAAAAAAAAACTGCACGAACCAATGCCAAATGAATCAACACAGCCTTCAAATCGATTTAAAACCCATAGCGAAACGTAGTAGCAATTCGAACAATACGGCGAATACAGCCGTAAGTAGCAGTGCGACTATTTTACACGTCGACGAACATTACAGCACTATTCCCGCACGAGGTTAAAAGCATGACGATGTGTGTCCAAGTGTCTCTACCACCTCTGAATAGGTTTTTTATAGTCGACGGAGCTGTCAGCACAAAGGGAAGTCGTAAACGTCGTAAAAGCGAAGTGTCTGTATGATGCACGACCTTCTGACATATAGTTTATGGACGCTAGTGACGTGCCGCTGCGATTATTCTTAATCCCTGTTTATGGTTAGTCGATTGTCTTATTCATATCGATTGGCGATTTTGTTTCGGTTATAAAGATACGGCGTTGTATATGATTTTATTGTGTCTTTTTTGTTCGTACTTAGTTCCGGAGTGTAACTGACTGTATATTACATTGTAGGTACTTACTCTCGGACCTTTGTTATTAGTTGCTTAATAATTTATCTTCACGGAACACGTAGCTTTGGAGTCGTAGCACTCAGCGTTTATAGTTTTGAATCTTAAGTGCAATTAATAACTGCATTATCTTAGCTAACTGTTCTTTGTGTATCTGACTACGTTTTGTTTGTGAAGAAACTTTAACCTCCGTTGATGACTTTAACCCTTTAACCGGTTAACTAGGAAGTTTTAAAACAATGCCCTTACTTTCCTAGGGCCGTTTTTCCACGGCACACGACTCGACAAAATGTAGTGACGACACCGAGCGCTATATATTTCTTTGAACCGTCAATACAATACTACAGTGCAACAAATCTCAGAAATATCTTTTGACAGCTGTCAGATTTTCAGATTTATTGGATACTAGCGACCCGCTTCGCACGGGTGCAATTTAATACTTATAACAGTAGTAACGGGTAATCAGAAGCCCGAAAGTCTGACAACCGGTCTAACCCTAGGATATCGGCATTGCCCAGTAACTGGGTTGCAGAGGTCTGATGTCAGTCGCTCTGTATGAAATACCGGTTTATAGTTATACTGGAAGGTGACTCCAATATATTTGGGAAAAGGCAAGGCGAAAGATTTGATAGAAGAAGGTTTAGATTGCACTTTAAGGCCTGAATTACATAGAAACGACATAAGGCGCAGGCGCGTCACTTTCATATGTTTTTTCGTGCCGCTTAAAATATTTTTCAACAGCTTTTTCACAAGTGCCTCCGAATCCAGTAAGATAAGGATTACTCTACTGTAGTAAGACCCCGAATAAAACAGCAAATGAATGTTATTCTTGATCAGTTGGCACATAAAACTATGCTATTTTTTTGGCAGTACATTTAATAGCAAAGAATTACATTGACCTGGGGGGTTACCATGATCGGTTAGAGCAGGAATGTTTTAATATTATTCCGAGAGTGGGAAAGTGACAGCGCTAGACAGCTCTCTAGCGCCATCTCTTACCCACTCTCGTAAAACATTAGTGCTCTGAGAGATTATGGTAACCCCCCTGGTTCTTAAATCAAACCTTGCGATCTAGCAGTAATACGTAGTATAAAATTTAAAAAAAAAACCGGCTAGGTGCGAGTCGGGCTCGCGCACGAAGGGTTCCGTACCATTATCTATAAAAACGGCAAAAAAAAATACGTTTGTTGTATGGGAGCCCCCTTAAATATTTTTTTTATTCCGTTTTTTAGTATTTGTTTTTATAGCGGCAACAGACATACATCATCTGTGATGAAATGAAATTTCAACTGTCTAGAATAGAATATAATTTCATTTGCGTAAAATGTAGGTATATTACAGATGGAGTAAAATATAGACCCAAATACATTTGGCCGCAACGCGACATGCAAATTCTTGACAATATTATACAGACAAACTATCACGGTCCATGAGATACAGCCTGGTAACAGACGGACGGACAGCGGAGTCTTAGATTACTAAGACTCCGCTGTCCGTCCGTTTAGGGTCCCGTTTTCCCCTTTGGGTACGGAACCCTAAAAAACGAACTTTTTTCATTTAATTAGTTACGATTTATAGCAATGCCGTTATTTATTAGATACTGCATTGAAAACAGCTGCAAGTGGAGTGACATAAAATTAACGTTTTTTTTTATTTAACAATCGTTGCTTGAAAAAAAGTTATATTTGATATTTGATAACTTTAAAGTCTAATATATCTTTTGATTGAACGAATCGATTACGATGAAACAAAAACTAAATAGACTCCGAGATACGCACAATACGCACACACAACATACCCCATTGAGTCAGTTCTTTTTACGTAATGTGTGCACAAACAAACAGAAAAACAGACATTCCAAAAATGTTCGTAATGTACTTTATTGGTTACTAGCTTTTGCCCGCGGTTTCGCTCGCGTTAATTTAGAATTTGACAATCAACTCTTAACACACTACTAAAGTTTCTATAATGAAATAATTCAATCATGATTCGAAAGAAACGTGGCGCCATCTATTAACGTTATTGTTGTTTTCCTGGGGAACAGTACCTACTTTTTTCGGGATGAAAGGTACCCTATATCCGTTTCTGTACACCTGACAACGTACCTATATGCAAAATTTCAGGATGATCTGTTCAGTGGTTTAGACGTGAAAAGGTAACAAACACTTACTTTCGCATTTATAATATTATAGTTAGGAAGTTAGGATCTTTTGACCATACCCCGCTTTTTTTTTAAATATTTCCTAGTTACAGACACAACTAGTCTACAGATTAATATAATATTGATTCTGTGGATTGTGTCCCTGCAATAGACTCGGTAGGCTAATCTAGATTCTACAACCAAACAATCCAGCCTTAATTAATACACATAGTACCTAAGCCATCACAAAAGTTCTCCGAATCCTTCGGTACTTCAATGCTCTTTCAACATTGTTTATTTATGTTATGTGTCGCGATAGTACTTGACACTATCACTATAAACAAAATTAAATGTCACTCAACACTAAAGTGCCGCTCTTGTTTACTTTATTAATACTTCGAAATAAGTAGCTTAAGTCTCACGGTTCTTTTGATTGTTTAAAGGTGCTTAAATTATTAGAAAAATTCCATGCTGATGACGGAATAAATGAGTTTTTTTTTAAGTTAAGGCAAGCTGCGACCTGATTCACGTAACTAACGAAGTTACAGTGTAGTTGCAGTTCATTTTCGATCAAAACAATGCTTTTCTTGTTCCGATAAATGGCCGATTCCTATGATTTAACGAGCGTTATTTATTAACCGACTTCAAAAAGGAGGAGGTTCTCAATTCGGTTGTATTTATTTTTTATGTTTGTTACCTCATATCTCCGTCATTTATGAACCGATTTGAAAAATTCTTTTTTTGTTCGAAAGAATATACTTCCCGATTAGTCCCATATAAATTTTGTTATGATTAGACCATGAACTTCAGAGATATGGAACGGAACTCCTCATCGGATCAAAGCACAATTCTCAAATTCCTAATATTGCTTTCTTTATATTTGTTGTTGGCAACTGACTACTGGAAAAGAGGAGGGGGTGCGTGTAAAATAATTACCATAATATAAAATTAACAGTTTCAGAAGTCGGTGCAACTCTTCACTGAAGCAAATAGAAGCCACCGACTTCTGAAACTGTTAATTTTATATTATGGTAATTATTTTACTCCTTTTAGTATTTCTTTGAAGTCGGTTTTTACTTTTTTAAAGTTTATTTTTTTACATTTAAAACTCTTGCATCTTTACCAATCTTCTTCTTCCTGCCCCTATCCCATGTTACTTGGGGTCGGCGCAACACGTTTTCTTCTTCCATTCCGTCCTGTCACCCGTCATAATATCACTGACACCCTTCTCTTTCATATTATTATCATTCTTCACACCATCCATCCATCTTTTCTTTGTCGACCCTCTTCCTCTCTCTTGCATCTTTACCAATAATGCAGCAAAATAAACCCCATCGCTTTGCATAGCAGACCCTCTCATATGTTAGGGCGTATACATAAAGGAAGCAGGTAACTAGCGCCGATTTACCAGCGCTTATTGGTACTGGTCCGTGCAGGTAACCGCTACGTAAAGGAAGCGGGTAGAAGCAGGGGCTGGCATTTTTTAACGAAAATACGCCTTGTTCCCTTGCAAATACAGCAACAAATGACGGTGTATCAGCGCTGATCGGAGTAGGTCGGAACTTGTCGGCGAAGTTCGGAGCTTGTCGGCGCTGGTTCGCCACACAGTATAGAGAGTACCTGCGCCGACTAACTGCGCGGACCAGCACCGACAAGCGTTGGCAGATCGACGCCGGCAACCCGCTTTCTACGTGTATACGTACTTTGTAGCTATCACAGTTAAATAAGCTTACGAGTCTATTTTTATGCTAAGTTTGCCAATGAAAATGCCACTATTGTAAAAGACAATTAAAACAACTTGCACGTGGCCAAAAAGGCCTTTCTAAGCATGAATGTTGCGACGCCGCGACGTTTAAAAGTAAATAAAAAATGCCGCTAACCTAGTGTTCATCTGTTTTTAGGATTCCGTACCCAAAGGGTAAAACGGGACTGTCACCAGGCTGTATCTCATGAACAGTGATAGTTAAGACAGTTGAAATTTTCACAGATGATGTATTTCTGTTGCCGCTATAACAACAAATACTAAAAAACAGAATAAAATAAATATTTAAGGGGGGCTCCCATACAAACAACGTGTTTTTTTTTGCCGTTTTTATAGATAATTAGCTTTCGCCCGCAGCTCCGCTTGCGTGAAATTTTGAGCCCTCGTCAAGCCCCTTGTTGGGTGTAGTTATAAAATTAAAATAAAAAAAAAAAACTTTCATCCCCTATTTCACCGCCTACGGGTAGAATTTCCAAAAACCCTCAAATACGTGTATATTTATTTCTCACCAAGAGCCTTCATTTTTAATTCCATGCTTCTTACTTCAAAAGTAACAGATTTCTCATACAAACTTTCAACACTTATTTCACCCCTTTAGGGGTTGAATTTTCAAAAACGCTGAAACACGTGTAGCTTAATTTCTAACCAGAAACCTTAACATTTAATTTCATGCGTCTTGCTTCAAAAATGAAGAACTTACATACAAACTTAAATCCCCTATTTCACCCCCTTAGGGGTTGAATTTCGAAAAAAACCCTTCTTAGTGGAAGTAGTAGTAGTACTGTCAAAATTTCAAGTTTCTAACCCCAGCGGTTTAGGCTGTGCGTTGATAGATCAGTCAGTCAGTCAGTCAGCTTCTCCTTTTATATATAGATGGTACGGACGGAACCCTTCGTGCGCGAGTCCGATTCGCACTTGGCCGGTTTTGTTTACTTGTACGCGTAGTAAATAACCAGCTTTATATCAATCGGAATTTCGTTGTAATTAAGTAATCTCTTTCGCCACTTACAGTACCTACCGAACTACCGAAGAGTGACTTTGATGTGGGCTTTTGTCTATCGCCACAAATAAAGATTTTTACTACAACCACAGTAAATCTGTCAGCTGTCGGCTTGTAAATCACAATCTAACAATATTTTCTCTTCTTCCCCAGCGGTTTCCTTAGAAACCTTAGTGGAGAACTGCCACAAGCTATTGGAGAAGTTCCACTACTCGTGGGAGATGATGCCCCTCGTCCTGGTAATCCTCAACTACGCGGGCAGCGACCTGGACGAGGCGTCGCGGAAAATAGACGAAGGTAGGCCTTATATGTTATAGCTGCTATTGCAATTGTTCTACCTCAATTTGAATAGTCGACTTCTAAAAGAAGGAGGTTATTGCGAAGCGATTGTAGCAAAGCTAAGGTCTGGTTTGCAAGAACAATTTTTAAACGTGCATAAAAAAGATTATAGTAGCGAAAACGTGCCTGACCGCACATTATCAGAAATTTTTGTCAGAAATATTCTGACGCGCGTCTCTGCTCATAAATTTTTTTTTTTTTTACTAGACCCTGCATTTCTTTCAGAAATATTCTGACGCGCGTCTCTGTTCATACATTTTTTACTAGACCCCGCATTTCTGTCAGAAATATTCTGACGCGCGCCTCTGCTCATACATTTTTTACTAGACCCCGCATTTCTGTCAGAAATATTCTGACGCGCGTCTCTGCTCATACATTTTTTACTAGACCCCGCATTTCTGTCAGAAATATTCTGACGCGCGCCTCTGCTCATACATTTTTTACTAGACCCTGCATTTCTGTCAGAAATATTCTGACGCGCGTCTCTGCTCATACATTTTTTACTAGACCCCGCATTTCTGTCAGAAATATTGTGACGCGCGTCTCTGCTCATACATTTTTTACTAGACCCCGCATTTCTGTCAGAAATATTCTGACGCGCGTCTCTGCTCATACATTTTTTACTAGACCCCGCACACTGTCAGAATTTGCCTGATCCAGTAGCCTGTTGGCTCTAATAAAATATATGCGCAGAGGGTGTTCGCGCACGCGTCAGAAAGGAGACAATTTTTTTTGTTCGGTGAATAGGCCCACCCACAAATTGTGGCGTATAGTAATGAAATACATCTTAGTTTACTCCTTATAATCTCTAGGTTGCAGTGTTAATATTAGCAAAACTTTATGTAACCGGAATACTGTAAAATACGACAATCCAAACATGACTCTCACAATGACCTAATATGAGAGTCATGTTTTGACTGCTGTATTTCACAGTATTCCGGTTACATAAAGTTTTGCTATTATTACCACTGCAATCTAGAGATTATAAGGAATAAACCAACATGCATTTCATTACTATACGCTACAATAGGATATTTGACTGAAAAAATCTAATTAGTCCGACAGTAAGATTATCAAAAAACATTTGACCCGTATTTATTATTTTGTTACGTAAACCAAAATTGACGAAGATACGACACTTTTAAAATTGGCAAAACGTCACAAGCTAGTACAATTTTTACTTGCTTCTGACGTCACAAGCACTCTCGAGTTTTGATGCGTTTTATCTTTCCAAATATTCACAGATTTAACAAAAGAAAAAATACGTGTACATTATTTTTCAAAACTCTAACTGGCGGATTAATTAGATTTGCAATTTATTGATGCTGTCAACATGCCTATTTGTGGTGTGCCTCTATGATTAATATACGTTAGGATTACTAGTGGGTCCAAAAAAAATGTCTCCTTTTTGATAATGTGTGGCCGAGCTAAGAAACCAAACATTTTTTTCTATTAGAAAGCTTTTTAATATACGTTGAAAAGTATTCATGTGAACCAGACCTAATTCGTGCAACAATGTAGCGAGTCCGAGTCGACTGAATGTCTTCCATGACGCGGATACTAGCGATGCATGAATGTTTGTTGTTATTTGCATTCGTGCCTCGTTCACGCTTCGCTCGGGCTCCCTACTGTCTAGCGTGAACCCGCCTTTTGCCGTTCAGCCTAGAGCGCACTGGAAACTTGTTTGAGGAAACTCACCGATCAACTCGCATGGAAAGTGTTACTAGAAAATAGATGAATTGTTAGAAAAATAATGTATGTAAATGTGAGAGGAGATTTTTGCCAGAAAGCTTAGGATAGATAGTGTGTTTTTAATTGTAATGTTGAATTATAACTTGAATAGCATTATAACCTTCCTTGCGAGTACTGTCGGAGAGTTTCAGGAAAGATAAGTTTTCCGTGTGTGAATAATGTTTCTTTATTTGCCTAAAGTCATATTTTAAGATTTTAAAATTCTTTTAAAAACGTGACTTACGCGAAAGTTGATGGGGCAATACGATTAACGGGTTATTATTGAAGATCACGTTTTTGTTAACTATCTATCTATACTCCATTACATATAACATTAGACAAAGGCACGAATATCTTTTAAAACATATCGTCAAGAGTTTTAGCTCATCTTAATTGCCTGGTAAGGTTTTTGATCTTGAATCTCCACTGGAAGCAAATACGTTGTTTATTTCTTACTAAAATTGGTCATATTTGTCTAATATTATATGAAATAGATAATAGTCTATCCAAGTGGCGAGGGTTGATTTTCCTCTTTTATTTGTATCAAATAATATAAAAACTTCAAAAAAAAAAAACTGGTTGCCATTTTCAAAAGATAAATACTGGTAAATTAACCCTGACTTGGCGTGTGCATCATCTATCACGTCTATTAATTAACTCATGGCCTTAAGCGTGAATTACATAGAAACGGCATAAGGCGCAGGCACGGCAAAGACGCGTCGATTTTTTACATTTTTTGCGAAAAAGATTTCAAGCGGCACGACAAAACGTACGAAAGCGACGCGCCTGCACCGCGCTTTATGCCTTATGCCTTTTCTGTGTAATTCACGCTTTAGATAGCTACCGAAAGACTAACCGCGTTGCTCTAATACCTAAGCCTTTTGGTAAAGTACTATCCAGACGGGTTTAGTATTATTTCTAAAGTTTGTCTTAAGAAAACGTAGTTAGTATTTTAGTAAAACTTAGTATTCAAGCAACGTAGGATAATTACGAATTTCGTTACATTATGATGTTTATAAGGCCGGTGCAACATTTTAATATCATTAACATCAAGAATAATTAATAAAAAACTACTTTACAGTTTAAAATCACTTATAAAGTAACTTTAAGCTAAAATTAATGCTATAATGAATCAATCTTATGTTCTACAATCCATAAAGTACAGTCAGCAACAGAAATAATAAAACAATAATGTATGACGTGATAGGTAATGTTTATTTATTTATTAATACAAACGGACAGCTCAATAATAACGTAACCCACAGTTAACTGTTATTGCGTCGTCTGTTTTTAGGTTCTTGCATTGCGAATCTAATATGGAGTGGAAATCTTTTGCTGTGATTGATATTATTATTTAATAGAAATTCAAACGAACTTACTATTTGTTAATTGCCTCACGTCACGACCACATCGGGTACATTTATTCCGGCACACGATATCGTAACAGTGTTTTAGCACATGTGGCAGAGATTGCCGTGTGCCGGATACAATTATACACACATCAAAAGTGTCTAGGGATCAACATATATTTTTGCAATAACTTTTCTCCTGATTGATATTAATTAAAATTTTCTTTAAGGATTCATCAAATAAAGTGTTTTCGTTTGTCACAGTAACGATAAACCAAGTCACCTTTGCATTAATAAAGAAATTTGCCATTTTCCTAATAAAGGGATTTTTGACATTTGAACCACTAACACAAAAGTTCGAAAAAAAGACTGAAATAACAGTTTTCTTTAAAATTTTATTGGGTAACTTAAACAATTAATAATCCGTGTTTCTACCGCGAACACTAACAACACAAGAACATCGGTTTGGCATACTCAAAATGAGTTCATCCAAATCACGCTGTGGAATGGCCGCCCATGTTCGTTGCAACAACAAAAAAAGGTCTTCTTGCGACTGGATACCCTCCATATTCGGCAGAGCTCTTCTCTGTAGCATATCCCATGCATGCTCAATCGGGTTCAAGTCTGGCGACTGAGCAGGCCAGGGCAGGACATTGATGTTAGCTGCGGCGAGAGTCTGTCTTACAACTCTTGCGGTGTGCGGTCGTGCATTATCATGCATTAACTGAAATAAGGGACCGATTTGCGCTTGTAGAGGAACGATGACGTCTGATACAATCGTCTCAGCATAAATTTGAGCGTTGAGGTTGCCTCTGATCCAAATCAACTCAGTTCTTCCGCCGATCCAAATACCCGCCCATACCATGATGGTTCCACCACTATAAGGATGGACTTCCTGGCAGGATTTTAATCGCTGTTGGCGTCCAGGGGTTCTCCAGTGTCGTATACGTCTTGTATCCGGTCTCATACCAAAACGAGACTCATCAGAAAAGCACACGAAACGCCATTGTTCTTCTGCCCAATTTCTGTGTCCAAGAGCCCATTGATATCGAATCCTACGATTGTGCATTGCTATAGGTGGTACCCGTAGCGGTCTTCGGGAATGAAGGTTCACTTCATGCAAGCGGTTTCTGACTGTTTGGTCGCTAATTAAGTTCCCTGAAGAGTGATGAAGCCTCACGGCTAACATCATGGCGGTTATTGTTGGAGCTCTTCGAGTTAAGATTTGAATGTATCGGTCTTGTCTCCGTGTGGTGCAGCGATACCGTCCTCCATGGCGCTCAGCCACGGTACCAGTGCTTCGGTAACGTGTCCAAAGTCGACTGATAACACTCTGACTTGTATTCAGAGCTAAAGCCACAGTACGTTGCCGGGAACCAGCTTCTATCATTCCCACGGCTCTGAGCATTTCTTCCCTGCTTAAATGACGTCGCCGCTCCATAATAACGTTGGTTTTAATCAGTAGTAGGGAAACAGTAGCACTAATAATGTCTTCAATGCGTTGTATGTTTTTATAGGGAAAATATTGACAGCTGATTTTCATCTTTTACTCGAATTTGATTCACAGTTCCTGATTCAAATTATGAAATGCACCAAAAAGGATCCATATAAATTTATAAAATCATAAATTTATTACAAAGCCACATCTCAATCTCAAGAAATCCGCATAAAAATGCTTGATCCCTAGACACTTTTGATGTGTGTATTTATTACTAGCTGTGCCCGCGACTCCGTCCGCGTGGAACTCGGAAAACAACATTGTGTCGCAGCAACTAAATAGTGTATATGTATTCCATTTATAATAATAATAGACAAAGGTGTCCCACCAAGGCACTTATATCTTTTAAACCATTTCTTTGGGTAGAGTTTCAGCTCTTCTTGATTGACCGTAAAGGTTCATATAACCATAATACTAAAAACGCGTTGCTTATTTCCATACATTTCCTTGCTAAAATGGATTATAATTGAATATTGATATTTATTGTGATAATGTAACGAAACCTTATGGCGATACGAAAATGGCTACAACGCCATCTAGTCACAATCGGCGAACTAAATCAAAATATTTTACGCAGTGCAGTCTATAAAATGATTTCATTCGAGGTGTGGAATAGGAAAGTACTTTAAATATATAAAAATTTCACCTATAGAAGACTTCATTTTATTTTTATGTGTTAGAAATAGGTACTGCTTTCAAAGATTTCAAAAAGTTTGATCTGGAAATCGAACCAACCCAAATGCGAAAAAATATCATCTGTATTTTTATTTCACCAACCGATAGGATCAATAATACGGATCAAATCGCTCCAATAAACATTGTGTCTGAAATTGATGGAAGACCATAAAACGAAAATTGACTAACTTAGGTACATTTAAATTCAAGCACTTATTAATTGTTGTTAAGTAGTTCTTATTTTTTCCACTTCGTTCAATTTAAGACAGTGTGTTTGTTGGAGAGATTTGATCCTGATTATTGACCTTATAGATAGTATCAACAGGTGCCACCAGATGGTATAGCTTTGTCAGTTTGATTCCCGGTTCAGGCAAAAAAATCAGTAAAGGCAACATTTCTTACTTTTAAAAATAAAATGAAGTCACCTTTGAGTGAAATTTGCAATTTTTAATATTTAAAGTACTTTCCCTTCATGGCTATGTGTTTTGGGACATTACCTAAGGCTTAAATAAACTTAATAAAACGGCGATGACAGGCTTTGAATAGTTCTGACAACAATGAACAAAATAAAATATATAAAAACATTCCAAAAAATTAACAAAATGTGTATTTTTTTAAAGTGAGGTTTTAACGCAGGACACTGAGCCAGGGACCGTTCACTGCAGCACTTACTTCTGTCTACAGCTTATACTACGCAGTATATGGAAATAATGTTCCGTTGCTCGGCATCTATGAGAAATAGCGTGATAGTTTATATACCAGCATAAGCGCAGGCCCATCAAAATCGATTCACGCGATTTTACGACCCGAATATTAAGCTTATACTTCGCAGTATGTGCAAATAATGTTCCGCTGCACGGGTCCTATGAAGAATAGCGTGATGATATATGTACCAGCAAAATTGTCGCTCTTTACGCGATTTGATACACGTAACGCCATCTATTGAAAAGAAATGGTAAGTATACACAAATACATGCTAAGTTCTCTAGAAAACTTAAAATTCGCATAACTTTTGAATGCGTGAACCGATTGCGATGAAACAAAAAACATATGTTACTTGGAGATAAGCAAAATATTTATTTATAAAAGTCAACCACATTGGATCAGTTGTTTTTACGTGATGCTTGAACAAACAAACAGATAAACAGATAAACAGACAAACAGATAAACAGACAAACAGACAATAATTCCAAAAATGTTAAAAATGGGTTCTATTGGTTATAGTTTAACATCCCAACCAGGTTTTTTCAAAATATTTCCTATGTACAGACACGCCATGTCTACAGATTTATTATATGTATAGATATATTTATTGCTTTAAATGAAGTTCAATGAAAAATGTTTTGCTTTTTTATGTGTGTGAGTCTCGAGGAACTAGAGTAGACCAGTAGGCCTAGCACGAATATTTTGACGTATAGTAACGTAAACGTAACGTTAATGTGAGTGAATTTTAAGTGGAAAATACAACTATTCTATATATAACATTTTAGTTTAAATTTATGCGACAGCCACAATTTGTATCATACATAGATATGAATAAAGTTTTCAATTCGATTAAATATTATGTGCGAAACGAGTATTTCCAATTCAAAATTCACTCGCGTTAACGTTACGTTTACGTTACCATACGTCACAATATTCGTGCTAGGCCTACTGAATAGTTATTGGATTCGATCCCGTCAGATTATGTATAATTGGGTTTCCAAATGTTTCATAATTATATGCATTCCGCACAATCAAAATTATCATCAAAATTTTAAACTCTTCAGATTATGATTTAAACAATCCGCTTTGAAGGATTTTGGCTATTTATTGTACCTAATGTTACACAATATCTGTTTTGTTCCTAAAGCTTTTTAACGCTATCTTTTTAAGACTGAGTGAGTTATTTATACAATTGTAAGCTGTAAAACAGCTAATTATTATATTATTAATAATTAAAAACAGCAGTCTAATTAACATCAAATGTTCATTGGTGATTTCAAATATCGACCGAAAGCAAAAGATTTTCACAACTGCACCTGTACATATGAATTATGTACCTACATATTTGTTATTAAAAAAAACTGCATTTAAAGAAGTTTTATTTGTATTTTCTGAAGTACCTATAATAAATTTAAAAAGAAAGAAAACCATCCGTTTATATTTTTAATCCAATCCAAATTCAAAAATCAATATGATGATAAACTTCAATGCAGTTTTTTCCTCTCTTCCGCAAAGCGATTGTCCACACTATGCACCTTGTTTGTCCACAGGAAAGATGATAATCAACGAATACGCGAGGAAGCACAATCTGAACATCTTTGATGGGCTAGAGCTGCGGAACTCGACACGCCAGTACGGACTTTAATAGTAATAAATAGTTTTTACCCCAACACAGTGCTAATACACACTGGCAGGTCGTGAAATTAATGACAAACTTGGTTCTTGTTTTTTTTTTTTCATAACCATTCTTAATATGTTGGCTTCTCATCGATTGATTTATTTTGCAGTTCAAAATGTATTATTGTATGTTTGTAGCCGCTAAAAGCTATATTTTAAAACTATATTTCAATTTATTTATTACGTGTTCTTCATTTAAAATTCTGATGCAAATAATAATACAATACACTACCTTGACTGTACGAAATATCATACATATTTAAAAAACAAAGACAATTCATGGAGCTTTAATTGCATTATGTAATTTAAACTTTTATTTTAGTTAGTTTATATGACAAAAACCGAGTTTGTTATTTACAAATAGGGACCTACTAATTGAAAAATATATTATATATATAATATATTATATTATAAAAATATCGACACTCACGTTACGCAATCTACTGTCGCTAACACACCCACACACACACACACATACACAAACACACACAGACACACACACACAAAGTACATACTTAGTACGTCACTACACGTACACATATTCATAACCTATGCTCACATTAGAAGCGACGATATCCCATTAAAGGTTCCATATTTTACGTTTTAAATAATATTTTGTAAAAAATAAATCTATATTTACCATGTAGAATGTATCAAGCACGTTGCAAGAAAAAAATAGTGATGAAATGTGTATAAATCGCGTCCGATCGTTTTTCAAGACCCTTATAAAGTTATAAACGACACTTGTTGACGAAACGTTATTCGTTTCAAAATTTTCACGTATTAATTTTCAAGTTATACTTGAGGCATTGGATGGAGGATTGAGGGAAACAGTTTTATTGTTACGGAAGTTACGCACGCATGTAGCGGAAATGCGACACCATGAGGTTTAGCTGTTGACATAAACATCTTTTCCATCTCAGTCGAAGTACTACTTTAAAAGGAAAGTAGTACTTTTACCGCGCGTACACGCATATTTTTTTGCATTCATTATTCATTAATACACTCAATATACAAGGTTACTCGGAAAGGGGGTACTAATCCGAAAGGGTGTTAACGTATCTATAATAATGAATAACTCTTTGGTTCTACAACTTTTCCCAAAAGTCAATAGTTTACGAGAAATAGCTGTTCAAAAATCTCAAAAAAAAATACGCTAAAATCTTTCTATCCTCAGCTATGATCAGCTGTGTTTACATTTTAGGTCATATTTGGAGTTACGAATTAGAAGCTCCATTTTCTGAATTCGTAACTAAAGAAGGGACGAAGAATTTTTGAAAAAACTAAAATAAAAATTATTTTACATGGAAATAAAAATGATAAAATTTTGAAATTTTAACAACTTGCTTTAAAACCGTCATCAGTGATACTTTAAGTGGCATGCGGATTAGTACCCCTTTTCGACTACCCTTGCATAAAAACCCCTTCGCAATACCGTACAGATAATATTATACCTCGGTTTATAAAGCAGGAATTTCACCAAGTACCAAACAAACTGAAACTTAAGATTTACTTGCTAACTGACGCGTAATTTTTCGCAATGGCTACAAAGATGCTCAGACGCATAATTTGTCTGTCGTTGACACATCAATTCACATCATACGTTCATACGATGCTGCGTTTAACACACATTATCTATCTACCAATAATAACGTTATTTGCGTACTAAAAGTTTTAGTTATTCGCGTTAACGTTAAAAGTGAAGAAGAATAGAATAGTGAAATAAACCGGCGTTTTCGGCGTGACTCATTAGTTATGCCGGAAATTTAATCGTTTTAAATGTGATATGAAAATATAAACAAGTAATGTAATTAGTTCAAAGCCTTGTGGCGACATAGACAAAACTGAATCAGCACCTTTATTAATAAAGATACACATCCCTAAATGAACTGGAAATTAGGTATTCTATTTTTATTTACGTATACGCAGTCAAATTATACGCAGTTTTAAGATTATACTTCAAGTTAAAATTTTGTTTGTGTAGATAAAATAAATAATTTGAATTGAATTGAAAAAACATCACAACAGGACTTCACATAAAAGAATAAAAATTAATAAGTGCAACTACTACCTAAAAGCTTGAATTGACCAAATATTCCAGACAGATACAAAAAAAAAAAAACGCTAACACCTTTACCATATCGTCGTTTCAGTACAGTCACCTACCTAATACTAATCATTTATACCACAAATAGGCACACATCTACATTACATTAATTTACCCATTTTACAACACGTCGAGTTGATACTTACGACATTCTATCTAAAACGCTGTAACTTCACATATGACGTTTATGCACATAACGCGTTCTCTAATTTACGATTCCGGTGTAACTACATTTTATAATGCCATTTGGACATAGGTAACTGGTTTGCGAATAAAATATGAATTTTGTGATGGTTTGCTAGTCACAAATTAAGTGACATTTTGAAGACTTAGTTACTGGTCTGTTTTCTGAATTAGATAGGACTTTATTTGATTATACCTAAATTTTGAGTTTTGTTTTCTACTTTTACGCGCGATTTTTTCAGTTGTTAGAAAGAACAGTATTAATTATCTATTTAATAAGTTTAAAAATGTAAAATGACCAACAATATTAATTCAATATCTCAACAGACAAAACTAAGTTTCGACCGACACAATTCGATAATTATCCGAATTTGAATTATTTTATGAGTAAACAGTTTAATAAATAATACTATATTTATTAGGTCTAATAATTATTTTATTCCCAAACCAAGGTTAAACACACTACACACATCTACAACGAAATACTACGTTGACTTTTTTATTTCGCGTTTCATTGCTGATTTCGTGCATAGATATCAGTTATAAATTTAATATAAAGGAACTGAGGAATTGATCGTTAACGTTGAAAGTTTTCTTTATTTTCGTAACAGAACCACAGAACACAACTGAAGAAAAAACAAAAACTAAATCAACGAAACTGAATTTGCAATTTTTATTGAACTTAATCGTTGCTGAATTTTTTAAATGATATCCCGAACTAGAATCGTGTATTAATAATAACATACCTGAGTATCGGCTCAATAGGTATCAAGTCACACTATTATCAATGCGATCAAGAACTCTGAATTGTATTAACGTTAGAGACGTATTGATAGGTGGATCGTCCCTAGGGACGTAATTTTTAGTTGAAGAAAAATAATAATGTAGAAAACTGTCACTTACGGCCATTATCAATAACCTATCTATCGATTGTTTGCCTTTTTAGATAGAAATTTGACATAAGCTCCATAGAAATAATGTCACATTTCTATCTAGTAGTCCGGGAAACCGGATGGATAAGTTATTATAAATGGCCGTTACACTCTATAAAACGTAAAATGAGTCCTGACATAGCGCTCATTTTGTAAATTGTAGTCTTATGGAGACTGCTATCGAAAAAAAGAAAATGACGTCATCAAAAACCGTAAAATAATTATGTTACAACAATGTTTTGTTTTTTGGGACCTGGTGGGTGGGACCAAAATTGAAATCGCGAAAAAAAACAGCTGTCTCCTACATTTATGTTCGCGCGTCAAAATATAGGGAACAGCAGATTTTTTTTTTCGCAATTTCTGGTTTATTCCTATAGTAAAAGTTGTTCATAATGATGAGTACAATGACCCCAATGAGGTTGTTAGTATTTTTCGAATAACCCTGTAGAAGCGTCAGGACTCACTTTAAGTTGAAAAATGTTTTTTTTTGTTAAAATTAAAAATGAATGATTGCCAAAATTATATTACACATTTTTACTAAATGTTTTCATGTTTTGGGGCATTTCCAATTGCAGTAAGATAATTAAATAAAGAGTCAATTGGGTGTTGTTAAAGTTGAATGAAGAACTATTCAACGATGTTGTTTCGCGCAATCTAGGCAATTTAATTTAGATTGATAAGAACCCTTAGGCCTGAATTACATAGAAACGGCATAAGGCACAGGCACGGCGCAGACGCTTCACTTTCATACATTTTTCGTGCCGCTCCAAATTTTTTTCGCGCAAAATGTATGAAGACGACGCGCCTGCGCCGTGCCTGCGCTTTATTCCGTTTCTGTGTAATTCACGCTTTAGGCTGATCGTTTACTTAGCTAGAATTAAAGCTCTATGCATGCTGTAAGGCTTTCACAAACCGTGAATATAAAATGTTAGTGGCAAAAAAATCTAGGCGTTGGTTTTGTACAGATTCAGATTCTAAACCAGATTTTAATATGATATTATGAGTCGTGTAAAATCAAAGGTGGCAATTTCACTTTTAGAAACTTATGAGCAAACGAAAAAATGAAGCAACCGTCTTTGGGACTAAATCGAGATTTTGTGTCGATTTAGCAAAGAATGTGGCTATGTTTGGTTAGGATATGTCAAACATGCAGTTTATTTCAAATATTTTTGAATTTTCTGCATCGTTAACTCAAAAATGGCAAAAAGTGAGATTGGCACCTTTGATTCTATACGACTCATTATGATGTCTTATGCCCGCTATTATGTACATAAACATTGGCACGGAAGCAAGCTGTAAGCAGTAGATCAATTATACAAAACTCAGATTAAATATTAATGGGATTTCAAGACTAGGTATTGGAGGAAAAAACATATAATCACAATACTACATTTATTCTAATACTGGACCAACACGCGACCTGCGCAAGAGTTTTACGACACGGGTTCTCAGAAAGGCAATGCAGTGCGCTTGAGCACAATTATTGTTACATTTTGACGTCTTTATCGCGATTGGACGGCGGCCAACGCGCACAAATTGCATATTTAGTTTTTCATTTTCATATGAAGAAAAACGTAATTATAACTGAATGTGATGGGCAGTTCAGAATACGCTATAATATATCTGAAGAAATATAAAACATATAGTCGGAGCGCTTTCCAAAACCCATATGTGGATTTTATCAACTTATCAGGAACCGGACTGTTTTATTCGATAACTAATAAATTTAATAAAAATCTAAAAATTAAAAACGCTAGCAAAACATCTTGTTATTTACTGTGATATTTTTTTACGCCGTGCACGTATGGGTTTTAGCAAGCAACGAAATAATAGTAAAGAAATAGTGCCATTGACCGTCAAAACTTATCCTTAAAACCCTTCACGCCCATTACAGCAAGGTTCATGCAGTATTGATGCATCAGTCTTTAAATAAATAATATTTATTTAAGAAAGAAAACCGTTTGTAATCAATCAATTCATCTTATTGTGCCAAGAAATACGTCATTTGAAAAAAACAAATAGAAATAATTTAATTTGTCATAGTGCGACTAACAGATGGATAATAATTGATGGCTTTGACACAACAGTCTTCTTAATAATGCAAAAAAGTTCTAATAACAATGAGAAACCTTCCAACTAACTATTATTCATTAATAATAGAAATTGAGACGACTATGAATAGAGCACAACTTTACAATACTGCTATTGTTTAAATTTAATTAATAATCCAGGCCTCAATAGAATAATTAAAAGAGACGTTTTTCATTAAGCTGGGGCCACTAAACACGCGATTTGCTACGTCTATTGTTCAGAAGAAAATTCAGGACATTTACTAGAATTGTAATAACAAATGTATAGTAATTTTAATTTTTAGCAGACATTTTTTTAGTCAATCATTGTTACAAATAAAATTCAAGATGTGATTCCTAAATTATAAATTGCAAGCCCATTTTTTCTTGAATTTTATCATTAAGACCTAAATGCGTTATTGTAATTTAAAAAAAAACATGATCGTCTAAAATGTCCTTTGAAAACATGATCAAAATAAAACAGGCAACATTTCTTTGTTTCAAAATAAAAATGTACTTTCATCACTTGGACCACAAATATCTCGCACCTATATTTAAACGGGGACTCGTTTACTTTTTAGTTAACTTCAAATTCAGCGGCACTCCTCCATCACTACATAGTATAAAACAAAGTCGCTTCCTGCTGTCTGTCTGTCCCTATGTATGCTTAGATCTTTAAAACTAGCAACAGATTGGGATGCGGTTTTTTTTAATAGATAGAATGATTCAAGAGGAAGGTTTTAAGCCATAAAACGTACACGTGCGAAGCCGCGGCGGGTCGCTAGTATTCTCTACACTCTTCATGGAGTGTCTCTGCTGTATTCGACGGCATTTGAACCGCTGTTTTCGTGGCCACATCTACGTCTGTTTCCGCTTCTTAGTCGCATGGTTTATTAAGATGTCGGATGGTCTAAAGACTGTTATTTCGTCTGTAATTGCTGCTGGCGGTAACTGACACGGGAACACTTGCGGTTATCAATTGCTGGTTACCATTATAATTTATTGTTGGTTCTTGAGTAAAATTGATGAAAAATAAGTGTTGAAGTTTGGAGTAATTAAATTAGTGATTCAATTTTTAATGGGGAATAATTTAATAGGAATAAGTTATCTGTTTTTTATTTGTTATAGTGCCCGCTCTTGACCGTACTCTCGCCTGATGTTTGTTTGTTTTAAGGATTTAATAATCAGAGAGCGGAATCTTATGGGAAAACAATTGAAAGGTGATAGAGACGGCTCATTATTTTTTATCGAGTATTCAAGCTATCGATACTTTTTAGTTATAAACTTTATTGTTTACTAACTTAATAAATACTTTTAATTTTTATTCTTTACACATAAATAATCTTTAATGACAAATAAATAAAACATTGTCGTATCTATCAAAAAAATCTGATGAACTACTGCGACTCGGCAAGTTTGTCTTATAGACACTATTATGATATTTAATGTTGATCTCTTTTGATTACGGTACTATAGTACGGTAATCAAAATGAGAAATTAATGATCTCATATCTAATTCAATTTGACATTACGTGTTGATCTATTATTTTGTATTTCTAAAAAGTGACTAATATGTCTATCCGCCCGTCTGTATTCTCAGCTGTTAAAAAGTATCGATAGCTTGAATACTCGATAAAAATTATGACCCGTCGCTATCACCTTTCAATTGTTTTGCCATAAGATTTAGCGTAGGATTTTTGAAGAAAACTTATGAATGACAAAAAAATACGGTTTGTTTTAGTTCTTAATCTGTGTCAAACTGCTATAAAATTCAATTCAATTGCAACAAAAATTCAGCAACCTTGTTAACAAAATGATTAATGATTTTGTAAACACATTATCATTAAGCCAACAAACCCGTATCGCCATACATTGTGCTACATTGCAACTTCAGTTTCGTTCCTGCAAATATTACACACACACTAGTGACACGACAAAATTGTTGCAACGATAAAGTGGTTAAGTCAGAATCAGCTGTATCAACACAGTCTAACCAGTCGTGATTTCAACTTTACAGTGACCGGACGAAGGTGGCGAAATTCGAAATATAACAAGTGACATTCCAATTTTGAAATTCGAATTTAACGGCCATCATAGTGCTGTGTTAGTGTCGACTGTCGATGTTTTTTTATTTAGAATTATTTTCTTTTTTGTAGGAAAATGCTGGAAATTAATAATATAAGTGGTGTACTATCGTCGTCCATGAAGTTATTTTGCGAATGATACTTTGTTTTACAAGTGCCGTGTTTTGTGTGGACGCTTGCTGTGCGATGCTGTGTTGCGAACGACAACGGACTTTACTGTGGCTACCTACGGTACATCGGTGAGTTGTTTTAAATATTGTTATTAGCAATTCAATAGACATTGCAGCAATAGACAATTTCAAATATTTTCAGGTGTCTATTGGGTTGCTTCTATATTTAAGTAACACGAACGCTTTTCAATTGTTCACAAATGTTGCACGTGTAACATTTTATAGAATGACAAAAATTTGTCACATCAAGATTTCCCTTGACGCTCATAAAGATAGCAATTTAAAAGCGTTGGTGTTTCAATCTGTTTGCACCAAGTACTTGTTTACTGCTCATATTTATAAGTAGAATTTTATGTTACAACATATCTACACATAAAATTAAACGCTATTTATGAAATACGACAATTTGCGATGCGATGGTACGATTTTATTGCTTTTACAAACCGGAGGAATGTAAGCGATTGCGCCTCTATTCCACGTTATTACGATATTTTATAATCGTTGTAACTTGTGAGCTTAAAATGTAACTACGAAGTTTAACTACTACACTATAAAAGTACGCTGAATGTTGTCTCAGTTTTTATATGAGGCAAAACATAATTTATAGCTGTTATAAATGAACTTATATTATTGTTTTGATCTAATTTCATTTTACATGGTTTTTTATGCATAATAAAATAGCAGCCAACAACCAATAATTTCTGTAACAATTACATTTTATTCCGATATTTCTACTGTTTTTTAAATCCTAAATGAGAGCATCAAAAAGACAAATTATCGATATCGATACAAAACATTACATACCTTATCCGTTATTTTGGAGTTGAAACATTAAAATAAAGCAATGTACGAGTATCTAACTTGATATTTATTAAGCAAACTACTTAATAGTCTTACTAATCTTTTAAATCTTCGCCAAAATATCACAAAAGCCAATTTATCGTCAAATCAAATTAGAGTTTTCAAGCTTACAAAAACGATTTGAAATTGAGATCCTATTCCTGAAATAGGAAATTATCATCTTTTCAACGAGAGCGATACAAATGGAAGATATCGCACTCGGCAGCTAAGTTACACCAACTAATCTGATGTATTTTTGGCACTTTTACGGCCGATAATAGGTAATACACAATCTCAATCCAAAATCTTCGGATTAATATAGGTTTTTGACAGAAATTCAACAGAAGTAATGTCAAAAACATACATCTAGAGATTTTGGATTGATATTTGTGATAAGTTACGGTTTACACACGTGTATTTTCCGGGACTGCCCGACAAGTTTTGACACAAACGGAGCCCTTAATCATGAGCTGAACAAGCGACGTCATGAGTCGAACTAGTCGGGCAATTCCGAAAAATGCACGTGAGTAAACTAATCATAAATATGAATGTCTCTCATGAAAGCTATAATACAAACTCTGGATGGAGATCGGTTATTAATATCGATCGTTATTGCGTAATGTGATGCTATCCGTCGGATGGTGTAAGGAAGCTGATGTTTTTTTTATTCTTTGTTTATTTCGAATTTTTGAACACAGTTCATGTCAGTTCCATCATAAACCTAATATTAAGCTAAATCACACAAAAAAAAATGTAATCACTATTTACTAGAATACTATCTTTAATCACTAACTAATGCATAAATCATTATAGCCTCTCGCGGGACATAGGCCTTGCTAGAAATTTATTAAATATGCCAAGTCTAACTTATTTATATTTAGTTCCTTAACTATTTCATCCCTTGTAATTTCATTCATGACACAGTCCACTGAAAGGTGTTGCACATGCTCTATCTTTCCGCAAAGAAGTTGATGATGCAACTCCATAATATTAGAACTTATTGCCTGCTTATGGCTTTAAGAAGTCCTCTGCCTAAGTGGATATCTGGTCATTAACGCTTTGAATTCAGTGTTCGTTTTTAGTGTATGAAATCTACGAATATAATTAGTAACTACCTGATCCGACAGACGTTTTCCTGTAATACAAAAATTCCATAGAAAAAAGTAAAAGAACTTTCAGTGTTTGCCGAATTTACCAATTTTCCGGGCAACTTTTAAATTTTTTCTTTCCAATAGAAGATAATTCGGAGCAACAAGATATTAAAAAAATGCCAAATCGGCCCAGACGTTATCAAGCGATGCTTATACCAACGAACAGCATTTAATTTTTAATTAAAGATAGATTAGCTGACTGACTTAAAACATTGTAAAATGTAGTTTCAAAGAATAATTAAACGAGATTTTTACAACCAATCATTGATTCAAATCCTAACTGTATATTTAATAGGAGTATTGCAGAATTGTAAACCAAGCGCGCATAGTTAGCATGTAATTAAATCAATAGACCGCTAAACTATAAAATACAGGCTCGGTTGCGGCGATAAATCTGTGGATACACAATTTTCTCTCATGATTATCACAGACATAACATGCCACAACTTGTCATGCTATTAATGTGACTTTCAATTTTATATTTCACTTTCTAATAAGAAAATCTGAGCTTAATTACCTGAAATTTCCAGAAAGCAGTGAGCAAGCGTGAATTTAGGGTTGCCAACTCTTTTTCGGTCAAAAATAGTAGTTCTAAAATGATTACCCACAAAAATATAGCAGATAACGAAAGGATGAAAAAAAAAATAGTAGGTTTCAGTATAGGTAGTTTGTGTCTTAAGATTTAAAAAAAAAATTAACTTCAAAAGTAGGTAGGTAGTTACCAAAACACACTCGAGAGCTCGAAAATCAAAATTGCCAATCTGTCAAAGTCAACGTAATTGTCAATTTGACATACCAGAATCGTTCAGAAATAGATATTGACGTTTCGTTTTACGCTTACACATTTTGAAACGCATATTGTTGCTTTGAGTTTGATGCCTTTAAAATATAGTAGTTTCGCCTACTATATACTTTTTTCAAAAATATAGTAGTCGGGCCTCTAATATAGTAGGATACTATATTATATAGTAGGGTTGGCAACCCTAAGCGTGATGTTCAAAGCTCGTTCCTTATCATCGTCGCCTAAGGCTCAATTTATACCGCCGCGGAATGGAATGGAAGCGACGAAATTGTACATAGCATAATGAACTTTATGTTAATTGTATAAAGTATTCAATTACATTTCTTTATTGCATTCCATAATGTCAAATACAGGTGGTAGGCTTAAGACTATGGGATCAATTATGGACCATGTCGGGCACAGCATAGTGTAGTAGAAGAGGGGAAGAGCACGTATTTGTTTAATAACAATTTAATTTCTAAATAACGGCCGGCAGTAACGTACTGCCGGTTCCCAATGGCGTTATTTTTGGTTGCCGGCGCCGGCAGCGGAGGCTCTCCCTAAATAACTATATTCCATTTTAAATAGACCTCACATACAATTTCGTAACACAACAGCCATTTATTTTCGAAATATCGTAGCAGGGAATATCACTTTTCCGTCGGCCGTAGAGGCGTGGAAGCTTGACTCCAGCCATAACCTGACTTTTACAGTTTTATAATCTGCAATTAGAGATTGTAAAAATGTTAAATGGAATTCCTTAATGGCAACTGTTATAAAAGGAACCAAGACTGCCCGTAATGAGTGGCGTGTAGGTAAAATTTGTATTTATTTCACTATACTGAGAAACAACAATAAACATTTTGCAATTATGTTATAGCTCGCTCTGTTCTGTACTTGTTAGCGGATCGGTTTGTTGCTGTCAATAAAATGCATAGCAGTCTGCGGTACCTCTATTTTAATTGTTTTATTTAGCAGTAGCTGTACTGTGGAACAAAGTAAAAGTATGATTTTAATTGCGATATTTAATTTGATTCAAATCAGAGTAAGAAAGTGTGAAAGATTTCTTTATTAAATTTAGAGATTAGAAAAGAAAAAACATACATAGACTCACGCCTTTTTCTCACGGGGGTAGGCAAAACTACAGAACGCCACATGCTACGATCCTAAACGTGCTCGTAAACGGGCTAGTTTTTTGTCAATTTCTTGCTGCAATTGTATAGTCGCCAAATTGCCGATTATATCGCTCAACACAGTGCAAAAATTGCTGCAATCTTGCAGTGTAGACCGGCGATATTGCCAAGATATTTCATAGTAGTCGCAAGAATGCAATGTCTAGCCGGCTAGATTGTAAATGATTTGTCACGCTTTGACTTTACTGCAATATCGCCGTATATCGTCTTTGTTTTGATGAATAGGAGCATCTCTTTTCCCTCACTTGCCTCCCCTCGCCTCGTCCTGTCGCTGACGCCGCTGTCTCCTTGCAACTGCTGAGATCTAGCTTCAATATAGCTCCGCGTAAACAAAATTCCTCAGCAATCCAGTAGCAGAATCTTGCTGGACTACACTCGGCAATGTATTGCACAATGAAATTGCAGCAAGGGTATAAGTTGCAAATATACTGAGCTATATTGGTCAATAAAATTGCCAACAAGATGCAATTTTTGTTGCCCGTTTACAGGCCTCTTTACATACTCCTTTCGCTTCGTCCACGTTCATACATCTTGACATACAAGCACGCCGGTTGAGAGTACTACGCAACTGTCTTTTTTGAAAGAAAATAATGAGGTTCAATCCCTGTAAAACTTACAAATTTTGTCAAAACGTGCCCTACCGCCTTTCAGTCAGTCTTTCAAATCAGTCATGACGTGTTCTTTCAATCAGATACTTGACGATCTAAGCGTTCGAAGATATCGATCTACAAGTATGTCACAAAATCGATAGATGTCTAAATGAAAAGGTGATATGGCATGAATAACGTGGTCATATTTTTTTTTCCTCAGAACGGAACGCCTGCAATAATATTTTTTCATAAGAATAAAACACATTTATTACGAAAATTGACAAAAAAAATAGCTTTTCTTGTGAAGTCTCGTGGGCTGGTCCGATATTTAACTGAAAAGCAATTTGCTTTAAAATAATTATCAGCTTTAGTTTATACAATTAATGTGTATATCGTCGGGGATACCTAGTGCAAATCCGCGGAACTAGCATTGGATAATTCCGAGTATCTGCCAAATTTAGCCAATCTTTAATTTGGCAGATACGCGGAATTATCCAATGCTAGTTCCGCGGATTTGCATTATCCCCGACGATATGTGATAATGTTGGCAAGACTTATTGATGTTACTTGGTTTGCAAAATGTTTTCCGATGCAATTAATAAATACGCGCCTGTTTTATATTGAATTCATTTCCACGGATGGCCTTTTTTCAAAGCGGGACATTTACGTGGTTTTGGGGACAGCAGGATCCATAGCTCAAAAGCGGGACGTACAATACGGCCGACGTATCTTGGCGAGTCTGAAGTTAGTTGTTTGGCTGCGCAATGAATCTTTTAGATACGAAATTGTCTACTGCGCAGCTAATCAGCTAACTTCAGACTCGCCACGATACGTCGGCCGTATTGTATGGTCACGTTAGGCATGAAGTACCTACACTTAACCGACCAAGCAAAAATGATATTCTAATAGTAACAACAGAAAATAAAACATCATTTCACTAAATCATTTCCGTACCCACACTCAAACTCCATTAACTCACAATAACTACTACAAAAAAGCATTTTAACGATAAAAAAACACCTCTAAACACACAGACAGTCGGTAAAACGCGAAACACAAATAATAAAAGCATCGAAAGCTTGTTTTCAATTACGTTTCGCTAGTCGTAAAAATGTTCAAACTACGCATCAACCAATAGGGAAGAGCGTAGCAACTTTGCAGTAGATTATAATTCCTGTTGGTGGGTATTTTTACAACCGCAGAACAGATTACCCGTAGCCCGTATGCGTTAGAAATGTATAGGAAGATGGCTGACACTTTTTTTGTTGACTGCGGTAGGTCTGCGAGAAATATGTTACAAAATTGTGTTGGTATCGTGTGAAAATGTTTGAAAAGTTGGAATAATTTGAAGAAAATCATCATTATCATTCAGCCGAAAGACGTCCAGTGCTGGACATAGGCCTCCCCCAAGCATCGCCACATCGACTGGTCCTGTGCTTCTCGCATTCAGCGGATTCCCGCGACCTTCATCAGATCATCGGTCCACATTGTGGAAGAAAAAACTTTTATTTATTTACTAGCTTTTGCCCGCAGCTTCGCTTGCGTGAAATTTGAGTGACGATTTTAAATACAAACTTTCATCCCCTATTTAACTCCTTTAGGGGTTGAATTTCAAAAAATCCTTCCTTAATCCTTGTCTACATTATAAAGGAAACCTCTGTGCAAAATTTCAGCTTTGTAGGTCCAAGGGACTTTTCTTTTTTATTTATAAAGAAGATAGATTTATACTTTCGCACAAAAATTGTACAAAGGCGGACTTAATGTCTTAGGCATTTTCTATCAGTCGACCTTAGGGTGATGCAGGGAAAATATGGTGCACTAAAATAAAGCTATGTGATGTGATACGCTATTAAAAATAAACACTAAGGTAACAAACATGTTTGTCAATAATATTACTTACATACATATCGCCGGGTTAATTCAAAAACCAAATTAACTGCACAAATCATGACCACGAGTTATGGCGTTTTAACAACATATACCATCTTAGATAAGATTGTATACGAAACTTTAGGACACAAACTTACATAAGATAGTATATGAAATTTTAGGACACAAACTTTCAAAACGCAATAACTCGAAATCACGAGTTGGGCAGATATGAAGTTGATTTTTTAATTAACCCGGCGATATAAGACATTTCACTTATACATACATAATTATACTTGCACCTGTAATGTAACCCCCAAAGGGGTGAGCAGAGGTGTTCTCCCATTACCGGAGACTACTACGTTTTGCCTCTTATATTTACTTAGAACCTTGTAATAGGTGGCGAGGATATTGCTATTTTTCGAGCTCGGAGTAGAATTGGTCTCGTGTAGTGCCGGACTTAAAGAATAGCACTACCCCATCTCTTCCCATAGGTGTCGTAAAAGGCGACTAAGGGATTCTCTAGAGGATGGGCAGCAGCGTTCTCTGACTACTTTAACAACCATACTGCAATCGCCAACCCGCCTGCCAAGCGTGGCGATTAAAGCAACCCCCCCCCCCCCCCCCTTTTGGGGGAAGGCCTATGTCCAGCAGTGGACGTCTTTCGGTTGAATGATGATGATGATGAGTAGAATTGTATTTTTTGTCCGTGGGCTGATTGAGATTTCGATTTAGTGTATTTATTATTTATCATAGTTTGATTAGCATATAATCATTAGTATTGTGGTCAAAGGATTACTTATATTTAGAAATTGTCGCTGATTCTGTTGTGCACAAACCTAAATTATTTTAAGCTATTGCCATCTTTGTCACACTGATGAAATAAGAAAGATGTAGATAAGAACGGTCAAATTTAGTTGAATTAAAATGTCCAGACAAATTTAGTAGACACGTCGCCGTCGGAACGTGTCGACTAAAACACGATGAAGTTGAAGGCGTAAACTAGTTTGACATCTCTAACTTAGTTCTTATCTATCACCGTCCTATATCTAACTTACGGGGTGTCCTGCGTAAGCGATAAACGCGACGCGATGCGACGCCAGGCGACACGACGCGATGAAAATACACGTAATGTCGCTTACGCAGGACACCCCGTTAGTTTTCATCTATCATCGTCCTTTCCTCGCGCTGTCTGTTGGTAAAAAATAGCAAATTCTCTAATTTTAGTTCAGTTGATCAACAAGAGAATTGGCCGCATTGATCAAATCGGGAAGTTACTTAAAAGTCGGTTCGTAAACGAAACGCAGTCGCTTCAACTTCCAAGCAATTTTTGGGCCTCTTTCAGATCCAAATAATCTAATTAGTAGCCTCATAACACCGGAAGTTTTAATTGTCCCTTGAGTGACAATGACAACTCGATCATTTCGAAATACTATGATAAAAATATTGTCTTTAAAATGGCCTTCTTCTCTCGTATCAGCACGAGGTATACGAAAATAGCTCATGCCGTGGTGAAAAGATTAGCCAGACAGCAAGGTTGGTAGCGAGGCTGACTGCCCAGGCTGCGCCCGACGTCCTGAAGTATCGTGGAGGCTCGTTTCATGCACCCCTTTAATGGTAATGGTCTAATAATCTAACGCATGTTAAAGTAAACACAGAAATATATAATTAAACCAGTGCAAGGCAACTGCAACCATTATACACAAGTACAGCAATGTTATCAAATAAATAATGACAATATTTATGCGTATTTCGATAGTCAAGTCATTTGCGACTTCTGACATTAAAGTCTGACCCCACGACACGTGTATTCAAACTTATCAATACACTTTATAACATATTAATAATCTGACGTTTTTAATGTACGACCTATCGATAAACCCTGATACATAGTTAACTTGATATATTATTCGTGGAGACAGTATAGAAATATTTCTAATCGATAGTTTTGTCTCGTAAGGTAAAGGAAAACATCGTGAGAAAACCTGGACTTAATTGTCTGAAATCGCCAACCCGCAGTGAGCAAGCGGTTGATCAACGCTCGTTCCTTCTCTGTATGAGAAGAGTCCTTTGCACTGCAGTGGCACAGTTACAGGCTAATATTTATTTATTTATTATAGTCTTGCCTCGTCTGTAATGGACTGAGGGGCTCGTGGCTAACTAGCAACAGCGCGGATCATACGCTTTGTGAGGTTAAGCTGCGTTTGCCGCGGTTACCGTTCGTAAGGCCTGTTAACCACCGAAGCGGAGAGGAGGGAAATGTCTCGTAAACGACCAATAGGATTTCTTATTGAGTTGAAACTAAGCGGAGAAATGTGAAAATACATTTATACATACATAAACTCACGCCTTTTTCCCATGGGGGTAAGCAGAAACTGCAGAACGCCACATTCTACGATCCTTACAAACTCTTTTCGCTTCATCTACGTTTATACGTCTTGTCATACATACACACCGGTTGAGAGTACTACACACCTGTACTTTTTGAAGAACATCACCAATAACATCGATGTATGAAACCCGAGGATGACTGATGGAGTCTCAGTCACACGTAATAGAGCTTAAAAAAAGCCGATGCTTAAGTACGTCCGGCGTACCCTGGGCAGTCAGCCCCGCTACCAACCTTGCTGACTAGCTCTTGCCGACAAGAGAAGATGACAGCAAAACTGAGCTAGTGTATGATTTATTAAGAGTATGTGCATGTTCGAGTGTGACGTAACGAGGCTTGCGCAAATCAAATCTTAAAAAGATTTGATTTGCGCAAGCCTCGTGACGGGCGTTATGGGCGTATTTTGTACATTGTAGTGTATTTTTATAGATTATACAGACAGATGGTAATAAAAATGACAGTTCCATTACGTCCTGCCTAGTAAGCACACAATATTACTACTCCTTTTTTTTACTTGTCTTTTACTGTCCCTCTGTTGAGCTTAGGCCTCCCCTTTTGTCTTCCAAACATGTCTATTTTGTGCCGTTTCTGACCATGCCAGCCCCTCAAACACGTCTAGATCTTCACGATCTACTCCGAGTAATATTACACACAAACTTCATACTTTTTTTCAATACTAATTATTTCAGAAGTCTTGGATCGCATACGCATAAAAAAATGTTCTAAAACCATAAAAAACTATTTTGGCTCCAGATCATACAATATTTTACTTTTTCATGATAAATCAAAGGTTTATTCGAGAATCTTGGTTTTTATGTCAATAATAATTGAGCATACTACTTACTAGGTCCAACTTGTGAGTACCTACATTAAATACTTCGCGGCTATAATAAGTGTTTCAATATTTTTACGACTTTCGTATATAAAGGTGCATTCGTTGCTCGGGCCTGTTCGTAATAAATGGGTAATATAATAAATGTCTTTACATCTTTTTGGATTCAGGAATTGAGTTAGTATTTTGTACTCTTTATTTTGACTTGCTCTTTCGCAGTACTGAATAAAAGCTTTAGTATTGTGTAAATGCAATATTCCTTATCCCATTTAAGTAGGGTCGGCGCAATATGTGTTTTTCTTACATTTATATACAGATTGATTATATGTTTATGTATGTCAGCCATCATCCCAGTATTTACTTCCTTCCGAGCCATATCATCATCACTATCACTACATAGTATAAAAAAAGTCGCTTCCCGCTGTCTGTCCCTATGTATGCTTAGATCTTTAAAACTACGCAACGCATTTTGATGCGGTTTTTTAAATAGATAGAGTGATTCAAGAGGAAGATTTTAAGCTATAAAACGTACACGTGCGAAGCCGGGGCGGGTCGCTAGTATTTCATATAATGCAACCATCGTTGGCTTAACCTTCTTCTCTATAATGCCTTATATACAAAGAATATTCAACACAAACTTATCATTGTTATCATATATGATAATGTGCTTGAGTTTAATGCGAAATATCTGGAAAAAAGTATTATATTTTTTAAAGTTCACGTTTCAACTCGGGTTGGTACGTATAATAAAGTTCTTAAAATGTTGTTTTAATTGATAGTTTTCCGAGTTGTTTTCTTAATATATTCATTTGCGTAAATAATGAACCCTGTCGATTTCACTGTAGCGATACTTGTTTCAATAATCAAATTGAATGTGCACAAGAAGTTTCGCTTAAGAGTGTAAATGCACTGTTAAAACGTAAACGTCAACAAAAGTACTGTTGACAGTAATTAATAGCCATTCATTTAGCTGTTTTAATGATTCCCCAGCGACAACCCTAACCATAGCATATTATTCGTATTAAAGCGCACATTGCCATCTCTTATTCCGGTATCGACATTCGGCTACAAAGTTGCAAGACTATCCGCCTCTCGGTCCCTCATAACAATTATCGCCTTGGCGCGAAAGTGACGGGAATAAAATTTTACGACTAGATCGTGTATAGCCAAGGGCTTAAACAATTTTCATTGCTTATTTTGCTGTGTGACTAATTTTATGCCAACAGCCGAGAAGGAACATAGGTATTCCGAGAAACTATATTACTTACGATTTTACGAGTTTTATGTTACTATATTATGTTTCACAAACGCCACCTCTCTTTCCCTCTCTGTCCTCTCTTATACTGATAATAGTCGTATTACTGTGTAATAAAGGTTCTTCTTAAGGCTTGTAAGGTAATTGTCTTAACTTATCAAGTACTGTAATTATAGACACAATAGATAAACAATGGCGCTGACGAAACGGATCGTCGGTCGGGCCGCTAACGGTTAAAATAAGCATTATTTGTTGTTGTTTGTCCAGTTGATAAACTTAAAAATTCTCGTAAACGAGGCTTGAACGTAAGCTTTCCTTTTAGACATAAATTTGTTGTAATATCGTTGTAGTTATGCATAGTTCTCTCGGTTTATGTGATAATCGTTTCGCAGTCGATAGTAAAGTTGTTAGAACTTCTTGATCACTTCCCGCAAAAGCTGGAATTTCCACACCAGTGCCAAGCACTTATACGGGCACTTATATAGACATTTTATCTCTTTAAACACATTAGGTGTGGCTAGTAGTCTATATGATGTCAAACTAAGACTAGGTGGAGCCGTTTCCTTTCGGCTAAAACTAGGTCTAACCTCTTACACACTTGATTTAACGACGCACATGGTTTTTGTCGAAAAACGGACTCAATCAATAAAAATTAACCCTCTTTTCACACTCTTTCAATAAATAGGATAGATCCAGTTCTAGCCACCTGCAACCGGGCGCTCCTAATTGTAGCCGGCTAAACCTAAGTGTAACCGCATTACAACTTTTAGCCGTAACATGATATACAACGTATTACATAATTCCCCTTAAAAAAGAAAATATTAATCAAGTTTTTTATGGTTGTTGTCATTTACCTCTTAGAGGAAACTAGGTAAGAATGTAAACAACTTTCCGGGTTTCTGGCGTTTCAGTGATGATTTTATGATTTGTCCAAAGGAGAATGACCAAAAGTGGTACCAAAAAGTCTCATGCATCAAGATCAAAATATTATAGTAATTATTTTCATATTTTTTTACAATAATACGCGTCGGGGATTTGATTTTTGAACAGGGAATTTAATTTAAACTAAAAAAGTATTGATATTGTTTTGTTCCCTTTACACGACGTTTCGTTTCACATGATTTATGATTACTATAACCTTGAATTTTGAAAGTGTCATGATCACATCTTTCAAAAACATGTAAAAAATATTTTGCCGATTCTACATTAATTAATAACAACTAGAATAGATTAGAATTTTTATTTAAACAATTATAATTTTTTTATCTATGGTTAATTGGCCGTTCACAGCCGGTCATAGAGATGTAGAATGCAACGCAAAACGTAAAACGCAATAGATGCGGATTACTGTTTTTTAGAGCAATAATAAATCGTTTATGACATGTCCACATTGTCAGGTTATTTAGATTATCTCTAAAATCTCCGAAACTCGCGTTGTGTTTACAAAAATAACTTTTGCAGGAGTTATTAAGTAAGTGCAGTCTATAAAAAACAAATATTGCCAATAGACTTTTTACAAGGGACCTTTTCAGTGGCGTGCACTCCATACATGCAAATAAGCTCTGCATACCCTGCAGTTCCATAAATAATACATGCCTCTCTAAGTGATAAATAACTTTAAAAGAAATCATGGTAATTTAGTTTTCACGCCATCTATTGCTTTTTTTGTAACTAACTCGGAGCGGGGAATACCCGCCGCATGCCGCCGCGACCGCGCATTGCAGCGCCTCCCGTGAGCATAAGCTGTACTACGCCTGGCTTATTCTTCATACAACGCATCTCGTGTAGTACACAGCAAAAGTGTGACTGTGTGCGTGAAAATGTGTGCGTGTGTTGGAGTTTTGGAAGCATAGCTTACATTGCAAACCGTCCAAATTGAGAACCCGTAAATGCACCGTTTAATTGTTGATTGCAGAGAGTCGACTTATTTTAGTCGGATTAACCAAATGATTCATTCGTTCGTATTAATTAGTTCGTAACGTAATAAATTGCAAAGTTTTTTCGCCTCATTGTTTTTTTTGGCGCAAGTGATTGACTGTCGAGTAATTATTAAGTAAGTTTATTGTAAAAATGGAAAATTATACCTGTGAGACCTGTGCTGGCGAAATGTGTTTAAATAAATTAAAATCGGCCGCGTTTTCACGTTATCTTTTGAGGAAACAGTTAAATTGATTGCAAAGGGAAGGCGTGTACCCGGGTTGGATTTAACTCAAAGAAAAGGTAATAAATACTACTCGTTATTTTCATAAAATGTTTTATGCTGACTATTACTGGCTAACTCGTTGTGTACACACAAATACATTGGATTGTTTCCCTTGCGTTTTGTTTATAAATCAAGTTAAAAATAATGTTTGGACCTAGCGGATACTCAGATTTAAATAATTTTCACAAAGCGGCTGCTAAGCATGATTCTTCAGAAAAACATCTAGAATCCTGCTTAAGTTAGTGTTTAAGTGCTTAAGTTCCAAACTTTTGATAAAGGTAGAATAGAGACTAGTTTGAATAGCCAGTTAAAGTTAGATATTGAAAGGCACAACGCGAAAGACGACAGAAATAGAAACATCTTCAAACGGTTGATTGATGTAGTTTGTTTTCTAGGTAAATCTGAATTAGCATTCCGTGGTCATGACGAACCCAGCTTTTTTTTTGTGCATACCCTGTCTGAAATCTCTGTGCACGCCACTGGACCTTTTAATCCCCTTTCGGCTTTAGGGGTACCTACTTATTTTTGTAACACGTTGTATAATGAATTATTATAGAACACAAGGAACAGAAGGGAATATTGGCACCGCTTCAAATAACATGGTTAGTTTACTTTATTCCATCCGGTTGACAAGGCCCTCCCAAGGTTCCTGTGCTAATTCTGAAGAGTTATGACCTCGTTGAACTTACCATAATATACATTAAATGTACGCTACGTGTTTTCACACTTCCTCATAACCTCTATGTGAGTATCGTGTGAGGTGACGGATGGTATTTTTTTATGAATATGCATCGATATACAGCATGACTACATGACTGGTTCACTTCACATCATATCGGGAATTGTATGGAAGTGTATGAGTGTTTGTGAATGAGGAAGACTGACCTACCGTGATACAGTTTCCACTAGTACGGAGGTCAGTTTGAATTCAGCTCAAACAATCGCATAACGTACACATGTATTTATAACGACATACGTAATTATACAAGGTTAGTCGGAAAGGGGGTACTAATCCGAAGCCCACTTATAGTATCGCTGATGACTGTTTGAAAGCAAGTGTTAAAATTTCAAAATTCGATAATTATTTTTCCAAATAAAATGATTTTTATTTTAGTTTTTTAAAAAATTCTTCATCCCTGCTTTAGTTATAAATTCAGAAAATGGTGATTCTAATTCATGACCCCAAATATGACCTAAAATGTAAACACAGCTGATCATAACTGGGCCCCAGTTATGATCAGCTGTTAAGATCAGCCCCAGTTACTGGGCAGTTACTGGGGATAGATTGCAGCATAATGCTGAGCGATAGCCGTTTTGCGTGGATATGACGCATGTTTCCCTCAACCTTCTTATTTTTTGGTTTTTGTGTTTATTTTCTTTTTGCGTCATGTTTACCGCAAATAAACGTATTTTCTTTCTTCTATTTTAGAGGTTTTTTTTTAGATTTTTGATCAACTGTTTCACTTAAACTATCGAGTTTTGGGAAAAGTTGTAGAACAAAAGTTAGCCATTATTATGTGTACTTTAACACTCTTTCGGATTTGTACCTCCTTTCGGACTAACCTTGTATTCTTGTATTAGTAGACACAAATCACAGGATTGTTGGGATTTGTGTGTAAGGTTTGTTCATTTATATTGTCAATAAACTTTTTACTTTACTTTTACTTTTTACTATGAACTCTGCTCATGATTCTGTACAACTTTTACTACGGAACAAACTGAATAGGGTATTTGACTGAAAAAATCTAATTAGTCCGTCAGACAGATTATCAAAAAAAAATTGACCCGTATTTTTTCTTTTGTTACGTAAACTAAAACTGACGAAAATACGACACTTAAAATTGGCAAAACGTCACAAGCCAGTACAATTTTTACTTGCTTCTGACGTCACAAGCCCCCACTTTCGAGATTTGATGCGTTTTATCTTCCCAAATATTCATAGAAATAACAAAAGAAAAAATACGTGTCCATTACTTTTCAAAACTCTAACTGGCGGACTAATTAGATTTGCAATTTATTGATGCTGTCAACATGCCTATTCGTGAAAAAAAATACTGTTCCAAAAATGTTGTTAAGCAACATTAAGATTAGGTATTTTGTATTGAATAGCTGTTTTTTTTTCATGAATTTAGACTTTGTCTCATAGTAAAAGTTGTACAGACGCGAAGAGAGGGACCGCAATAACAAATCGCCCTAATTATTTGAGGCAAAAATTTTAGTTTTGGCAGAAATATGTTAATTGTAGCCCCTGCCTTTACATTAAACCTGCATTATTCTCATTCTATGTCGCACGCTACTGTAATGGAATTGTCATGGATAGTCATGATCTACTATTTTAAAAAGAGTATTCATGTAGTTTCTTGCCGGCTCTCCATAGAACCGATCTTTTGGAACCGTGCACCTAGTTTTGACGTTTTAAAAGTGCCTGTAATCTGGTCTATTTGAAATAAAAAACTTTGACTTTGCCAAATTTCTTGCGAAGATCAGGATCCTGAAAGAAAAAATTGCACAGCCTTTGTCTAGGATAAATAAACCTTTATTTGTCCTAAAAACGATAAAGGGCTTACGTCCAGAATCAGACATATAATAGCTTCCTATAATCGGTATTATTCGCTATCCACTCAAAGTTATTGTTATGATTTCCAGTATTGATATCTTTCGGACTTCTTTCACATTAAAGGAGGATACTTACAAACAAACAATTTTATAACATCCAATTTTACGAGAGTATCCGAACTATCAATTTCTGTTTTATGTTTTCTGACGCAAACCTTTTTAATCTCATTCAATAACTACTTTAGAAACTGCTAGGTTTAAAATGCAGTTCAGACTACGCTATAATATACAGGGTGTAAACGAATTCGTGTAGTTCCCTAAAATCACTGATTCCATTACTGGTATAGATGAAAAAAGACTGTTCCGCTAGGGGTAAAATGGTCGATATCTAAACCAATTAATAAGAAAACAATAAAAAATAATGTTTCTTGCATATTTTTTTTATTTTGTGATAAAGCATTTTGATGCCACTCATAAACGAATGAAAGCACGAAGACACAACTAGACTAACGCGATATAGCTCCGCACAGTCAGTTAACTCGGGACACTAAAATGAGTAGAAAACAAAAAATCATGAATTCTTCATGAAACTTTTTTTTTAATCTTTTTTGATTTAGGAACTTTTTATCCTTTGCATATATCAGTTCCATCGAACCCTTATCTACGTGTTACATCTTACACACTATTCATACATCTCTAGAAATTAACCTATAAAGTCATTTTAGCCGCGTCGGACCCAGGAGCTGCAATTTTTTTTGTTGAAATTTAAAAAATCCAATGCATGGTCCATCTGTGTCACCAGTAGATCACGCGGCTTGAAGGAATTAGGTACACGAATTTGTTTACATCCTGTATAGCATATAGCAAATATTGTATAGCGCAACGATATCGCTCAGCATACATTTTATATGGACACGTTCACACAACGCTATGCTAAAAGTATTGGCTTGCTGTACGCGATAAACTTGACCGATATTCAGAGCTATATCGTACGATTCCCCGGTCCCCGCGTCGCCTTAGTTATAGCTTATGACGCAATGTGCTTTACTATACAGGGTAAACGAACTCGTGTAATTCCTTTAAACCACATGATCTATGATTAAACACGCACGGCATTTAGCATGATTAAAAATGAGAAAATAAAGTCTTTTTTTTTTCTTGCGGTTGGAGTAGGTAAGTGTTCGTATGTTAACCACCTAATAAGGATACAATAAAAAAAGCGAAAAAAATGGTGTTTTTTTATTCGTTATTTCGATGCCACTCAATGAATCGCTCCGTGCAGTTAGTTAACTCGGGACGCTAAAATGACTCATAAACAGAAAACCAGTTTTTTGTATGAAAATATTTTTTTGCTCAATCTGAAAAAAAAATGTGCTATGTCAACCTGTGTCACTAGTAGATCACGCGGTTTGAAGGAAATACACGAATTCGTTTACACCCTGTATAGCGAAATAGTATAGCATAGTCTGAACTGCGTTTAAGAGAACACGTAGTTTCATAGATAGTTATGTTAAATAAAATGTTTTTATCCGAGGAATGAATATACGGTACAATTTCTTTATTATGATTTCCGCTTTTCCAGTAGTGTGAAAATGACGTAATACGAAACTGGATTATAAAGAAAACCGTTTCTTAGATAAAATATATTGTTATGTTATAGCTATTCTACCAACAATGGTAGAAGATGACGCGGTTTTGTAGCTCATTGATAGAATATTGTACTCCGATGAATTAAACAAATGTACTGAAGATACAATAACATTAAACATGTAATGATATGACAATAATTGCAAATTGTTACGCCTGGCCGATCCAGATATCCAGGCCGATATTGTATTTCAGATTAGTCTTGTCATCCTATCTCGCTCTAACACATGTCAATCCCATCTTGTTGTTCACAATGCCAATCTATGTAAGGCAGTAAAGTAATATAATTATCTATGGTTAAAAATAACATCGACTGTATATTGGGTTTTTTGACGCCATTTTGCATTGTCTTTGTCTGTTATTATAAGTCATCCTGTTGGAAATCTTAAAAGCATTCCATCACTAGTGATCGAATATTATACATAAGACCATGAGTCCTTCTGTCCATCTGTTTGCTACAATTTTACAGGCAAAGCCCGTCACACACTTAGCTATAAGATAATTAAGAGGCCAAAATATATTGCACTTTTAGTATAGTTTTAAAGATATGAATTATAGTTGCGGTCATTAGAAGATTCTTATAGAAAATATATCGTATTAGATCTAGTAATCATTATATTGCACTCGAAAAAATACTTTTAGAACTTTTTATTCCAAAAAATTACAAATTGACACTGGCACTGCTAGTTTTAAATAAACTTAGGCATACAAAATCCTTAAACCTATTTCACTAAATTAATAGTTAGCAGACTTCAACATTGTAATTACAAAACAAATACGTGTTCAATCAGTAAACCGGACAATTAAAAGTGTTCGATTACTGGTGACCATCTCATTTATAAGTCCCTCCGGTAGTCCGGTCCGGTCCGACTCGTTCATTTGTGTCAAATGCATTGTTTGTCACGCACGTCGCCGTTCGTGCACGTAAAAAGACTGGAAATGACATTAGGATGAACGTTCTTTTCGTTATTTTATGGCAGTTTTGGTGAAATACAATGAAATTATGGATATTCATTAGCTGTTTTAGATTCTTATAATAAACTGTGATCTAAATATTGAATGAAAATCTAAATCTATGTAAATAAAAAGAAAAGTCCTGACTGACTGACTGACTCATCAACGCCCAGCCCAAACCCTTGGACCTAGAACGCTGAAATTTTGCACAGAGGTTCCCTTTATAATGTAGATAAGGAATAAGGAAGGATTTTTCGAAATTGAACCCCTAAGGGAGTTAAATAGGGGATGAAAGTTTACCCGTCGCCCGACCAGTAACAGGCCCGAGAAGGCGGCGCGCATGTGTTCCGTGCGCGCCTCTCAGGAGGACGTGGGGCAAGGCCCCACAGAAGGAGAGGTCCGCCAGGGGATGGCGGACCGAGGCCTGCCGGGGTTGCGGTGCATGCAGCTGCGAATCCCGTGACCCCGGCCAAGGGTCAGGAGTAGGAACACCGTGGGTTTTTAGCCGGTAAGAGTCCGGCATAACCCTTCGCCTTCCCCAGGCGAAGGGTATCCATGAGGATTTTCCCAAAAAAAAAAAAAAAAAAAAAAAAAAAAAGGGGATGAAAGTTTGAATGAAAAATCTTCACTTAACGGGTTCAAAATTTCACGCAAGCGAAGCTGCGGGCAAAAGCTAGTATGTAATATAACAGTTATACTGGTTAAATGCAAAACAGACCTAATTCTCTTGTAGGGGTAAGGGATGTTGCAGGCTTACTCAATGAAAATCAAAAGTTGGGATATACAAGGTTAGTCGGAAAGGGGGTACTAATCCATGGGACATTTAAAGTAGAACAGACGACTGTTAAAATTTCATCATTCGATAATTTTTATTTCCATGCTGAATGTGTATATTTTAGTTAATTAAAGATTCTTCATCCTTGATTCCTGATTTAGTTACGAATCCAGAAAATAGAGCTTCTAATCCGTGACCCCAAAATTATCCTAAAATATAAACACAGCTGCGGATAGATAGATGTTAGCGTATTTTTTATGAAATCTTTGAACAGCTATTTCTCATAATCTATTGATTTTTGGAGAAAGTTGTGTAGCAAAAGTTATTCATAATTATGGGTAAAAGTACCCATATTATGGTGGCTTCTATTTGCTTCAGTGTAGAGTTGCACCGACTTCTGAAACTGTTAATTTTATATTATGGTAATTATTTTACTCCTTTTAGTATTTCTTTGAAGTCGGTTTTTACTTTTTTTTAAAGTTTATTTTTTATTGAATACGTTTTAGTGTCATAATTTTAACTCCCTCCTTCATAACCCTTCTTTTTGGCTTTGACGTAGTCGGCCATAAAAAGTCTTTTCAAATGATACCTTACACGATATAATGAAAACATTCCAAAGGGGGGAGGGGGGGACACGCACCCCCTCCTCTTTTCAAGTAGTCAGTTCCCAACAACAAATATAAACAAAGCAATATTAGTAATTTGAGAATTTAGCTTTGTTCCGATGAGGAGTTCCGTTCCATATCTCTGAAGTTCATGGTCTAATCATAACAAAATTTAAATGGGACCAATCGGGAAGTATACCCTTTCGAACAAAAAAAGAATTTTTCAAATCGGTTCATAAATGACGGAGATATGAGGTAACAAACATAAAAAATAAAATACAACCGAATTGAGAACCTCCTCCTTTTTGAAGTCGGTTAAAATACCTTCTTAATCATGACGCGCTTAACAGTTGTATCATAATACCGAGTCGCTTTTGTCTGTCATATACTCCAGCTACTTACTCATTTCAGCTCAAGAAACATGAAAAAGCGAATGGGGAATTAAGAAATCGGTCTGATTAACTTCTGTATCACCCAAACAGATTCCTATGGTCACAATAGGCCTAAAATTCCTCTATCTGCCATTCTTCTATTATGATGTACGCTCATCAATGCCTGGGGACTTCATTGTCGCTTCCATTCGCTATAATTCAATGCTACGTTTGCAAAAGGGTATTGATATGTCAATAACAATTGATGAAACGATTTAATTGACGTGTCGCCGCGTCGCGTCGTTACGATTCGGCAAACTATTTAGTACAACCATTAATGCTGTGATTGCTTTTGGGAGGTAAATGGGTTTTCAATGATTATGTTAACATTATTTTGGTGATAAAAAAGCATTAATTGAAGGACCATATTCAAAGATTACGTGTAAAACATATAAGTTTGACGATAACTTTTTCATTTTGACTTACTTCCCGTTTTACTTATTACATATTGGAAGTAAATTCAACCACAATAATTTTAAACGGTAACCACGATATCCAACAATGTGAAAAGTGTGAAATAATATGTATTTGAAAGAATAAAGGAACTATTTCGCAGCCTATTTTATGCCTAGCGCAGACGACCGACTATAATCGGTCCGACAAAAGTCGGTTAATTTAGAAAACAAAACATTTTATTTATTTCTATTTATTACACTACCGACCCGGCCCGGCTTCGCACGTGTATGTTTTATAGCTTAAAACCTTCCGCTTGAATCACTTCATCTATAAAAAAAAAACGCATCAAAATCCGTTTCGTATAGTTTTAAAGATCTAAGCATACATAGGGACAGACAGACAGCGGGAAGCGACTTTGTTTTATATGTAGTGTATGTGTGTGTGTATGTAGTGATTAACCCAACCTACAAATAATCGGTCCTACAGAAATCGGAGCAAGTATGATCGACTGTCACTGACCCGATCCGTTTTTTGCTAGTTATAACTATGCAACTACCAAATGCAGCTTGAACTGGAACTGGCGACTGGATGTGCAGTTATAATAACGAATATGAAGCGAAAAAATGTGACGTTATTAGTCCCCTTGATGTCATTAAAGCAGGTGTTCCTTAGGTACACGTTCGTAATCACACATTAAGTCCTAGTTGTAGATTAGACGTTTGTGCCGATTCTATTGTTCACCAACTAAACTAAAATTAGAGAATCGCTATCTTTTACTGACAGCCCGAGAAAAGGACGGTGATAGATAAGAACTAAGTACTAAGTGCGCTTTCATGTTCATCTTGCGATTTCAACTTTCAATTCCTCTTGCGTCAAGCACATGCAATATTGATTGCCATAAGACGCATGCAGCTTATCCTCTACACCGGTGCGCCTCGGTCAGTCGTCAGTCGACATACAATAGACGGATTAACGTGCGCTAGGGGCATGCGCTTTTGTCGAACTAGTATTAAGGCAAGACGCAAGATGAACATGACAGCTCACACCGATAATTCAGCCCTCATCAAGCTGTTTCCCTTCCCTAAGCCCCCGCCAGCAACGCCCTAAGCCGAGGTCCGAGTCCCACTAGGGGTCGCCCTTAGTGCTGTTGTTGCAGGTAGTTATGATGTTAGTGTAGTACTAGTAGTTAGCGTAGGTTGAGTATTTTACTCCCCCCCCCCCCCATTGGCTGGAAACCCTTCAGGTCTCGCCAATAACTGCCCAGTTACGTAGAAATGGTCCCATAGGACCAACTACAGCATTCCAATAGAAAAAAAAGAACATGAAAGCGCACTGGTGTAGACATGGCTTTAGAGATGTCAAAATAGTTTGCGCCTTGAATTTTTCCGTGTTTTTAAGTCAACACGTTCGAAAGTGTCATTTAAATGTAGAAGGAAATTTTAGTTCAACTAAATCAGACAGCTCATATTTACGTCCGTCTCTTTGTAATTTTATCAGAATGAAGAAGATGGTAATAGCCTAAATAAAGTTTAATTTGTGCACAACAGAAACAGCATCATTTTATCGAACTAACAAAACTGAGGACAGTCTCGTTTTCATTAAAACTAGATGCACAAACCTAAACTTCCTAACTGGAAAACGGTTCAATTGTTAACTAACAACAACTTTAAGCAACAGTTGTTCGCAATCGTTTATGAACAAGTTCCGAATGCTGCGGTTTCGTTCGGCCGTACTCGGAAGTTCTCGGCAAATTTCGGTGTCGCGAACCGCGAAATAATTTGCTTAATGAATCTTGTTGTATTGGAATAAGGTTCATAATTGTTTAATGGGCATGTGTCGGAAAATTTGTGTGGTCCGTGGTTACAAGTTTGGGGAGGGTAGGACCACAAATAGACCACGTTTGGAAAACAATCAATGCTGGGATATACTTGCCAAAATGTGTTTCGTGTGCGGTCAGATCGGTTAGTGTGCGTCGAAGTTAGTCCTACCTTGTTAGTTCGTTAATTTTGTGGTTATGTCACTTTATATTTGGTTTTGTTTACTAGTTAGGAAGTTACTAAAATTAAAACATCGTGTATAGTCGAGGTCCGGTTTGCTGTAATTAATTGTGCATTCAAAAAATTATAGGTACAATACGGCCGACGTATCTTCGCGAGTCTGAAGTTAGCTCATTAGCTGTGCAGTAGACAATTTCGTTTCTAAAAGATTTATTGCGCAGCCAAACAACTAACTTCAGACTCGTCAAGACCTTTCCCACTCTGTTGTGACAAGTTCGTTAAGCCATTTTTTTTTTCGTATATTTAGCCTTCGCCCAGGGAAGGCGAAGGGTTATGTCGGATTCTTACCGGCTTAAAAACCCACGGTGTTCCTTCTCCGGACCCTTAGTCGGGGTCGCGGGATTCGCAGCTGCATGCACCGCAGTTTCGACAAAAGAAATACACGCGCACACCACCGACGCGAATCGGCGGTAACACGTATCGTAGATCCTCATCCCGCGCGTTCGCGATCTTAAAGACGCTAACGCAATCGGGCGAGCAAGTTCGTTTTGCCTAGCCTCATCCTAACTATATTGGGGTCAGCTTCTAGTCTAAATGCGGCTGAATACCAGTATTTGCATTTGAATACCAACGACTGCCATCAGACTTCCGCAACCCAGTTACTGGGCAATGCCGATATCCTAAGGTTACACCGGTTGTCAGACGGTAACGAATTATAGGGATTCGTATGACACCCCGGATCAACGATTTAACGGTCACCCAACCACGGACTGACTGCGGCAAACGCAGCTTAACTCTGCAAATCATATAATCCGTGCGATTGTTAATAAACGAGCCTAGGGTGCCTTTCCACCAGAGATGTGCTAAGCAGCTATGCTGCGAGAATGTAAAAGCTAAGCTATGAAACCATGTGACCGTTTCCACTGATGCTGAGCTATATAGCGGCGCGAGTAAGATGTGCTATATGTGTCTACTGTAGTTACACTGTTCTGCACATAGCTACACCACTCGCAAACATCCACATCACGCATCCTTCGATATAAAAAACGTAGCTTAGTTGAATCAGTTTCCACCAGTGCTATGCTATGTGGACCAATGAATATGATTGTTGGATATCAAACGCATCCATAGCAACGTTGTACAACATATCTCTGGTGGAAAAGCAGCCTAACTCCGAACCTCCGTAACAAATAAAAATATATTTTTTGGAAACTTACATATCGTCTGCTACATATCAGCAGATGTTTTTATCACGTGCCTCGGGCCACCTTTACAACAATACCTACCCTCGTTAACGTTCGACCGTAAAAAATTAACAAGCGACGATATTTGCATTTAGTAGCAATATCGCCAGACGTTACTGACCTACGCTATAAAAGGGTAATGTAATAAAAATCTCTAAAAATTTTAAAACGCACCCATAAAACTAAGACGATACACGGCTAGCAGCCAGGCAGTAAACCGGCGTAAGTCCGATACGGCGGATTCCGACGGTTCCTATCAAAACTTTTATTGTCGCCGTCTTTTGTCCCCCTCGCACTAAGGCAGTTAAAATGAGATGACGCTAGCACAGTATTATCTTTTTCAGGAATTCATTGTCGTTGCAAGTTTTATGCTTCTTGTGAAGCATCGCATATTTTTATTGCGTCTCGTGGATTGAAAAGCTCCTGCCTTCAGATATCTAGGTCTTTCGATATATAGATTAGTTCATCCGTTCCTTAGATATTAACTTGGCATTTTATTTAGTATTGTTTGGAGTATGACTTGGATTTCAATTGTAATGGATTTGGGGTAGGTTAATTTTGTTCCATCTAGGACTACTTAGCATTTAGTTAACTCGATCTTTAGCAATCATCATCATCCAGCCGAAAGACGTCCACTGCTGGACATAGGCCTCCCCCAAGCATCGCAACATCCACCGGTCCTGTGCTCCATGTTGGGGGGGTTTGCCATAATCGCCACGCTTGGCAGGCGGGTTGGCGATCGCAGTATGGTTGTTAAAGTACTCAGAGAACGCTGCTGCCCATCCTCTAGTGAATCCCTTAGTCGCCTTTTACGACATCCACTGGAAGAGTTGGGGTAGTTATTCTTTACGTCCGGCACCTCACGGCACTTTAGCAATCATTGGCACCAAATTATTGGCTTGTTTCCCTTGCTATTACTGATACTGCTTGCTTTCTTGATTCAATATTAACGCTTCTAAAAAAGATCCCCTCTATTGGCTGGAGACCCTTCAGGTCTTGCCAATAACTGCCCGGTTACGTTGAAACAGTCCGCAAAGAACATCTACAAGTAGCACAATAGAAAAAAAAAGTTTTTAAAAAAGCACAACCGACAATCACCACAGATGAAGCAAAATAATTATGCACAAACGCTTAAGGCCATGCATTGAAATTCTGCGTTTGAAAAATAAGGTAACGATTAATGGGCAATTTTAGGCTGATTACAGTGATTACACATGGGCCACTAAGTTACTTGAGACATAGTTGATCGCCATTTGTTTTTTGCCGCAGGCCACCAAACGTTGACTGCAGCTACAAACAAATAGCGATCAACCAATTTCGAGCAACTTAGCAGCCCATGTGCAATCACCCTTAGTAGATATTAAACTCGTCTGCAACATTTCCTCTGCGTATACGCCAGTTCGTTAGTTATAAAGTTAAAATTGAACAATATCTTGGATCGCTAACGGACAGGGTAATGAAAAATGCTGCAGTAGCAGAATTTACGTGCAATTCCTGAAAGCGAATTCTCGTAAATATATTCAAGGCTATAAAAATGGGAGTATTCGGTTATAAGGTTTTTATACCGAACATCGTAACTTTACGCAAACCTATTACATTGGTTCCGTATGTTTTAGAGACTTGCTGAATTAAGTCAAATGAAACGGCGACTGTATAATAATGTTAATTTAGTTTTTATGAACTTTAGCTACTATAGTAGGGTTATTATAGCCTGGTTTGGTTTTCAGTATACCTATTTAAAAAAGCTAGTTAAAGTGCTTCAGCTGTTTGTTTAATTGACATGTATATTCCAATAAATCGTTTTCGCTCAACATTTATAGGCAGCCATTTTCAGGTTATAATCTATTTAAGTTTTATGTATTAGGAATGGATTCTTAGAATTTGAATACTCATTTCACATGATAAATTAAAGAGCTTCATTTAATACACGTATAACCAAACAATCTTGTGTAATCCGCTCTGAGATGCTTTAGTAGAAACACGTCGTTGCGACGTGTTAGACTCAAGGAACGACGAGATAACAAAAGATTGGTGGTCATTATTCAATGATTTTTTTTAATTATCAGGTAAAAGGCCAGTGAAATGAGAATTCAAATTCCTAGAATTCATTTCCCATAAGCACATAGGTTCATCCAAGTTAATGGCTGCTTTTAGACAAAATATTGGAGCTCGCAAACGGTCCGCGTTTCGAGTTGAGGCACTTTAATTAAACTAAGGTGTACGTCATGAACGTTAAATGTAGACGAAGGCGGCCATTGTAAATTCCACCAACGTTTCAGTTTCATAGCTTTAGTTAGAAAACGCCGTTGAACTTTTATGGGCAATTTCGGTTCAGACGTTTTGTTATATTACCAATGCTTTTAAGGTACTGCACCTCGCTCCGGTAAACATATGTGCAATTTTACGAGCCACTAGTTTATGGTAAATGTGTAGTTATGTCTGCGGCAGCGTTAACTCTTATGTATGAAATGTGCAATTTATCTTGTCTTGACAGATGCGCCTATTGAAAAGTTTACGTTTGTTTCTACTCTACCTCCTACCGTCCGTCGCTCGTACTTGTGAATTTTACGTCTTCTCTACGCGTGAGAATGGCGGAAAGTTATTATAGCTTAGTTCAGAATGTCATTTCGAGGTGGTTTATGGTTTTATTTGTGGCGGACTTTAAGTAAAGTTAAGAACTTTCTTTTTCTGAATTTAGAACGCGTAGTTACTAAATTGAAGCAGACATTACAGTGATAATAAAAATAAAATAAAAAACATTATAAAAAAAGGATAAATCAATATTTTTCACCTATAAAAAGCAAATATCAAATATAAATATTACTACAAACATAAAAGGATTCAAAGAAACATTATTCTGTAGCTATTTAACATCAGATTTCAATAAAACTTTACGATTTCACATCTTTTTGTCATTTTTTTGCAAACACACGTATTGTGTCGTTACCAATTATGCCAAAGTATACATTGAGTCGAATACGTCATAAATACGAATTTACGAGTGTCTCAGATAGTGTCTAATAAACTTCGCGTTTAGTGGTGACTTTGCACGTTAAACCTGACTTAGTCTGAACAATCAACGTGTGACTGGAGTTATTGAGTTATACTGCCACAGTAGCAATTTGAACTAAACAATTAAACGTTCATTCTAATCGTTCATTAAGTTGGTAATAAAATATTTGCTTGGCAGAAAATACATTTTTGTGGTTGTGCCCATTTGACAGGTTGCCGTGTTGATTGAATTTGGTAACTTAGTTGTGGCTTATAATATGAAAGATTTCTACATAGGTACCTATATGAAACATTTCGATGCTACGCATTATTGAATGAAAGCTTGCAAGACTAGCGCGATATCGCTCCGTTCAGTCAATTACCTCGGGTTGCTGAAATGACTCAGAAACAGAAGATGAAGTAAATAAAAAAAAAACAGTGCTTTGTCAATCTGTGTCAGTAGATCACGCGGTTTGAAGGAATTACACGAATACGTTTACACACCGCATATTACACAGCAAGAAGAAAAATAATAGTTAATGAATGTAACTATAATGTTCGATTTCCTAATTATGGGTGAAAATGACAATGGTAAAAGGCGGCGCGCAGTGTTCCTGCGCTTCTCAGGAGGACGTGAAGCAAGGCCCCACGAAAGGAGAGGTCCGCCATAGGCTGGCGGACCGAGGCCTGCCGGGGTTGCGGTGCATGCAGCTGCGAATCCCGCGAACCCGGCCAACGGTCAGGTAAAGGAACACCGTGGGTTTCTAGCCGGTAAGAGTCCGGCATACCCCTTCGTCTTCCCCGGGCGAAGGTCATCCATGAGGATTTTAACAAAAAAAAAAGCCTTTATACCTAATTATGTTCCTATTTACATAATGTCTCTCATTTTGAGCAAGTTATTTCCCACATGCAGTGTAGCAATACAGTAGCACTCTGATCTCTCCACTACCCTTATTCCGCCATTAAAGGTGAGGCGACCAATTGTCTTGGTTACACAACCACCTGGCCCACCTGCTTTTTGGCTAAATTAACGCCGGATATCTTCACCTAACAACTAAGGCGATCCCGTCGGTCGCTACACGAAGTTCAAATTTTGTTGAGTTTTTATTAAATCTCATAGCCAATTTTTGCGTTAGAATTTTTCAATACTGCGTACACAATAAACTTATAACTAGGATCTCATTGTAAATATTAAGGCAGCCGCTCTTTAGACGCGTTTTCGTACGAATTTGAATAGTGCGAACTCGCACGAAACATTCCGATCCTCCAAGTACAGGAGGCTAAAGCTTCGGTCCCACGGCCCGTTAATCGACAGGCCGCGCCGGACGAAGCAACGCCTGGCGCGGCCTACCGCGGACCGTGCGGTGTTCCCACGGCGTGAGTCAGCCCGGTGCGGCCTGCTGGCCGCCATTCCAACATGAAAAGTGATTCGTTCGTCCACTCCATCATGCGCGCAAACGAAATGAATGAGCGAATAGCGCCGGTCGGGGCAGGCGCCATCGCGCCGCGCCGTGTCGCGCCTTTGAACTTACCAACTCCCGATGGATCGGACGGGCGATGTCAGGCCACCGCGGGCTTCATCGGATGCGACGGTTCCTATGGTCTGTGAACCTGGCCTGGCGCGATCAGGCCGTGGGACCGCAGCTTAATTCGCGTAATTTTATGACGCGCCGATCAAGTTGCAATGACGCTGCAGTTAAGCTCACGCGAACGTATCTGATAGCGATCGCCCATAGGAGAATACGATAAGCGTTGTTTTGATCGAAACGTAAATGCAATTGCACTGCAACTAAACTTCTTTAGCTAGGTGAATCAGACCCCAGGGAGCTCGCACACCTGCCAGGGTTGCGGAATTTGTTCGAAAGAGTTACCGCGGCCCTGGAACGCAAAGGACATTAGGAGGAACACGGATGGGTTTTAGTCAGTAAAAGGTAGCTCGCACAACGGGTACACGATTTTTTGTGTGAATTCGCTACTCAAATTCGTACGAAAACGTGACAAACAGCGGCGGGCCTTATTGAAGCAACTTGGTCTCTTCACTCGTATGTCGCAACACTTCAACTGCTACTAGAGTTTTCACAACCACTAGCACTGTTTTACGGCACATAACTTATATTCGAGCAACACAGGGACACAGGCCATGCGACGAATGCTTGATGCTCGTAAAGTGGCCGGTTATTACGGCTCCATGCTCGTGACGTCATTTATCCACGTCTGACGGAGCCGGCGGGGCGTATTTGTGAAATTTGGTTCTATGAGGACTAATTAAATAATTATTTTGAGAGTGTGACATTGTTTTTGATGGTGTGGTGCAAAAATAGAAATGGTTCGTCAATTTTGACTTAAAAACTAGCAATAAATGTTTCAATTATCGCCAGAGATCTAATTATTATTAATTAAACTAGCGTGTAAGTAAAAAGGGTGTGTAGCTTAAGCCGGGCCGCCTATTATCAGAAATATCTAACAGAAAATTTCAGACGCGTACGCGAAGACCCTCTAGCATATATTTTGTACTAGAGCCAGCAGGCTACCAGTGTGGGGTTTAGTACAAAATGTGTACGGCCCAGCTAAAAGTGCCATCATTATTTGAACTTGATTTGTGCTTCAATAGCAGATCAAGTGCTTGTATAGTCGACTATAGACATGTTTATACCATACATAAATGTACTTGACACCTTAAACTAATAATAATGTGTACGTTTTCTTCATAAGCACTTGATTTATTGACGAATGACGATACTTAAGTACTCCCGGCGCCCCCTAGGCAGTCAGGCCCCCCAGCAATCTTCCTGACTGGTTAATCTTTTCACCACAGCATGAGCTATTCTCGTATAACTCGTGCCGACACGAAAGTAGAATACTTGATTTATTTCAAATACCCAACTTTTACTTACATGGTTGAGTGATCGTTCCTCACACATCGAGGGATCCATGCCTCGAAGAGCTCGCTAAGCCGTCGGACCCCGTTGTTATAAGAATTATAAGAATACCTATGACAGTCGTTACGGGTAGTAGAAGCCCGAACGTCTGATAACCGGTCTAACCTTAGAATATCGGCATTGCACAGTAATTGGGTTGCAGAGGTCTGATGGCAGTCGCTTCTTGTAAAATTCTGTTATTCAACCGCATCTGGTTAACTGAAATCTTCTTCGTCTTCTTCTCTCGTGTCAGCACGAGCTATACGAAAATAGTTCATGCTATAGTGAAAAGATTAGCCAGTCAGCAAGGTTGGTAGCGGGGCTGACTGCCCGGGGTGCGCCGGACGTACTTAAGTATCGTCACTCGTGGAGGCTCTTTTTATGCACCCCGAATCTGACCCCAACATAGTTGGTAAAAGGCTAGGCAGATAGATAGATCCGACTTTTACTTACACTTACCAACTTTTAAATGGACTTTTAATAGAAATCGGTACTTACTGCATTCATAGCCGTATTTCAGTGTGGAGGCGGGCGCGGGTGCGTGTAAATCAAATGTATGTAGACGCCAGTTGCATTCACAGTGCGCCCGCGAGTCGCGCGCCTGCAAGAAGCCGGCGCGGGTGTTTCTAATGGCTCAGTCCGCTCGTATCATTTACAGTAATAATATAGCGTCTGTTAGGTGACTGCGCGTGTGGTTTTTGATTCACCCGCCGAAGCGTCGTACGATAGCTCGTTCGGCACTACTGTGAACCACGGTTGAAAAAAAAAAACTGTTTTTTTTTTAAATTTTATAAAACAAACAGTTCAAATTGTTTTAAACAAGTGTTTTTTGTTGTTTTTGTTCTTTTTAGTTTAGGGCATTATTTCAAATTAATTGACCTATAATGTTACATTTCTAGACTAGATCTTTGCAAAATCGACATAGTAAATTAAATATTTACAAAAAACGATCAATGGATAAACATTTATTATGTTGCGTATCTCTCATCAATACTGAACGCTTTACATTCACTCTGTATGTTCTAACCTTCTAACTAATGTTGATTTTTAAATTGGGTGACATAGGGACTTTCCTAGCGGACTATACCGGCGGGGAATTAATTACCTATGAACTATGAATTCTATTCTATGAATAGGGGAAACACCAATATTTATATTTAAATGAGGGGAATAACCACTAGTCCATTGAATTACTTTCTTTCGACAGCCAACATTAGGAACTTTCTTAACGGGACTTTATTAATTTATTTTCATTTTATATCCATTCATTCACCATGAAAAGTAGTTTTAAACCTTGTTTTTTTCTTATTGTTTTATACAATGCTTAAAACTTGTTTTAATTTGTGTTTTTAAACGTGTGATAAAAAACACGGTTTAAAATCAAACTGTTTTAAACACTGTTTTAAACATGTGTTTTAAAACAACTTGTTTTAGTCATGCCAACCCTGCTGTGAACACGCAGACGCCAAGACCCAAGCGCCCGCACCCGCTAGTGCAGTGATTGACCACATAGGTAACTCAACGACAAATGCCCTGTCAAATCAACCGCATCCCGAGCAATGGAGCAACCCATCAAAAGAGAACTGGGCAAAAAACGGTAGTAAATCGAACAGCATAACAAACTAACGCCATCTCACTGACTGGATAACCAATTAAAACTTATTAATTACCTCGCCACCCGTGATCGTAAACTGCCAGCCTTTACTGCACAACTGCACTAGGTAATAAAAGAAGTTTTCCTTTTAAAACCTTTAAAAACACAGCCTCGTTTAAGAATTCGATGGCAGTAAAGAGAGCGGGGTTTACGAGCAGCTTGTACAGCGCGCGTGACTTTTTAGCTAATAACATACTTTGATTAGTTCGTGAAATTGAACGAATTGCGTTTCGTGGTAACGTTGCAGTTTATGTATGGTTGGAGACGGATTGATTGGGGAACGCTTGAATAGCGGTGCTAGCTAATTGGACAAGCTGTACGGTTGGTGTGTGTCATACCTTATTCTGTCTAGTTGTCGCAACAATATCGCTTCGACTTATCAATGCAGTAATTTTTATTGTGTACTAGCTTTTGCCCGCGGCTTCGCTCGCGTTAATTTAGAATTTGACAATCAACTCTTAACACACTACTAAAGTTTCTGTAATAATATAATTCAATCATGATTTGAAAGACATGTGGCGCCATCTATTAACGTTATTGTTGTTTTTCTCGGGAACAGTACTTTTTTTCGGGATGAAAGGTACCCTATGGCCGTTTCTGTACACCTGACAACGTATACCATGCAAAATTTCAGTGTGATCCGTTCTCCGGTATGCGTGAAAAGGTAACAAACAAACTTACTTTTGCATTTATATTATTAAGTTAGGATTTTTGTTTAATTGGTAATTTTCATATCTTTCAGCCAATCAATGTAAAGAAAACTAAGCCACAAAGTAAATAAAGTGAATTTTAAATGCAATATGCAGTGAAAATAACATAAAAATTCCTTAAAAAATAGGGTAAACTTATTTAAAGTAAAATTTTAAGTATTGTAGTTTAAACGTACTATTTATTCTGTGCTTGGTGTTCTAATTGGGGTGTCTGAAGCTGGTTATGTTTCTGGTATACGTCACATACCAATAACTAACGATAACGATAGATGTCAAAATTTTATTTTTAGTCTGTGACCTCATTGTTTTTAATTTTATTTTTTTAACTCTTCTGTCTAGTCCAAAGCACAACAAGAGCATTTTTCGTCATCTATATGTATAGATGACGAAAAATGCTCTTGTTGTTGTTGGGCGAACTTTCATAAAATTAAATTTAAAAAAATCTTGTGCGTTTTCGAACTAGTGTCGGTTATTGCAACATTAATAGGTACTCTCACTATTATTGGCACTGTTGTGTAAATTGATGCTGAAGTAAAAAGTAAGGGCCATTCCAGAGTAGATGTGTTGTAAAACCGCGGTCAGTGTCTGTTTATTAGGGTCAAAGCCATATAAGCATATTGTAAAGTTCTTTAGATCGCATCAAGGGAGATATACTGGCCCTACAAGTTAGGGGATTACTCCTCCACTTATGAGCGTGAGAGCTTTCTATAAATTCGTGAAGCGTAACTCTGTTTTCTTCAGCCCTGATTTTTTGGCCGGCAGGAGTTGTGTTCCGTCGTGACATAATACCGAAACCGACTTTAGTATACTTAAAGTGTTTTTATTATAATATAAATAAATAAATCTTAGCCTGTAACTTTCCCACTGCTGGGCCAAGGCCTCTTCTCATACAGAGTAGGAACGAGCATTGATCGTTGATTATAATGTATTATGTGATATTTAAATACCTTATTTATGTAAGGTTAGTCGGAAAGGGGGTAAAATCCACGGGCCACTTAAAGCATAACTGATAACTGTTTGAAAGCAAGTGTTATATTTTCATTTTTATTTCCAAGCATTCATAATTTTAGTTATTGAAAAAAATCTTTATCCCTGCTTTAGCTTCTAATCCATGACCTCAATTATGGCCTAAAATGTAAACACAGCTGAGTAATACTGAGGATATAAAGTTTATCGCGTATTTTTTATGAAATCTTTGAACAGCTATTTCTCTTAAACTATTGACTGTAAAAGACACAACAACATAATCGTTCAGGGGTGATTCTATCATTACAGTTACAGCTAATAACGGTGTGTCAGGATTGCGAGCAAGGTAAACACAGTAAATAAAACCAACATAGACTCTCCACCACTGAGAGTACTTGTATTTGGGTTAGTATTAGTAACATGAACTAGATCACAATATATTACATTACACAATTATTACAAGATCATAAAATCAGGACAAGCTAATCAGATATAAAAGGTCAGACTTCTTCAGCTGATCAACACAGAATGCTCTCGCTTCGTCGAATGACCACCGCCTTTATAACCTCGGGTAGGTTGATTCATATCGACGACTACCTTCCTTCGTCAACATTGCCCAGTGCTACCCGCTACCGATAACATGACTTTTGGGGAAAGTTATTGAACAAAATTATCATGGGTACTGCCCTATACCCTTTTATATTAGTACCCCCTTTCCGACTAACCTTGATGTATTATTATATCTATGGGCCCTGCCGCCTGAAATAAATTAATGAATAAAATCCTACTATACTATTATAAATGTTAAAGTTTGGATGCTTGTGAATTTGTGAGTTTAGATGTTTGTAAATCAAACACGCCTTAACGGCTGAACGGATTTAGATGAAATTTGGCACACAAGTAGACCATAAACTGGATTAGGATATATGATACTTTTTATCCGGGTACATGAAGTAGTTCCTCTAGGATGCGAGTGAAACCGCGGGCAACAGTTAGTTATAACATAATTTGGCAAATAATCTTCGTTACACATATTGTAATGTACCCACACCATACTTGTATATGTTACCGGCAATCTGTGTAATCCGGTATTCTATACAATGCCTAGGCAATGTATAGAATGCCTAAAACGTTCAGGTAATGTATGAAATATTATTTATTTTATACTTTACCGAGGCATTCTATACAATGCCGAATGCGAGGCCATTAATGTGTGAAAAAGACGAGAGCGGCGTAGAAAGACGTGCGAGCAGGCAGTAAACTTCACGCGAGGCACAATAAAAACAAATGAAAAACTTAAGGGGATGTTTGGAAGGTTATTTGGGTTTCCAAAGGAGAGTCGACGGAGCCCCGCTGAGCGGGGCTCCTATTTCTGTCTGCAGGGTTTAAAGTAACCTAACACGAAGGGGATGAACCTAACCTATCCGTGTCGGGGTGCCCCAAATGAATGACCAAATCTATTTACTTCACACATTGCCGGTGGACCAGCAGGTATTCTATACAATCCCTAGGAAATTGTATACATTACCATAACTAGGAAATGTATACATGACAATAATATTTCATACATTGCCTGGAGGCCCCAGGCATTCTATACATTGCCTAGGGCATTGTATAGAATACCTGCATTATACACATTGCCGGTAACATATACATATTATCCATGTGCAAAGTGAATAATAAGCACACTCCTTTAGTAATTCCCATGATTCGAGGTTCGGTCGAAGCCCGAAGCAGGCTATTATTTTTTATGGGTCAGCAGAATTTATGCTCGACCCTCCTACGAAGGCGTCGCTATGTTTATAGGGCGTTGATCATTTTGATGTACTCCTTATTTTTTACTTGACCCATTATTAACGTTGGTGAAAGATATTATCGATTGCAATATCAGTTCAAACAAATGCATGTTTTTTTTTTGCCATTACTAACTGTTCAAGAAATCTCAATTTTTTTTTGCAGTTTCTTACTTTTCTTGTACCTAAGTTGGTCAAGCAGTCTTTAGATCTTTATAAAAAATGGGATCGATTGGATCCAAAAAAATGTGTTGAGTGAATTTCCCTTTTTCTCGATGACTGTACCCTCAGAATACAGATTCTGTATTCTGAGACTGTACCATATTTTCAAAATCTGTAAAGGCAGTTTGGAATATTTAAAAAAAATATCGATAGAATGTTTATCTAAGAATGTTTTTCTGTAGCTACAACATTTAAGGTAGCTGCCCGTACTGCCCCAAATTTCCACCCTGTATTTCTACCTTAAAATTAATTTATTCAAAACTAGCCCCGTGGTGTCAAGATGTCAGCTACCTCCATACCAAATTTATCAAAATTGGTCTATCCGTTTGTGCGTGAAGAACTAACAAACATACAATCACACACACTCACAAACTTTCGCCTTTATAATATTAGCGTGATAGACTAAAATTACTTCGTTCTTTTTCGTTCTTTTTGGGCGTCAATGTTACGAAAGCCCCTAAAAACGTCCGCGCTTGTCTACTTACTTATTCTTGTTTACATATCATATCATCACGCCTGTATTTCTCGAAGGGTTTGGCAGAGATGTACAGTACACCCTCATTTCGCCGTTATGTTTAAGTCCCTTGAAATAGGGGGCTAGCCGGGGATCGAACCCAGGACCTCACGCTCTGCAGGCGCACTTGCGAGTACTAGACCATCGAGGCAGTCTTTCTTATTCTTGTTTCTTTATCCATAATATTGCGAATTGTTGAATAAATGATGAACAATTGAACTCGCAAACTTTAAAGAAACTTGCAGACTAATTGCGTAAACCGCTCGCAACAGCTTTCATTTTGACAATACAACAATAAACAGTGCGTGAGATTGTTAAAACATACGGTGCAGTGAGCATTGTTGGATTGACCATTGTCAAAATCAAAGCGAGAAAAGAAACGTTTATTTGGAACAAAACGACGAAACACAGACACAATTAACAAAAGTGAAAAAAAAAGGAAAAAATTACAAAAAAAAAAACGGCCAAGTGCGAGTCGGACTAGCGCACGAAGGGTTCCGTACCATTACCTATAAAAACGGCAAAAAAATCACGTTTGTTATATGGGAGCCTCCTTATATATTTATTTTATTCCGTTTATCCATACATCATCTGTGAAAATTTCAACTGTCTAACTCTCACGGTTCATGAGATACAGCCTGGTGACAGACGCACGGACGGACAGCGGAATCTTAGTAATAGAGTCCCGTTTTACCCTTTGGGTAAGGAACCCTAAAAAAGGTGGTGCTGTGTGCCTAGCGGCTGTTGCGATTTTGTATGTGTTACACAATAGGGCATTCGAGTGAAAAAAACTAATTAGTCCGTCAGTTAGATTATCAAAAAATATTTGACCTGTATTTTTTCTTTTGTTATGTAGACCAAAATTGAAGAAGATACGACACTTTTAAAATTGGCAAAACGTCACAAGCGAGTGCAATTTTTACTTGCTTTTGACATCACAAGTCCCCACTTGAGTTTTGATGCGTTTTATCTTTCCAAATTCATAGATTTAACAAAAGAAAAAATACGTGTCCATTATTTTTTAACTCTTAACTGGCCGACTAAATAGATTTACAATTTATTGACGCTGTCAACATGCCTATTAGGTTACATATTTACTTGATATTGATGCCAAAAAGGGATAACCTCCAATTTACAAACTTTACAGGAGAGTGGTTTAAAGTTCGTTTACGACGAAGAAAATAGGCAAAGGACCTTATTTTAACTAACGCCTAAGTGACAAAAACTTTGTCGTAGAGTCATGAGACTTACCAATCGACGAAGAAAAAAAGACCAACGATATACAAGGTTGGTCGGAAAGGGGGTACTAATCCGCAGGCCACTTAGAGCCCAAATACAGTCCGATACTTCTCCGATAGTCGGTTCCGATAGTCTGATCAGACTATCTGAAGGCTTCCGCGTCATACATTTGTTTGAACATGAATTACACGTACGATCAGACTATCGGATCGGATGTCAGAATCATAAGCATCGACCGGGCGTCGTCGTCGTCCAGAAAAAATTGGACACGAGAATCGTACGTGTATTTCATGAATCCGATCAGATAGTCGGATCCGGCTTCCGGAAGGAACTATCGGACGTGTATTTTAAGAGAATTCGAGAAGCGTTGTTTTGATCGAAACTTAACTGCTACTAGACTGTTTGTTACTACGCTTTTTTTTTGTCTGGACTTATCATCACTGATGACGGATTTAAAGCAAGTGTTAAAATTTGAAAATTCGATAATTTTTGTTTCTACATAAAATTATTTTTATTTAAGTTTTTTTTTTTAATTCTATATCCCTGCTTTAGTTACGAATTCAGAAAATGGAGCTTCCAATTCGTGACCCCAAATATGACGTAAAGTGTTAACACAGATGATTATAGCTGAGGATAGATAGATTTTAACTTTTGAACAGCTATTTATCTTTGACTATTGACTTTTGGGGAATGTTGTAGAGTAAAAGTTATATATTATTACGGGTACTTTAACACCCTTTCGGATTAGTACCCCCTTTACGACTAACCTTGTAGGTATATAAGTCCATTTGACAAAAATCGCGCTTATACCGGTTGCGTACCGTCTGTCGTCCCAGGACGACACTTAACTGTCTCATCTATTGTGTCTATAATTACCGTGCTTGGAGTTTGAGCTGTTAGGCATCGATATAATCTCTTTTATGAATAGTGATTTTATCAAACATAATATTGTAGCCGTTGGGGGTTAAGGACTAAAATAGAAACAAACTTTGTAATGAACAATAATTACGTTTATTATAATAACATTAGTAATCTGATATACGTCTGTTAAATCTGTCATACAGAGTGACCGACAGTTATTAAATAATATAGGTTCTCAAATTGGTTGCGTATTGATTTACTATTTAAACTGTTTAACATTTGATTGTATAATTTGTTGATGGGCAAAGAAACTAAATAATTGATACTTAATTGTAAATTATTTTTTGCATAAATAAAATAAAATTCAACAGTAGCAATAATTAAATCCTTTCACCGCACTAACTTCAAAGCAACTTATCCATCGAATCCACGTCTCAATTACATCCACACTGGCGTTAACTTGTTTTATTTGACGTAAGCACTGCGCGCACGCAAGCGTAAGCTTAACAATGATTAATGGATGAGAAACATCGAAACACATTATAAATATTTGATGCTGATTTTAAATCGTTTATGGGAATAAAAATGTTAATCGTTAAATGTAGGAGAAGTTTGCAATCTTTTTAGTAATTTAGTTTCAATAAATGCATCTGGATTTAATGTGTACATTGGATTTCTCTATTTGAAGGTACAATTCCGTGAATCGCGGCCGATCGCAGCCGCGCGCGGTCTATCGCATGTGGCTGACGCGCGGCTGTTACGTCAATAGTCAGAGTATGAAAATGTATGGCACCGCTTCCAAAGTCTGCGACAGACGCGTGCGGCTAACGACAGATTAGTCAGTATATGTAGACACGACTATTGACGCAATAGACGCGCGTCAGCCGCACGCGATCGAACGCGCGCGGCTGCGATCGGCCGCGATGCACGGAATTGTACCTTAACTATGTGTAAGTAGATGAAGTTATTATTGCCAATCCAGTCGTCAAAGGTTGTTTCACCTAAAGTTGTTTTTAGGGTTCCTTACCCAAAGGGTAAAACGGGACACTATTACTAAGACTCTGCTGTCCGTCCGTCCGTCTGTCACCAGGCTGTATCTCATGAACCGTGATAGGTAGACAGTTGAAATTTTCACAGATGTTGTATTTCTGTTGCCGCTATAACAACAAATACTAAAAAACAGAATAGAATACATGTTTAAGGGGCTCCCATACAACAAACGTGATTTTTTGCCGCTCTCCGTCCATCCGTCTGTCACCAGGCTGTATCTCATGAGCCGTGATAGTTAGATAGTTGAAATTTTCACAGATGATGTATTTCTGAAGCCGCTATAATAACAAATATTAAAAAACAGAATAGTTAATGGTACGGAACCCTTCGTGCGCGAGTCCGACTCGCACTTGGCCGGTTTTTTTTTTCATTAATTGATCTTATTTACGGGCATTTACGGTATTCCATGTTGCCGCCGCATTTAAAATTCCACACCGTTTAGACTCCACTTACTTCATAAATACCAAGTGTAAAAATAAGAACCTAATTTACGTGTCAATCTGCGTAACTTAACTCATTATAAAAGAACTTGAACTTGCTGCACGCTATGCGTCATGTTTTTAACGTCCTCTTTGAAGCCTCTGTCGCCTGATATAGCTAAAACATTTTTTTATTTCGTGTGTAACGGTCTATTAACACTTTCAATTGCACGTGTCCCCCGTGTGATGCTAAATTAAGAACAACTTTGGGTCTTAGGCATTGGCCAAATAACCTGACCTCTCTTGGCTAAAAACTCTAAAGCACGAAATCCACTGGCAAGTTCTACTACGCAAGTCTTCTTCTTATCTCGTGTCAGCACCGAGCTATACGAAAATAGCTGCTGAAAAGATTAGACAGCAAGGTTGGTAGCGGGGCTGACTGCCCAGGTTACGCCGGACGTATTTAAGTATCGTCACTCGTGGGGGCTCTTTTCATAAAATACTGGTATTCAGTTGCAACCAGTTAGGTAAGAAGCTGACCCCAACATACTTGGGAAAAGGCTAGGCAAAATGAATGACATCACGTCTCAGCCCTCAATTCAGAACCTTTTCGATAAGCAGTTGTATGCGGTTTTTTATCTCGTTCTGTTTACGATTTCGTAACGAGACAAAAAAGGATAGCTTACCGAATCGTCCGACAACTGACTCGAACCGTTCTGAAAAGGACTGATGAGTAGATATAATATAGGAACCCACTGTTCGCCAGACGTGGTTGAGGATGTGGGACTACCATTACAATTACAATGTCCAGGCAACTGTGAATAAAACATCAAGTTTAAACGGACATAAGCTCGTAGATCAATCCGGCTACTGCACTGCACTTGTCCGGGACCCTGTACATCATTCCACATCATTCCTCCACGTACCTTCAACTCCAAAGCACAATATTTCATAAAACCAATGAAATACCGACTCAATAAAAACAAAGAGGTATATATGTGTTTACAAGAATATCGTGCGGGGCTCAGCAGCCGTCTGGAGCGAGAGTGAAGGCCGTAAACCGACGGGATTGACGTCTGGCCTGTTTCGTTACGAATCAATACGTACACAGCCTTAAGTTACATAATAGAGATGACAGCAGAAGGTCCGTTTATTAGTTGAAGTTTTGCCGTGTCTCGGCAAAGAATAGACAATGCAATCACTTCGCTTGGTATTGGTTGTTCTGCTTAGACTTTTCCCAGCTATGTCCCAGCTTCCAGTCTAACCACCGGTTACTCCCTAAGTCCGTCAACGAAGTTAGTCGCCCGTCCGAAAGTAGCCCGAAACGTAGGAGTGAACAAAACAAGTGTTAAGTTCAACTTTTCGGACGGTCAAAAACACATCGGTGTTAGGGACAACTGTCAAATCGTGTTGTCATTCATTCTTAGTTCGGGCACCGAAATAATCGTATGTCCGTAGGTGATAGGGTGTAGGAAACGCTCGTAACTAAGACCGAAACCACGGACTTCGTGCTTAGGGAGTAGACCCCCTGATGCGGCTGAATAACAGTATTTTAAACGAAGCTACTGCCATCAGACCTCCGTATTCCGTATTGTAAAGGTGAGGAATTCGGACTAAGAGAGAATTGGCTGCAGCATTTACATGTATGTTTATAGCAACAATATATCATCAAATACGAATAGCAATAGTCTAATTATTCAGACCATCCATATTATGCAAATACATATATCGGAACACGGACAATGGCAAAAAAATGAGTTCATTCAATCAAACCGTTATTAATATGACTTTTATAGACATTGACGTAAGTTTTGAATTAAAATGGTTCGCTCGAATTGGAAATGTATAGCTTAAGTGTTTAAACACACTATGCCGAAGATACGCGACCGAAGTTCGGCATGATTACGCCTGCAATGCTTTTTAAATTACCCGCGACACTAAGTGTGTTGCTGAAATTACGTCGTGTTTTACCCATATAAAAAACATAGACGCCGAAGTTCGGTCGCGTAATTTCGGCATGGTGTGGCGCCACACTAATATGTAGCCGTGCGTACTTATGTGTTCGAGATGATAAAGATGATAAAATAATTCGCTAAAATAAGCTAACAAATGCAGAGATATACAAAACAAAAATATCGCTAAATCACGCAAAATCTGCCACTGCCGTTGTTTGAGAATTTCGATTTACTTCTCCGGGAGCTTTATGTTAATTCGTTGTCGTTAGGAATGAACCTTCTGCAGGTTCTTATTTAGTATTTAGCCCAAGCACTGCAGTGTTTTTTATCGTACAAAGTTACTTTACTTAGCTCGTAAAGATCCGTAGTTGCCATCTTAGTTAAATAGTTGGTTTTATTAGTTCACTAAAGTAATGTATGTGTATGTTCATGTTACCTCTGTTCAAACAAGTCTTTTTAGTGATAACTTGTGTTTGCTTTATATTTACTTGCTTGAAAATCAAATACTGGTACAGAAGCGTTTCTTGTCGAAAACTAATTATTTTACAATTAACTTAAACATATTTATACACCGTGAAACTGTGACTGATACTACCCGATGGTATCGCCACAGAATAAAAATTACAGTATCGCGCCAATAATAGAGTGCCATATCCATTTTTATAAAATACGTTATTTTAAGAAACACAAAAGAAATGAAAAAAAAAACAAGTTGCCGGAAGAGAGAAAAAAAACACTACACTCCGCCCATGCCGGACGCTTAAAAATATCAAATTTCTTAAAAATAAAGTACGAATAACGCGAGCAATTTAATGACCTATTCAGAATGAATCCAAAAAGGATGAGCCGAAGTAATATAATGTTACCTATCACCATCATTTAGCCGAAAGACTATGCCCACTATATCCACGGCTGGACATAGGCCTCCCCCAAGAATCTCCACATCGACCGGTCCTGTGCTTTTCGCATCCAGCGGATTCCCGCGACCTTCACCATCGATCCACCTTGTAGGGGGCCTGCCCACGCTGCGTCTTCCAGTTCGCGGTCGCCCACTATAACCTATACAAAGAAAACCGAGACACCCCAACAAGATTTTCATCAGAACTGCCTGAATATGTGTTTTTTTTAGTAAATCTCCAAGTTACACCTTAGTTTATGTCGCGTTAAGTTCGCTAAAAAAGTGTGAAATGCCTGAGTTGTGCTATGCAGGGGTTGTCTAATACACGAAAACTGACCGAGCGGACCATTTCAAGCCTCAAAGTGTCTATTCCCGTCAACTGTTATGGGTAAAAACCTACTGAAACAAAACTGAAATTTATGAAAAAAAAAAATGGTGTAAAAATTATGTCAATCGATTCTCCTAGTGATTCTGAACAAACTAGTTTCAGGTTTAGTATACAAGGTTAGTCAGAAAGGGGGTACTAATCCGAAGGGGTGTTAAAGTACCCATAATAATGAGTAACTTTTGTTCTACCACTTTCCCCAATAGTCAATAGTTTAAGAGAAATAGCTGTTCAAATATTGCATAAAAAAAATACTAAAATCTACTATCCTCAACTATGATCAGCTGTGTTTACATTTTAGGTCATATTTGGGGTCACGAATTAGAAGCTCCATTTTCTGAATTCGTATCTAAAGTAGGGACGAAGAATTTTTGAAAAAACTAAAATAAAAATTATTTTACATGGAAATAAAAATTATCGAATTTTGAAATTTTAACACTTGATTTAAAACCGTCATCAGTGATACTTTAAGTGGCCTGCGGATTAGTACCCCCTTTCCGACTAACCTTGTATACTAAAACTAACCTTGTATAGACACAAAAGAAAGATTGACCGGGTCGTATAATTCGTTCAAATTCGGAAATACGAAGATTGCCGAAGAACTTACGTGGTAGTACTTGATAAATGATCGCAGATGACTGGCGAAATTGTTGATAGGTTTTGCACAAACGATAAAAAGATTAAAAAGTTTAGTCAATTGTCTATGATAGTCGTAGGTAGTAGCAGTGATAGCGGTTTGACGTTTGCCCTCCACGCAAGATTCCGGTTCGCACCTCTGACTTTTTGTATTCATGTCGTGATCAGAATTTGATTATCACTTGTATCGTGAGGAAACCTGCATTCCTGAGAAGGCTCCATAAAGTTCTCGATGGTTTTTGCAGTCCACCAACCCGCGTGGTGGACTAACAAGCTTTGCCAGTTTTTTTTTTTTTGGCAAAGCTGGATTTTGAAAGTTAAATAAATAAATAAATAGTTAGGCAGTTGAGTCATTGAGTCTTCGGAGGAATGTAATTAGGTATAAAAATCATGATATATAATATAATTAAGTAAGTGTTCTTCATATAAACATTATTTATTATTATATTTCTGTGATGATTTAACTGCTTTAACGAAAAGCGGGACTGAGCCTGTCCCGCGCGGGACATTTAATTTTGATTTCAAAATCGGGACGTCTGACAACGCTGACTCAGGCCCTTCTAATTATTAGAAGAGGCCCGTGCCCAGCAGTGCAAAAATGGTCTGATTATGCTATCCAATCGTCTGGGCGAACTAAAGGGCAGTTAATATGCGACAAGCTTGATTTTAACTACATTACAAACGTGTTCAACGGAAGTGCATAACTAGGGCAAGCCATTCTCAGTTGTTACTTGTTTTGAAACATTGTTGCTCTCAAACGTCTTGCAGCCGATTTGTTAATCCCTGTTTATTGTAGCGAGCCAAGTTGTCGCGTGAACTGCGCGTGCGTCGTATTTAGTGTTTACGATCGTTTGCTTGTTGGTGTTTCAGAAGTTTTGTAAATGAGATATTGTCGTATTGTGAAAGTTGTAAGGTAAAGGCACCCAATTCCGAGGGGTTCTAAAAATGGCACCATATTCCGATGTATTTAGAATAACGGCGTTTTCAAGCAATTTACAAGTTCTTTTTGTTTGCAAGATACATTAATCAATTAATAATTTATCTGTTCATGTTTATATGAGCAAAAGAGTGCTTTGGTGCTTTAACGTTTTAAAATAAACAGTAAGTTTGACGCTAGCAGCTGACTCGAACGCGTGCTTCATACATTTCGGACCTTATGCACGTGATTAATACGATTTGCTAAATAGTGTTTTAAATGATAATTTTATACTGTGTGAGTTTTTGTTTAGGTTGAAATATTGGAAGGGTTATATTTTTTATCGAAAACAGCTACCATTTTAATATTTTCTTTACAAATTGAGGAGAAAATAAGTCTTTAAAATACGACGGCATTAGGTGCCAAATATTTTAGTTGGTTCCTAAATACCGATGTATACCACGGAAATGCAATTTAATAGACGTAGACTTTTTTTTAAATTTTGAAGGCAGTTTTATGATTACGAACTTAATATTTTAGCTCTGATTACTTAAATAACCCGTAGATATAAAAATCTATTTCCGAGGTACACTATGGCGTCGCATTTACTAATTAAAGCAGGTCAAAGATTGCCTGTTTAGGTACTTTATTAATTCGTTGTATGGAAAACCTAAGCACAGAAAATTAAGTTATTAATGTGTTCTGTTATAATCCTGAGTGAGCTTTGTATATTTTTTCAAAGATATCGCAATTGAACATTAATTTATTTGTTTAATATTAAAAAATCTTTTACTTTTTAGTACTCGGAATTAGAAAACTTGATTTAGTATTATAAAACGCTATTCCGATGTATTTAAGTCGGAATAAGGTTATGTTAGTACCTAATTCCGTGGTATTGGCACACGTTAAATACAGAGTGTTCATTATCTTACGCAGCTTGTTCAAAACTTTTGTAGGTATGGTTTTAGTAACTGCAGGAATATTTTATAGCCCTTCAAAATAACTTTCATATTCTGATATACTCAGATAAAGTCATACTTAATATACTTTTATTAAAATTGTTTTATTATTATAATTGTTTTATTGTAGGAGAATGAAGCCAAGAAAAAAGTACACGGAAGAGAATCTCCAAAATGCTATTACAGCAATTCATAATGGCAGTAGTGTTTATAAAGTTTCTCGACAGTACATTATTCGTATTGCCGAATTCCTATCTAAGTAAATTACATATTGTGGTGCCATATTAATAATCATGTAAGACAGAGTCTGAGACTGATCCAAAGACTTATAATAATAGAGTTAATTTTTTGAACATCATTTATCATTCTCCCCACCTCCTTTCCTTTGTGTTTTTGTACACTCGGAATTAGAAACCAAATGCATCGGAATTAGGATTTTTAAATCGGAATTAGGTGCATCGGACTTCTTCATATTTTTAATTAATTTGACATTTTTAATAAACTTTTATTGTCAAACTGTGAGTATAATTTAAAAATAAGATATATAATACTTCTGATAAAAATAGCCAATTCTACAGAAAGGTATATTAAATACTTAATTTTTAATGTTCTTTCGACTTATGGTGAAAACACCGCGGAATTAGGTGCCTTTACCTTATATTGTTAGAAAGATAAGGGACTAAACGTACATATTAGCATTAATTCGCATTCTACTCGTAGGAAAATGGCCATTTCGTATGAACATTGTAAACGCAAGATTTCGCCTTTCTCGGAGTCGAGCAATGCTGGGCCGAGGCAACGAGCGTTCGAGGCAGCCCGAGCCACGTCTACACATTCTAAGGTATATAGGCTAGGAGCCGTGCTCGTTCGGTTTGAACTTGACTATCGATTCAGGTTTTAACTTGCATGCTATAGAATGCTTTCGCAGCTGAAAGCACGTGATTTTAGATGTGATGCGAGATGATTGTGTTTAAAACCATTCAACATTTTTGCGAATTGATGCTGATGAATTTGGTTAGTCCCGAATATCCTGTGATAAGAAAGGATAGGGTTACAACTGCCCGAAAAGAGGTCCTACGAACATTAGTAAGTACTAATTACTTTATGTGGTGCATGAAAAGAGCCTTCACGAGTGACGATACTTCAGTACGTCACAAACCAATCGACGATTGGTTTTAATTTTAACCGAGAGTGTAGTGACTGACTTCCTCGTTCGTCTAGCGGTTGCAAGCGTGACTGCTGAGCTGGTCCTGGGTTCGATCTCACGGTCGGGTAAAGTGTTATTTGGTTCTTCAGTGTGGAATTTCTCAATAGCAGCCCGGAGTCTGGATTTGTGTCCGGTTTATGGCAATAGGCTTTCCCTCTTTAAACATAACGGCGAAATGTACTATACACCTCTGCCCTACCCTTCGGGGAATACAGGCGTGACGTTATGTAGTGATTAAATGAAGTTTTTAATGTTCCTTTTCTATAAAAAAAGTTTTGTAAAAAGTTAATAACTTTGTTTTTTTAATGCTGTCATCTACAACAATATGAAAAATATGTGTTCCTCGTAAAAAGTCGCATCTGTATACGAGTGCGAATTTCCGAGTTAAAAGAGCGATAAAAGTGCTCCAGCAAAAAAATTGCTACAGCCAGTCGCCGTCTTTTAAATTCGTCTGTATGTTAAAACTATATCTGCAACATGAATTTTGAACCAAGGAAGTAATATCTCCGTGCACTTAATTAATAAATATGTTGTATGTAAAGAAAATCGACTGTTTTGTGTCAAAACTGGGACAGAAATAAAAGGAATTACCTATTATAAAAATTATCCCGTGTGCTGACGAGCCAGAATATAAAAATTCCTCATTGCACGCTGGGAATGGACGCGTGTGAATGTGAAAGTGAGATTCAACAAAACCCAGCATGCTCGGTGGTAGGACATAGGGGCCACACATATGACCCCCCCCCCGCCCTTGTCACAACTGGTCACGTTTGTGAGACTTCCCCCTCCCTAGTGTGACGTCACATATTTTGCAATTTTACATCTAGAAATTATTAAATTAAAACAGCAAATCTGAAATTAGTTTTATTTGTGAGAGCCAGAGGGCTATAGGGGAATCTCTCTATACAGGGCTACTGGTAATTCGACGTATTCCTTGCACCACGATATAGGGGGGCTAATATGCAACAAATTTAAGCCCACATATGTTCTACGAAATTCAATGGATTTCGAGATATTGCAATTTTTATATTATTTTTAATAATACCCAGAATTCCTTCTTAAACACTATTTATCTCTAAAATATCAAATTGATCGGCTTTGATTATGATATTAGCTTGTAGCTGATACTTTTACGAAGCTTTCTGCGTATTTAGCTGTTCTTAATGACCATCCAATTGAAAGTAATCATTAAAAGTTAAATGAGTGTATTAAATAAGGATGTTTGTCTTGCATTTTTAACCGACTTCAAAAAGGAGGAGGTTCTCAATTCGGTTGTATTTTTTTTTTTATTTTTTATGTTTGTTACCTCATATCTCCGTCATTTATGAACCGATTTGAAAAATTCTTTTTTTGTTCGAAAGGGTATACTTCCCGATTGGTCCCATATAAATTTTGTTATGATTAGACAATGAACTTCAGAGATATGGAACGGAACTCCTCATCGGATCAAAGCAAAATTCTCAAATTACTAATATTGCTTTGTTTATATTTGTTGTTGGGAACTGACTACTAAAAAAGGGGAGGGGGTGCGTGTCCCCCCCTCCCCCCCTTTGGAAAGTTTTCATTATATCGTGTAAGGTATCATTTGAAAGGACTTTTTATGCCCGACTACGTCAAAGCCAAAAAGAAGGGTTATGAAGGAGGGGGTTAAAATGATGACACTAAAACGTAATTAATAAAAAATAAACTTTAAAAAAAAGTAAAAACCGACTTCAAAGAAATACTAAAAGGAGTAAAATAATTACCATAATATAAAATTAACAGTTTCAGAAGTCGGTGCAACTCTACACTGAAGCAAATAGAAGCCACCGACTTCTGAAACTGTTAATTTTATATTATGGTAATTATTTTACTCCTTTTAGTATTTCTTTGAAGTCGGTTTTTACTTTTTTTTAAAGTTTATTTTTTATGTACACTTAGTGTCATAGTAAATTTTTGAGATAAACATCATTCTTTATCGTGTACCTCGACGATTTTCTAATACACTTATTTAACTTTTAATGATTACTTTCAACTGGATGGTCATTAAGAACAGTTAAATACGCAGAAAGCTTTGTAAAAGTATCAGCTACAAGCTAATATCATAGTCAAAGCCGATCAATTTGATATTTTAGAGATAAATAGTGTTTAAGAAGGAATTCTGGGTATTATTAAAAATAATATAAAAATTGCAATATCTCGAAATCCATTGAATTTCGTAGAACATTTGTGGGCTTAAATTTGTTGCATATTAGCCCCCCTATATCGTGGTGCAAGGAATACGTCGAATTACCAGTAGCCCTGTATATCTCTGTTACTTGGATGTGTGTGCTTCATCTAAGACCCTGTATGCACTTACGATAAGATGCGACGGGAGTCAAACGAGACCAAGATTTTGATTTTCTTCGAGATTGGCAACGGTACTAAAAAATCAAAAAAAGAGTGGCTGTAATTTGTTCTCAACATGGCGCCTTCCTTCAACAACAATTTCCACATTAACCCGTTGCCAAATAAAATGAAACTAATTAAATGCTCATGATGGCACAGACATGATACTGTTTTCATGCAACTTTACGTTAGAAGGAAGTAGTTTTTGATAAATAATATTTTCGCATTAAATTTTAACACAATGAAGTATTCCTACTATTAATTTAAGCCCAAAATTTCTTGATTAAAAACGTACAATACGAAACTTGCAAACAAAATAAAAATAAACAACTAACTACGCACTAATTATTTAAATTGATGAGTGGAATATCATCCTCGTCCTCCTAAACTGCGTCAACTGGATGGGAATTGTCTGTATGTAAAGATTCCGACTTCAAAATCCAACTTAAATCTGATTTATATTTGTCTTAATAATTATCAACCTATATTTATCAAAAATATTATTATTATCATCGATGATTCGAACACTGCTCTAATATCAGTAGTGTCATTCTGTAAGAAACCCACCTCAATATCGACGGTTAGCTCGGTATCCATAATGTCACAGTATGGATAATAGAAGCAAACAACAAACAGATAATCGACAGTATAATCAATAACGCGTAGTTTTGTTATCCACGCTGTGTCACGACAAGTGTCTAATTGACAGTCGCGATCGAGGTGAGATTCTGACAGAATTGCACTGCAGTAACAAGTGTGTGTTACTAATATTAGTGACCACGTAACACGGTAGTGCTAGGTTCAGCGTCGACAGGGCATCGCATCGGTCATTCTTCTTTATAATTGAAATTATTTTATCAGAACATCATTCAGTGTTTGATATACACATTTACTTTCTTGCCGATAATCTCTAAGAATCCACAATTTGGAGCCGTGCCCCATAATCCCAACATACCATAATGCCTGAAAAAGTCTTTACTCAACAAAAACATTGAACTGAAAAACATCTGCTTACACGAGACAGAAAAAAACCTTGAAATGTGTCCATGACCTTTTGTTTGACAAAATAAGACCGAGAAAGTTGTCGAAATATTTGGCAAACGTTCCACAATGTTATTGATCGGTATTATCATAGAATCTGAATGACGATAATTTATAAAACATGACTATGTGCAAAATGATATAAAGTTCCACGTGTAAGGCAATTAATGTTTATATTGTGCCGAGCAACGTAATGCTATAGCATTAAATTACTGCATAATGCATGTTTGCTCGCTAGAAGCGGCATGATAATTGCGCGCGCATACAATGTCGCACCTTGACCGACAGATCAGCGGATGAATCAGAAATAGATCGTGGGATGTTGACAGAAACAGACTGACACTTTAGTTTTTTCCTTTTTTCTGATTTATCAAAAAATGCCCGAATTTTCTGATGGACGGATCGGGCATTTTTATTTGCGTATGACATTAATTTATCATCTTGTTCTTTTTTTATCGTCAACTAAATCGATCTGTGGCCTTATTCTCTATGAAATTTAATTAAATACGTGTAAATAACGCGTTAAAATTAAGCATTGGTAGTTTATAATGGTCCCAATTCTCTTTTTTACCGACTAAACTACAATTAGAGAATTGCTATCTTTTACTAAAAGACAGCGCGAGAAAAGGATGGTGATAGATAAGAACTAATTTAGAGATGTCAAATTAGTTTACGCCTTGAACTTCACTGTATTTTTAGTCGACACATTCTAACGTGTCGTCTAAATATGTATGGCAATTTTAGTCTCTTATTTACGTCCGTCTGACAATAGGTTAAATTAAATTTAGTTTGTGCACAACAGAATTGGCAACAATATCTGAAATTCATAATAAATAGGTACCATGTTTTTCCGATTGCATACGTGTTATTTGGGTAATAATACGTTTTGATGTATCATAGTGAATAATGGACCAGATGTTAATGTAGTTCGAACCCAACACTTTACTAACTTGATCGTCTTTTTGTTCTATTTATGAATTCAAGTCTTGTCCAGAAATACATTGTTTCTGACAGCTGCATTTTTTTGTTCGGCTAGTCACAGCATCTGTTGTTTCTGACCTAATGCTAATTAATCTCTATTTAGATAGCTTATAAGTCAATGACCGGTGTATTGTTAGAAATAATTATCGTGATTACAGTGCTTGGCACTCGATGTGGCCATGCGTTAGAGTTTCATTCCTTCCGTGACAATACTCTGCTAGGTATACATATAATTTTCAATTAAGTACTATTTGAATTGTGTTAAAAATGACTGGTAGATTAGTTAAGTCTGCTTTTTTATGATTCGATGAGATTTACATATACACCGAGATTTTTTTGGCTAAGAAAATTTTCACGGTTAATAATATATTATTATCACAATCAACGTATCAAAATAAAGGCTGATAATACCAATGCTGGATATCATTTATGTGAGAAATAAATGTCACATTTTGACATATTTTGCATAGAAATTTTGACAAAACATCAAACATTTTCCACAGATAAGCTAATTCGAACCAATGTTCGTAAAATCGAGTCTAAGAAAAAGAAATAGTATGGACAGAAGAATAACTAACGTACCTTAGGTAGATGTTTATATTTTTCTTATTTCCAATTCGTACTTATAACAAGTGTATTACCCGGTGAAAGAGCTATTCTCGTAAAGAAAGAAAAAGAAGCACGGTGTTGTAGTGTGTTGTATTTCGTTCAGTAACCTGTATGATGATTCTAAAGCGCTAAATCCAGTAGCAAGTTAAGGCGCTTCCCCCACCGAAAGTAGCGTCACTTTCAAAAAACATTATTTCTGTCAACACATAACATATTGAAATTTCGTACGTACAACATTTTAGCCAAGTGTTGTAGAAATTTTTGAACACCAAATATCAACACTAGAGCTTCTGGATTCGAAGTTTTAGCGATAAGTATCAAAAACGGCCGTTTTAGCATTAATTACTAAAACTTCTAACCTAGGATGTCAAGTGTTGTTTTTTGACGTTCGAAAATTTCCACAACACTTGACTAAAATGTTTTACGTACGAAATTTCAATGTGTTGTGTATTGACAGAAATAATGCTTTTTTTCTGAAGTGGCGCCATTTTCGGTAAGGGAAGCGCTTTAAATTGCGCTAGTTATTGAAGCAAGTCGAATTCCTGTCCACAGTGAAATTCGGTTGCAGAAGTCAACTTCCGTAACGCAGCCATTTTTCGGTACTATACCAAGTTCAGATATCTATAGGCCATATAAAATGAGTGCCTCTAATAAACAACAAACTCTAAAATATGCTTTTGCTGCTTTCATTGTACTTAATTAAATATGTTTTATGCTTTAAAATATTAATTAACTTTATAAATATTGCATGTAATAAGTACCTACATACGTGTTTTTATTTTTTTATTGGCTACTAAAAGATAAGCGACACGCAACGTTGTTACTTACCAGCAGTAGGACGACCTTGATTTTGCAAATATTTTACGGACATTTTTTTTCTTCTTACTTTTCCATTTTTTTTTTTTTTTTTTTTGTATTGGTATTTAGGCAATGAGTAATTTCAAGGCAATACAGAAAAAATAACACTTTTTTTGATATACGTTTGTCTTACTCGAATTTACAGTCTGTCAATTTGTAAATATCTTAGAATCAAAGCAAAGTTCTATTGGGATAAGCGTTATTTTCTTAACTCTAAGCTATCATAAAGCATTATTATTAAACACAATCGGTAATTCTGTTAAGAAAAGATTAAATGCCCCTCAAGCATTAAATATTGCACGTTCTTGTAGGATTTCTATACTATATCAGTAATACCTCAGAATTAATCCATTAATTAAGATAATATGAGTCAATGCGTGTAACAACTATTATATTTAAACCAAATGCCTATTAAACATGCAAATGTAATTAATTGACAACGTTAATTAATTGCATTTTGCTACTGATGGTTACTTTTTATCTATTTAATGTAGGTATTAATTTAATGTATTAATATTATGAATATTTGAATGCATCTTTTTATTGACTTCTCAAGGTCGGAAAGGTACACTGGCACAGAAATATGAAAAGAAAAAGGCGTCTTAAAACCGTGCTTTACTACCTAGAAGGCGTAATAATTAACAGATTTCTAATAATCTAACGAATGCAATGCAATCAAGGAATATCGTCTTAGAGATACTCTCACTACTACACTACTCAATTAACATAATCTTAGTTTTATAATCATTTGTGTTTGAAGAAAGATGTTTGCAACTTACACTCATTAATTGTCTTGGTAAAAAAAAGTATCAGTGAATCCGCATAGAAAAATAGTAGAACATACGATTTTATTTTATTTATTTCTAAAAACACGTTCGTATCTTATAAAGTTAATGTTAAGTTTCTAAATGATAACAACATGTTATTAAATGGTGAGGTGCAGCTCTTCTAGCTAGGTTGCGAAGCAACCTGTGTTAATGAAAAACAGTGCCGTGCGTAGTTTGACATAAATGCTTCCAAGCGTTGTTGTAGCCTAATATTGTAGTAAAGTCTGTGTAACTGAATGGTTAATCAGTGAGCGCAAAACCTATAATTATATGTGTTTCCGAGCGGAGCTGCGAAGTGACAGTGACTTAATAGGTATGTCAAACTGCCCTTTATATTTTTCTTAACAATTCTTTCCATCCAACGGTTGTGCGGAAGAAATTGCTATAAGACCGCCATTTGTACTGTTCTTAATTAAGCGTATTCCTTCAGTTTTATTTCTTTTAGTGTGCAATAAAGTATATGTATCTATCTATGTCATAATTCCATTACTATTAGGGTGACTATGTTTTCGAGTGCAGCAGGACAGTCCTTAGCGCTTTTCTTACGACATTTATGGACTTTTTAAGAATATTTTTTTAGTGATACGGCACCACATTTTATCACCACATTAAATTCACTCGGACACTACTTGGGCGGTATTTTTGTCACGATGTGTGTGATACGAACTTTATTTAATTAAAGAAATTACAGATCTGTAATGTAACTATAGTTTCCTTACCTCATTAAAAAAAAATGTACTTAATGCACTTTTATACACTTTTTATTTTATTAATTATCAAAATACGAGCATGTGTCGGTTAAAGTATTTTATGAAAATAGTGTAAACACAGAAACTACTGATTAAAATTATCTTGCATTTATTTGTAGTTGTAAAGCATGACATTTGTAGGTTATTAATAAAATGTTCTTACTATAAAATACATGTTTGTGTAGGCTTATTTTTATAAAAGCCGCATTGTAATTAAATACTACTTTGCTCTTATTTTGGAAAAAATATTTTTATTATATCTCGCAATCATTAACCGCCTTTTTAAAAAAAACTTTATCTACTTTATGTCTTACTTATACTTATTTTATATAAACGTAATGGAACGTAGTTCGAACGAAAAAGGATGCATCTATGAAAAAAAAATTGTTAAAAATTATGACAAAAAAAAAACAGTGACATTTAGCAAAGCCAAAACATGTCGTCTCCAGTTTTAAGATAGTTCAGCATTCTTTGTACGGAAATAAGAAACTGATTTCCGATGAATAGCAGTTGTTATGTCAATAAATGCCACTAGCAATGATAGTTGTTAAACTAAACTCAGTTTCTGTATTATTTACTATGATAAAAGTAACTTATAGCTTTTAAAATATGCAGTCGCTAGTTTTGAGAACTTATCAAAAATTAATATGAAATTAAAAAAGCACTGAATAAGTCCAAACCTTTTCAAAACATTGACTTTGATGAGAAAAGTTATGTAACAAAAACCATATTGTATATTCCAATACAGAGTTACCCGTATTGTTATTTATTTTATCGATATATTCAAAGCTTTCTTGACTCAGGTTTACGCGTGAGCCTTTGTTTCTGAAAATCACATGTAAATGTGATTTATATGTATTTTATCGTTTCAAAACAAATTCTCTTATTGCACCTGAATGTTCAACTTTTAAAATTCAATTGAATGTTGGCATTTATTTATTTTAAATTGTGGCCTTGGTATTGTAAGAGCAGTAACTGCAGTTAGTTCGTGACCAAACGCTGAGACATGCGTGTACACAGTTCAAACTGCGATATTAGGAATTATGTTTTTTCCTACGAGGCGCACCGGTTTCGGAGTAGCGACGATAATTGCGTTGGTAATTTTCTTTGATCCTTTATTGCTAATCAAAAAGTTTTAATAAATGTGAAAAAATATTTCTTGGTGATTGTCGAAACGAATATAAACGTTTTTATTTCTTAGATTACCTAATATTTGAGCGTTGTCTAATTAATTTAAAATATAAGTTTCACTGAAAACAACGCCGCATGTAGACGACTAAATAACCATATTTAAATTATACCATAAAAATCGCAATTTACTCTCACGAGGCCTACGCGCTGCAACATTGTAGAAGTTATAAATATAATTATATGAGTTTTTTAAACCGCCTAGCTCATCTCAACGCTTGGTTTTACGATTTTACTGCGAATGATGTTAAAATCGGACTTATCCTATTTATCCAAGAAATCGTGGTCGTCCTTTTTTCATATTTGAGCCTTGCATATCGCCGACATAAGGTTCGGTTAATGTAATTATTTGACTTTTAAAAATCATTGTTATTTCAGAATAATGGTCATGAACCAATTCGTTGTTTTTCAAAGTGCCTTGTTATGTTCTATCTAGCCTTTTTCCAAATATGTTGGGGATAATTTCCAGTGTAACCAGATGTGGCTGAATACCAGTATTTTATACGGAGTGACTGCAATCAGACCTGCGCAACCCAGTCACTGAGCAATGCTGACATCCTAAGTCTAGACCGGTTATCAAGACTTTCTGGCTCCCGACTACACGTGTAACGACTAGGGTTTTCGCGTTCCCGGCCTATTTGAATTCCCGGGAATCGGGAATTTTTTCTTTTAATTCCCGGGAATTCCCGGGTACCCGGGAATTTTCATGTTTTTTGTATAAATATAGTTTTTCTCGTATATTTCAACATTAAACTTGTGTGTACTTTAAACATGATTAACTGTCTAACATACCAAAGGACTTTTCTTATTAAAATAAAAAATCTTACACTTATTTAAAAAATTAAACTAGGAAGGAACAGTTACCTACAGTCATTTATTGTGCGACGTCGCGAGTTTCTTTAATGAAAAAAAGTCTTCTCTTCATATAATATGGCAAAATATTACGGAATAACAATAGGGTGAATGACTATAAAGGCTGTTACCAAATTCGTGTAATACCTTAAAACGACATGTTCTACTACTCGTGTAAATTGACCAAGCACAGGATTTAGTTTGATTGAAAATAAAAATAAAGTTTTTTTTTCTAGCGGTAGCGATACGTGATCGAAACATAACCAGCTAATAAGGTATAAATAAAAAAATAAAAATTGCTAAATAAAAAATTTATTCGTTGGACACAGCTGGCTAGCACGACTAGCACGAAGTCGTTCTTTGCAGTCGGTTAACTCGGGGCGCAAAAAGGGCTCGAAAATAGAACTTTTTTTTTTGAAAAAACTATTTTGTATTTAAAATAAAAACCATTTTGGGTTATTCTGTGAGTAGATCACGCTGTTTGAAGGAATTACACGAATTCGTTTACACCCTGTATATTTCCATTATAAGTCTCGAAATTACACAAAAGATAAGTATTGTGAATAGTTTCTACAAATGAAACATTTACAAAAAAAAATCAAGCGTTTAGAATACTAGACAGAGACAATACTACAGTGTGCTGACATCACGATACATTTACCCCATTCTAAGTTCACACCACGCTGTACAATGTCCCAAACAAGAAAGAGAGACAGAAAATGCTCTAAAAGCTTCGGAAGCGTGCAGACCCTTCTTTTTTTATAATCATTTCTTCATTTCAAATAATTCCCGGGTACCCGGGATTCCCGCTAAATAATTCCCGGGTCCTAAAATCCCCAAATTCCCGGGAATTCCCGGTTCCGGGTACCCGGGGCGAAAACCCTAGTAACGACTGTCACAGGTATTCGTATGACACCCGGGACGACGGCTTAGCGTGCTCAGCGTGCTCTCTGAGGCACGAAAGGGTCTCGATGTGTGACAAACGGTCGCCCATCCACAAACTGACCGTGGCAAGCACAGCTTGAAACTTGAAAATCCTATGATTCACGTAGTTGTTCATTAGCACAAGCCCCTCAAATTACCTCAAGTGTGGTATAATATGAAAGAGCTTCATTTGCAAATTATAAAATATACTTTTATTTTCATTTATGCCGCCTAGTTTTTGACTTATCATGACAAATATCTGAAAAATACCATTTCCCCTCCTTGTCTCCGTCGATAACAAAGCGAAAAATCTGGAATAAATCGAGTCAATAGTAGTTTATGTACACATAACAGGAAATATAAAACGAGGTCCGTAACAATCAGCAAAAATCCATTACAAACAAACTTAGTTGTGTGGCTCCAAAAACATAAAAATATTACTTTTTATAGGATTCGTACGGTACCAACGGTGCGCGAGTCTGACTCGCACCTGGAGCCTAATTCTCCTAAAAGAAATTGTTGCCAAACGCAAACGAACCACAACCGTCAGTCTGTTTTTGTTTACGAAAACTGCCAAAATGATTGATTTTGTTTTTTGTGTCAAACAATTTGACAGCTTTTGAAATTGAAAATTGTCTGAATGAACGGTTCGGCCTTGGTTTGGTTGCGATTTATCAAGATTTATTTTAGGAGAATTGGGCACCTGGCCGGTTTTTTTAAGTCGGTTCAAAACGTAAAAATCATAATGCTGTATATCAAGCAATAGATTAAAAAGATAAAGTTATAATATTCGTATACACGTATACGAAAAAGGTACACTAAAGGTACGAGTTCGTAGGCGACTGCAAACTGCAGCAACTGACGACGTGACGTGACATGTCGCAGCGACACGTCGCAGCGTCATGTCGCTGCAGTCATGATTCCGAACCCAACTGCAGATGGCTGCAGCAGTCGACAGCCGTATTGCAGTTAGTTGTGAATGTTCCGTGAGACAAGATGTCTGACCTGGGGGCCTACTCCCTAAGTCCGTCAACGAAGTTAGTCGCCCGTCCGAAAGTAGCCCGAAACATAGGAGTGAACAAAACAAGTGTCAAGTTCAACTCTTCGGACGGGAAAAAACACATCGGTAGTAGGGACAACTGTCAAATCGTGTTGTCATTTATTCTTAGTTCGGTCCCCAAAATAATCGTATGTCCGTAGGTGATGGGTGTAGGAAACGCTCGTAACTAAGGCCGAAACCACGGACTTCGTGCTTAGGGAGTAGACCCCCTGTTTGGGATTAGATCGCGATTAGCGATCTTTTGTTAGAAGAAGAAGAAGACGACGATGATTTGTTTTTATTATACAAGTATAGAGAGAAAAAACGACAAGCCACACGTAAAATGTTTTTGTGAGATGCATCGTACAGTGCAGGATAATTGGGCCGCCTGGTTTATCAGTTTTTCTTCCCCGGAATTCGGGAAACTCATTTTTAGAGAAAGATTATTTGGGAACGATGGGGCTAATTGGCATGAACATGGCATAGCAGATTTTTCGTCATATTTTATAAACTATTTACAATTTCTGTTACTGAAATATGCAGTAACAATGAAATCGTAAACACATAGCACCTTGGCAATAATTCTTTAAGAAGCACATTCGTTTACTAAATTCCAATTAGCCCCGTGGTTTTCAAATAGCCCCATTTTACCGTACTGATCTGCGGTCGGGCGACACGTCGTCTGCGGTCGTGCGACGTGTAGTCGGGCGACGAGTCGCTAACTGCGGAAGGTATTTCATAGACATTAGAAACCAGTAGTGTCGCAGCGACACGTCGTGGTGTCGACACTCGGCTACGAACTCCGTACCTTTACGTTTTACACTGACGTTGGCGGATTTTGACGCATGCATTTCTTTACAAAGGCAATTATGAATTATGCAAGCGTTTTAGTATGTAATAGTGCGATCTTTGACTTGCTGCCTTGAAAATAATACTTTTTATGTATGTAAGTTACACACATTTCAATGAAGTGCATGAATAATTTATGTGTCAGTAGTCGTATGCATTTAGGAAGTAGGTAATAAGATAATTCATAGGGTTTATTATTTATTTTGTTCCTTTCGTAAATTTGTATAAGGGCAAAGTAACCAATAGGCAGATTCTTCAGGATTTAGACGGTATTTCATCAACACATGAATAATGTAGTCCATAACTATTTACCAGATAAGCTATATTTGACTTAAGGCTGATTTTTCAATCGTCAGATAATTTTTATCTGGGGAATAAGTTTGACGTTTTGACAGCTTCTCTATAGAAAATATGTCGAACCGTCATATTTATTCCTCGGATAAAATTAATCTGACGATTGAAAAATCGGCCCTTAGAATTAAAAAAATATGTACGCAATAATCTTGTCGTTATCACTAAATGCAAATGTTAGCCATTGAAAAGCTTAGAGATCGCATTCGTTGATGAACAGTTATTGATAGTTAGTGAAATACCGCCATAGTATTGTTGCACTGTAACCACACTAATGTACGATTTCCACCAACCGGGCCACGCAGGAGCGCAGCGCAGCGCGTCGCAGCGGATGCTCGAGCACGCGCCCGTAACCAACCGCGTCCGCCCGACGGCTACAATCTGCTGGAACCCGGGTGTAGTGTTGAGTAGGACATACAAGAGGCAGTACATTTGTCCCGTACATGAGGTCAAAATGTAAGAGCGGCTCAACATTTAAAAGTGTACTACTTCAACTTTTATGTCGCGGTGTCGCTCGTTACTCTCGGTAAGTAAACTGTAGGGTGAGACAGAGAGGGAACGAGGCACATGCTACAGTAGCACGTCATTGTCAGTGTGTCAGTGTCAGTGGACATTACGCGACCGCGACTCGACTCGCCGCAGTAACGTCAAATGTCATATTCGTACTCTTTACTTCAATCGTATCACCGAGCTTCAGTACGCCTCGCCTCATTTGAAGTAGTACATTGTACTGGCTCAGAGCAAAAAAGAGGCTACTCTTACAAACTCTTTTTCAAGTCGTGTCCTACCCAACACTACCCGGGTGCATGCGCGCGCCTGCTCGTGTATCCGCTATCGCAGTCAGTTTCTACCTGCGCTGTAACAGTGAAAACACCAATGAAATATTTAATAAAATGCCCAAGTTATAAATAATTTCAACTGACGACACGTTTGGTGCAGTGGCTAAGTGATTGGCTTCTGCGCTACGGGTCGTGGGTTCGATTCCCACACGGAACAAAAATTTGTATGGCCTACAGATGATTGTTTCGGGTCTGGGCGTTTGTTTGTGAGATTTGTGTCTGTAAACGCACCCACGATACAAGAGAAATCTTAGTGTGGGGCATAGTTTTAAAAAAAAAAAAATTGTTACCGAGACAGAGGCAACTCTACTTAAAAATGACGTCATACCTTAAAACCTTCATAGTGACTTGACATCAATCTGTACAATATCCGTTACGTCTGACAAGGACAGAAAATGCCCCCTCTACAAATTTCTAAAGCGTGTATCTCGTTTATTCTTTCTATACCTTCTTTAAAATAATACCAAATTGTTGTACATTTTTAATAATAGTCAAATACTCTAATTACACCGGTCACGGGAAGAAAAAAAAGAATTTTTGTGCCTTTTCAAACATTCTACGCGATTAGACCCGAATCAGTATTTTTATGATGTGTACAAATCGCGACAGTTTAAAAACATCGATAAAATAATGTCTACAAATATAGGTCATAAAGTAGATAGGTTAGTGTGTAAAAAATAAAGACATTCGTAAGTTTCGCAACGTAAGATCAGTTCCAATGTGTCACTACATTGTTGCAGTGTTTTGACCTCACGAGATCATCTTGACGAGCCCGTTTACACACCACGTGTTGCGACGATATTTTCTGGTAAATACCGATTTTTATTCCACTGGTACAATTATCGAGTTTAAATAATTATTAAAATTGTGTATTATCGTATCATAGCAAAATTATTCCCATTATTGTGAGTCAAGGAGCGATGTTGTCCAAGTTGATTAATTAAAAATTACAGCTTGTAAATACTGCAAGACGTCTATTCGTTTCCTTCATATACAGCGTGTCCCAGAAAGTAGTGTCAAGCGGAAGTCCAGAGGTAGAACATCCTTTGAGGTGCCCAAATCACCCCCATGTATGTTCCGCGATTTTTTGTAGTTTTCGAGTTATGAATGTTTTTCATGTTTTTTAATCAAACTCTGACTATAACGACATTTTTGATCATAGTGACGTGAATAGTTGAGATACATGAGTAATTTTTTTTTCTAAATTAGCTGATTAGTGACCCTTTCGAATGCATAAACATTTGTAACCATAGATGTAACGAATGCGTTACAAAAAAATGTTGAATTGTCACAAAGTTAAAATCTTGCATGTTTCTTAAATCTTTGTGAGTGATTTAAAAATAAATCTCCCTAAACTTTTTTTGTCAGATGTATTTTAAAAACTTATCCATTTTATCAGCTATTTACCCTGTAAATTTCATCGAGCTATCTCTACGACATCACAATAAAAATTTCATTCAAAGCATACAATATTGAGAATTCCAGTTGTAAAAGGGTGAATAAAAAATTGATTAAAACTAACTAATAACGTCTTTTTAGTAACCCTCGACGCCAAAAGAGGGGTGTTTTTAAGTTTAACGTGTGTGTTTGTGTGTCTGTTTGTGGCATCGTAGCTCCTAAACGGATTTTGATTTAGTTTTTTCTTTTGTTTGAAAAGTGACTTTATCGAGAGTGTTCTTAGCTATGATTCAAGAAAATCTGTTCAGCCGTTTGAAGATCATCAGCTCTTTTCTGGTTGTCGAAGGGATATGAGCAACTTCTACTGGTCTGATCGTTTCGAAATTTACTATCCTGTGACTTCAATGATATTGATGACATGTGACAAGAAGAAGGTAATTACAACTTAACATGAACTTAAAGAATCAATAGGCACATATTTATGATTATTTACGGTTTACTCACGTGCATTTTTCGGGATTGCCCGACTAGTTTCGGACCCAAACGGAGCCCTTAATCATGAGCTGAACACGCGGCGAGGTCGCGAGACGAACTGAGTTCGTCTCGCGACCTCGCCGCGAACCATAGCTAAGAACACTCTCGATAAAGTCACTTCAAACAAAAGAAAAAACTAAATCAAAATCCGTTTAGGAGCTACGATGCCACAAACAGACACACAAACACACACGTTAAACTTAAAAACACCCCTCTTTTGGCGTCGAGGGTTACTAAAAAGACGTTATTAGTTAGTTTTAATCAATTTTTATTCACCCTTTTACAACTGGAATTCTCAATATTGTATGCTTTGAATGAAATTTTTATTGTGATGTCGTAGAGATAGCTCGATGAAATTTACAGGGTAAATAGCTGATAAAATGGTTAAGTTTTTAAAATACATCTGACAAAAAAAGTTTAGGGAGATTTATTTTTAAATCACTCACAAAGATTTAAGAAACATGCAAGATTTTAACTTTGTGACAATTCAACATTTTTTTGTAACGCATTCGTTACATCTATGGTTACAAATGTTTATGCATTCGAAAGGGTCACTAATCAGCTAATTTAGAAAAAAAAATTACTCATGTATCTCAACTATTCACGTCACTATGATCAAAAATGTCGTTATAGTCAGAGTTTGATTAAAAAACATGAAAAACATTCATAACTCGAAAACTACAAAAAATCGCGGAACATACATGGGGGTGATTTGGGCACCTCAAAGGATGTTCTACCTCTGGACTTCCGCTTGACACTACTTTCTGGGACACGCTGTATAATATTACGTATAAAATTATTGAGGTGTCAGGATTACTATCTCGCATATAATACCTACAGAACAATTGGCTCAAAGAACTGCAGGGCAATCATGACAGTTGATGTGTCAAAAACAATATTCATAATTGCGTGGTACAAAGTTGTGGAGAAGTAGGATTGTTATTACATACGTTGCTATGGAAATTTTTGACCTGTCAAAATCGTGGCCATAGCGATTAGGAGTTGCGTAGAATGCAGATTAAATATTCAAAAAAAACTTTTTCTTCTCTGCTTGAAAAACGTGGAATGAAGTCTACAGTAACAGAAAAAGTTAATTAAAAAAAAAAAAACCCGCCTGCATAAAAAGCGAACTAAAAAGATGTAAACAAGACGTACTAGAAGTACGCCTCAGACTGCATGTGACGATTTGATAGCATGGTTTTTTGAAAACCTACACCTCATTTATTAAAATCCATCCAGCCGTTGGACTGCTTCGAGGGTATAAAGAATCGCACACACATAGATACTTAAATACAAAGGTATATAAATACGTGTGAAAAACATAACCCTGTCATTGCTGACGCGCAGTCGGGTAAAAAAATTAATTGCACTGCTACTGTAAACATTTGTTTCACTGAACGTAGACTCAGACACTTTAAAAAACACGTCACCGTCGCGTGCTCGCGTCGCATCTGTGTAAACGCACCCAACCTGTTTGTTTTCATTACGGCGGAATTCTTCAAATCAAGTCGCGTGTCGGTTACAATGTCGCGTACGACACTGATTCACGGTCAAGGCCGCTGAGAATGTTGCATTGTTGATGTAACACTCAATGAGATTCTTTCCGTTGTTGAGCGACTTTTCAATGAGGAGTTCGGGGTTAATTCTGATTTATAGTACGGCAAACAGTTTTGGTGGACTTAACATAACATACCATCACGCTGTATTCCCCGAAGGGTTGGGCAGAGGTAGTACGTACATCCTTATTTCGCCCTAATATGTTTTAGTCCCATGTAATAGGGGGTGAGCCTATTGCCATCAACCGGGCACAAATCCAGACTCTGAGTTGCTAGTGAGAAATTCCACATGGAAAAACCCAACAACGCTTTAGACTCGATGACACTGGGCTAGTTTACGAGCTGCTAGTCGGTGAGTTTAAAAGCTAGTGAGTGAGCGAGTAAGCGAGTGTCGATGAAAAACTTTCCACTCGCTCAGTAGCGAACTAGCTAGCGAGTAGAACGCAAAGATGCTCGCAACTAGTTCACTAGCAGCAATGATGACACACAGCTGGTTGACAAGCTTACAGGCCAACACGCCAGCGAATGGCAAGTAAATTAGCCCGCCTTTAGTTAGTTAGCTTTATTACAATCGGATACTCCAAAGCAGATTGTAAAAAAGCACAACGACACGGAGCGAGTTTACAAGCTGCTCACGAACTCGGTGGCTTGTAGCTTGTAAACTAGCCCAGCGTCATCGAGCCTTTTGTCCGACCACAGGCTCAGCAGTTGCGTTTCGACCAATAGACCAACGAGGCATTCCGTCGTCGAGGCAGTCGTTTGTTGGACTTGTACTGCTCTTAAATAAATCTATGTTGGTATCGTATGAAGTCGATGGTAAACGGGAAGTGAAAGCCGGATCAGGGATTAGGTAGTAAGTTTAATATCTATTTGGATAAGTAACCACCTAATTACTTAACCTCTGCACTTTATCCGGGGACGCCTGGGGACGGGCTAGAATACAAAACTTCCTCACTGCACGCGGGGAATAAACGCGTGTCGTAAGATTCAACAAAATCCAGCACGCTTGGTGGTAGGTCCGCCTGGATAGCTACCACACTCATATTAAAGTCTGGCGCCAAGCAGTTTACTGTGTTCCGTCGTGTGTATGTGAGAGTCTAGTGGGAAGGATACACGGCGACACATTACACTCGACACGCATTGTCGACACCGAGTGTCGTAGTGTGTACATCGCTATTACACTGAGTTGCGCATTAGCTCTGGTTTAATTTCAGTGTCGCGATTGCATTCTGTCGAATGTCAGTGTCACCGCGTTACACTCGACACTCAGTGCTGACACCGAGTGTCGTAGTGTGTACATCGCTGTTACACTGAGTTGCGCATTAGCTCTGGTTTAATTTCAGTTTTGCTATTGCATTGTGTCGAATGTCAGTGTCGCCGTGTAACCTTACCATAAGGGTTATAGGGGAATCCCTCTATATCTCCGTTACTTGGATTCATATCTTCCATCAGACCGTCGACTTCTGCAACCGACTTGCGCAGTAAAACTTCTTAGGGCCGATTTTACCAACGTCAGATAGCTTTATACGAGGAAAAAATAAACTTTTTGACAGCTTTTGTATAGGAAATCAGTCAAAATAACGTATTTATTCTTCAGATAACGATAACTGGCGCAGGTAAAATCGGCTTTTAGTGGATTTGGCTTGTAATAATCCTGTAATGAAGCTAACGGATACTGCTTAGCTAAATAGGCCTGGTTTAAAAGCCCTGGGGCCCATTGAAATGCTTTTCTAAAAGTACCTCGTGAACGTAAACTTTCTTCTCTTTGTCAGAAAGGGTGTCTTCCATTTCAAATGTAAAAAAAACTCTTATTGTGGAGGTCCCTCTCTCGTGGGGTCCCCGGAACTAAAGTCCGTGGTGCCCTCTCTTTAAAGGCTGGCGTCCACTAGGCTCGCCGAGTCGAGTCGAATAGAATCGCAATAATTAGCCTCCTTTAAATTTCCTATAAAACTGCGTCGATCAGCGACGAGCCGATACGCGCCGAGTCGCATCACTCGCGTGCATCGCTTGTCACGCGAATTTCTGTTTTAACGACTTGCGATTATTGACTGCTTCGCCTCGATTCGTCTTCACACGTAACAAATGCGACTCGACTCGATTCGATGCGTTTCGGCTGTAGTCGACGTCAGGTTTTATACGGCTCTGTAGCTAAATATCATGTGCACTTGTACAAAGACAAACATGACAGACACATGGACAAAATAATAATTTAATTGATATACTCTGTTCAACGTAAGATGAGTCCTGCCATTGCGGTCATTTCGTAAATTGTAGTTGTAAGGAGACTTACAGAAAAAAACGTAAACGACATCATCAGAAACCATAAAATAGCTATACACCGTGGGTCCGAGGTATCCTAAAGATTTTAACCATCGATTCCGATGCCTAATTGGAGAAGAAAGCTAGGATATACTTGGGAGCAAATAATTCGAGCCACTTCTATTTTTCACGTATAATTGTTATTATTTTTGTTACCTATTATGGAACAGATCAATTCTAAACATAGGTATATCGCCTAAAACGTTATTTGATAACTTTAAAATGAGGGTAGTTTTTTGTCAACTTAGAATTATATGATTCATGAAACCAAAACTAATGACTAGGACACGTGATATATGCTTCCAAGTGTAGTTTGTCGAATTAAGCTTAATTTTCGGGCTATTCGTTATTTATGGAAATTCACAAGTCAAAAAATCTCTAGGGTAACACTTGCCATGTCGTGTTTTATCAAGGAACGTTCGTGAAGTGCGAAGTTTTCTTATTCACTCACACGATAATTTTTATATTGCCAGCTCGACCTAAGGTATTGTTTATAAGGAAGTACTAATGTTAATTGATTTATTTTGTTCCGAAAAACAAAATAGTTAAATTGATTGATTTGGACTTATGTTGACTCATAATACCATCATTAAGGCGTGGTTGAAATCTTTCGGGCACCTCGGGCCTGCGGTGTTTAATCCATATTTTTTTTATATTTCATATTGATGGTAACGTTTTGTAGAAAAGCCAACTCTAATCGATTACGTTTAGTCCTGCTCATTTATTACAAAAAACTAAAATGTAATACACTTCTTGCCATTTAAAACCAGTCAGTATTATTTATTTTGTATTGCAAATGGCAGCAAGCAACAGATGCGTCAATTACATAACGTTTATAATGGACTCAAGTTTACCGTGTCAAGGTGGCGCTACAATGTTGCAGGTTCTTGCTCCGATACAATGATTTGTAGTGCTATTTGTATCGCTGTATACAACTGTACTGTACCTTTGTGAGTACAGCTGTCTGATGAAACTCAAGACGTTTTAATTGAGGAGGTCAGGATCAAAAGCTTACCATATCCACTTGACACTTTCGTTTTTAGGGTTCCGTACCCAAAGGGTAAAACGGGATCGTATTACTAAGACTTAAAACGCACTAGCGGCCAGCCGCATTACGGCGTGCCGCTTGCGGTTGGCCGCATATCGATTTTTTTTACATGAAACCGCATGATCTCAACGCACTGATTTCCGGCCAGCCGTCGTGCGCCAGTGCGTTGAGATCATGCGGTTTCATGTAAAAATCGATGTGCGGCCAACCGCAAGCGGCACGCCGCCGTATTGCGGCTGACCGCTAGTGCGTTTTAAGCCTAAGGCTCCGCTGTCCGTCTGTCACCAGGCTGTATCTCATGAACCGTGACAGTTAGACAGTTGCAATTTTCACAGATGATGTATTTCTGTTGCCGCTATAACAACAAATACTAAAAAACAGAATAACATATAAATATTTAAGGGGGCTCCCATACAACAAACGTGATTTTATTGCTCGTTTTTGCTCGATATTGATAACGGCAACAGGTAGACGCTTGAAATATTCGCAGAATATTAAGTAATATATTCACTTTAAAAATAAATAGTTAAATTAAAACTAAACATATTTAAGGGGGGCTCCCATACAACAGACATGTTTTTTTTTGCCGTTTTTGTAGATACGGAATCCTTCGTGCGCGATTTCGACTCGCACTTGGCCGGCTTTTTTTATAATTTTACTGTAGGATTTGTGGTGGTTTTCAACGAAACTCTTGATATAATTTGCGTTTCACTGAGGTGTTTTCATCAAAAATGTTTTGCAAAATGGTAAATTTTATCATTTGGAGTCGAACAAGAACAAAAAAAAGTGTCAGAAATGGACATGTGAGTTTTTGATCCTGACCTCCTCAATTGTGATAACAGGTGTATTATTAGGCTTTTTTGATTTTTTTAATTAATAAGCTTATCACATCGAAATCTGCTGTTGCATACAAAAGAATCAATGTAGCTTAACAAAATGTATGGAATAGCTGGTTTTTTTTCATGAATTCAGTGTTTATCTCAGAGTAAAAGTTGTACAGAAGATGAACAGAGTTCATGGTTTTCAGATGTAAAGTTGCTAACCAGTCATGCTGTAAGGGGTCGGTCATTAATCACGTGATGTTTTTAGCAACTTTTTAACCCCCCTTTCCCCCCTGGTGATACATCGTGAGGTATTAGATTAACCAACATAGAGCCAGCTGACGTTTTTATTTATTCAAAATAGCATTTAAACTATCATCTGACACATTTTCAAGTGAGAGGAAATGACATAACTACAGTTATTCGCAATAGCTTCATGCACGCGCCTTTATATGTACCAATCAATTCAATATTCTCATTAATCAATTAGCAATATTTAAATAAACGCACTTTAGATAGAAATCAATCACGTTAGTAATTATTAAAATAGCAATTTTTTTAAATGTACTTATATTGTTTTTGGGTTGTAATTTTTTAGAAACTCTGTTTTTGACAAGTTTTTAAGAAATTAATTTACATATTTACAATTGGTATTTGTTTATTATTAACTAGCGACCGGCCCCGACGTCGCTCGGGTACGTTTTATAGCTTAAAACCTTCCGGGAGAAATTACCTAAATTAATATAAAAACCGCATCAAAATCCATTGAGTAGTTTAGAAGAAGTAAGCGGACGGACAAACAGTCAGAAGCGAAAAGCGAATTCAATTTAAATACCTGTGTAGATACTATTTAGAGATTTTATCCGCCGGATACCGGATCCAAAACGAGTACCCATCTCATCGCTATTCATATTGCAACATTTGCAATGTCCTCACTTTTCATAAGTACTCGTAATGGTTACAAAACCCGTATACTCCGTAACCACAGCGCAGCCCTTCAACGACCTTGCGGTGTATCCCGGTACCCCAAAAACGAATAGGGACGACCACTAGATTCAATCACTTATACATTGCTTTTTTTGAATGAAGAAGGATATGAATATTGTGTTGCTAGCCAGCAATTTACGAGAAAAAATTACCTCTCACGTTTCATCGGGTAAGATTATAATTCGAATTTCGAACGAATTTGAATCAGTTGAATGCAGTTTGAAGCAGTTGTCTAGACGAAGCGATTCCCGCGGAATTTTGAAAAAAGAATAAAATAAGAAAAAAACTTGAAATTCAATACATTCCCACTTTTTTTGTATTCGACCATTTACGGCGGTGTACTGAGACCCAATTCTCCTAATAAAAGAAATCTTGCTAAATCGCAACCAAACCAAGGCCGAACCGTTAATTTAGACAGTTTTCGTTTTCAAAAGCTGTCAAATTGTTTGACACAAAAACAAAAAAAAATAACTTTGACAGTTTTCATAAACAAAAACTGACTGACAGTTGTGTTTCGTTTGCGTTTTGCGACACTTTTGACCCCTTGATCAATATGAGATGAAAAAATATAACGATAGGATCAAGTAAAATTAAAAACAAATAAACCAAAGTTAATGTACATTTTAGAAAAACCCTAGGGTTTGTAAATAAATCAGTGAATTCACGAAATCAATGATAACACAAATGGAATGTACACGTTTAGTTGAATCCCGTGGGGATTCAGAAACGGATCTACGGTTGAATCCAATGGGATTCTAAAACGGTCTACAAATAGGATTTAATGTCGCATAAATCGATGCATCCCACGTAAGTTGTTGTAAGTCACAAATTGCATTTTTGTGTTTGTCACGTAAAAGTGTCTAATTTAATGTATTCTTGTGTACCTTGAACTAAAGATGCTTTTTAAAAACATAGACACTTAATCGCAATCGGTTATTAAGTTATCACAACAAAGTTAATCATAAAAAGGGATATAGCAAAAATATCGGACGTTCCTCAATGGCAGTTATTTTACTTACTACCCTAGAGCGCATGCGCGTGCCGCTCTTTTTACCCTGTGGTACACGTTTTTCCAATGTTGCCAACAGTATATTATCTGTTCCAAATATAAAAATACCGAAAAACGATACACATTTTTGTTATTTTTAATATAATACATAAAATTAGACACGTGAAAAACACAAATGCAATTTGTGGCTTACAACAACTTACGTGGGAGGCATCGAAATGTTATAACGTTTGGACTTTGTTTATTTGACTTCTAAACAAACAAAATATTATCTTCTGTCTAGCCTTTTCCCAACTATGTTAGGGTCATCTTCCAGTCTAACCAGATGCGGCTGAATACCAGTATTTTACACGGAGCGACTGCCATCAGACCTCCGCAACCCAGTTACTGGACAATGCTGATATCCTAAGGTCAGTCCGATTCTCAGACTTTCGGACTTCTGACCACCCATAACGATTGTCATAGGTATTCGTATGACACCCGGGACCGATGGCCTAACATGCTCTCCGAGACACGGAGGGGTGTCGATGTGTAACGAATGGTCACCCATCCACGCGGACTGATCGCGGCAAGCGCAGCTTAACCTTGCAAATCGTACGATGCAGCGATGCGCGCGGTTATAAACAAGTTAGATAAACAGAATGTCATATAAACAGTTAAATAAAAAAAGTAAGTTCATAAACTAAAACCTAAAAAATCACGCTCTAAAAAGTATGAAACAAGAAAATATTATATTTATGATTATTTACGGTTTACTCACGTGCATTTTTCGGAATTGCCCGACTAGTTTCGGACCCAAACGGAGCCCTTCACGCGAACTGTTCGACTGTTCGACTCGCGACCTCGCCGCGTGATAAGCTCATGATTAAGGGCTCCGTATGGGTCCGAAACTAGTTGGGCAATCCCGAAAAATGCACGTGAGTAAACCGTAAATAATCATAAATATAAATGTGTCTCACGAAAGTTGTAATACTTAATAAAAAAATAAAATATTATCATCTGAAATTGTTATGTGGAAACTATTCAATATTTATCGTCGACTAAATAAACAACTTATACGTTATTTTTAATGTATTTAATACATATTCATTAGTGATGTTCAGAGGATAGCCGTGGTCCGTGGTCATATGCCACTTTGCCCTAAAGCTTATGATCGCTTACTGCTGTTAGAATGTATTGTTTTCTTAGGGTAGGTAGCATACGACCAAGGACCATGGCTATCCTCGGAACATCAGTATGAATATCTATTAAGGGCTGATTTTTTAATCGTCAGATAAATTTTATCCAAGGAATAAATATGATGGTTTGACACATTTTCTATAGAGAAGCTGTCAAAACGTCAAACTTATGCCCCAGACAAAAGTTATCTGACGATTGAAAAATCAGCCCTAAATACATTAAACCACATACATAGCGGTCAAAATAATAACCCTCCTTTTTGCTTCGCCGTAGTCGGGTAAAAGAACGTCTCATATCACTTTTATTATTTATTAGGGCATTACAATGAAAAGAGCAACAATATCATACAATACAACTATGTTCATCGCACAACCCTCCTATTGTAACTTTTCAAAATACGACACCGACATCGATCCCTTTGCCCCTCAAAATAAAAACAATGTATCACATTTTATAACTCTTCAACAAAATTAAACTCATAATACCTTATCAGACTGCACAAGGAATTAATTGTTTCCATACATTCATAGTTTACTGACTTATGATAAGACACAATGCTTAGTTGTACTTTTAGAAGTCGATATAAAGAAACACAGTTCGATAAAAATGTCTTAATGTCCGATAATAGGGTTGGACGTTTGTAAATCGGCTGTTTAATTCTTACAATGTAATGATGATAAAGTTTTGTAGACGGAATAAATTATGAAGGCTCAGACTTGAATGATGTGAAGGCATTAATATGATAACGTCTTGTCAGACCCTCCGCCAAGTATTTCTGTTTACTGCAAAAAATATTAGACAATCTAAACCAGCTGGCAAGATTTTTGGACGCCATTGCTCGCTTAGTTTAGGGCTGCCATAAATGCTGAGATGCCGACCGGGACATTTAGAACAGAAATAGGGTAAACCATGGAATAATCAAAACTCAAATTACACAGGGTGTAATAAACGAATTCGTGTAATTCCTTCAAACCGCGTGATCTACTGGTGACACTGATTGACCCTGCATAGGTTTTTTTCAGAATCAAAAAAACAAGTTTTCAAAAAATGAAACATGGTATTCTATAACTGAGTAATTTTAGCGTCCCAAGTTAACTGACTGCATGGAGAAATATCGCGCTAGTCGTACCCGTCAGCTGTGTCACCGTGCCTTCATTCATTTATGCAAGGCATCGAAATTTTCTACTACATAAAAAAATATTTGGGAAAAAGTTTGTTTTTATTTTTAATCAATCTAAATCCCGTGCGGGTTTAATCCATACCATTAATAGATATAATAGACGCTCTATATATGAAACCAAACCACTGGTTTCAAGGATAACGGTGTTTACCCTTACAGCCTGTATTGATCTAAATGGTCAATAAATAACACGATCCAGTTTCGCGATACATCGTGATAAATATTGAGCGTGTAGCATGCACCTAATGAAGGTCAATTTATTTATTTCCTCTCACCGTCGTTGTTTTTTTCCGCGATTAAATCTCATTACCAATTACATAGTAAAGTGCACTGATGTCATTGACTCCAAAACGCTGGCACGTGTATTTGCAACCATAATATACAGGGTGTACTTATCCTAATTCGTGTAAACTCGTAACTTTAAACCTCGTGATCTAGCTGACAAAGATATTTGACCCTGCATGGAAATCAGTGACAAAAAAAAGCATTTATTTTAGCGAGTTAACCGACTGCGCAGAGTGAAATCGCGCTAGCCGCCCCCACCAATCGTGTCGCTGTGCTTCTATTCATTTATGCATGGCATTGAAATGTTCTATCACACATTTTTTGCTTGTTACCGTGACTTACCTATATCGCAAGAGAAAAAGATTTATTTTTATTTGTAATCATAATCTCGTAGCAATACGTCACACGGGGGGGGGGTCTATATTTCGTGACGTCATGTTTCAAAATCTAATATATCCTAAGTATTAAATGGAAATAAAACTAATTCCAAAACTGCTGCTTTAATTTAATAATAGATATAAAATTGCAAAATATATGACGTCACACTAGGAAGGGGGAGTCTCACAAATGTGACCAGCTGTGACAAGGACGGGGGGGGGGGGAGGGGGGTAAAAAATCATGAATTAATGGATGTCCCCTTATAGGTCATGTGATTTTGAGGGATTACACGAATTGGTTTACAACCTGTATAATAAGGTCATAAAACCTGATAATTGCTGCAACGCATGCAACAGTTGATTGAAGAGATTACTTTTTAATGATTGAAATAATTACATCACATAATTGTGAGAACTTGAACCTATTCTGTAACAATAGTTAGTCATATCAGCTCATCATTATCTGATGAACATCTGGCGAAAATAATCGCACCCTTAAAACGACAATGACGTAAGTGTAAAAAATACGATTGACAACATTTCATATTTTTAACCTGCACATATTATTACGTTATACAAAAGTAAATCCAAATCCAGAGCACCCGTATTTTCCGTTTTTCGAAATTATGTACTTTTCATTCATAATTTCTATTTTGAAACTCGGCGTATTCTAAAAAGACGTGCGCCAAATGACGTCATACACACGGTGGAATGACGATCTAACCTTTGCTTCACTGTGAGCTGTCAAAAAAACTGTTAGTTAGATGTCACTGTCATACATCACTTGTCTTGTTTAACTTCATAAGGACATTGTCTTGTTTGACATTAATTGTTTTCATCTAAAACATTGGAACGCATAGGCAAAGGTAATTCCTCATTCCACCGTTTATGTGACGTCATGACATTTTTTTTTTCTCAGAAATGAGGAAATAAAAAAAATATAAAAAATATACCTACATATATTTGAACTCAGGACACGAAAATAAAGAAACGGTATTTCTGTTTTAAGGTCGAAAAGCTTTTTTCTCGAAAACTATGTTTTCGCAGTTACGTCGTTGTCGTTTTGAAAGTGCGATATGCCATTTTCAAATCACCACGTTTGGCAGTCATTAGCATTTATTAGTAGACGCAGAAAGACACTGCGATACATGAGTATACAGCGCTAGACGGAAAGGGTGTTAAAGTACCCATAATAATGAATAAATTACATTTGTTCTACAACTTTCCCCATAAGTCAATAATTAGTTTAAAAGAGTTTAGCTGTTCAAAAATTTCATAAAAAAATTACGCTAAAATACAGGGTATAAACAAAAGCATGTAGGTAATTCCTTAAAACCACATGATCGTGGTGACCACACTACTGGTGTAGATTGGCCCCGCACGGGAATTAGCCAGATTGAAAATAAAAATCTTTTTTTTTTCATGCGGAATCGCTAAATGATCGTAACTAAACCACATAATAAGGATTATGGAAAAAAAATGCAAAAAATAAAATTTACCTAAGTGAACATTTCGACGCCACGCCTATATGAATGAAAGTACGGCGATGCGGCTGGCTGGCACGACTAATGCGATATCGCTCTTTGCAGTCAGTTAACTCGGAGCTCTAAAGAAAGGACGGAGAATTTTTCAAAAAATTAACATTCATTTATTTAATTTTAACTCTTGGTATAGAACAGTCATCAGCAGTGATCGGAAAAGGGTGAGCTAATTTACCTAAACTTCAAAGAACAGAGACAAAAACTGGAGACTCCTTACGACAACATTTTTTTTCGGGAGATTTTTTTCGGAGATTGTCTTTTATTTGTTTTCAAAAAATAAAAGACAATCTCCTTTTTTGAAAACAATAAACAATCTCTTTTTAAAAACAATGAAAAACGTGTCATCTGATTTTGTGACAATTTTGGGAAACAAAAATAGGAAACGAATAGAATTGTTTTCTGTACTATTAACATTAATATTAAATGTACTTTAGTGATGTCCCGAAACCCGGAATAATTTTCACGAAAAAAAATGTTGTCGCAAGGAAGTCTTCAGTTTTTGTCTCTGTTCTTTGAAGTTTAGGTAAATTAGCTCACCTTTTTCCGATCACTGGTCATCAGTGATACTTTAAGTGGCCCGCGGATTAGTACCCCTTTTCGACTAACCTAGTATTCCTATACAAGGTTAGTCGGAAAGGGGTACTAATCCGAAGCCCACTTATAATATAGCTGATGACTGTTTGAAAGTAAGTGTTTAAATTTTAAAATTCGATATTTTTTTATTTCCAAATAACATGATTTTAATTTTAGTTTTTTCAAAAATTCTTCATCCCTGCTTTAGTTACAAATTCAGAAAATGGTGCTACTAATTCATGATCCCAAATATGGCCTAAAATGTAAACACAGCTGATCATAACTGGGGATAGATAGAATTTAGAGATTTGTTTTTGAGATTTTTGATCAACTGTTTCTGTTAAACTATTGCCTTTTGGGAAAAGTTGTAGAACAAAAGTTATTCATTATTATGTGTACTTTAACACCCTTTCAGATTAGTACCCCCTTTCTGACTAACCTTGTGTAGTATTTACTGAAGCCCGTCCTACTGACCGATGATAAAAGTTTATCTTTTTTTTTTGGTAAATAACTTTTCCCCTCACTAACATTTCTCTTGTATCGTGGGTGCGTTTACAGACACAAATCTCACATACAAACGCCCAGACCCGAAACAACCATCTGTAGGCCATACAAATTTTTGTTCCGTGTGGGAATCGAACCCACGACCCGTAGCGCAGAAGCCAATCGCTTAGCCGCTGCACCAAACGTGTCGTCATACTCACCTCATAATGGTGTGAATTAAAATCAGTTCAAACAATGGATAGTTGCAGTGTTAATCGAATATCCATGTATTGTGTAATTGATAGTTCAATTGTCTGTCAGTTAAAGTGCATACCAAAAAGAGTTATTGTTTCTTTCTTAAACATTGTTTAAACACTTCCAAGAATACATATTTTATTACGTGATTTATTTAGGATTTTAGTAGGTTTTAAGGAACCTAGGGGCCTTAGCAGGGTTACACAACGAAATACATTTTTTTTTATTTGTGATTTTTTTTTTTAACCCCTCTGTCTTTTGTGTCTTGTGACTGCCTTAATGGTCTAGCGGTCGCAAGCGCGACTGCTGAGCGTGAGGTCCTGGGTTCGATACCCAGGTCGGGCAAAGTGTTAACGTTTTTTCCTTGTGGAATTTCTCAGTAGCAGCCCGTATTCTGGATTTGTGCCCGGTCGATGGCAATCGGCTCGCCCCTTATTACATGGGACGTAAAAACATAACGGCGAAATGAGGGTACTATACACCTCTGCCAACCCTTCGGGGAATACAGCCGTGAGTTTATTATTTTCTATTGTGTTGTTCTCGTATGGCTCTTGCCGAGACCAGAGTAATGAAATAAGCGATAGTGAAATTATCTCCGATACGATGTCTATGGCCACACTACGGTTAACCGCGAGCGGTTATTACATGCATAACTTTCTTGATTCAAAGAAATCAATATAAGCAACGCTCTTGGCGGTTAATGGCAAAGAAAATTCAACTGCGTCTGTAGACAAATGGCAGTCGATGATCGCTAGAGAATAGAAACGACAATGAGATGTACTGGATTGATATAAGCTTTCGACAGGTCAAGTCAAAGTCAAAGCATTTATTTCAATTAGACCATTTACAGGCACTTTTGAACTGTCGAGAAATAAAAAGAAGTTACTGCCGCGTTCCAAAGTGTAGATTCCTATGGAGAAGAACGGGCAATAAACTCCATGGTTACTCTTTTTCATCAGATATTTATACAAAAATTTGGTTACATTGTGAATAAGAAAATAAATGTGAGAACAATGTAAGATATGCTATACTACTAAGAGTACCTACAATTCATTTGCCATGGCAGATTAGAGATGACCAGTCCCAACTGACGGCGCCAAACAAACAAAAACGTAGTCAAACTTTCGGATTAAAACGAAACAACGACGACCATCGAACTTATAAATATAAGATCAAACTGTTGTCAAACAACGAACTAAGAGTACCTACTAGATGTCAAATCGCGAAAATCGAATCGATAGTCGGATACGAAACATTTACGTGGTTGAAAAACGTACGATCCCTCGTAGTTCGATGTTCGAAGTAGGCCCCTGAGCCTGCGATCTTGTTATCTCAGATCAGAAGTTGTAGTACGTGTAGCTAAGATATTCTCGTTTTAGATTCATTCATCTTCTTAACTACTTATCGGTAGAAGTGAAACGATCTAGCAAGCCTTATTTAGTTCGTTGTTTAGTTATTTACTACATTATTCTGTTAATTAGAACGAAATTAAATTAACTCTGACTATCGTGGTGTACCGCTAGACAAACATTGCTACAAAAACTAAAACAAAGTTAGTTCGTGTAAATAATTAACCACCAGAAAGCCGAAATTGAGAACTTAGTTTAAAATTAATTCATTTATTTTCAGAAGCCCGGAATAAAGTGTTAACCACTTGTGTATCCGTGGTTTTATGTTCATTCATAACTGAAACATTTTTTATTTCTTTTTTATTTAAAATCATCATTTATTTACCAAAAAAAAATACATGAATCTGTTTAAGTTTCCTTAAAAGCTTACATTACAGTAATTAATTTATCATAATATGGAGACACAAAAGGAGACATTTAATGGTGGACTCAACACTAGGTCAAGCCTGTCTCGTGGAACCCTAGTTTTATTAATTTATAATAATTTAACATAATTAATTCTGGGGTCGATACTGTATGATTTTATTATAATTAGAAAATTAAAGTTAGTTTTAGAAATTTAAACGCACGAAGAACCTAATTTTGTAAACCTTTTTTTTATCAATTAACTTGATCGCCCTTGACACGAATCCAAGTAACAGATATAGAGAGATAACCCTATATCCTTCTGGCTCTTAAATACACACGACGGAACTCAGTAAACTGCTTGGCGCCGGACTTTAATGTGAGGGTGGTAGCTAGCCAGGCGACCGTATAGATCCTACCACCAAGCGTGCTGGGTTCTGTCGATCTTACAACTTGCGTCAATTCCCAGTGTGCGGTGAGGAAGTTTTATATTCTAGCCCTTCCTCACACGGGATAAATATAATACGAGTATATAAAAATAATCAATTCATTAATCATTCATAAGCTCCGCACTTGAACTCTGAAATCCCAAACTGTTTACTCACCTAAAATATACGTACAATTTAGATTCAACCAATTAAAGCATTTAAACGCCTAGACTGAAATCTAGTCGTTGTTCAGTCTAGCAAGTTAATAAGTAATCGGCTATCAATTAGCCTCAGTGGGGTAACTCTCAACGGGCTGTCTGTCAACGCCCAGTTACAGGAATAGATTGTGAACTGTTGATTGTTTCTAGAAATTTCGAGAATAGAACGTGTTTCTTAATTAAGCTTCTTTTATACTAATGTACGCAAACGGCATTTGGTTTGCAGATGCATGATTTTTGACGCAAAAAATTGTAAAATGTAAACTGCCTTTTAAATATGATTCCAATTTCAATTGTTATTATTTTATTACTTACGGGGTGTCCTGGGTAAACGACAAACGCGATGCTATGCGACACGATGCGACGCCACACGACACGATGCAATGAAAAGTACGCGTTACGTCGCGTCTCGCCACAGACTGCTACACACGCCGCCAGTAGGGAATTCCGTTGTTTTAATCGCGTTCGCAGCATCGCGTCGCGTTTGTCCTTACGCAGGACACCCCGCTAAAGTCGGTGCGTTCAATTTCACCAAAGTTTTTGCAGGAAATATTAATTTCATTATAATAATGACCATTATTTGATGCTTTTCAGGATTTAGATGTCGGTTTCATTAATATTTATTTTATTGACCATAGGAACCGGGCTAGTTCATGATGTCCACGATCACTATAAAGTTTTCTGGCTGATATTATGATGATATACTATTTCATTGAATCATTTGCCATAATTATTCTGTCTCGTGTAAATGCCGGACTTAAGGAATAGCACTACCCTGTATCTTCTCGTGGGTGTCGTAAAAGGCGACTAAGGGATTCTCTAGAGGATGGGCAGCAGCGTTCTCTGAGTACTTTAACAACCATACTGCGATGGTACGGCAACCCCCCCCCCCCCTTTTTGGGCGAGGCCTATGTCCAGCAGTGGACCTCTTTCGGCTGAATGATGATGATTTGCCATATTCAATGTTCCTTTTATTTCTTTCGCGTTAAGTATATAATTTGCCAATGATGTAGGAATAATGTGCATAATTTAAAATAATAATTAATTCGATTGATGCACGTCTCACAAGAAGCCGCAGAGCCGGTCCAGCCTGACGTACATTGTTTGTTGTATTTAAGTTATTTTCTCATGCAAGCGATTGTTATCTTTTATGAGAAACTATAGGTCGCTTGCGGCTTTGCCCGCATGGGTATCGTGGGCAATGTGTTATTGGGTTTTTCCTTGAGGAATTTCTCAGTAGCAGCCCGGAGTCTGGATTTGTGCCCGGTTGATGGCAATAGGCTCGCCCCCTATTACATGGGTCTTTAACATAATGGCGAAATGTAGGTGTACTATACACCTCTGCCCAACCCTTCGGGGAATACAAGGCGTGATGTTATGTTTATGTTTAAGTAGCCTATGTCCTTCTTCGGGTTCCAAACTACCTCTATTCCAAGTTTTAATACAATCGGTTCAGTAATTTAGTCGTGATTAGGTAACAGACAGACAAGAGTAATTTTCGTATTTATAATATTAGTAAGGATAAAGAAATCTAACCATATAATTTTAACTTCTGTGATGTTTCTATTTCTGTACATTCTAGAGCTAGTAAATAATATCTTTCGGTACGTTAACTGCACAGAGGTGAACTTTAACCTTGTAATTAATTTAATGCTACACGTGTAGTTAATTTGTAACGATATACTTATGTTACGCACTTAAACATGAATGGAAGATTTTGCGACAACTCGCCAGTTACCTACTGCTGGGTTGCCGATTGACCTGGTTTTATGGCCGGGATGGTACAAAGTTGTACGTACCCTTCGGATAAAAACCCGAATACTAATCTATTAAAAGTCTGGCAAAATTAGATTAACTTTCTACTAGATAATATAACAACGTAACATCACGCCTGTATTCTCCAAAGGGTTGGGCAGAGGTGTATACTACTCATTTCGCCGTTATGTTTAACGCGACGTCTTACGTAGGTGGTTTAAAGCGGCGCGAATTGCGGAGCGATGCGATGCGGTGACTTTGTCCTACGAGCTCGCGGACCGCTCGCCGCGCGCCGCTGTCATTCAGTAGCACTGTACGGCACCGCATCCAGTTCGCGTGAAAATATCAAGCCAACTGACAGCGTTCGCTTCGCGCCGCACCGCGCCGCACCGCACTCCACGTGCATTTGGTCACGTAGGCCACTTCAATAGGTACCGACTGTTTGTTGTTTTCGCGTCGTGCCGCGCCGCTTCGCGTCTCTTGTAAATCGCTCACGTAGGATGACGCGTTAGTCCCACGTAATAGGCGGCGAACCGACTTGCTGACGACTCGGACACAATATTATTCGGACAGTGTCCGAATTGACACATTTTAGTTTTAATATTTTGTTCACTGATGATTCGGACACCATAAAATTATTGCAGCTGTTTAGTGTAGTCCCAACTGTCAAAGTACAGGGAGGCGAAAAATAAAATTAGAAATGACAACAAAATAGGAAATATAATAAAACTTAACAGACAAGAGTAGTGAGTAGAGTTCGACGCGCGACTCGCGGTCGCGATCTCCACTCTTCTTGTTAAACAAAACGTGCGTTCACTAAACTCCGACTTCTGCCCAAAGATTTAACCGTAGGTACGATAAAACGGGACAGTTGGCGTCCCGCACACGTCTTTCGCGGGATGCATCTTCGAGAAAGCTCTAGAATCGGGACGTTCCGTTCCGGCTCTCGCGGGACAGTTGGCAAGCCTAGTTATCGCCCACTTTGAGAATAACTGGTTTAGACCCTTCGTTTACATCTAAAAACAAGCTGTGGTACAAGTTGTAAATATTGTGTATTAAAGGTCTTTTACCAGTTACACGTAATGAACATGAATAAAACATTTTAAACACGAATTTAAAAGAAATACATACACTTATTTAAAATAAGGATCAGTTTTTAGGGTTCCGTACCCAAAGGGTAAAACGGGATCCTATTACTAAGACTCCGCTGTCCGTCCGTCCGTCTGTCACCAGGCTGTATCTCATGAACCGTGATAGTTAGACAGTTGAAATTTTCACAGATGATGTATTTCTGTTGCCGCTATAACAACAAATACTAAAAAACAGAATATAATAAAGGGGGCTCCCATACAACAGAAATTATTTTTTCATCTTTTATGTCTCCAGTTTTATACTTAGGTGTAAAAGAGGAAGGCAAACATTTTTTTAGTCTTTACTACTGGTTGATTAATAAATTATCTTGATCTCCCAATAGTCAATACACGCACGTCTATTGTGACTGGCGCAAGTGAACCTCGATCTAAATAAATAAACAGATACAAACTTGAACTCACGACCTTACGTCAGCGACCCTCGACTCATTAGCAATCAAACTACTGTAGAATGTAACAAGAAACCTGCTTTACTTAATGATTTCTAACTATGTGGTATTTATAGAATAAATATTATAGGATACTGTACAATCGTAATATATAATACTTAGTTAGTATCTTTCGGGTGTTGTGTTTTTAAGATTCCGTAACTAAAGGATGCCGACCCTGGGGGCCTACTCCCTAAGTCCGTCAACGAAAGTAGCCCGAAACGTAAGAGTGAACAAAACAAGTGTCAAGTTCAACTTTTCGGACGGGCAAAAACACATCGGTAGTAGGGACAACTGTCAAATCGTGTTGTCATTCATTCTTAGTTCGGGCCTCGAAATAATCTATGTCCGTAGGTGATAGGGAGTAGGAAATGCTCGTAAATAAGGCCGAAACCACGGACGTCGTGCTTAGGGAGTAGACCTCCTGTTACTAAGCCTGCGCTGTCTGTCCATCCGTCCGTCAATTTGTCAGGCATAGAGTTGTATCCTTTTAATCGTATTAGATAGCCACTTGAAATTTTCACAGAAAATGTGTTACCATCCGCGAGGCCTAACTCTTTACACCCGACCTGAAAAGAGAGTGAGTATCACTTTTTTTTTTTTTAAAACGTTGCCCCACATTAAGATTTCTCTTGTATCGTAGGTGCGTTTACAGACACAAATCTCACAAACAAACGCCCAGACCCGAAACAACTATCCGTAGGCCATAAAAATTTTTGTTCCGTGTGGGAATCGAAACCACGACCCGTAGCGTAGAAACCAATCGCTCAGCCACTGCACCAAACGTGTCGTCAAAGTTTCGGGACATCCTGTAACGGGGTGAATATTAGAACATCCTTAAAAAAAAAAAAAAAAATATTGTTCTCCTTCGTTGTTAACATTAATATTGTTTTTATTCTTGTCTTATTGCTTAACGGCAGTGGTATAGTTTGATTTTTCATTATTACAATTGAAGTTTGAAACATCTGCATTTAGAACTTTGGGATGATGATAATGACGTTCTTATTTTTAACAATCATTTTTCGAAGAATCACCCCGGCGATAACCACTTTCCATTGGGTGTTTGCCAAACTATTACATAAAATATACAAAAGATCCCGATTTCACAAATACATAATTAAATTATTATTGTTATTCTAGTCACGATTGTAAAGATGTAACTTCGAAAATTTATAGTCACTCATAAAATAGGCTTTCTAATTGTTAAAGTCCCATCGTAGTTATTCAGCATAAATTATAGAGCGAATAACTCTCAGAGTAATTAACCTATAACCCGTGAGCAGATTGCATTTCCTTTTAACAAAAATACATTAAAGGTGCCTTCCACCAGAGATGTGCTATGCAACGTTGCTATGGATGCTTTTGATATCCACCAATCATATTCATTGGTTCACATAGCATAGCACTGGTGGAAACTGATTCAACTAAGCTACGTTTTTTTTATATGGAAGGATGTGTGATGTGAATGCGTGCTATGGATGCGAGCTATGGAAGGTCGCGAGTGGTGTAGCTATGCCCGCCGCTCCCTGTGCCTTCCCTATTGTCGATACGCCGCATACCTCGAGATGCGCATCTTCCTCGCACAGCTACATAGCTTAGCATCAGTGGAAACGGTCACATAGTATCGTAGCATAGCTTTTACATTATAGGCACATCTCTCTCATCAGAGATGTGCTATGCAGCTATGCTGCGAGAATGTAAAAGCTAAGCTACGAAACTATGTCACCGTTTCCACTGATGCTAAGCTATGTAGCGGAGCGAGTAAGATGTGCTATGAAAGTGCGCCGCCGCAAGGTAGCTGTGCGAGGAAGATGCGCAGCTCGGGCTATGCGACGTATCGAAAATAGGGAAAGCACGGGGAGCGGCGGTGCATGTCATTTCCAAACTTTTTAACCTTGAGAATGTCGGTGCAATTTTTACGGTTCAAAAGTTATGAACAATTAATGTTTTTTTTGCAATCACTTCGCATAGAAAAAAATCATAAAAAAACTGTCAGAGCTATCAAATTTTTTTTCAGGACCTTGGTGAACAGTAGGCCTTTCCTGTGGTAATACTTTTACGCAGCTCGAAAACATGTGTTCAATAAGAAAAATCATTTACTTACTGCAAAGGCTTTTTTGGTCTGGCAAAAAGTTTACTCAAGTTTTTACTACTACAAGTTTTGAAATGATCTTGCCCACGCCCCTATTCGATTTGATTCACACTTCCAGGGACACCCTGTATAAAAAACGTAGCTTAGTTGAATCAGTTTCCACCAGTGCTATGCTATGTGGACCAATGAATATGATTGGTGGATATCAAACGCATCCATAGCAACGTTGCATAGTACATCTCCGATGGAAAAGCAGCCTAAGGCAGGCCATTAAGTCCGCCTCTGTACAAATTTTGTGCGAAAGTGTAAATAAATAAACACGGAGTAGGTACACACGGCTACAGATCAAGCTGTACATTTCCAGTATAAGCTGATCTTGCATTGTATAGGATTTCCTTACAATGAGAGGTCAGTGTGTTTCTAAATTTTATTTTAAGTTTAACATAACATTACGCCTGTATTCCCCGTAGTGCTGGGCTGAGGTGTATAGTACATCCTCATTTCGCCGTTATAATAGCAGGCGAACCTATTGCCAGGCACAAATCCAGACTACGGGCTGCTACTGAGAAATTCCACATCGATCTCGCACTGCGTACGGTAGGCTTCCAGGGGCCTAATTCTCCTAAAATAAATCTTGATAAATCACAACCGAACCAAGGCCGAACCGTTCATTCAGACAGTTCTCAATTTCAAAAGCTATCGAATTGTTTGACACAAAAAACGAAATCAATCATTTTGAAAGTTTTCGAAAACAAAAACTGACTGACGGTTGTGGTTCGATTGCTTTTAGCAACAATTTATTTTAGGAGAATTGGGCTCCTGGTAAGTTTTTGTAGAGAGTTGTTCTTTTTTCGTGTCGACACAAGCTATTTGAGAATAGCTCATGCCATGGTGAAAAGGTTGGCCAGTCAGCAAGATTGGTCGCGAGGTCGTTCCTACCCAGGGTGCGTCGAATGTACTAAGTACGCTATTTTGATCCCCCGCCAATAGCGTGGGTTTTCCTCTTTTCACACATATTTCATGTATCTACAATACTTATTTTCATGAATCATATGAACACGATTACGAACTAAATGGTTATTTCAACAAGTGCGTTGGTATCGTTCAGCACTCGTAATTTATAATATAGGTACATAGTGGAGATACTAAAATAACTAAACACCGAGTTACGTTTAGTATTCCATCATGAGAAAGTGGATTACGTGTATTCCTTCTGTTTTATTTATTTTAGTGTACAATAAAGTGTCTATCTATTCTTGGAGATTTGACCTGACATGCAACACCAAGGTTTATTTGTATTATGGATAACTAGCTTTTGCTCGCGGCTTCGCTCCCGTTAATTTACGGATCCCTAATTTTTTGATCCCAAAATATAGCCTATAGCACTCAGGGATAACGTAGCTTCCTATTGGTGAAAGAATTTTTGAAATCGGATGAGTAATTTCGGAGATTACCTCCTACATACAAACAAACAAACAAACAAACAAATTCTACCTCTTTATAATATTAGTATAGATAAGAATAACTTATGTATATCATTCATAGAATAGCAGACATTTAGTATCTTATGACCATGATTATTAACTAACAATTTTATTATTTATACATGCAAAACTGATTTTAATTGAATTGGCATTCCATTATTACAAAAATAAATACAACGTATCATGATGCGTTGGTAAATGGTTTTGAAACCCCGACGCACAGGGAGAGGGTGATAAAACTGTTATACTTAAGTCAAAAATAGTTTTTTTCCGGTTTGGTTTTCTTTTCGCATTTTATTTCAGGTACCCTTATTTGTCTAGGTAAAGGTCTTCGATGTGAAAACGTATGTCAGCTATATCTGTTTTTACACGTATAGTTAAAGGTAATTGTGGTTTGAACAGATCGCAGATTTACATAACTTCGCGTAAAGATCTTGATATGTGTAAAATAATTAAATCGTAATAAAATTTATGACTAAACTATTGAACGTACTTGATTGATCTATTTGTGTACGGTCGTAGAACCCATTGTAGAGTACGTAGTATCATTTATGTCATCCCCACTTTGTATATTTTGTAGTTTTTTTTAACCGACTTCAAAAAGGAGGAGGTTCTCAATTCGTCTGAATGTTTTGTTTTTTTTTGTGTGTTTGTTACGCGATATCTCCGCCAATTATGAATGGATTTCGATGATTCTTTTTTTGTTTGGTAGGCCATACTTCAGAGGTGGTCCCATATAAATTTTATTGAAATTGATTCAGCACTTTTTGAAAAAATAAACAAAAACAAAAAAAATACACAAATCGTATATAGACGACGTTCTAGTTGTAGTGCTGCTGGTCCGAAAATTTGTACACTATTGTAATTGTAATTTGTGGCACTAAAAAGTATAAAATAAAATAAACTTTAAAAAACTAAAAACCGACAAACGAATTCAATTTGTTTCAGCGTAGAACACCGACTTCTGAAACTGTTAGTTTTATTAAATGATAATTATTTTACTCCGTTTAGTTTTTTTTGAAGTCGGTTTTTACTTTTTTAATCTTATGCATACTTTAGTAGTGCCAGGATGTTGGTAGATTGAATTGTGTGAAAGGAGTGAGTACTAAGATGACGGCTGATAGAGGAAGAATGAAAGAGGAATACATGTTATACCGACCACACCTACTGTGGGATAAGGGCAGGGAAAACTTATGAACGAAATCCATCAAGGAGAATTCATCTACTGTTTATTCAACTACAATTAATTCACCTAAGGTTGATTAAACTAACAGACGATTCACCTACTGTTGTTTTATCTGTGGTCTTTTGTTTGATTTACTGGTGATTTTGTATATGTGAAAACATTTCTGCGAGCAACTTGGAAGTAGAGCTCGCCGGCCGCCGCCGCGGCACCGCTCGCTTCGCTCGCTCGGCTCGCGCTCGGTTGTTCACAGTTGTAAGTTACAACTGGGTTTGTTAGTTTGAACTGGGTGAAATAGGTTAGGTTACAACTTGTAACCTAACCTATTTCAGCCAGTTCAAAATGACGAATCATGCAATCTGCCGCAGAAATGTTTTTACCATTGTGTAATTATCTAGTCGCAGGCAGGTTGTATGATTCATGATTTTGAACTGAGTGAAATAGATTAGGTTAACATTGTGACAAACCGCGTGCGAGCCGAGCGAGTGAAGCGAGCGGTGTCGCGGCAGCGGCCGGCGAGAGCTACTTCCAAGTTGTTCGCAGAAATGTTTCACTATTGTCTAATTATCCGTTAAAAAGAAAGTTAAAAAAACACAAAAATCGTTGAATCATTCTTTATTTACATATAATTAGGTCATTAAGTTGAAGTCAAAATATCCAATACCTATCTTAAAAAATCATTAGATTAATCGTTCGTTAGTGCGATTAATTTTAGTTTAATCAAGATTAAGTAAGTTAAACAGTAGTTGAGTCGACCAATATGCGTTATGAACATATGTGAATCAACCGTAGTTATCTTGAAAATAGAATAAACTTAGGTTGATCCTATGTCTGTGATCCTACGTCTGTCTTGTGCAAATTGTGACTTGAAATAGCAATCTAAATGTCTAGAAAACAATACATTAAGAAGAAAGATTTATCTTTGCACGTCACTGATATTTAATTTTAGTTTCCTTTGCGTCAATTGCATAAGTATATCACCGATATTTAATGATTACTCACAATACATATTTAGCAGGAAGTTGTCGCAATAATTACAATTTAATAACTTTATACCACAGACGGATGTTAAATATCACTATGCAATTAATCTTTGAACAATATAACCGTATCGGACACATGCAACATTTTCTATCTTCGTACAGAAATCTATCCAGGCATGTTGACCTTCCCCGCTGCCCGTCCAACGAACATTAACACGAGTGTAGGATGTTATTGATTCTAATCAAACGGTTCAGATTATACTGGTATGTACTTTTGCATCGTGTCTACATGTATAAATAGTTCGGCACGTGGTTGGTACGTACTAACTACTTATGAGTTGGCAGTTGTATCATTGACACGAACAGTGCTCACTCGTGTAATATCATGAACGGAACAAAACGTTGTTACCGTCACTTTGTTGCAAGTAAAACTTGGTTTTATTTGACAGAAAATAGGGTTTAGACTTGAATGGTATGAAATAGTTTGAAGGTGTGTAGTAAAATTAGATATAGTTTGATAGTGTTTTACGTCGGAGATTTAAATATGCATCGTATTGCGACATTGTTGCGTACTTGTTGCCATTCGGTCGCTCATTTTATAGGGTTTTGCTTCCTTATTTTGATAATAACGTTTCTTAGTTATTTTCAGTTTGGAGATACACATCTGGTTGCTAATAAAGTTCAGTACATAGTTTCCGATTTGTTTCAATATTGTCTGATAAGTTGTATTTGTTTTACATTGTCTCGACAAAGAGTAATTTAAGTACCTACCTATAATGAAATATCTATAAATTATTCTCATTGTTTGTAATATTTATGTTGTCTTATTATGTGAATGAGTGGAGGTTAGTTGCTTCGCTAATACTACTGCTGGATACTTTGCAATTATTTAGAAATATTTCCTATAATCTGCGACCCTACTTGCCATTAAACAATATCAGCTCTTTGTTCTGATTGGATTTTGATAGGCTTTGACACATTATGAACAGAATTTACTTTTGCGAACTTGAAAGGTGGTGACATTGCAAGTCGATGACAAAGAAAACACAAAAACTTTGATAATGCTGACTGCACACGGGGGAAAACGTTCAAATGCCATCCAGTCAACTTCCGTTCAAAAGCAGGCCTGCTTCTGAATCGCTACAAATCGTACCATGACAGTACTAAAGCTGAACGACTATTGAACCAAGTTGAACGGTAATGCTTGTTCATGGCACGAAAAGTCTATACAAAAAAAAAGGTGAACGGATTTCGTAAACGTCAACGTAGCACAGGCCTGCTCTAACGATGTCATAGTACAAAAAAGTAGGGCAGTTCAACTTCCAGGCAACTTCTGTCCTGCTTTAAGAGGTCATAGTAAGCCCCCAGTACCGTCGACGTATGTGTTGGACCTAAAAACCAATGGCAATCAACTGTCAATTTAATGGCCCATGGTGTGGTCAGTCGTAGTTATTATTTGACCAATGAAAAATAATTTGCTTTCACAATTTTAATAAATAAGGTTAGTCGAAAAGTGACCTAATCCACAGACCACTTAAAGTATCACTAATTACGGTTTTAAAGCAATAAGCAACCGTTTAACACTTGCTTTAAAACCAAAATTTATTTAATTTCAAAATAGTTTTTTTTATTTCCAAATTAATTTTAATTTAGTTTTTACAAAAATTCTTCATCTTTAGTTACAAATTCAGAAAATGGAGCTTCTAATTCGTGACCCTAAATATGACCTAAAATGTTAAACACAGTTGATCATAGCTAAGGATATACAGAATTTAGCGTATTTTTAAGTAATTTAGTAATTTTTGAACGGCTACTTCTCTTTAACTATTGACTTTTGGGAAAAGTTATAGAACAAAAGTTATTCATTACTATGGGTACTTTAACACTCTTTCGGATTAGTGCCCTTTCTGACCAACCTTGTATATAATTTAAATTATTATTTCAGTTTTTATGTCATGTAAATAAAATTAAAATTTCATGAAAACTGTAGGTACAAGGAAATTTAGGATTTTTGGAAATAAAGGCTTTATCGTATAATACGCTACTACAGCTCTAATTTGTATGATCGATATCTCTCATGTCTCCAGACTATGAAGACGAAACAAAACAATATCCTTTTGCGTTCCATTGCATTTGCATTGATGTGCTGGTGTCTGTACCTAATTGTAACAACAGATTTATAAATAAATTATTTGAATTGAATGTAGGCATAATCTACAAACATATCTAAAATTCTGATACATCAGTCATCCTTCGATCACATTGTTAGAAGACATCATATTTTAGTGCATAATTAAATCCTCAACAACTTGTCCTAGTTTTGAAACATGAATACTATACACTATTGTACATCAAAGGAAGATTAATGATACACATCGAATTAGCATGCCGACAATATAAACGAGACGCTTAATGATGCGTGTGCGCATGCTTAATGGCTCCGGAGACGTGATCGATGGAATTTAAATTAAAACAATATCGGAAAGTGTTGTTTAGAATAAAATCTGGGAGAATGTCAAGTGTTCTGTTGATAGGTAAATAATTTTTAGCCCTACATCATTTAATTTGTGTTCAGTATTATTCCTTGCCTGTATGTACCTACAGACGATGGCACATCAAGCTACTACAATCTGTCAAATTTCTTTAATAGATTTTCATCTATATCGCGATAGCATTAGGTTCAAGGTTGATTGGGAAAATTTGACAGTTTCGAGTAGCTGACCTGCTGGCTTCTGTACCATAGAGAAGAGCCTGTGTCGAAATCATTATAATCCATCTGTCTTCTATATAAATAAAATGAAAGTCTGTTCGTTGGTTAAGCGCATCACTTGAGAAGGGGTGTTTTTTTTTAAAGGATCCTTATAGTCCTAATTAGGTTTTTATAGAAAGAAATATTAGAAAAGTTGCCCGGAATATTATCTGGGAAAAACTGAAAATACTTTTTTGTTTCTGCATTTTGTATGACAGGACAACGTCTGTTGAGTCAGCTAGTAAATTAATTAAAACTACCTTACACGTACTTCTCAGAACACTAAACAAAAAAGTAAAGAATAAAATTGAATCATATTTAATAATACCCCTGCGCGCTAAAAGACAATTTACATTTAATGAGGTGCCAATAATGGCAATCACTCGCCAACCTAATTGATCGATACTCGATAAGTCGATATGTTCCGCCAGTGGTTTGCATTGACATGACAGCTGGCGCTACTGTACATTAAACATTAACCACCTTATTACAAAAGATGGTCTAAGAAAAACCTAGGTTTTAAAATAGCCCCGTCTCTTTTTGTTATATGACATAAGAAAGTGACGGATATATTTTAAAGCTGGGTTTACCTTAGTCTTGGTTTAAACCATCTTTTGTAATAAGGGGGTTAAGAGTCCCCGCAGACCACAGATTCTCTATCGGCCGACAGTTTGGTCGGTTCCTTAATCACTATGAAGATATATGCAAGTGCACACTATAACGATTCGGTATCGGCCGATAAAAAAGTTTAATGGGCTACACGATTGCCTTCAATATAATTATGGTATTTGCAGTCACCCGACTGTCTAGTTGGCCCAGTGTGCGCTAGCAACCTAAAGCAACCTAAACCGACCAAACTATCGGCCGATAGAAAGTCTGTGGTCTGCGGGGGCTCTAAACATACGAAGCCCATTCAATTATATTTATTTCTTTAGACAAGTTCTTGACTTAGTAATTGATTTGTTTTGTTTATAATTTATAGCTTTTAGTATCGACGGTGATCAATAACTCACTAGTCTAGAAATAGTAGTTTATGAAACTGTTGCATAATAGGGGTTATTAAAACACGAGTGTGAGTTTAAAAACCGAGCTGTATGCTAGGTTTTTAATCGTATTACACGAGTGTTTTAATTCCTAATTATGTACATTTTCATACACAACTTTATCTAAACTCATGCATTAAGTAATTAAAAGATCAAAGTTAAAACAAAACAATAATGGCGCCCAAACCCAGCAGCCCACCGGGCGTTCGCACGCCTCGATAGACAATGTGCAACCGCCAAAAAATTTGAATTGAAATGTCTTTGGTCGGGTCCGAAGTGTACTTTAATAGAAAAAAAGTTATTATAAAGCATTATTTTGTTAAAAGAACTGTATTTTATTAAAACTTTTTAAATTTTAACAGAGATGCACGTGAATAAAGTATGTCACCAGTACTATTTTGTTCGTAATTGGAACTTTACGACAGCGACATGAGTGTGGCTAAAAATAATGAGAATTAAAGTCTTAAATCAAAACATTCCGGACGTAAAGAATAGTACTACCCCATCTCTTCGTATGGGTGTCTTAAAAAGCGACTAAGTGATTCACTAGAGGATGGGCCGCAGCGTTCTCTGAGTACTTTAACAACCATACTGCAATCGCCAACCCGCCTGCCAAGCGTGGCGATTATGGCAACCCCCCCCCCCCCAACATGGCTTGGGGGAGGCCTATGTCCAGCAGTGATGGACGTCTTTCGGCTGGATGATGATGATAAATCAAAACATTTGCTACGTAGCGACGATGTCCGAATGTCATCCAAACGTTCAGGGAGGCTAATAACGTCACATTTGGTGAAACATAATATTATTTCGTTTCATATTCGTAATCATAACTGCAACCACACATCTTGTTGGCAGTTGTCACGCAATTGCACTGATTTCATCCCAATTGCCTTCAACCTGCAATTGGCAGTTGTATAGTTTACAGTTGCGACTGAATGTGCAGCTCACTTGCAGTTATGATTCCCAATATGAAACGAAATAATATTATGTTTCACCAAATGTGACGTTATTAGCCTCCCTGAACGTTTGGATGTCATTCATTGACATTCACCAAATGTGTCGTTATTGCCTCCCAGGACTGTTCATCCAGCTATGAGATTCTCTCTGGTAGAAACCCTCGACATGTCGTTGCGGCAGCGCTGCGTTTTTAAACGAGACCGCGACCCGCAGCTCTGCACAGATTCAGCGGAATGGGCTAAATATGTTCGATATAAAATCTTCATTATATGTAAAAACAAGTTTCTGAATATCAATTTTAATCAATGTACCTATCATATTTAATATATCAACTTTTTTACCTCGAATCTAAAAACTAACTCTCGAAATAAATGTTGTAAAAGAAATGAACATTAAAACTATTCAGTAATGTCACAGAATAGGATCACTAGCAAAAGTTTAAAAAATAACTACCGCGTAGTAAACAAAAATATTCAAATCAGTTTCTTAAAATAGCCTAATCTTAAAGAAAAAATATAAATAAATTCCAAAAAAAAATCTTTACACACTGAATTGCTGTTCAAGTTTTTCAAATCAAAACAGTTCCTTTTGTCATCCTCAAAATCAGCTAGAAAAAAGCAAATTACAAGATACTCCGTTTTGAAACAAGAACATTCGAGTTACGAACCGAAAACCAGTTATTCATATTGATCATGCGCATTTTTATTGACACGTCAAAATGTCTTTATTTTGACATCAGAAAACAAGTTGACAGGTCTCCATGTCAGGTTGATTCCATTACAATTTATGATATCAAGTTTTTCGACATTTAACGGCGTTTGGAAGCGCGCCTTGTTCATTTTTCGAATACATTTAACATAATTTTTTGTGGTCTGTTGTTTCCAGCCGTGGATTTGTAAAGGAAAATATACATATCGGTTGTCATATTATTATTTATCGATTGACGAGTATTTTCTGTTATATTAAATTATAGATCGGTTCACGACAGATGACCACAAATGGCGGCCGTCTGCGCATGTATATTCATGAAGAAAAGACTTAAGACAAAATAATATTTTATACATGTTATAATCAGTGATCGGAAAAGGGTGAGCTAATTTACCTAAACTTCAAAGAACAGAGACAAAAACTGGAGACTTCCTTACGACAAATTTTTTTTTTCGGGAGAATTTTCTCGGAGATTGTCTTTCATATGTTTTCAAAAAATAAAAGAAAATCTCCTTTTTTGAAAACAATAAACAATCTCTTTTTAAAAACAACGAAAAACGTGTCATCTGGTTTTGTGACAATTTTGGGAAACAAAAATAGGAAACGAAGTTAATTGTTTTCTGTACTATTAACATTGATATTAAATGTACTTTAGTGATGTCCCGAAACCCGGAATAATTTTCACGAAAAAAAATGTTGTAAGGAAGTCTCCAGTTTTTGTCTCTGTTCTTTGAAGTGTAGGTAAATTAGCTCACCTTTTTCCGATCACTGGTTATAATACATACATATCGCCGGTCTTGACACAGCACCTCCAAGGGGACCTAAAAAATGCCTTCTAAAAAGTGGTCATCTTTCGTGAACAGTATTATACAAGTATATGTAAAGCCCGGTCAAGTCAATTTAAATTTTGTACAAAAAGTTGTTATTTTTGCTTCAAGAATTCATTAAACATACACATTTATTTAAAAAATCGGTAATTATTTTTGGTTTTTAATGTGTATTTTTAATATGAGACTTTCGCTGTGTACCTAAATTTAAATTAAAAGAAAATAAAGGTGTCGCTTGCATCAACATCGTTAAGGTTTTCTTTTCGATGTGGTAACATCGTCTTCTTTACCCACTGATGTCGCATCATATCTTTTGGCTGAACACTGTGCACAACTGTTGACATCAAGACCGTAACTTTAACCGTTACCTCATAAATATGCGATAAAAAATCCAAAATCGATCTTGAATCGATCGATAAAGCCTTATCGCGTGCTAAGACTAAGGCGCTACTTACATAATGTGGCATGTATTGTACCTAATTTAGACTGAAGCGCGAGAACGAGATCTTAAAACAATATAATTTAAAAAAAATACCAATGTTATGGGTTTCTACTGAATACAGCCCGCGTCACGTAAAAACAGCGCCAGCGGTCAACCTAAGCGATTTACCGGTTTTTTTATTCTAGACTATTCCAAAGTACCTATTATAAAATATATTTTTCGCATTATAAACGTTTACTTTTAATTCTAAAGCCATAGGCAAGTACTTTCGTGTGCGATTGTATCTATGCGCAAACACATCTCCTTTAGCCTTTAGGGTGCTTTTCCCCCAGAGATGTGCTATGCAACGTTGCTATGGAAGCGTTTGATATCCACCAATCATATTCATCGGTTTACATAGCATAGCACTGGTGGAAACTGATTCAACTAAGCTACGTTTTTTTTATATGGAAGGATGTGTGATGTGGATGCGTGCTATGGATGCGTGCTATGGATGGTCGCGAGTGGTGTAGCTATGCCCGCCGCTCCTCGTGCCTTCCCTATTGTCGATACTTTGCATAGCTCGAGATGCGCATCTTCCTCGCACAGCTACATAGCTTAGCATCAGTGGAAACGGTCACATAGTTTCGTAGCTTAGCTTTTATATTATTGCAGCATAGCTGTATAGCACATCTCTGGTGGAAAGGCACCCTTACTGTCGTCAAGCCAAGCGCTCTTTTTACGTGACGCGGACAATGTGCTGCACTGCAATTAGCATTCCATAAGATAGAGTTATGGTCCTGCTCTGCTAGCTGCGAAACCAACCGGTCACTTGCACAGCACTAACCATCTTAATTTCTGCAGCCCACTGGGTGGTCCACCAATGGCGGCTGTACGAGCGGTCGCTCTGCTCACTGCTGGAGCTGCAGGCGCGCAAGGGTTCGTACTCCATGTGCTGTTCGCCGCGGTACGTGCTCGCGCCGGAGTACGCGCCGCACCTGCTGCCGCTGCCCCTCACCACGCAGCGCCCCTCGCCGCCGCCCGCGCACTTGTAGCGATGTGATCATGCGCCGCATCAGGTAAGCTCTTTTGAGGTATTTTTTTATTATTTTCTGTGTATTTTTGTGTATCTCGTCATCTGAAACTTTAGGACAGAAAGAAAGAAAATCAATTTATTTGATATGTAAATCGTCACAAAAAAATTATGACAAAAGGTGAAACAGTTGCCTAAAAAAATATTAACAGTGTGCATCATAGTATATCTTATATTTTTAGTAAAAACTAAAATACAGAAATGCGTCTTGTGTATTGTGCTTAGTGTCCAAATGTAACCGACTTTGGTACTTTGGACATAATTCGACACTTTAGGCCGTGTAATTGTATACATAGAACTTTAACCGCGTGACCCAAGCGTAGTTAGGATGAGGTTAGGAGGAACAGAACAGTATCCTCATTGCGCAAAACACTCGTAACAGCTATGGCTTTCATTTTGACAGGTCAACAATTTCCATAGCAAGCTGTGTATCAACAAACCGACTTCTCCACAACTATGTAAAGCCGCGGACTCAAAATGTTTATCAGATTTCAAATTTAATTCCTTTTCACAATGGGCGCAATAAGGTTCAAGATGTCATATCAATTAAGTAGGTATTAGTTTTTAAAATTGTTAAGCGTCGATTCTAGCAAAAAGGCTATTAACCACTTTTTGATGTTATGAACTCTAACTAATAACTAAAAGTTATAAAGAGCGAACTTGATTGATTTTACTAATTATGTTGATTTCATTTTCTATGCTACCTAGTATCCTCTATCCTATAGCCTTTTTAAATTATCTTTTAATGTCAATTAAGAAAAAAAAAAACTTTGCCCTGTCAATTCTTAGCGAGCGACCGAGCGACCTTTTGAAAAAGTAATGTGCAAGCAATTATAGACTTAAGGTGGTAAACATTTCAAGTCCGCGATTGTACGACACAATGAAATTGTTGTATTGTCAAAATGAAAGCTATTGACATTTCAATTGTGATACGCAATTCGGATGCAGCGTGGCAAAAGAATTTGTAATCCCAATATGTTGATATAGCACACAGGAATATGCCCGGAAGTAGCCAATCCTCTCGACAAATACACAAACAAAACAAAACTCAGCAAATTAAACTCCACACCGCGCATCTTGGGTTAATTAAAATCCATGTCATGAAGGTTACATTGATGTACAATTAACAAACTGCAAGTATGTAATTATTTACAAAACACCGGTGTGTGATCAAGTTGGACTACAATGACCACAAGAAACAAATGACCGATCATTAATAATGTCGCATTAATTACTACTTTGTGAGGACGTTGAGCATCTAGTTATTATTTATGCGGGCTCACGTTTGTTTTTATAAAATAGGTTTATAAAGCAAGACTAGTTAGTGATTTTACTTTCGAATACCATGAACTTGTGTTTCATCCTTCTGTACAACTTTTACCTACTAGGGGACAAAAAAATATTCTACTTTTTCATACAAAATAATAAATGTTGTTTAGCAAAATACTCTGGATAGAGAAAGACGGAGATTGCAGCACTTAAATTCTGGATGGATGTGCAAAATACCTTAAGGCCATAGCCAATAAATTATTTCCCAGGTTCATATTTAAATACTTAGTTTATAAATCGCATTTTGCATAATTTCATTATTGTAATTAATATTACCTTTTGCTGAGTATAGACTCAATTAATTTATTCACTTGACAGACAGAATGTGTTGCTGGAGAGTTTGTTGCGCCGTTACTTCTTCACAGCAAAACACTAGGAAGCGGTGAAGTGAGGGCGCTTTTGGGGGCTGTCTTTTATGCACCTAATGACGTTCAAAAATAACTAAGTAATTCTAGTCTACTTTGAATAAATGAGTTTTGAAGTTGAAATAATTTACATAAAAGTTAGATATTTCGCCACATTAATGTTTATTATTGTTTTGCTAACCACATCGTGTATTTTGTCATAGTACAAGCCGCCATTCCTATATCCTTTATTGGCGTGGGACAGATGTCCTCGTAATAAGTAAAAGGACTAGATTTCTTAATAATTTTGTTCACCTAACTTAAATATTAACCTTATTACAGGCCCTTTTCATAAATTGTCATAGTATTTCTACAGGAACATAACCGAATTTCAGCTTCTACGAGTACTATTTCCAGTTAAATTATTAACAAAATTCGTCAATTTCCTATTAAAACGCCATAAAAAACCCATTTGAACTAGAGCCGCGTAAACCGTAAAACACGTCTACGATTTACGACATACTTCAAAGTCGATCAATACACCGCCAGACTTATATTTTCGCAATCCAACAATAAATATTGACATAAATTATATTACTTAGTAGTAGAAGAGCTATAGATAATAGTACTCTCAACCGGCGTGGTGTATGACAAGATGTATGAACTTGGAAGAAGCGAAAGGAGTATGTAAGGATCGTAGCATGTGGCGTTCTACAGGTTCTGCCTACCCCTATGGGAAAAAGGCGTGAGTAGGGTTACCATTTAGAAATTTGAAAAGTCCTGACAAAAAGCCTGACATTTCAATAAAAGTCCGGACATTTTAGTCACAAAATGCAAACATACGAAGATTTATTGTTTGATCTCGTTAAGTTGATTGTTAAAGATTTATATTTTGTTTTTAGATGAATGAGAAGTTAAGAAAGTTTAAAAAGTTATTTGATATTACTTATGTAGGTAAGTTTCATTACTGGTATTCCATCTAAGCCAAAAACTCCGGACAAATTAAAGAGCCGGACAAAGTCCGGACAAGTCTAGAAGTCCGGACATGTCCGTACAAATCTGGACGGATGGTAACCCTAGGCGTGAGTCTATGTATGTTTATGTGTGTAGAAAAGCTCCTTGTGCAAGTGCGTCTGGAGAAATACTACCACAGTACTTATTTCTGTCGCCAAGCGGCATTGCTGTTTTTAGGGTTGGTTTGGGTACGGCCCAAAGGGTAAAACGGGACCCTATTACTAAGACTCCGCTGTCCGTCCGTCCGTCTGTCACCAGGCTGTATCTCATGAACCGTGATACCCCTGATGACCCTAATATGTGTACACTTTCCGGGTATAATAGTGTCCGGGTACGACAGTCCAGTAAACGGCCGATAAGCACTACAGTAAAATTATTGTGACATGTGGAGGTAGGAAACATACGGTGTATTATACCGGACCAATATAATATTCTGGAGATAGTAAAAACAAGTATTGGCATATTATGAGGAGAATTATCAAGTAAACATAAGCAGTTCAAATTAAAAAAAATACTAAAATATCTCCTACATAATTACGTTTTAACAATTTTACGTCTAACACTAATATTTCTAAAACAGCACCCATTAAAACGTGTTAAGCGAACTTTAACCATATTTTAGTACCAACTAGCCCAGTACACAGTGGGCTAGCGTTTAGTACCCATCACTTGTTTCGAAGCCCATGAATGGGCTGTAAAACGGTGTGTCAACGGTAAAATAAAGCATCTTGTCCAGAACAGTGTTATTAGCAATAAAGTCCGAACAATGCTCGTATGGCACACTAAAAATAAGGATGACGTCATTTGGCACAAATAAATAAGGAGGCTGTTAGAAAACTGTCGTGTTTGGTGACACGTGAAGCTTTGGAAATTGCGTTGTTGGGTTTGAGATTATGATTATGTTTAGCTTAAGTATAAGTACAGTAGAATCTCACTAATCCGGCACTTCAATAGACCGACACGTCCAATAATCCGGCACCCTTAACTTTAAGTGAATTGTGATAATTCACAATAAGTTACAGTTATAAATTAATTTTGACAGTTATAATGAATTTACAATAAATCGAACATTCCAATAATCCGGCACCCTCTGGTTTTTAATAGTGCCGGATTAGTGAGATTCTACCGTAATCAGCCCAGTACTGCCCCACTGCTGGGCACGGGTTGCTTCTCAGAATGAGAAGAGACTTTTTTAGGAGAGCAATTTTTTAAACGTTGCCTGATTTATGGTTTATTTCTTCTGTAACGTGGGTGCGTTTACAGACATAAATCTTCACATGCACATACACCCAGATCCGGAACAACTATGTGTGGGCCATACAAATATTTTTTTCGTGCGGGTATTGAATCTGCGACCCGTAATGCAAAGAGCCAGTCGTGGCAACTGCGCTTAACATATTGTCATCAAAAGTAGGCCTATAAGCCTTCGTACTACCACGCTGACCTGGCTTGGGTTGTCGCATATTGAGACGTCGCTGGTAAATAATGTATGAATTTCATGATGTAGATAGAACTAATAGAGATCAATGGAAATTAATAGTTATTAAAAAACCGATATACATGACTTGGAGGTGTTTTACGACTTGCCGTGGTCTGTTAATAACGACCTAAAAAAATCCTGAAATAATTCATTAATCACGGAGGATTGTATGATTACATCTAATGGCCGATTCCTATGATTGATCGAGCGTTATTAGTTAATATTAAGACTTTTATCTTTACCAATAATCGAGCAAAAACCTAAAGTTATGCATAGGTTACCCTCCCATACGTTAGTAACTATCACAGGTAAAATTAGCTGACGAGTCTATTTATACAGGCTGGAAATTTGAGACGGGGCAGTAAGGACACCTTAACCATTATTTTTTAGGATACTGTCTACATTTTTTGAAAATATTTACCACCTATGTGTCCAGTTGGCAATAAAAATGCTACTATTAGTAAGTAAACCGATTCGCTTTTGCTTATAGGAACCAGCCATGAAGTAACAAATTTACCAGTGTCTAGCCGTGTGCCCGATGGGAAATCGGGAACCATCAGACTTTTCTCAAAATGACGAACTTCCATACAAACTTTCATCCCCTATTTAAGCCCCTTGAGGGATGAATTTCAAAAATCCTTTCTTTGTGCTCATCTTCGTTATATTAGGCACTAGCGACCCGTCCCGGCTTCGCCCGGGTGCAATGTATTATACATGTAAACCTTCCTCTTGAATCACTCTATCTATTTAAAAAAAAACGCATCAAAATCTGTTGCGTAGTTTTAAAGATCTAAGCATACATAAGGACAGACAGCGGGAAGCGACTTTGTTTTATACTGTGTAGTGATTCCTGCGCAAAATTGCGTTGTCTGTCAGTCAGTCAGTGTTAGTTATATTAAATTGAAGAAGATTAGTCGTGACTTATGGTACTGAAAACAAAATTAAGAATCTAATTCTTCCGCATTTATTCATGCAGACACCCAAGCTATACATTTACAAAACTTTTATTAAGATAACACAGACAATAGACGTTTTCCGTTAGGTGCCGTAAAATCCCCTGCAGTGCCGGCCTGCCGATAACTGCGTGGGCCAACCACAGCACTCGTATAGCGGCCATTAGCATGCTATAGCCCCCACCATGGGCCATTGAGATATCATAGACATAGGTAATGGCTTTCCTAGAGTGCGCGCAAGATAACTCTGCGCGCGACTGAGGGCGTGCTAAACGTTGCCATGAGCGCAAAAGTTCAAATTACCGCTTTTAAAGCTTAACTATTTTATCGCTAAACATAATTTTCCCGTTAAATATTCCTACAATCAGGTAGTTCTACTATCAAAATTGATAAAACGGTACACACTTTGGTGGACCATGATTAGTTCCGATTTTGGCCGCGCGCAGACTTATCTTGCGCGCACTCTACACATAGGTAGTAGGAGTAGTGCGAGTTGAATTTTGAATTTAATTTTAGCGCATCCGATTTGAAAGGTTAAAGAGGTATTAAGTTTATGATCTAGTTTTATTAGAGATAGGTATTTGTCGATCTTCATTAATTAATAAAAGGTCACAAATACTTTTTGGTTCTGTTATATTTACGTTTAATAATTTTCTTACTTATTTTTAAATATTTATGTAAAAAAAAAACAGTAGTCCACCGGCATCGGAAACAGGGTCCAAGCTGCCGACGGTCAGGGCTCTAGAGAAAGGAAGCTTCTCACTATGCGTGTCGTGTCAAGGTGTACTTGCTTTGTGTATCAAGCCTTTGATCCGCCTAACGAGAGCCGCATAAGGTGTTGATCGAGGCTCTTGACCATTAGGCCATTTGCCGAAACGACTATTAGGACAATGACCTCTGAGTCCACATCCCACATCACCATCATCATCAGCAACATCGTGTGCTAAATCAAGATATTTTATTTGTTTATCTTTTTCCGTTTTCACAAGGTTCTCGTCATGAGGGATAGTGATATCAACAATCATAGTGCGGCGTTCTAATCTATCTATATCAGTGGTATACGGCCTTGCCGTAGCCCGTAATTTATCTTCCAATTCTGACAAACATAAATCAACAATCAGCCAATCACAGTCCATTGCTTGGCCGGCCTCAAGAAAGGCCATGACAGGATTCCCAGCTTTTCATATTTCATCTACCCAGACAGGAATTTGTATTTCTCTTAATTTTAGTTTTTCTATTGCATGCATCCTAAATTAACTTTAGCACATAGTAAAATCCAATAATACTATTCAGTCATTTGTTTATATCGAGCCATGGAAACGATGTGAAGTGTTAGCCATACCTCGCGCTTTGCGTTTGGTGTGGCGATCGCTTAAAGCCTCGTCCCCACTAGGAACATTTGTCGAGCGACATGTGTCCCCGGAGACATCGGGCGATGTCGCCCTACATCGCCCCACGTCGCCCGATGTCACCGGGGACACATGTCTCTCGACAAATGTTCCTAATGGGGACGAGGCTTCTATCACTACTCTTCATCGACTGTGCGACAAGGAACAGTTTCAACAATGTCGCGGCGATGTCGTCCGACGTCGCCCGACATCGCCCGATGTCACCGGGGACACATGTCGCTCGACAAATGTTCCTAGTGGGGACGAGGCTTTAGGGCCTGGTGATCTGTAGCAAAGTTACTATCTAGTCACCGCACACGCACACCGACACTCACAAAGGAACGATTGGTCTTTTGTGAAAGACTAGTGTCAACTCACCGATTTTTTAAAATATTTTTATCATTTTTTTTTCGAATCAACCTCCTCCAACGAAAGCATAAGCCGCTCATAAATCTGCAAAATACGACACTAAGAGAGGCTGACCTTCTCCAAAAACTCGAATGTCTGAACCCTGTATTATTTAATGTAATTATCATTCTTTTGTGAGTTGAAAATAAATGTGTCACAATAGTTTAATGATTTAGATATCCACGGGGAATTTCTTGAGAATTTGTAATCACATATCTTATAATCAGTGATCGGAAAAGGAGAGCTAATTTACCTAAACTTCAAAGAACAGAGACAAAAACTGGAGACTTCCTTACGACAACATTTTTTTTCGTGAAAATTATTCCGGGTTTCGGGACATCACTAAAGCACATTTAATATTAATGTTAATAGTACAGAAAACAATTAAATTCGTTTCCCTATTTTTGTTTCCCAAAATTGTCACAAAACCAGACGACACGTTTTTCATTGGGTTTAAAAAAGAGATTGTTTATTGTTTTCAAAAAAGGAGATTGTCTTTTGTTTTTTGAAAACAAATGAAAGACAATCTCCCAGAAAATTCTCCTGAAAAAAAAATGTTGTCGTAAGGAAGTCTCCAGTTTTTGTCTCTGTTCTTTGAAGTTTGGGTAAATTAGCTCACCCTTTTCCGATCACTGCTTATAATCTTTGCATTGCATGCCTAATAGTCCGGTCAAATTAAACATTTCAAAGTGCAATAATTTGCATAGAGCTGAAAATTGGTACGAATGTTCGGAACACCATTATAAATCAAATGTAAAAAGTCCCCAGCGATCCCACACTTGCAAAAAAAAATATTCAAGGTCAGCAAAAAAAAAAAAAAAAGCAGTCAAGTTCGCAAATATGGGTTTTTTGCGTTTTTTAGCCAAACGGTAAGTTTTATGATAAAAATAGGTCAGACAAAAATTATAGATTATGCAATTTTCTATAAGAATTGTCTACAATTTTTCTCCTAAACGTCACCGATTCTGAGATATAATGGTTGATAAAGTTGTATTCTTTATCACTGATATCGTACGAATCCTCTTCTGATGGCGATTAACATGTACCAGTTGTCAAGGTCAGTCGTGCTCCAATGTTGAATCACCATCAGAAGATGATTCGTACAATATCAGTGAGGAGACATCTGATACATCGCTGTTAGACCAATTTACTTACACCCAGCAGGTAGAAGAAGAACAAGCAGAAGAAGAAGTACAAGAAGACGAACAAGAAGAAGAGGAAGCGGAATTATCAGATGATTATGAATGAGACGGATAATTTGACCAAATTTTTTAGAATTCATACGGCTTTCATCATTTCCAATAGTACCAGTTTTTATATATTTTGAATTAGTATTGAATTAAACAGGATCACAATAGATTGTGGAATAGGCCTATTGGAGAAACCATGTTAAAAAAACGCGCCAAGTACACTACCTTCCAGGTGGCGTGTAAACGCATATTATAAAGAATACAACTTTTTCAACCATTATATCTCAGAAACGGTGACGTTTAGGAGAAAAATTGTAGACAATTCTTATAGAGAATTGCATAATCTATAATTTTTGTCTGACCTATTTTTATCATAAAACTTACCGTTTGGCTAAAAAACGCAAAACACCCATATTTACGAACTATGACGTTGAATATTTTTTTTTGCAAGTGTGGGATCGCTGGGGACTTTTTACATTTGATTTATAATGGTGTTCCGAACATTCGTACCAATTTTCAGCTCTATGCGAATTTCTGTTAACCTACCCTTATTTTTTGAGCTAACTTGACCGGACTATAACGATAGGATATGGCTAATGGTCACTATTGTTTTGTATAAGAGCTTTTGTACACCCATATTCGCAAATGAATTAATTATTTCATTTCATTTCATTTGAATCTTGACCTATCCACATTTTTCTGCGGTCTATCTCAATATTTTATAGCGTGAAAGATTTATAGCGTGCATCGTTCCCTCACCGATCTCTAGCGCAATAAAATAATTGAGATACGAGGCGGTACGTGCCAAAGTTTTGACGGAAAATTCTATGACAGTAGAAGTCGGATGTCAAATTATAAGCTACTTTGTGAGGATTTATGGAAAAGCAAATAAGCTGTCGGCTGTCCCATTTCAAAACCTAGTAAGAGCTTAAAACGAAATCTTACAGGAGAGCGCATAAACGTTAAATCGGTCAGCCTTTGAAAAGTATTTATGTTAGATAAAACCATGTGGTTCAAGTGACTTACTAGGTTTTAAAATGATCAGAGGCAGTGAATGGCACTTACTAGGTATCGATGCTTAAATATATCTGCTTATTATGTGAGTTTTCAACGCGTGTGTTTTTGTATTTGGTATAGACTTTCTAGGTTAGCAAGATTATGCAATAAAAATATTTTTGTATAAAGTTTCCCTTACTAGGTTTTGAAATGAGACAAATGAAATGACAGCCGTGCTGTGTTGTCTATTTCAATTCAATTCCCACAGGAACGACTATCTCCTGTTTTTTTTCTTTATTTTTTTGATGTGCGTTGTCCATTAATCATATTTCTTTATGTAGACAATTCGCACTTTTTCTCTTACTTTGTATGCGAACCGCTTGTTGACCTTTTCTACCTCATTCACGTTACACGACATAATATATTATACAAGGTTAATCGGAAAGGGAGTATGAGTTCGAAATGGTATTAAGGGACCCATAATAATGAATAACATTTGTTCTACAACTTTTACCAATAGTAAATTGATTCAGAGAAATAGCTGTTCAAACATTTTATAAAATATACGCTAAAATCGATCCATCATCAGCTGTGTTTATATTTAGGTCATATTTGGGGTCACGGATTAGTAGCTTCTTGTTCTGAAATCGTAAATAAATGAGGGCTGTCGATTTTTTGAAATAAAGAAAATTAAATTAATGTTTTAAGGTTTTTTTTTATATTTTTTACTTTCTTTGACAAAGTCTTCAGTGTTACTTTAAATGGCCCGCAGAGGCCGCGGATTAAAACCCTCTTTCCGACCAACCATGTATATTATTAAGGGTAAAAATTTCTTAATTTCTTGGTCCAGTAAAGTAATTATTATGTTACATGTAAAAAGATAGGTACTCTGTTCTTTACCGGAAAAAACTCGTCTGTCTATACATTTTATTGTCTTACCTCCGGTTTCTGAATTGAGAATTCTAGGATAAGTAGTACTTAAGTAACATTTGAGTACGGAGTAGTCAAAAAAATGACGGATTTTAAAGCATTTTTTTGACAACTCTGTACTCAAATACTACTTAAGTATTGCTTATCCCGAATTCTCAGTTCAGAAACCGGAGGTTAACACACAACTTCTTCAACTTCACGCCTTATTCCCCGAAGGGTTGGCAGAGGTGTATAGTACAGTACACCCACGTTTCGCCATTTAAGTCCCATGTAATAGGGGGCGAGCCTATTGCCATCAACCGGGCACAAATCCAGACTCCGAGCTGCTACTGAGAAATTCCACACGGAAAAACCCAATAACACTTTGCCTGACCTAGGGATCGAACCCAAGACCTCACGCTCAGCAGTCGCGCTTGCGACCGCTAGACCAACGAGGCAGTTTTTTTTTGCATTTCCCAATCAGCATACCAGAACCATCATAACACTCCATGATATATAGCCGCTGTGCTCACTGTAGCAAACAAAATGGCGGTTTCAAATAACAATTGGTATATTAATCAATCGCAGTAGCTATTAAGTAAACTGTAGCAATAAATTAAATAGGAAGGTGTTTGTAATACCATTTGCTGGTATTGTATGTATTCTACATTGTATCGTGATTTTTATTACCACATCAACATTTCTTCGGGATAGATTCCAATTAGGATTTTACTTAAAAAACTAATAAATTATGTAGACTTAAAACAATTAAAATTATTAAAGTATTGAGGCAGTTAAACATATTTGAATTGTTATCGTGCAGTTTTCTGAAGGGAAAATACATACAAGTATTTATTTGCCGACACGCTGGGTGAGCTGGGTCCAGTAGGCGACTGGCTTTCAAGAGGCTAGCTAACTCAGCTATTTTTTTGAAAGCAGAAAACTTGCTTCATGTGTACAATTTTCGTTTAAAAAAGTATCAAAATGTTTGGTTTTGTTATTGTTGTGAAACAATTTGATAGTTATTGTATACAAAAACTGTACGGTTAAAGAAAGTGGCAAAAATCGAACGAGGTTTTCTGCTTCAAAAAAATCTCGGTTAGTCTACTGCTACGTGACGACGTTCTTCTTGCGCTATTAAGAACGAAGTGTTAACATGACATTCTTTTTTACTATACTCTGTGCGTCGTTCTTTTATCCGCCATATGCGATGCTTCATACAATTAAGTGTTGTCCATTTTCTCGTGCAAAAAGAATGTTATGAAATTGCGCGTCGTATATTACAGGCCTAAGGCCTTGTCCGCATGCGATATTTCACCGCGCGATTTTTTTTCTCGCGTATTATCTTCCGTGATCCGAATTACACCTAGTACGCACTGCGAATAAAATTTCGTACGATTTTTGTCACTTCGATGCAGGTCCCGACTGAGACGAACGTCTAAAATGAACAGCAGATTTTTTTTTATTTACTTTGTAGGTACTACGGCGGCGGCGTGAAAGACGTATCAAAAGATTTGTCATGAATTTTATTCCGCAGTGCGGTCATAGCTATAACTACTTCGTACTGTTTAAAACATTCGCGCGAAAATAAAGCCGCTCCGCATCGCGTTCAATTTGCATCAAATCACAGTTATTTTTTTCGCGTGAATTTTTATCTGCCAGTGCGGCTACTCCTATAAGATATGTTACAGAATTGCGGGAAAAAAATCGCGCAGTGAAATATCGCAGTGCGGACAAGGCCTAAAAGCCCTTTGCCCTTTTTGGCACGTGTAGTGTGCTCTTGTATAGAATAATAAACCTCAGACGTGTTCTTCTCAACGCCACGTTGTGTGAAAAAGTTCTTAGCTGTCATGCAGATAAAGGCTGTATACACAAAAAATACATGTTGTCTAACTAGCCTTTCTCCAACTATGTTGGGGTCAGCTTCTAGTCTAACCAGAAGCAGCAGAATACCAGTATTTTACACGGAGATACTGTCATCAGATCTCCGTAACCCAGTTACTGGGCAATGCCGATATCCTAAGGTTGGACCGGTTGTCAGACTTTCGGGCTTCTGACTACCCGTAACGACTGTCATAGGTATTCGTATGACATTTGGGGGTCTACTCCCTAAGCACGGAGTCCGTGGTTTCGGCCTTAGTTACGAGCGTTTCCTACTCCCTATCACCTACGGACATACGATTATTTCGGGGCCCGAACTTAGAATGAATGACAACACGATTTGACAGTTGTCCCTACTCCCGATGTGTTTTGCCCGTCCGAAAAGTTGAACTTGACTCGTTTTGTTCACTCCTGCGTTCCGGGCTACTTTCGGACGGGCGACTAACTTTGACGAACTTAGGGAGTAGGCCCCCTTTTTTTTTTGTCGTGGGAAAATCCTCATGGATACCCTTAGCCTGGGGAAGGCGAAGGGTTATGTCCGACTCTTACCGCCTAAAAACCCACGGTGTTCCTTCTCCTGACCCTTGGCGGGGGTCGCGGGATTCGCAGCTGCATGCACCGCAACCCCGGCAGGCCTCGGTCCGCCAGCCCCTGGCGGACCTCTCCTTCTGTGGGGCCTTGTCCCACGTCCTCCTGAGAGGCGCGCACGGATAACGCGCGCGCCGCCTTCTCGGGTCTGTTACTGGTCGGGCGACGGGTCAAAAGGAGTAGGCCCTCTGGGACGGACGGTTTAACGTTCTCTCCGAAGCGAGGGGTCTCGGTGTGTAATGAACGGTCACCCATCCAAGGACTGACCGCGTCAAGCGTAGCTTAACGTTGCAAATCATATGATCTGTGAGGTTGTTAGTTACCCACTAGTCCCTCACACAAACAATTCATGTTACAAAACTTAGGTATTTACCAAAAGGAACACGTCGACTAGTAATAAAAGTTAAAGCCGGTATAAAAGTGAACAGCCAACTGACTATATTGGGGGCACGTTTAGCAAACATAGCCTGAATTCTGAGACTAACACATGAAACCCATAAAACCTTGAATGACCCATTTCTTGATTGATGCTTTTACGATTTTGCTTGCTAATTAGCGCAACTACAATGGACGCTAGAAAATAGGCTGGGAAAGTTGTAAGATAAAACAATTGAAACATGACATTAAAACCGGTCAAGTGAAAGTCGGACTTGCGCACGTAGGCTTCCGTTTCATTATCTATAGAAACGGCAAAAAAATCACGTTTGTTGTATGGGAGCCCTCTTAAATATTTATTTTATTCTGTTTTTCAGTATTTGTTGTTATAGCGGCAACAGTAATACATCATCTGTGAAAATTTCAACTGTCTAACTATCACGGTTCATGAGATACAGCCTGGTGATAGACGGACGGACAGTGGAGTCTTAGTAATATAAGAGTACAAGTCGAACGAGTCTTAAATTGAAGATAAGAATAAGTCAGTCAGTTTAAGAGAAATAGCTGTTCAAAAATTACATAAAAATATGCTAAAATCTATCTATCCTTAGCTATGTTTACATTTTAGGTCTTATCTGGGGTTACGAATTAGAAGCTCCGTTTTCTGAACTCGTAACCAAAATAGGGACGAAGAATTTTTGAAAAAACTAAAATAAAAATGATTTTACATGGAAATAAAATCAACGAATTATGAAATTTTAACACTTGCTTTAAAACTGTCATCACTACATCAGTGATACTTTTAGTGGCCGGCAGATTAGTACCCCCTTTCCGACTAACCTTGTATAGTATATCTATAAATAGTTAATACGCTAAATAACTGCTTTGTCGAATGAAAATAATTCACAATTTTTCTTTCACCAGCAATCACAGAGATCAAATTTTTCTACAAAAGGGCTGTAACATTACCGCGATATCGATAAATTCCATTCAATTAATTCTCATTACCACAAAAATGATTAACCGTTAACATACGCTACGGTCTCATACATAACCCTTTACTGATCCATTTCCGATAATTGTATGCATCTTTATCCATCGAATTATCTGAAGATGGTCGGCAATAATGCAATAATACAAATAAAAATAATAAAATAAAAGGCTTAGAGAGCTTAATGTGTCTTACGCCCTTTGAGCTCCGAAGTATCACGCAAAACTGGGTAGTTATTAACATTTCAATTTAAAAGTTCATAAAATAATAAGCGTTTAATTTGTATCGCTTGCTTGTTTTTTGCCTTCTAGATAAATATATCAGATGATCGTCTGGTATTGTCATTTAATTATACGTAATTAGTTAATGGCTTTGTTACACATAATAGTTTGTAGGCACAACCTTTTTTTTTCTTTTTAACTGGCTCACATGATGTTATGACACAAATCGTGGCATCCACGGCAAAACCAATCTTCTTGTAAAATGTTAATTGTATCTTAAAAAGATTACATTTTAAAATCAAATGTAGCACAACATCGATATACCAATTACTTATTAACCATGGAGTTTCTTGCCGGCTCTTCTCCATAGGAAACGACTAATTGGAACCGTGCACCTAAATTCGACTTTTCATAAGCGCCTGTAATGGTTTATCCTCCGGTTTCTGATTTGAGAATTCGGGATAAGCAAATACTTTTGAGTATGGAATTGTCAAAAAAATGACGGATTTTAAAGCACTTTTTTGACATCTTTGTATTCAAATATTACCAAAGTATTTGCTTATCTCGAATTCTCAAATCAGAAACCGAAAGGAAGGTATGTGAAATAAAAACTTTTGATTTGATTTTTTTAATAATAATTTTTAATTGGGATCCACGACTGCCTCGTTGGTCTAGTGGTCGCAAGCCCGACTGCTGAGCGTGAGGTCTTGGGTTCGATTCTCAGGTCGGACAAAGTGTTATTGGGTTGTTCCGTGTGGAATTTCTCAGTAACAGCCCGGAGTCTGGCTTCGTGCCCGGTTGATGGCAACAGATAGACTCGCCCCCTATTACATGGGACTTAAAACATAACGGCGAAATGTGGGTGTAGGATACACCTCTGCCGAACCCTTCGAGGAATACAGGCTGTTATGTTATCTTTTTTAACTACCTACAAAATTGCTTCAACAAACTCTCTCAAACTCTGTGACGAAATCATGTGCAAAATTTCTGTAGGGAATACAATTTTATTCCCTTGTTTTCTAACACGGAATAGACTTCAATGTTTAAGTTGTCTATTTATCATCATCATCATCATCAATCACCACGCTTGGCAGGCGTGTTGGCGATCGCAGTATGGTTGTTAAAGTACTGCCCATCCTATATCTAGATAATCCCTTAGTCGCCCTTTACGACTCCCGGGGCAGACATGGGGTAGTGCTATTCTTTAAGTCCGGCACTACACGACAGTTGTCTATTTAAAATAGTTGTTAATCTTTGTATGAAAGTTGAAATTGCTTCAATAATTCAATATAGGCTGTATTCACAATTTATGCCACGTTTTTAAATATTGAGTTTTATACGCCTATAAAATCCATAAATTAAACCGGTTTGAAAAACATGAACAGTTTTGACATATTGTGTTTTGCCGCCAAGCTTCCTAGCTACTGCTGGTACCTACATAAGTTCACATCGTTCGCATACCCGGTAATAAAACTACCGGTACGGTATACCTATCTCACGTTTTCACGCTCGTAAACTCGCTGTGGAAAGGGACAGCAAACTTTTATAGCACCCCGTCGCTTTTCGCAACAAAAACTTTTATTACCGGCCACTCGTAAATTACGCAGTCTTAACGTCGGGTCGGGGAAATTTAAAAAAAAATGCATCGATTCTAAAGTGCGCTTTTATGTCAGAACTGCACCAAAATGAAGGTTTGAACAAAAACTAACGTTTGTAATATACATAAAATGGAAATTAAAAACGAAAATGCCGTATTGGTTCATAATAATGAATATTATTATTTATCCGATGACCTACCACAAGCAGACCCATTTAAAAATGGAACTCGGGAACGAGACGGTCGTAAAACGAACGTCTTGAGTGACGTGCCAAATTCACAATTCACTGTATCGATAAAAGAAAATGAACTCCATTTCTGATCGTTCAATTTAACAATTTTACTCATAAATTCGTATGCAATTACACTTTGTAGAATTCTCATTCCATTTCGTCTGATATTTGTTTGAAAATGTTACTGTGTTATAGAATTAGTACTATGAAAAAAATGATGACTATGAACACAAATGCGTACAGTTCAAGAGTCATCCGTTCCGCATTTTATTGAGGGCTATTACGATGAAAATCTGCTTATCTTGCAATTTTTTTGCGGTTTGATCTAAATGGAGAAGGAGATATAATGTGTCCTGGCAAATACCTGACAATACATATTAATAATGTCCAGTGTCCTTTATAAACAGCGGGTTGGTGCAAGTCTTGTACACGAGTGTCAAATATTGTTGCAAATTACACTCCTTTTGAGTAACTTTCCGTATAGCTGGCATAATTAAACTGATACGTAACTGCACTCATCATCTGCCTAGCCTTTTCCCAACTATGTTGGGGTCGGCTTCCAGTCGAACCGGATGCAGCTGAATATCAGTATTTTACATGGAGCGACTGCCTATCAGACCTCCACAACCCAGTAACTGGGTAATACGATACACGTACGATACGTAACTGCACTGAGGTAACTAAATTCTTATTGGAACAGGTCAGTCTCCACCAAAAATTTTGAAGCCGAAGGAAAGTTGTCTTGTCAGTTTTTCTCTTTTGAATTTAGCAGTTCTTCAGTAGTTCATATATTTTAACTTCACATACAGAGACAAGAAAAAAAAATGTTTGACAACAAAAGCATCGACCTATTGAATTTGAAACACCGCTAATAACATCACTGTTCGTTTGACGCGTCGTCGTCTGCGGATCGTAAAACTTTTCGCGCGTAAACGTCACCGTTGACATTGGCTAGCAGATGCAGCGCTTCGCAGCGCCCCTTTGTGCCGCGACCGTCTAGTAACCATATTGATTTACAGCTTACCGGTATATTGTTCCTAAAATTTTAATATGCGTGTTTCTGGTGCGGGGTCGATGACCTTGTGCAATCGAATAAAAAATATTGTTTGTGGTCTTGTTTTGTTTTTATGAATTGACACAAAAAAGCTTATGTCAAAGGTCATTGGGCATTTTTGACCCGGTACCTCAAAAGTACGCGGCCATTAATGAAACATGGTTTGTTTTGAAGGTTTAGGGTTAACATTTCACGGAATGTATTTATTTCAATCCAAATGTATGGGGGAAAAGTTATGTGGTTCAAAAAACTGCGAGGAACAAGATAGAAAAGCTCCTAAACATTCTTGTACCTTTTTATTAGGAAGATCTTTGTGCATTTTTGTAAGCATTTTACATATTTAGAAGGATATACGAAAATCCTTTTTTTATATTAATTCTTGTTTTGCTAAAAAAAACTTTCTCATACTTTTGAGGGATGCGAGATGCGACTCATCTCATTGGGTAATTATTCATGGTCTTTAACATACTTCGACTAGTTTCGTTAGCGGTCGCTGGTGGGTCACAGGTCCGAACAAAATGCCCATAAACCTTTCGTAGTTGGAAAATCTCTATTTATTTATGGAATTTCTTTTTTTAAATTGTCGGTATTTTTAGCTTAGTTAATAAAAAGTATTTTTATGAAAATTATAAGGGGTTGTAGGTACACATTTGTCAAGCAACTCAACTTTGCCAGATGCTTGCACTGTTGGCTCACGTACCACAATAAAACAGTCATCAAATACTTCAACAAATATTCTCAACAGCATTATCTAGAGAAGTGTAAAACGTTCCTGTATGTAGCTACCATAAAATCTAGCCAGACATTCATCCAGCGGGTCCCGTCTCCCGTCGTAAACCGTACCTAAAATAAGCCATAAAATATTGTCTGAGTATTTAAATTTATCTATAGTATCGCTAGGTTAAATTGGAACGTCTCGTAGGCGAATTGTTAAGATATTGGCACACTGATACATATTAAGGAAATATCTGAACATTTGTGTACGAGATTTGTCGACCCTGAGTGACGTTTCCGATTCTGTTTCAAGGATTGCACGTTAATTTTGAAGCGATGGGAAACTGGGAGAATTTTGTTTAGTGATAGTTAATTTATTCAGCAACAATTATGTTTTTTTTTGTATTATAGCTTTCGTGAGACACATTCATATTTATGATTGATTACGGTTTACTCACGTGCATTTTTCGGGATTGCCCGACTAGTTTCGGACCCAAACGGAGCTCTTAATCATGAGCTGAACACGCGGCGAGGTCGCGAGTCGAAACTAGTCGGGCAATCCCGAAAAATGCACGTGAGTAAACCGTAATCAATCATAAACAATTATGTTACCATTATGTTTGGAATTAGGACATATCTACTTATAATTTATCATTAATGTTTCGTGTAATGTAATTATCAAAAACATGTTGTTGTAAGTTTTTTTATTTATTTACTAGCGACCCGCCCCGGCTTCGCACGTGTACGTTTTATAGCTTAAATCTCTTGAATCACTCTTATCTATTAAAAAAAATTGCTTATAAATCCGTTGCGTAGTTTTAAAGATCTAAGCATACATAGGGACTGACAGCGGGAAGCGACTTTGTTTTATACTATGTATTGATTCCACAAATGCCATGTTTGCTGAAAGTTCGTTTTAGTATAAAGTGTGTCCCTGGATAATGTGCACAGTTGAACACACAGTTGCACAGAAAATGGGTGAAACTAGACCATACGTTATCGATAAAAAAAACAAAAAAAAACTAATTGAAAAAACACAAAAAAAAAAACAAATTTCTTCTAAGAAACGTGTTATAACGTGATGACTGTTTTTTAAAGATTGCTTTATACTTGCTATGCAACATCAATTCTTAGCTAGCATTATAGTTTTAATTTAAACGAAATACACAGAAGTAAAAAAAAGTTATTAATTTTAATGACAAAAAAGCGATATCAACAAAAAAAACATGTTTTCTTTTTTTATAAATTGTCGTTTATTTTAATTTGGTGCACATTATTTATTGGCATACCTACTGCATAATGACTTGTAAGTATGATTCAAAAGGATTTTAAACATTTAATCACGAAACCTTAATTAAAACGGTTAGGACACTCATCAACTAACCACAAGGTTTATATGCCATCAACTAGTCAAATACTCAAATTAGTGCATAACCCTTTCCCGCAGACTATTTTTACGAGTTCCGCGGTATAATGAGTTTTATGTTTTTGTTACTCTCAGATGAGCGTTTTGTTACTTCCACAAATTCGACGTCTAATTTGTTGTTGTTAGTAATCATAATAAAAGTAACAACAGACTGTATAATTAAAGTTTTAGAATTATTATCAATATTTGTACAAAAAAACGACTTAAATCATATACACTTTCATATAAAAAATCATTTTCTTTTAATGCAAAAAACATTAACACGTTCAACGTCGGACAATGGTGGGCGACACTCCATACTCTCACGGAGCCAGTTGAAAAACGTTGATATCAAATTGGCAAATTTCGTCAGTATGTTTTGCAAAAACCAACCAGTATGGGGTAGTTTAAAGGGCCGTGCGGGTCGCGTTTCGTACGAGTTTTCTGTCCGTCGGCTTGCCAGAGTTTTATAAACTCCTCTAACTTGCGGTCACCTGTGGGCGACGCGGCCCGAACGGAAGAGCTGGTTGTCGGCCAACTGTGGTCGTCACGGCTTGAATGGAAAACCTATTTATTATCGTCGGCAATCAACGTGTTAATTAATCATGCAAATATTTTACGAGCGTTCGCTCTTTAAAATAATCGCTTTTTGACATTTCACAGCAAATTCTGTACTTTCAAGCTGCACTCTCAGGATGCTGGTCGTTACTGTCGCCACGTTATGCGTTTATTTAATGAATTTGATTTCGTTCGCGGCACTTTTGCCGTGGTGTCGCGGATTTAATTTAATTACTTCTCTAAATCTTATAAATTGAAGTCGCTTTTCGCGTCTGTCTGTCCGCTTACTTCTTCTAAACTACTCAATGAATTTTGATGCGGTTTTCATCTTAATTGAGGTAATATCTTTTGGGAGGTTTTAAGCTATGAAACGTACCCGCGCGACTCCGCACCGGGGCGGCTCGCTAGTCTATCTAAGTATCTATATAAATAAAAAGAAAGGTCCTGACTGACTGATTGACTGACTCACCAACGCCCAGCCCAAACCCTTGGACCTAGAACGCTGAAATTTTGCACAGAGGTTCCCTTTATAATGTAGACAAGGAATAAGGAAGGATTTTTCGAAAATCAATCCCTAAGAGAGTTAAATAGGGTATGAAAATTTGTATGGAATTAACGGGTTCAAAATTTCACTCAAGCGAAGCTGCGGGCAAAAGCTAGTATTTTATAATTGTGGCGACTTAGCAAGCGGGCGGGCACGTGTTTGACTTTGTATGGTAAATGTTTACTCTTGTCCTGTATCGGTGTTTTGAGGGTTATATTTTACGGTACGTTGATTATTTCTTAAACAATTTATTGTAATACTTCTTTTGATTTCGTTCTTTTTTGTTTGTATTATGTATTAATTTGGAATGTATTTGCTTTATTAATTTACGTATGCATGTATTAATTTGCGTTCCGTAATGACAATAACTTGCTCAAAATGTCAATAGTTTTAATTACATACGTTTATGATTTAAAAACTTGTCTGGCATGGCAACGCCTGCAAACCTTACTTCCTGTTTCGACTTCGATCTCTTGGTGGAGCTGTTAATTAAGGACTTAAAAAAAGCTGCGTGGGTACTTTTTTTAAAGGCCCTATGAAATACGGATAAGGGTACACGTCAGATAGTTGCTTCCGGGAGCCGGATCCGGCTATCTGATCGGATTCATGAAATGCACGTACGATTTTCTCATGCCTGATTTTTTCTGGACGACTACGACGCCCGGACGATGCTTACGATTCTGACATCCGATCCGATAGTCTGATCATACGTGTAATTCATGTTCAAACAAATGTATGACGCGGAAGCCTTCGGATAGTCTGATCAGACTATCGGAGGTAAGTATCGGACGTGTATTTGGGCTCTAATTATTGTTTAAAATTAATACTCTTTTATCTTTACCAAAAATGAAACAAAGACCTCATTCAGGGTGTTAACGAATTCGTGTAATCCCTTCAAACCGCGTGATCTACTGGTGACACTGATTGATCCTGCATAGGTTTTATTCAGAATAAACAAAAAAATAATTCAAAAAATTATCCATCGTATTCTGTATCTGAGTAATTTTAGCATCCCGAGTTAACTGACTGCATGGAACGATAGCGCGCTAGTCGTGCCCGTCAGCTGTGTCGCCGTGCCTTCATTAATTTATGCATGGCATCGAAATTTTGTATCACAAAAAAAAATATTTTGAAAAAAAAAAGTTTTTTTTATTTTTAATCAATCTAAATCCCGTGCGGGGTTAATCTATACCATTAATAGATCATGTGGTTTGAAGGAATTACACGAATTCGTTAACACCCTGTAGATTTGCATAGCCGACCTTCCCTTATGTTAATAGCTATCACAGGCAACATTAACATACGAGTCTATTTGAACAAATTGCTACCGTTAGTACAATACGGCCGACGTATCTTGGCGAGTCTGAAGTTAGTTGATTAGCTGCACAGTATACAATTTCGTTTCTAAAATATCCATATCGCAGCCAAACAACTAACTTCAGACTCGCCAAGTTACGTCGACCGTATTGTAACCAAAACGATTCGTTTTTGGTCACAGGAACCGGACAATAATGTCTCAGAAATAAGTAAAGACGGTGTTAAACCGCTCGGATATTGTAGCGTTTTGTTTGTCATTTCCGTAATCAGATAGTGAATCCTTAAAATTCACATTGACACAATTTTTAGTGTTAAATATTTTTATAACTAAATACTTTTTAACCCCTCAGCCTAAAATGAAGGAAACAGCCAGTACAGATAAGGTCTGTATACTTAACCTGCGGAACTCCAGTGGGATAAGTAAAAGGGGTCGCTATCGCACACGTTTACTACGTTACGCATGTCTGTCACTTGTAGGAGACATTTTGTTCACAATTTATTACGTACTCGGCACGACTATTGTAGTACCTACACTCGCCGGTTTTGTATAGGGTTAAAAAGGGGTTGAAAAATTCTGAAGTTGTTGGAAATGTATCTTTCTGGGTTGATGGTATTATATTGTGGTAGGCTGTTTATCAAGAGTGGTGCTTAGGACATTATTGAAATTCAAATTCAAATCTTTATTGCTCAACACAGTACATAATTATACATTTCCAGATGTTAGGTGAATGCGCAGTTCACTGTGTTGTACCAATTTAGGCATGCAAAATTATTTTTTTAAATCATACATTGTCACAAATTATTATTAAAATCATACCATGTCACAAATTATTATTTAAAATATACAATGCCATAAATTATTACTAAAATCATACCACGTCATAAATTTAAATTAAAACGTATACAATGTCATAGATTAAGATCAAAAAGTAATGTCAGAGTATAAAATGTCACAATAACAAATATACAATACGTAACTAATGTCAGAGTATACTACTAACACAGTGTACCTACTTACTACATACAGTGGGTCAACGCCCATACATTTGACAGGTCCTATGAAATGTCAAAATTGGTAACACTTGTCATAGGGTTGTCACATAAAACAAATTACACAAACTTTGTCAAACAAACGTCCAAATTAATTAACGTTTTATAGAAACAGTGACACACAAAAAGAAAACCACGCATGCGTAATTTTGACGATTGACAAAATAATGCAAAGATGTAGCAACAATTTCGCCACCTTGTCCTGGAATATTCTAACAATATTTAAAACTACAAATTTTGTCGAGGTTACAGTTGCAGTGGCTAACGCTTGGGGGGTAGGTAAGAGTCATAAATTAATCCCAAATCGAAGAAGGAGCCATAGAAAATTACTTATTATTCATGGTTATTACTTCTACGGTTTTCGTGGGTGCTGATGCTGGAAATAAAGCCTAAGTATTCCTCGATCATATAGGGCGGTCAAAAAAATTAATTACCAGTTAAATGTAAATTGCCAGGTAAAACGTGGTCCCTATCTTAGTTTTTGAGAATGGAACTTGTTTTTGTAATCAGCGTTCCCGAAAATCATGAATTTGACACCCATCACGGCCAATTTGAAAATTTTCATGGCCGCCATCTTGAATATAGATTTTGACCTCATTTTCGTCATCAGCGTCTCCGAAAACCATGGAAATGACACCCATGATGGTTAAATTGAAATTTTAAAAGCCGCCATCTTGGAAATGGATTTTGACCTCATTTTTGGCATCAGTACCCCCGAAAACCATGGAAATGACACCCATGATGACTAATTTGACATTTTTATGCCGCCATCTTGGATTTCGATTTTGACCACATTTTCGGCATCCGCTGCCCAGAAAACCATGGATTTGACACCCATGACGACTAATTTACTAATTTTCATGGCTGCCATCTTGGATTTGGATTTTGACGTTATTTTCGGCATTAGTGACCCCGAAAACCATGAAATTAACACCCATGATGATTAGATGAAAATGTTCATGGCCGCCATCTTGGATTTGGATTTTGACGTTATTTTCGGCATCAGTGACCCCGAAAACCATGGAAATGACTTCCTACGAACAACCATTTGAAAATTTATGTGTGCCGCCATCTTGGATTAGTAAATAGACTTTATAATAAAATTCTCGTATAAGGTTCATACAACATACATACTATTAATAAATTAATATAATTTCTATGAACGATATCAATGATATTCGAAATCAAAAAGTGCGAGCCCTGGAATTTATGTCCCGAGTACGCAGTATGGCTACTCGGGACATAATCTCCGCCCCTTCACCCCGCAACCCCCCGCACGATTGCTCTGCGACAATGTTCTACGTTGACCGACTGTAAGGAGTAAGATATAGGTAGACTGTGCTACTAATGTCAGACATACAACACAATAATTCGTTACATTTAACAAATGAAAAAACAAATCGGACTAAAGTGTTCACCCTAATACTATTATTATTATACAGATAAATTTCTGTCTGACATGTACTCATGTATTGTGTAGTACGTCTTAATTAACAGTAGCTTATTCAGTTGCTTTTTAAACATATTAATTAGTCGGGGCTATTAACTTTTTTTAGGTGAGCCCATTGTCATTCCAGCATGCTTATTCTCAACCATCGGATGAGTTTCCGTATCCGAACGGAAAGTAAGTATCCGACGGATTGATTCCCGATCCGATGGATTACAAAACTTTATTCACAGTTCCTATCGGAAGGGAGTTTCCGAATCCGTGAATGGTTTTTGGAAGGTGTGTTTACGGTGTATGCTACGCAATGGTAGAAAATAGATTACTGTGGTAGAAAATGTTAACGTAGTAAATATAATATTATTATTATGTATTTCGCAAATAATCTTATGTGCAACTATACAATACACATTAATACATAAATTTCATATATTTTTTTATAAAATAATGTCTAATTTATGCGATCATTTCGTTATTTCAAAACATGCTTTGTAAAAAAACAACTTTTATAATCTGTCAAACCAAACGGGGAAATAGACAATGTAAATAAACAAAAATACCGTATTCATTTAATTATTGATAAATATTCAATCAAATTATCAACCGAAAACGTGTGAAGTTCAGTGTGATCACCGAACAAAACTCTATCGTGTGATGGTCCAGAAAAATCAATGTAAAAATGTTATCATTGTCGTATAATTTCTTGTTATTAAATTTTTTGATATAACGTAGTTGAGTATAATTCGATTTTGTAGAAATGGGTTAACACAAACTCATTATTACTTACGTGTGTCTAAGTAACCATCTAAAATTAAGTATACTTTGATACATCGAGCATTTAAAAGCGGCGGCCAAAACATTCTTAAAACTTGTTGTATAGTAGGTAAACTTAGCTCAAATATAGCTTAAAATGATTAACATTCCATATAATATAGTTATTAAACAGTTTTTAATTCATCCCAGCAGAAATTGTATTGTTTTATTTAAAATCGAGTGCTTTCCGACAACAAATAGCTCTCGGATTAGTTTCCGTGAATTGGCGTCTTCATTCCGAATAGAACTGTCAAAAGTTTTCGATTTCGGATTTGTGAATAGAGTTTAGAGGGCACTGTCGGATACTTTCCGATCGGATTCGGAAAGGGCAGTTTCCGATGGTTGAGAATAAGCATGCAGCTTCCTAATTGCGCAAAACACTCGTAATTGGCAGTGCTCCATCTTAGACCCTGTCTGCACTTACCATCAGGTGCGACGAGGGTCAAGCACGACCAAGTCAAACGAAAATATATATGTATATAGCTCTTTAGAGAAGAAAATGGAAAAAAAAGGATTGCCAGGTGTAAAAGTAAAAATATAACAAGGAAGCTTTCGCGACACCTTCCAAAAGTTGCTGGCAAATACAAGGTTAGTCGGAAAGGGGTTACTAATCCGAAGCCCACTTATAGTATCGCTGATGACTGTTTAAAAGCCAGTGTTAAAATTCGATATATATTTTTTCCTAATAAAATGATTTTTATTTAGATTTTTCAAAAATTCTTCATCCCTTCTTTAGTTACAAATTCAGAAAATGGTGCTTCTAATTCATGACCCCAAATATGACCTAAAATGTAAACACAGCTGATCATTACTGGGGATAGATAGATTTTAGAGTTTCTTTTTTTGAGGTTTTTGAACAACTGTTTCTCTTAAACTATAGTTTTGGGAAAAGTTTTAGAACAAAAGTGATTCATTATTATGTGTACTTTAACACACTTTCGGATTAGTACCCCCTTTCTGACTAACCTTGTATACAGGCTGTAAGGGTAAACACCGTTATCCTTGAAACCATGGGTAGTTGACTTAAACATAAAAATATAGGACCGAGTAAAAAAAAACAAAAAACAATATACGCGCGAGAAATGAGCGGCGCGGCGGCGCTACGACGCGGCGTACACACACTCGCTATCGAGACAGCTGACTGACTGGGGTAGCAAACTGTGCGGGGCCGTGCGTCGGGCCACGCGGCGAGTTCCCCGCGCCCCCTCCCGTAGCTTGTTGCCCCCGCGCATAGGGTGAAATGCTTTTGAGGAAAAAGGAAAATTTTATAAAAAAAAAAAAGTTATTTTTCATTGATTTTACGTTCTATAAATGAAACCAAACCACTAGTTTCAAGGATAACGGTGTTTACCCTTACATGCTGTATATGCCCTTTGTTGAGGTTTATTATAATCATAACGCTATGTAAACCTGGCTTATCTGCAGCACATTTGTCATGTTTTTACGACGACATCTCTGCGTTGTTACAGAGCTTGCCAACTTTAATCGCCCATTAACCACGTCGGATGAGTTCGGCCATATTCCCTGGCCATCTGCGAATGAAAGAGACACAATCAGTTATTAATTATGTTATATTCTGTATCTTGTTGTCGCTTCCGTAATAGGGTATTTGACTGAAAAAATCTAATTAGTCTGTCAGTTAGATTATCAAAAAATATTTGACCTGTATTTTTTATTTTGTTACGTAAACTGAAATTGACGAAGATACGACACTTTTAAAATTGGCAAACGTCACAAGCAAGTACAATTTTTACTTGCTTCTGACGTCTCAAGCCCACTCTCGAGTTTTGATGCGTTTTATCTTTCCAAATATTCATAGATTTAACAAAAGAAAAAATACGTGTCCATTATTTTTCAAAACTAACTGGCGGACTAATTAGATTTGCAATTTATTGATGCTGTCAACATGCCTATTTTGGTCAAATTAAGCTGGCACCACGAAATAGAAAATCATTTTTAGGGTTCCGTACCTAAAGCGTAAAACGGGACCCTATAACGGGACTCCGCTGTCCGTCCGTCTGTCACCAGGCTGTATCTCATGAACCGTTACAGTTGAAATTTTCACAGATGATGTATTTCTTTTGCCGCTATAGCAACAAATACCTACTAAAAAACAGAATAAAATAAATATTTAAGGGGGCTCCCATACAACAAACGTCATTTTTTGCCGCTCTCCGTCCGTCCGTCTGTCACCAGGCTGTATCTCATGAACGTGATAGTAAGACAGTTGAAATTTTCACAGATGATGTATTTCTGTTGCCACTATAACAACAAATACCTACTAAAAAACAGAATAAAATAAGTATTTAAGGGGGCTCCCATACAACAAACGTCATTTTTTGCCGCTCTCCGTCCGTCCGTCTGTCACCAGGCTGTATCTCATGAACCGTGATAGTTAGTCAGTTGAAATTTTCACAGATGATGTATTTCTGTTGCCGCTATAACAACAAATATTAAAAAACGCAACGTAATGATACATTGATCGCCCTGCTATCATTTTAACACGTTAAAATTGCCCAATAAGGCATGATTACAATATTTTACATACGGTTTCGAGTCGTGCCACAGTAAGTAGTTATTCGCGTGAGTCAGTGTTGCGGATCTCCGTATAATTATTGAGACACACGCGCGATACCTGCGTGTCACTTACACTTGTTTTTTTTCAATTCCTTGGGTGGCACTAACCAGAGAAGCGTACATAATTGGCCGTTATCTACATTTTATTAAAAACTCAGTGTAAGGGCGTTTGTCCAACGCCGCCGTCGCTGAGAACGAATTGACGTTGCCGAAGTAGCGGTACATATTTTACTATGGCTGAGTGTCCACCGCACGTCTGTCATCCGAGCGCCGTCATCTCGGCCTCCGAGATTGTAAGTAGAGTGCGCGCAAGATAAGTCTGCGCGCGGCCGAAATCGGAACTAATCATGGTCCACCAAAGTGTGTGCCGTTTTATCAATTTTGATAGTAGAACTACCTGATTGTAGGAATATTTAACGGGAAAATTATGTTTAGCGATAAAAAAGTTAAGCTTAAAAAGCGGTAATTTGAACTTTTGCGATCATGGCAACGTTTAGCACGCCCTCAGTCGCGCGCAAAGTTATCTTGCGCGCACTCTAGTTCGGCACTACTGCTAGAATTCGGCTGAGATCATGACGGACCGAAATGCCGGCAATCTATCTATCTATATAAATAAAAAGAAAAGTCCTGACTGATTGACTGACTCATCAACGCCCAGCCCAAACCCTTGGACCTAGAAAGCTGAAATTTAGCACAGAGGTTCCCCTTATAATGTAGACAAGGAAGAAGGAAGCATTTTTCGAAATTCAATCCCTAAGGGAGGGTTAAATAGGGGATGAAAGTTTGTATGGAAAATCGTCACTTAACGGGTTCGAAATTTCACGCAAGCGAAGCAGCGGGTAAAAGCTAGTACAAAATACGTCTGAACTTGTCTAATTCATTCTAGAAAACCGGCGCCGGTGCACGGATTTTGTCTTGTGTTAGTAGAACCCACCGAGATCGGTCGCGGTGGACACGATTGCCGTCACGTCGTTCCGAACTCGGTACAAAATAATCTGGTGTGAGCTAACCCGAAGGATCGCTAATAAAATAATAGAATTTACTAATAGGATTAATAGCTTTTTAATTTTTAGCTTTCCGGGGCGTTATTTATTAGAAACAGGATGGTAAAATGTAAAAGACAGAACAATATAATCGTTTAGGTGTGATTCTATCATTACAGTTATAGCTAATATCAGTATGTCAGGATTGCGAGCAAGGTAAATATAGTAAATAAAACCAACATAGACTCTCCACCACTGAGAGTACTTGTATTTGGGTTAGTGTTAGTAACATGAACTAGATCACAATATAATACTTTACACAATTATTACAATATCATAAAATGAGGTCAAGCTAGTCAGATATAAAAGGTCAGACTTCTTCAGCTGTTCAGCACCAAATACTCTCGCTTCGTCGAATGACCACCGCCTTTATAACATCGGGTGCGTTGATTCATATCGACGACTACCTTCCTTTGTCAACATTGCCCAATGCTACCCGCTACCGATAACAAAAAGATTACATTTTAAAATCAAATGTAGCGACAAAACCGATATACCAATTACTTTTTAACCATGGAGTTTCTTGCCGGCTCTTCTCCATAGGAAACCACTAATTGGAACCATGCGTCTAAATTCGACTTTTTATATGCTTCTGTAATTTTTTATGTGTGTACCTTCCTTTGTCAACATTGCCCAGCGCTACCCGCTATCGATAACACTATTGTCTCTGAAACTGGTTTTCAATGAGTTAAGGCCTAAACCCTTCTAATTGTGAGAAGGCCCGTGCCCAACAGTGGGACAGCAACGGGCCGGTTATCTGTGGGGAAATTGAACTGAAAATGCGTATTAAACTGATGGTAGCATGTTCCTTGTGCTCTTTGTCTTGCCGGTACATAATTATATGAAATGCGAGCTATTAGTCATGTCACCACTTCGGTACAGAATTGTTCGTTTAATTACCCACTAAAGTGTGGATAAGTGTCACCGTACTTAAGATTGAAGGATTATTTATAATAAGTAGTTTAGTTCAAGACATCTTTGATTTTATGAGTGAGTTTCTTTGACGGGTAATGCGCACACGCATTGAGTTATTAGATTGGCCGTTTCACTGCAGAATAGAGGTCACCTCCTATTGTATCAGTGAGCAACGAACGGTTTTGCGTGCATGTATGCAAAAAAATTATTAGACTTTTCTAACCAAAACTATTATTATGTATCCTGGGGATCTACTCCCTAAGCACGAAGTCCGTGGTTTCGGCCTTAGTTACGAGCGTTTCCTACTCCCTATCACCTACAGACATACGATTATTTCGAGGCCCGAACTAAGAATGAATGACAACACGATTGTTTTTGCCCGTCCGAAAAGTAGAACTTGACACTTGTTCTGTTCACTTCTACGTTTCGGGCTACTTTCGGACGGGCGACTGACTTCGTTGACCGACTTAGGGAGTATGCCCCCAGGTTGTCATTAATCTGTTTGACAAGCGCAGTGATAGTCTTGCGGTGGAACGGTTGCCTTAAATGCATGGTCTGGATTCGATCCTGGCCTTCAGCTCTAACTTTTTGAATACATGTGCGAAACAGAATGTGATTATAACTTATTAGAATTAACATTTTATACAATAAGTTTTTAAACCTAAATTAATACAATATAAATCGAAAGTAAAAACAAAGAATAATTATATCCTAGACTAAACTACCAATATAAACTAAAAGAGTGTGTGGCGGCATCTATCTCGCCACATGCGAACTATCCTACATCGCGCAATCAAGATTTAACACGCAGATAGTATATATACAACCTCCCAACATCAACCGTTGGGCAGTAGCCCGCCAGGCACAAGACTCCGCCTGGTTGGAGGATCCTCCCTTTGGTTGGAGGAACACCACACATGGTTTCTCCACAAGTGCATCAAAATATTCCTCTGCATCGCTGTCGACTGGAAGCGTGCCCAGAAGGCTGGCAGTGTTGCCACGTTGTATGGCAACGCTAATTCTTTGGCCGAAAAACAAGCCAGCCCTCTGGTCACGTGAAGTGTCGACCAGTCTTCTTCCTATTTTCTTAAAAGGAGACGCGCACTCGAACCCCATGACCCGAGCTTTTCCACGGTGCGTTAACGGTGAACGAAAATATTGTTACGAAACCAATACGCTACAGAGGGTTCCATAAAGTTCCCGATGGCGTGTGTAGTCCGTCAACCCTCATCAGGCCAGCGGTGTCCTTGAAAAGAGCCTCCACGAGTGATGATACTGAAGTACGTCCGGCGCACCCTGGGCAGTCAGCCCCGCTACCAACCTTGCTGACCGGCTAATCTTTTCACCACAGCATGAGCTATTCTCGTATAACTCGTGCCGACACTATAGAAGAAGAAGCCCAGCGTGGTTAAGGCTCTCATTCTGAAAAGAGTCCCAGCAGTGGGACAGTATGCGCTGATTATACTATGCGGATAAGTGTATCTAATATAATAAATAAATAATAATAAAAATGTTTATTTATCTCATTATCACATTACAGAGTAACAGTAAATAAATAGCATCTTAAATAGAGACTGGTGTCTGAGATAGGTAAAACCTGTGTTACAGATCACCAGGCAACCCTCTTACGAGACGAATTACATTACTAATAAGTACTGAGATTCTTGACGTTTAGTAGTTTATTAATTGAGTACAAAGATTAGACAAAGAAAGAAAGAAGAGATTAACAATTATTAATCATGAATTTAAATATTTTAAGGATGTTGGACATATGGACATAATGTAAGTGATTAGAGTGATCTATGAGTATGAATGAGTAGTAATGTAAGTGAGTGTGAATATGTGATTGTGAGTGTAAATGTTGATTTGATGTGTTGGAAGACATGTAAAACACAATAATTTACGACTGCGGTTTTAATAAACATTCCGTGGTAGTATAATCCAGACTTTGGAGCCATGAACCGACCCTTTCTTTACATTTGGCTTTGGGAAGTGGGTAGATTAATAATTCTTTATTTATTTTATTATATAAATATGGGCCCAAGAAGGCAAAAAAATTTTGGGATTGGCTATTTTTACAACGAATTTGTGTAATATCAATTAGAATTACATCGACTGCCCGTTGGTCTAGTGGTCGCAAGCGCGACTGCTGAGCGTGTGGTCTTGGATTCGATTCCCAGATCGGACAAAGTGTTAATAGGTTTTTTCCGTGTGGAATTTCTCAGTAGCATCCCGGAGTCTCGATTTGGGCTATGTTGATGGCAATAGGCTCGCCCCCCTACATGGGACCTTAACACATTCGAGTCCACCACACTTTTCTTAGAGCTCATACGCCATCCCGCCATACATATTGCTAGTGGACCTACCAGTAGGGTCCTCGGCATTACGTTTGCGCTAAGAGTGAACCCTCGAGGAGGGTTCCTGGCATTAGGTTAAAAACCTTGAAAAATACGCTACTACGTCGTAAAATAGGTGTTTTCTTGCTTCATGACGGTGAATTTTCCAAGAAAAACCTGCATTTAAAATGTATACACCTCTGCTCAACCCTTCGGTGAATGCAGGCGTGATGTTATCAATTAGGATATTTGCGAATTTATGCTGATTAGTATGACAAGTCCCTTATCCTCTCAGGTGCCTCTTATGACACCCAAAGGAGTGAGTTTACTTGTTTTCAAGCCGGAGAACACAGTAAAAACATTATACGATCCATTGTCACACAATTATATTAACAAGATATTTTTTATTGTCCCGCGAAGATGTAAACAGTAAAAAGTTATTGTCAGCGGTTGAGATAAAGTATGTATTCGCAAACTTTATGATTTATTTACTTTTTACGGTTAGCAGTGACAATGCGATTTTATTAAGTGCTATACTAAATGCGAGAAACCGCGCGTGAAACGTGTTTCCACTAAATTCTTACAAAATTATTAAAAAAATCTATGAAACTCATCATTCTTAATTAACACAGAAGCTTATTACAGGTCAAGCATTTTATTATTAACAAAGGTAAATGGGCATTTTGTTCGGACCTGTGACCCACCAGCGACCACTAACAAAACTAGTCGGAGTATGTTAAAGACCATGAATACTACCCAATGAGATGAGTCGCATGCCTCAAAATATGGGAAAGTTTTTTTTTTTTTGCATAACAAGAGTTAATATAAAAAAAAGGATTTTCGTATATCCGTATCCTTCTAAATGTATAAAATGCTTACAAAAATGCACAAAGATCTTCCTAAGAAGGTACAAGAATGTTTAGGAGCTTCTCTATCTTGTTCCTCGCAGTTTCTTGAACCATATAACTTTTTTCCCCATACATTTGGATTAAAATAAATACATTCGGTGCAATGTTAACCCTAAACCTTCAAAACAAAGCACATTTCAATTATGGACGCGTACTTTTGAGGTACCGGCTCAAAAATTCCCAATGACTTTTAACATCAAAGAAAACATTAATAATGCTATAGCTACATACTACCTACATCATCATCTGCCTAGCCTTTTCCCAACTATGTTGGGGTCGGCTTCCAGTCGAACCGGATGCAGCTGAATATTAGTATTTTACATGGAGCGACTGCCTATCAGACCTCCACAACCCAGTAACTGGGTAATACGATACTCTTGGTAAGACTGGTTGTCAGACTTTCTGGCTTCTGACCAACAGTAACGACTGTCAAAGATCTACAAATGACAGCCGGGACCAACGGCTTTACGTGCTTTCCGAGGCACGGAGGAAACTCGCTATAGTAAACGGTCACCCATCCACAGACCAACCTCGGCAAGCGTGGCTTAACCCGGAAGATCGGTCTATGCGGCTGTTAGCCACGAGCTCGAGCCTACTACTAGCTACATACTACATATAATTATATATTTTTTAAATCCCCGCGTCAGTCCAGGCTAGAATATAAAACTTTTCTTTTCTTTTTTTTTTCTTTTTAAAAAAAAAAAAAAACTTTGCCCCACACTAAGATTTCTCTTGTATCGTGGGTGCGTTTACAGACACAAATCTCACAAACAAACGCCCAGACCCGAAACAACCATCTGTAGGCCATACAAATTTTTGTTCCGTGTGGGAATCGAACCCACGACCCGTAGCGCAGAAGCCAATCGCTTAGCCCCTGCACCAAACGTGTCGTCCTGTCGTCAACTTCCTCATCGCATGCTGGGATTAGACTCGTGTTGTAAGACTCAACAAAACCCAGCATGCTTGGTGGTAGGATCTATCTATACGGTCCGCCTGACTAGCTACCACTTGAACATTAAAGTCCGGTCGTAAGCTCCGTCGTGTGTATGTGAGATCCAGAGGGGTATAGAGGAACCCGTCTATTAATTGCCACTTGGATCAAATGCCACAAAGTCAAATAATAATCAACCTAAACTACATTGGCCAAAAATAATCGCTGGGAAACGACTTTTATTTTTTGGCATAAAAAAAAACGCTTTTTTTGTAGCGCGCAATGTATGGTTGTGGCGATGCCGCGCGTTTGCATGCGTGCAGCGGCCACACAGCTGAGCCAAGGCGGTTGTGTGCGTTTGATATTCGTTGCGTTTTTGTAACTTCAAATGCGTAATTTGTGAGGAAAAATTGAAAATTTTGATAAGGTTGTTTGGAAGAAAGTTTAGTATTATCACTTAGAATACGTATTTGGAAAAAACTAAAACAAAAATTTATACTTTGACCTTCAATATCTCTAAAACCAATGGTTTCCCAGGTATGGTCTGTTAGAAAAAAATTATCCCAATGATGAGTAGAATATGTGGTTTTCGTTATCGTTAAGGGTCTTTTTACACCCGATATACGACACTATAAATCTAAATACGTATGTACATTGCTACAGGTAAATGTAAAGTACCTATTTAGCATAAAATATGGAATGTTTGCTAGATAATTGTGCTAGACACATTATGACTTATTGTATAGGTATTTTGCGTGCCAACTAGACGAAATGACGGACTTTTAATCATAAAACGCATACACAACTCATTTCATGCAAATAAACGTAGGTACTTATTCTGAAAACAAAATGGCGGTCAGAATGTCTTTATTATTTGAGAATCGAATTCAGGAAGTCGAATTCTCGAAAGTCCCGGTCATCTTGGTTTATAACCACTAAAAGTTTTAGGTACATGACTGAAACTGCTTACATTAGCTAGCTTCGACAGCGTTAGGCTCGTTACAGACTTGCGAATTTGCGACTGCGTTAACTGTTTTTTGAATAAATGCAAGAAAATGGCAAAATGATTGAATTGCTAGTGAAAAAAATAATTATTGATTTTAATTATTCGAATTTGAATACTGACGATTTCAATGGCATTAAAACATTAGAATCCACCACATTTTTTATAGAGCTCATACGCCATGTCGCCAAACATATTGCTAGTGAACCTTCCAGGAGGGTCCTCGGTATTTCGTTTGCGCTAAGAGTGAACCCTCGAGGCGGTTTCTTGGCATTAGTTTAAAAAGCGTGTTATAAAAAACGCTACTACAAAGCAAAATTGTGTTTTCAGAGGGTCTTGTTGCTTATTTAACGACGGTGCATTTCCTAAGAAAAACCTACATTTAAAATGAGCACCCGGCATTGCGAATACGACTAGAATGCCTTCACGGAGGCCATGTTGTGTGGTAAATCATTTACGTATGTAGATCTAGATATTTCTCAACGACTGAAAGATAAAAACTGCATATTTATGATCGTTGGTAGTAATACTTACTTCAAACATGTTGTAACCAATGCCTTCATTTTATTATAGCATGAAAACATCATATTAAAATTCTTTATAACATTAATTTATAAGGAAGTCGTTCCTTTCTCGACAAAACTCTAGCTTTATCGACGAACTGCTTAAAATCTACATAGGTAGGTATTACACGTAAATTTATACAAAAATAACGCATCACTTTCCCATAAATATTTGATGACATAAATGTCGCGAGAAAAGAAAGGACTAGTCGTGAGTGTGCCTACGGCCTTATTGACGGGACATTGATGCAAAATCTTTTCTAGAAACTATAAAAAGTGAAATGGTAAAGTTAATTTACTTTTTAAATGGTTTCAATGTATAATAAATATTTAGTTATAAGTTATGCAGTTTCTAGTAACTCACGGTTTATGTCTTTTGAACAGCTTTTATGATTGAGCGGCTTAAATAAATCGTTTCATGAATAGGTCACATAGAAAAGAAACACAGATTTTTTTAGCGTTTACTACAGGAAACAAAAAAAAACATAATAGAACATCACGCCTGTAGTCCCCGAAGGGTTGGTCAGATGTGTATGACGGTGATCTTTCCGACCGTTTTCGGCCATGGCGACCACTTCGACTCCTAGTACACCCGAAGATGGCTTATGTAGCTGATCTTCGCAGCGAACTCCCGTGCACAATGAGGGCACGTGAGTACGCCTCTTACATAATTGTAGTTGATGGCGGCGGGTGGACGGTAGGCTTGCCGACCGTCCCGCGAGAGCCGGGACGTCCCGTTTCTAGAGCTTTAGAGGATGCGTCCCGCGAAAGACGTGTGCGGGACGCCAATTGTCCCGTTTTATCGTACCTACGGCTAAAACTTCGGGCAGAAGTCGGAATTTAGTGAACGCACGTTTTGTTTAGCTAGAAGAGTGGAGAACGCGACCGCGAATCTTGCGTCGAACGAACGAAAAAATAATTTCTAATTGTATTTTTCGCCTCCGTATACTTTGACAGTTGGGTCCCGCTTTTTTTGCCACGTCCCGCATTTTGACTGACAAAGTCCTGGTAAATTCGTAAATAAACGTTGGCAAGCCTAGTGGACGGGCCTTTAGCTCGCGGACTTGCCTCTTCACAATCCCGCGCCATTCCGGGCGCTGTGCTGCCAAACCTTCCCATCGCGAGCAGAAGTGTACACCCTCATCCTCATTTCGTGGTTATGTTTAAGGCCCATCTAATAGGGGCCCATGTAATAGGGGACAATTACCCTTTGCTTTCAAAAGCAGTGCCAAGTAGTGTTGAAAGCTTGGCTGAACTGAAAGCACTGATTTAAAAATATTTAACTAAGAGACATGAAAAGAAACGAACGGAAAAAAATAGCTTTGATTTCGTCGCGTTTAGCCCTAATCGCACTTGATCCAATCCTTGCACACGAATCCAAGTAACAAAAATAAAGAGAGATGTCCCTATAGTCTTACATGCCTACACACGATGGAACACAGTAAACTGTTTGGCGCCGAATTGACTGTTAGCCAGGCGCACCGTAAGAGTTCGTTCACACAGAACATCCGTATTTTCAGGATCGTTTTTAACGGATCCGTCGCTACTGGAGGTGATATTCACACTGCATTTACAGTACCGTTCGCCCGTGCTACGCCCCGCGTGGCTTCGATCCGAAAAACGGATCAGTATTTTAATACTGTTGTGTGTGTGAACTCGCTCATACAACTACACGTATACCTTCGATAAAGCGGACCTGTAAAACGGACCTCTATGTGAATGAGCACTAAGATCCTACCACCAAGCAAATATAAAATGTCGCACTTTATGTTTGCCGTATCTTGATTTACACTAATCTTGAATTATCGCCATGATCCTAATTGGCATTTGGATGCCTGTGTTCTTGTGAACCTAGTGACCTAGTGGCCTAGCTAGAGACCTAGTGATTTCAAAGAAAAGGACTTTTTTTTTAAAACGTTCAAAATTTTTTTAAACACTAAGATTCTTCTGTATTGTGGGTGCTTTTACGTACATCAAGTGCACAAATACCCACGTCCAGAACACTAACTATAAGGCGATTCGCACACTGCACCGCAACACGCAGCGTAGCGCGGGAGTGCGTGTTCTTATGTTGTTTGCAAGTATCTGTATTTTTATAGAAAACACGCATAGTGCAACACACTGAAAACGCATTCACGCGCAGTGTTTTCAGTGTGTTGCACTATGCGTGTTTTCTATACAAATACAGATACTTGCAAACAACATAAGAACACGCACTCCCGCGCTACGCTGCGTGTTGCGGTGCAGTGTGCGAATCGCCTAAGCCATACAAGTATTTGTTCCGTGCGGGAATGGGACCCCTAAAGTCTAATTGGCGCAGATTGGCTTTTGGCACGAAAAAGGTAAACGTTTGTCGTGTACCTTTTAGATCTATTTAGGTCACTTTAGCCCTTTCGTGTGAAATATTTCCCTAAAGCATTTGAAGTCCACGCATTACGTCAAAATTGCTTCGACACGCCTCCGCCGTCGGCAACTCATGATTGACGTAACCTAAAATTTAAATATTTTTTGGTAAAACGGAGATGAATCATTTTAAATTATCTTTATTCATGCGAAATCTTATATTGAGAATGACGTAAAGGTATGACATACAACCGTAAAATGAGGCTAATATGGTATGTCTACATCAGTGCGCTTTCATGTTCATCTTGCGCTTTCAACTTTCAATTCATCTTGCGTCAAGCGCATGCAATAATGATTGCCATCATAAGACGCATGCAGCTTATCGTCTACACCGGTGCACCTCGGTCAGTCGTCAGTCGACATACAATAGACGGATTAGCGTGAGTTAGGGGCATGCGCTTTTGTCGAACTAGTATTAAGGCATGCGCTATGGCGCTTCACGCATGCTTCAGACGAAGACGCAAGATGAACATGAAAGCGCACTGGTGTAGACGGGTGAATATTCAAACTTCCTTAAAAAAAAAAACATTGTTCTCCTTCGTTGTTAACATTAATATTAGTTTCAGATTGTTTTTATTCTTGTCTTATTGCTTGACGGCAGTGGTATAGTTTGATTTTTCATTATTATAGTTTGAAACATCTGCATTTAAAACTTTGGGATGATGAATGACGTTTTTATTTTTTGCTTAAATTTTTCGAATAATCACCCAGACATAGCTTTTGAGAACGACGGGGCTAATTGGAATTCAGTTAACTACACTACTACTACTACTACCACTTAAAGGCGAACCAAGTCGTCCTTTTCGAATAGATGGGATAAAAAAAATGTTCTGCATAGCCTTTTCCCAACGTAGTCAAGCCCAACGTAGTCAGAAGCCCGAAAGTCTGGCAACCGGGGTAAACTTAGGATATCGGCATTATTGTAACTGGATTGCGGAGGTCTGATGGCAGTTGCTCCGTGTGAAATACTGGTATTCAGACGCATCTGGTTAGACTGGAAGCTGATCCCAACATAGTTGGGAAAAGGCTAGGCAGATGTACAGCAAGTTCACTGAATACAAGTGTTCGAAATGTTAATTCTCATGGGATATGATTTCAAGTAGAGGAAGATCAGGATTGTCCCTACGGAAGCCGCGCTAAAGCTCCGAAGGCCTACTGAAATTTTGGACCAAATTATTAATGAATACGTGAATTGTAAGCAAGCACAAGCCATGAATTCAGACGATATAAGGTGCGAACAGTCAACATCAAAAGTTATGATTGCTCTTTAAAATGAATCATAATTTTTGCTAGCAAAATAACCTTAAAGAAATTTATTCTCCTTTAATCAGACAGAGGGAAAAACATATATTTGCCACCAACTTTTTTGGAAGAATGTCACGTGTCTCCTTGTTATGTTTTGATTTTGAAATCTGGTAGTATTTAATTTTTACTATTTTCCTTAAAATGGAAAAAAAGTTTTTTTTAATTGTTGATAAATAATTGTCAAATTGTAGATACGAGTATGTTATTTACTTTTCTTAAAACCATGTCCCCGATTAAGGGTTAAATAATAGTATTGTGAGTTTAGAAAAACAATCCACTGCTGAGAAATTTTGAAATTGTGGTTGGCTGTACACTACGGAGGACCCGTAGAACGTCTGTGTCCACAAATCACGTCCCGGTAGAGGAACTTAGTTCGCAAGTCACCTCAGCATTTGAACTGTTAGAGCGGTTACGCACTGCATCCGATCTGAATCCGTGAAAATACGTTCCGAAGTAGTCGTAGAACTATTTGTATGATAGTTTACCTACTAGATCTGACTTCCGTCATCCGATTTCTCTACATCATCCGTGAGTCTCCAATTCGGAAGAAATATTGACGGACCGAAGTAGCCGTAGTACTGTTTGTATGAACGCTTTCGCATTACCTCGGATTCAAATCGGACATATGCCAAAGATGGCCCCTGAATTGTTTGGATTTGGATCAGAGATCGGATTAGTGCGTAAGCAATATCCGATTTCGGTCCGAGATTTTTAGACTCTAGATCCGTATTTTCACGAATTCGGATCGGATGCAGTGCGAAAAGCAATATCCGAATTCGGTCCGAGTTTTTTATATTCTTATTTTCATGGATCCGGATCGCCACTTATTTGTCAACATGGTTACAGGCCTTCTGCCCTTTCTTATTTTAAGTGATTACTACATAGCTGTAACAAACAAAAAACATCGAAAATGAATCGAGATGTTGTTTGTCCGATGCTGCGTCCGATACATTGAATAGTGTCGATTAAATACAATCGTGTCGGGTGGCATTCCACGCCGTATTGAGGCGTTGGGTGTCATCTGCAACATTGTTGCAAGTAAACAAGGCTAATTCATAAGCGGATAGCGATAAACTTAGCTTGATATCGAGATTGTAATCTTGACTGTCGAACTGTTTTTACAAAAATTGTTTCAATACCTAAAGGTTTTATTGTTTTGTATTTTGGGTCATTGTGAGTCTTGCCACAAAGAGATGCTCGACTGAAAAGTCCATACACGGAACAATTTTTTATATTTGTCATTGCTGTATTAAGCAATGTTTAATCAGTTGATTTAAAATGAGTAAGACTACCTATACAATGTAACAATTACCAGAGATAATATAACCTTTTAAATATTTTTTTGTAACATAACAGCGGTGCGAGCACGGGTCTTTTTGTCGAGTCGATTCGAGAAATTTATTTATTCTAAACGTCAAATTTGACACAAGATAACAAAAAAAAACGACAGCAGTTGTCGTTTTATCCATATCTTATGTCAAATTTGACGTTTAGAATAGATAAATTTCTCGAATCGACTCGATAAAAGATCCGTGCTCGTACAGCAGGTGCGCCTCAATTTTTTGTACTCTTTTGTGCTCAGCTGTAAGCAACTCTTTACTCTTTGAAATTTTGAAAAATCACTAAGGGCCGATTTTTCAATCGTCAGATAACTTTTATCTAAGGAATAAATATGACGGTTTGACATATTTCCTATACAAGAGCTGTCAAAACGTCGAATTTATTCCCCAGATATTTATCTGGCGATTGAAAAATCAGCCCTAAATGATATTATTAAGTGGCACAGAGATAACCTACTAATTACTTAAGAAAATTAAAATATCAAATAATATGAATGAAAATGGTAATGATAAAAAAAATACCTTTTGTTCGCCTTAAAGTCGCGATTGTAACCAAATGCAGTTGAAAACCGATCGGTCCGATTGAAATGGGAAAGCTACAATTTAATTGGACCAATTAGATGAATCTAGTTTTAGTATGACATGTTATCTTCTATCTTCTTCTTCTATTATGTAAATATGAATTGCTGTTCGTTAGTCTCGCTAAAACTCGAGAACGTCTAGACCGATTTGGCTAATTTTGGTTTTGAAATATTCGTGGAAGTCCAGGGAAGGTTTAAATGGTGAGAAAATATTGAGAAATCGCGAGGAAAATAGTAAAAACAACAATTTAATTTTCCCATGCAAACTGTTCCCACCTGTCAAACATTTGATGTTCGTCCCGTCTCGGTACGGTAAATTCGGGTCCCCTCAAATCAAAAATATTGTGTATCCAAAACCACTTCAATAAACAGATTTTAAAACTAAACACTTTTTTTCTTTACGTGGCATTGCAACGCATGCAAGGTACAGCTAGTCATTGATAAAAGCTTATGGCTTGTGTCCCATTCCAGTGTCAAGTCTGAATGTCGCGTCATTATCAACAGGTGCGTGTTTACGCGCACCACGATTAAGCGACATTCGTCAACAGTTTGAGTTGAATCATTCGGAAATTACGCAACAGATATCAAAAGACGACGAACTGTCTGATTCTGAAGGTGACTTTTGCTGTTATTTTAAACAAATCGCTGCTTTGCATGAATAACCACACAATCCAAAATGTTCAAACTAGATAACTAGATAATAATATTTCGCTATGGTTTGTTTCGCACCCATTACCCTATCTTAGGTATAGCTTTAACAGAAAGTGCACAGACAAGCAAGCATGTATCATGCAAGCAAGCATGTATCATGCAAGCAAGCATGCACCATGCTTGCTTGCATGCAATTCAATTCATAAGAATTCGAACTAGCGGAGACATCGGAATCCAAAATAGCCCTATTTTTTTGCGAATAAAACTCACATTCATATGCGCAAGAATTACGAAGTAGCATCACAAAATGTCATTTGCCATTGCTTTTGTATTTTGGAGCCACTTTTCTTCAACAACGTAATCTTAAAAGGCTCTCCTCTAAAATAAGCTTTTTTGAATTGTATCATTAAACATCTAAAGCAGCGAAATCATTCTTTTTCACTGTCAATAAGTAAACAGATCCTAAGGGCCTTTTTCGACGACACACGACTATCCTCGCTCACGTTTACTCACGAATTGACACTAAGTACTGTTCAACGAAAGATGACTCTGACACAGCGTTAATTTCGTAAATTGTAGCCGTAAGGAAACTGCTATCGAAAGAAACGTAAATGACATCATCAAAAACCGTAAAATTTCTACAAAAATACATGTTTTGTTTTTTAATATATTTCATCTCATTGTATGGTAACGTTTTGTATAAAAAACTCCGGGACTCACGTTGAAAATGCAGGTATAGTGTCGTTGTAAATGTTTCATAGAAATAAGGTGCTCAGAGTCGTCATCACATTTTATCGTGTTGTGAGCCGTGGAAAAACGCCTAACATTTCGTGTATAACCTTTCAATGACGAAACCATCGTATTATTACATAAAACGGCATTGCTGTACAAAGCTTTTTTCGAAAAATAAGGTCTCATCCTATCGCTTCCCAAAAATCTGCAAGAATCCTAACAGCTTTTCTTATTTTATTATTATAACTTTCGTGAGACACATTCATATTTATGATTAGTTACGGTTCATAGTTATGATCAGTTCGACTCGCGACCTCGCCGCGTGATCAGCTCATGATTAAGGACTCCGATTGGGTCCGAAACTAGTCGGGCAATCCCGAAAAATGCACGTGAGTAAACCGTAACTAATCATAAATATAGCTTTTCTTATTCTTGTTCTTTATTGTATACAAGTAAATTACAATATAAAAGTACAATTTAGTGAGGTCATGTACAAAAGCGAGCTTAACTCAAAAATGAGTTTTCTACCACCAAACGTTTGAGTGATAAAGAGATTGATGAAAGGATGTAGGGGGGAAGGTGGCGAGCGAAGCGAGTGGGCGACCTCCCGAGTGTAGTGCTGGTCGAGTGTGCGAGCGAAACGAAGGGGTTTCAAAGCGAGTCTTCTGGCGGAGCATGCTCAGAAACACTTGCATGCTTGCTTGCTTCTTGCTTGCATAATGCATGCTTGTTTGGTTGCACGATGCATGCTTGTTTGCATGATGCATGCTTGCTTGCATGATGCATGCTTGCTTGCATGATGCATGCTTGCTTGCATTATACATGCCGGCTTGCTTGCTTGCATGCTTGCTTGTCTGTGCACTTTCTGTTAAAGCTATACCTAAGGTAGGATAACGTGTGCGAAACAAACCATAGCGAAATATTATTCTTGATAAAAAGGCTTAGCTTATTATTTTTATGCTTGTGCCTCGGTTCGGCTTTGTAATCTGAATGAAGTATTTTTATCAACAGACGTTCGTTGGATTCATTCACGGATTAGATCAACTTCCTCAATCTGTCAACAGTCAGATACGGTTTCCGAATTTATACGACAGTTCGTCTTATACTATATCTGATTTTGAAGGTGACTAGCTCCTATTTTAAAATATTACCCGTATAGCTAGGCTTGCCAACCATTATGTACGAATTAACCGGGACTTTGGCAGTCAAAATGCGGTACTTGGAAAAAAAATTGCGGAACCCAACTGTCAAAGTTATAGGGAGGCGAAAAATACAATTATAAATTACTTTTTCGTTCGTTCGACGCGAGACTCGCGGTCGCGATCTCCACTCTTCTAGCTAAACAAAACGTGCGTTCACTAAATTCCGACTTCTGTCCGAAGGTTTAGCCGTAGGTACGATAAAACGGGACAATTGGCGTCCCGCACACGTCTTTCGCGGGACGCATCCTCTAAAGCTCTAGAAACTAGACGTCCCGGCTCTCGCGGGACGGTTGGCAAGCCTACTTATAGCTCTTCTTCGCGTCTGATGCTGCCAGGCATTGTCAATTTTTCTTCCTAATCTTCTCATTTCCAGCTTTTGCGATTTGAGGACAATCCTTTAAGTAGATGTCCAGGTCAACCCACCACCGTCTAGGTCTACTGCATTATCGCTTTCGTATGTTTAATATCTCTGTGACTCCTAAAATTGATCATTTAAATCAAAGTATATGATAGAAACATTTACTTAGATCTACTGACTTCAAAAGTAATAAATTATTTCCAGTAGCCAAGTTAATACAAAGATTTAGATTTAGTAAGCCGGCAATATGATTTATGTTCTATTCTTAGAAACCTGTCTGGCGGCGTTCACGTCGTCATCCCAGCTAATTTCTACGGATCACACTGTATTAAGTGCTAATGAAACGTTCTGACATATGGGCAATGTGAAATGGGAAATTAATTTCTTTCGCTTTCATAAAATGTTGCCATATCTGCACTTATTTTACACAGACCGTCTTAATTAAGTAACGCGTCATCCTACGTGAGCGATCTACAAGCGACGCGAAGCGGCGCGGCGCGACGCGAAAACAACAAACAGTCGATACCTATTGAAGTGTCCTACGTGACCAAACGCACGTGGAGTGCGGTGCGGCGCGGCGCGGCGCGAAGCGAACGCTGTCAGTTGGCTTGATATTTTCACGCGAACTGGATGCGGTGCCGTACAGTGCTACTGAATGACGGCGGCGCGCGGCGAGCGGTCCGCGAGCTCGTAGGACAAAGCCGCCGCTTCGCACCGCATCGCGTGTCACCGCATCGCATCACTTCGCAATTCGCGTCGCTTTAAACCGCCTACGTAAGACGTCGCGTTATAGTTCCATAATAAGCACTATTTAATTTAGAATATTAAGGGGCAGTTTCACAGTCCGTAACTATTGACCAGATAAGCTAAACGTGACCAGCAAATATGACATTTATGTGTTCACTAATCTTGTCATTATCGCTATTAATATGTTGGTGAATTGTAAGAGCCATTACGCACTGTCGACTGGTCGCCGGAGACTTGGTCGACGGTGACCGTGACTTTCTATAGTTTAAATAGGTGTTTATGCACTTGGTCGCCGGTCGCCCGGGCGACGCACAAGCGACTGCTGGTCGCCGCCGACCAATGAAGCACGGCTTCAAACCGGATATCATACGAATACCTATGACAGTCGTTACGGGTTGTCTGTTGCCCGAAAGTATGACAACCGTTCTAACCTTAGGATATCGTTATTGCCCAGTAACTGGGTTGCGGAGGTCTGATGGCAGTTGCTCCGTGTTAAATACCGGTAGTCAGCCGTATTTGATTAGTCTGGAACCACCAGACACCAACAAACTTGGGAAAAAGCTAACTTGAAGAAGACTTAATGATTAAAGTTTCATTTATTTTCAGTTGATTATTATCAAAAGCTCATTAACATCGTAGCGATTAACATTTACTGAGATTAAGACACGAATCTTTACACCGAAACTTTATAGCAATTTTAATGTTTTTAATAATAGACCATCAAACCAAATCAAAAGACGAACCGTGAATACAAATCATACTAACGTTATAACTCAATAGAAACATCAATACTGAACTAAAGACCACCTTTAAGAGGACTATTCTCATGATTTTACGAGAAGTTGTTACTATTTCCTGCTTAGTAACAGTTGTCATTCACGACTCATTCTCAAGGGGACAAACTGTAGCTCTTTATTACTTCTCGCCATATTCTCAAGCAGTTAAATTTTAAGTTTTTATATACTTTTAACGCGGACGCGGTTCTCAATCGCCACGCTTGTTATAAGTATATTAAATATTGTAATAAAATGTACAATGTTTCTTTTCAATGTCCGTTCGGCCGTCAGTCGTCAATAGTTGGAACTCTGATGTGTTTTACGGGCTTCAATCCGTTACGACTCGCTCCTGACACAATATGACTGACTAATAAAAATGTGTTTAGCTGTTTGTTGCTTTATTACGGCATTTACTAAATAATACCGACTGCTGATGTCGTTTTTGGTCCAAAGTGGAGTGTATGGACCATAGAACCTAGTACTAGAGCTCCTTGTAAAAGAGATCGTCTGGGGAAGTACTATCACCATACCTATTTGACAATATTGTGTTAACTCAGAACTGTGAGATTATTTTTGATGAATCTCTCAATTACGCTTTTAATCATTTGACATTGTCAGACAATGTGAATCACGTGAAACATGATTTCAGCCGCATTTGGGTTGATTGACATTAGATATACCAAAATATATGTTAGTGAAAAGATCAATAGATGATTAAAATGATCGAATATTGGAATTTACATACTTGCTTTAAATCAGTGATACCTATTTTAAGTGGCCCGCGGATTAGTAGTAGTACCCCTGTTCCGACTAACCTAGTAACCTTATATATTCACATTTTCCATTTCTCAAGTTCGTCACATATGCTAAAACTGATCCTAATGAGTTTTTGGCGGTTTTTTTATGTGTCATAGCCGCGCAAAAGTTTGGCTGTACCACTAACCTGACACAGAATGGTACCTACACTTTGACAATATTATTTTATATTTTAGTTTCAAGTGTTTCCCATTATAATAATGTTATTGGTTCTCGAATACGGAAACTTAATATTGCTATTATTCATATCCTATACTTATAATAATAACTTGTATCGTTCGCCAAGGAATTATAATTGAAATTTAATTATTGTTTTGAAAGTACTATTGCTTATTTAATGTGTAGTCCGTTTATTCATTGTAAACATACATATAACTATATTTTTAAATAACTATCTTCTAAAAAACTATACATTTACAATATAAAAATAGTAGCCCACCGGCATTGGCAACAGGGTCCAAGCTGCCGGCAGTCAGGGCTCCAGAGAAAGGAACCTCCTCACTATGCGTGCCGTGTCAAGAAATACTGCTTTTTGTATCAAGCCCTTGATTCAGCCGCCCAACGAGAGCCTCATGAGGTTGTTGATCGAGGCTCTTGGCTATTAGGCCATTCGCCGTAACGACTATCGGGACAATGACTGCTGAGTCCACATCCCACATACCGACAACCTCGTGTGCTAGATCAAGATATTTAATTTGTTTGTCTTTTTCAGCTTTCACAAGGTTCTGGTCATGAGGGACCGTGATATCAACAATCATTGTGCGGCGCTCTGCTCGATCTATTACCACTCTATCAAGCTTATTGACGATCCCAATACAATGTGGCATAACCATTCTCGAAAACAGGATCGGGCACATACCTGTAGAGGTACTTCCGATTCAACAAGGTTGTATTTTAAAGCAAGTTGCTGATGTATAATCCTGGCCACCAGGTTGTGTCTGTGCAAGTATTCACCGCTGGAAAGACGAGAAAAACCGGAAATAATGTGTCGAATAGATTTTCCCAGACGGTGGCATGCCCGACAGATGTCAACCGTGCCATCCTTCACAATATATTTCCTGTAATAATTGTTCGTCATCATGATTTCGTCCATAATTGCACAAACAAAACCTTCGGTTTCCCCGAAAAGGTCACCAAAACGTAGCCAAGGTCGTAGCAAAACGGACGCTAAAAAGTTAACATCGGGCCCATGAAGGGCTCGCTAGAAGAGCGCCCGTGTAGTTCCTTGCTTTGCCATACTTCATTGGTACTAGGTACTTACAGGCTTGCGCCAGTTCTCCTTAGCCAAGGCGAGCGGGGTAAGGCCCTTGTCCACTGCAACCACATCTCGATGCATCTCCTCTTCAGCTTGGAGGAAATACTCCCTGAGACTGTACACTTCGGGGTTGTGTAGGGTCTTAGCGTTTAAAAAGCCTCGACCCCCGTGGCCACTTAAGCCAAAAATTGTGCAGCTCATCCGACCTCGGAGACTTCCAATTGGGCAATGGACGGGCTGCAGTGGCTACGTCTTGGGGGCTGATTATAATTTCCCCCATTTCCGGTATTGTTTCGCACGCTCGTTTGATATCCCGCATCCAATCACCTTCGGTGTAAGTGACAGGCACTGACCAGATGCTGCGCCAGAATGAACTCATGGCATCATCATCCGATAGGCGCATATCTCTCTCACCTGGCTCAGGTCGCTCCCAAGTTCTATATACCCGCCTTTGGTCACTCTGGAAAGTGCGATCCCGAGTATATCTCTCCACACGCCGCTTATATCTCCTAATGCGGTTTGCCCATGCATAAACCTTCTGCTTCAGGAAGTCGATGCGCTCTGTGATACGGGACATATAATCTTGAGGGCTGATATCAGTCCCCGAGAACGCCCGCCTCACAAAGCGCATCACTCTTGGACGAGTGTTGCCCTCCCTGATTGCTTATTTTATTATTTTAGTTATTATTGCACAAGTGTAATCAGCCCATTAGTGTCCCACTGCTGGGTACGGGCCTCTTCTGAGAGTGGGAGAAGGGTTTAGTAGGCCTTACCACTACAATGGCCTGCTGTGGGTTGGGAATACACACACCGTCTAGAATTGTTACGATTATTAATTAATTGAGATAATTCCTTATTCAAGAAGATTGTATTAAGAATATTATAACTAAATTATACTTTAGCGTCGTCTTAATAAAATAAATAAAATAAAATGGTAATGCAAAGAATTTGTCAAACGTTTATGTATTTTAAGTTTTTATAAACCAGGGGAATGATTATGGAAAATACGGAGTCCATAACTTTCTAACTCTATTCAAAATACTTGCTCCCATTCTCAAAACCACTCGTAATTAAGTTACAAACCCGCGCCACAAGATTTATCGCGCAGGGGACGAATACTTTACGCACATTTCACTCGGTACTGCTCATAAGGGCTGTCAAACATGCAGCAAATAATAATTATAGTAAAGATGAAGAAAGAACTACTGTTTTGTTAACATTTACAGCGGATTGGGTCTCCGAGACCACAAGATTACATCAGTTAGAATTGTGCGAATTAATTAGTTGCTTCGAGACTTCGACATTTGCGTCGTTAGTATAAAATACTCATTAATAATGCAAATTGCTTACACAAGATTAGGGTTCCCAGATACCCCGAGTTACGTTAAATTAGCGGCTATGAGAGTAAAGTGCGGTATTAATTGCTGGCATTGTACGTATTTTACTAGCTTTCTCTAGAGTTTGGGCTATTTCTCTTTTAACCGGTATCGTCCCGCGCGACGACCCGGATCGTCAGTGCCATTGTTTATCTATTGTGTCTATAATAGGGAATATGCATGTAACTTTTTTTCTCTTAATCAATAAAGCACATTAATATAAACCCAAGAAAAGTATTAAAAGTCAAATGTTACTATTATTTCTTGCTCAAAACAATTATTAAACTTCAACAATTTTCTTCTACAGTTCAAACGTCCTTTATTGTCGCGGTCATAATGTGACGTCATAATCCAAGATACTGCGTTGTTTACATCTCTTTTTTAGCCACAAATCATATAAATTAAATTATTTCTTGTGCTTTATTCAAGCAGAAATCGCACTTACTAACTTAACCTCAGTGAGAAATCAAACAGATTGCTAAGAAATAGTAGATTGTTGCACCGAGCGCAAAGTGAGTCATTAATGCACGAGTGTTATGTTGGTGCCCGAGCGCAAGCGAGGGCACTAAATTAGCCCGAGTGCATTAATCACTCACTTCAGCAAGGTGCGTAATCTACTTTTCTTTCAACTACCAATTTACCTACCGTGATAAAATATTCCTACTCAAAATAAAAACTCAAGTTAATGAAAACAAGGTTATCCTGCGACTTTTGCGGCAAAAGGTTATTAACAATTTCATTTGCAGCTGTTTTTATACTTTCTGGACTTGAATTCATATCGCTATCCATTTCCATTTTTTTAAACTTTTCTTGCTAAATAAGAAGTATCAAAGTTTTACAATGGTACAAAATGCGCGCCATTTGTTTTTTTTTTCACCAATTCGGTTTTATTCAGCCGATTTTTATTTTCAGCCAGTATCTTTTTGATCTAATGCATACTTAGAGCATATACCTATGCATAAGAATGCATACATTTAATATTAAACTTAACGGGAGACATTAAACCTCTGTGGTAAATTTATATCTAAATAAAAAATAAAAAACTGCATTAATGAAAAACAGTGCAGTAATGAAATTTCATACAACATTTCTGCACTGTTTGCAGTGCAGTAATGAGATTTCATACAACATTTCTGCACTGTTTTGCTTCTAAGCAGAAATTACGTATTTTGTGATCGGTTTTGTAGCGATTAATGATAACATTACTACGTAGTTGAAAGAAAAGATTATTTAAAGATTTATTCATCTGGATTTTGATGTCACTTCCGGCATTTTCGAAGACGACGCGTTTCGAGATTGCATTCCGTTCCACGAAAAAAACGTAACAAAACAATGAATTGTAAAATAAGTAATGAGTTAAAAAATGTAAAAAAAATGCAATTTGTGTCTTGACTCATAAACAATGTATATCTAAATAATGAAAGAGTTTTGAATTACATGCATATTCCCTCTTGATAAGTTAATGCATAATAATTTAGCTCACTAAAATACAAGTGTCATGATTAATAGATAGTACACATTTACACAACAATGGTTTAATCAGTAGAATACCTTTTAATATGAAATTTAATTTTGTGTTTGTTCATAGATCCCACCTCACTTTTTACAAATTATCAATTTCAAATCCCATGTCAACAACTAATTACAGTACTTGACATGAGATTTCTTGACAGCTGATACTTTCATTTTTGCGTTGATCGATCTTTGAGGAACCGAGGGTATGTTTCGAATACGTTTTTTTCATTTATATATTTTTTTACCCATTATCCGGTTGCGTCCCGCCCGTCGTCCCAGGACGACCCTGAATTGTCTTATCTATTGTGTCTATAATTACGGTGATTGAGAGTTTAATCTTACCCGTCAATTTATTATTATAACATTACACAAAACATAAACCAAATTAATACAATATAAATCTTAAACTAAATCTAAAAACAAAGAAAAATTATATCCTAGACTAAAACTACCAGTACAAAATAGAAGAGTCCATCAAAATATTCCTCCGTATCGCTGTCGACTGGAAGCGTGCCCAGAAAGCTGGCAGCGTTGCCACGTTGTATGGCCACGCTAATTCTCTGACCGAAAAACAAGCCAGCCCTCTGGTCACGTGAAGTGTCGACTAGTCTTCTTCCTATTTCCATTTGAAGGGTCCACTGCAATAGTGATGAATGTCCAACGTTTCTTTAATTCTAAGTAAGTATGTCATTCGGACACTTGACTTATGCAGTTCGTAATCTCGTTTACAAACTCAGCAATATCGCTTATAATCCCGAGATAAATACCTTTTTAAAAATCGGATACACGGCTAGAACGCTCAGGGTCATATGTGTTCTCATCTTTAACGCTGATCTTTAACATTGCAATAATGACAAAAGTCCTTTTTACTTTGATTTAAGATATTTAATATATCAAAGTAAAATTGAAATTTATCATTATTGCAGTGGACCCTTCATTTTATCATTGAGTTTATAGAATATATAAAGTATGTTGTGTTGTTTATGTTCGAAACGAAGCGTAGGACGCCCCCAGCCAGATAGACTGATACACGCCCTAAAGAAGGTAGCTGGGGTGAACTGGGTGCAGTAGGTGGAAAATCAAGTGTTGTGGAGCATCTTAAGTTAATCCTATCTCCAGCAGTAGATTGCGATATACAGAATAGGAGTGCGTGGTAACAGGTAAAATCACGTATCTGTTACACCTGTTCCTGTTACACGTAAATAGCAGTTCCAAAAACCTGTTACAAAATAACAGTCTGTTATTTCATACTATGTGGGAACAAACTATTGTGTGTTCTCTGTTACCACAGATAGCAACGTTTAACCTGTTTACTGTAACAGCAGGACTTCTCTTTCTGACTAAGGTGTTAAACCCATGCGAGAAAAGTAAAGAGCTTGTGACGGCTGTAACAGGGTGTCACAGAGTAACAGGAACATTTTTTTATCTTATTCTAACTAAGGTAACTGTCATAAGCATGAATAGAGAAAAGCTTGTGACTGTCTTAAAGGGAATTTTGTTGGCTCGTGGAACAGGAACTGCTTTATCAGTTTGTTTGTCACAGTTACAGTCTGTTATCATAAGATACCTGTTTTAAATAGCTGTTACGATAAATAAGCCTCACGCCTAATACAGAATTGTAAAACTTCATTTAATTTATAATTTACATTCGCCTTAACGAAACAGGTCTACTCTTTTCCGCGTAATTGAGCACCCAAGCAAACAAACATAAACAATATTTATTTTACTACCTAAAACCATTCAAAACTCCATGCAAATAAGTTCAGAATATAATTTAAAACACGTACTTTTGCCATACACTTAGTGAATTATTTTCTATTTAAATCTGGCTGTAGAAGTCGCTCTTTTGGTAGTGAAGTCGTAAAAGTTAACGACCGTCATTTTTATGGGCGAGTCACCTTTGCGTCTTTGTGGTGGGCCCACATACGCATACTCATACTAATAAAAATGTAAAAACTTGTTCCAGTTTACTTACGCAGGACAAATAATGACTTTTTGAATGAATAGGGAATTTGACTATGTTTTTTTAGTAGAATTTAGCGAAACGATTACCGGCCGTTTTCAATAACATATCTATCGGCGGTTTCGCCTACTAGAGATAGAAATTTGACGTAAGCTCCATAGAAGTAATGTCAAATTTGTATCTGTAGTAAGGCAAACCGCCGATAGATAGGATATTGAAAATGGCAGTACAAGAATAATAAGCACCAGAGTAAAAACCAATGAAATATTTAATAAAATGTCCAAGTTACAAACGACTAGCTTCAGTCCGCGGCTTCGCTCGCGTTAAAAAAACTCTTAACACACTACTAAAGTTTCTATAATAATATAATTCAATCATGATTCGAAAGATACGTGGTGCCATCTATTATCTTTATTGTAGTTTTCCTCGGGAACAGTACTTTTTTTCGGGATGAAAAGTACCCTATGTCCGTTTCTGTGCACCTGACAACGTATATGCACAATTTCAGGATGATCGGTTCATTGTTTTGAGCGTGAAAAGGTAACAAACAAACAAACAAAGTTACTTTTGCATTTATAATATTAGTTAGGATATTAGTTAGGATTAGGATTTAAAATTGTTCACAAGACAGAGACAATATTACTATCATAATGACGTCATAACTTAAAAACTTCGTAGTGACTTCACGTTGTACAATATCTGTTTCACATGGCAAAGACGGAAAATGCCTTCTCAATAAACTTCGAAAGCGTGATAATCTAACTGACGGACTAATTTGATTTTTTCATTCAAATACCTTTCGACTAATTCTTGCTAGAAGAGTTCCTCGATGTCACCTAACTGTAAACTTATAGAAATCTAACGCTTACTTCAATCAGTTCCAACGCATCTAATCGTACTTTAACTTCTACTTACCTTAAAAGGAAAAAGCGCTTTAGACAGTAGTATTAAACATCTACATTACTATCTGTATATCTCATGAGTTCTATTTACTGTGAAATTAGAACAAAATTTATTCGTAGTAGCATTTAGCTAAAGAAGTTATTCCTTCGTCGAGACAAATTAATATTCAGTCTCGTAACTTAACTTTAATGACTATATCTGTGGTCTGATTGACTTTTCGATAAAAGAACTCTATTGTGAGAGTGTCTAGGTTGATTTTAGCTTATGTGTTAAATGGCCTTTAGTCTGCTCTCTGTCCCCGTCTAGCTGGCCGTTTAGTCTGGAGCACATGTGGAGGAAAACCGGCGTTCCCGAATGCACCGGTACAGACAGACCTAGTAGCATTATTGGGGCATGTGTCACAGATTTGTCTAAATTTAAATAATATATACAAATATGCAAATAGAATATCTAGCTTTAATTCCGCTGAACAAGATCGCTAGTTTGGGTGCAGTATGCAGCACCACCCTCCCGCCCACAAGAATATTCACATGCAGAAAGAGTGAAAAAATAATGCAACATGAAATTATAATACGCGAATTTTCGCGTCCTAGCGATCGAGGAGTCAACATATCCTGAGGATGCCCCGTGCAGGGGCGAAACACGTGTTTGGTTCGGTTGCATGTTGCATTATTTTTTCACTCTTTCTGCATGTGCATATATTTGTGGGCGGGAGGGTGGTGCTGCATACTGCATCCAAACTAGCGATCTTGTTCAGCGGAATTAAAGCTAGATATTCTAACCCTGTATACTCTAACATCATCATCTTCCTGCCCTTATCCCACGTTACTTGGGGTCGGCGCAACATGTTTTCTTCTTCCATTCCGTCCTGTCACCCGTCATGGCATCACTGACTCCCTTCTGTTTCATATCATTCTTCACACAATCCATCCATCTTTTCTTTGACCTCCCTCTTCCTCTCCATCCATCCACATTTATATTCATAACTCTTTGGTCACATGCGTTTCATCCCTCCTCTTCACTTGCCCATACCAAGACAAACGGTTCCCTTTCAACTTTTCTGTCACTGGCGCTACTTTCAAATTTCCTCTAATATACTCATTCCTGACCTTATCCATTCTGGTCACTCCACACATCCATCTCAACATTCTCATCTCCGCTGTATACTCCTAACCTGCCCTTTGTACTCTAACATATATATATATAAATTTCCATTTGACCAGTAGACTGCCAACTTCGCTTAATTACCTCACTAATTAGAGGAAAGTTGTTTACAAGATTGATCACGCATTTGCATAACACATTATGATTACCTACAATGTATCGATATCAGTTTCATTTCCTTGACCACATATACCGTAGCCTGTATACGTCCACTACTGGACATAGGCGTCCCAAAGTCCCAACAGACCGCTAAAAAGAATATTGCTTAATGCTATTAATAGATACTTGTGGAGAAACTTGGTGTGGTGTTCCTCCAACCAAAGGGAGGATTCTCCAACCAGGCGGAGTCTTGTGCCTGGCGGGCTACTGCCCAACGGTTGATGTTGGGAGGTTGTATATATACTATCTGCGTGTTAAACCTTGATTGCGCGATGTAGGATAGTTTGTATGTGGCCAGATAGATGCCGCCACAGACTAATATAAGTAGAAAAGCAATACAGTATGGCAGCGTTCGCCGCCGCGCCGGTCACGATCTACCGAGCTCTCCCGTCGTAGAGCCGGTCGTCTCTTCAGACTCCGCAGTCACACCGATAATTCAGCCCTCATCAAGCTGTCTCCCCCCCTAAGTCCCCGCCAGCAACGCCCTAAGCCGAGGTCCGAGTCCCACTAGGGGTCGCTCTTAGTGCTGTTGTTGCAGGTAGTCATGATGTTAGTGTAGTACAAGTAGTTAGCTTAGGTTAAGTATTTTACTTCCCCCCATTGGCTGGAGACCCCTCAGGTCTCGCCAATAACTGTCCGGTTACGTAGAAACCGTCCCCTAGGACCATAGAAAAAAAAAGTATGGCATCGTTGATAGCCATAGATTGCTGCCTAAAATATTATTTATTGAATGAGGAAACATCCTTTTCAAAGTAAAGTTTTGAAAATACATCATCATCATTATTCAGCCAAAAGACGTCCACTGCTGGATATAGGCCTCCCCCAAAAGGGGGGGTTTGCCATAATCACCACGCCTGGCAGGCGGGTTGGCGATCGCAGTATGCTTGTTAAAGTAGTCACAGAACACTGCTGCCCATCCTCTAGTGAATCCCTTAGTCGCCTTTTACGACACCCATCAGAAGACATGGGGTAGTGCTATTCTTTACGTCTGGGACCACACGGTACTGTTGAAAATACTTACATTTGACCAATGTAAGCAATGCTTCGACTTAACTCTTACTAAAATTGACCCTTCACTACTTGCGTTGAAATCTTAATTAAATTAATTGAAAGTGTGTTAAAAAAAAAGCCTAACATTAGGATTTATTCTGTACTAGCTTTTGCCTGCGCCTTCGCTCGCGTTAATTAAGCTCAAAAAAACTCCTAACACACTACTAAAGTTTTTATAATAATATAATTCAATCGTGATTTGAAAGACACACGGCGCTATCCATGAACGTTATTGTTGTTTTCCTTGATAACAGTACCTACTTTTTTTCGGGATGAAAGGTACCCTATGTCCGTTTCTGTACACCTGACATCGTAATGCAACATTTCAAGATGAACGGTTATGTGGTTTAGGCGTGAAAAGGTAACAAACAAACAAACTTACTTTCGCATTTATAATATTAGTTAGGATCGTACATTCCCACACAAATTGAACTCACATGCAAACACCAAGATTTGGAACTATTATCTACCACATAAATATGTGCTTTAAGCAATAAGACCGCCATTTGTATTGTTCTTGATTAGGTACGTGTATTCTTCTGTTTTTTTCTTTTAGTGTACAATAAAGTGTATCTATCCAAATGTAAAACGAACTTGCAACCCGAAGCGCAGAAAGTCAAGCATTCATGGCGCCAATTGAGTCGTCTAAATTCAATTAATTATAGTAAAACTTTCACCTAGTGCGCCCAGTAATTTGGCAATATCATCGGAGTGTTTATTACACGTAGTAGTGATTCACCAATGTACTATCCGTTTTCAAAATGTCGCAGTCAGATAGTGAACATGGCTGTTTCTGTAAACACACCTGTTTTACTAAGTAATCGTGTTTGACCGTTGTTTAGACTGGACATGACGAGCTTCTTTACGAATGTTAAGTTTAGCACGGGTTTAAAAAGTGTCATTTATTTTTTAAGTGCCTTTCTCTTTTATTTGTCTCCAGTGCAGTGATTTAAATCGTGTTTATTATGATAGAGGAAGACATTTGTTTTAATCAAATTTTTTTTCGAGCCTTTTTTTTGTTTATCGTGACTATGGAAGCCTCATAGGTACCTTCTAATATGTCGAGATCAGAGAACCGCTATATAATTCCACCGGCACGGAATCCCACAACAGAGGAATCAATCTCGCTCTCAATTAACCTCAAGCAAAGAAAGCATGCGCCGATCATAAAATATTTTGAATAAAATATATAAAAAAAACTGTTTGGTTCCCATGAAAAGCACAAACACCAACTTTATAATCGTAATGAGGGAAACGACATGGTCAAAGCACCAATCTGCCGTCCGGTTCCTGAAATACCGTTAAGTTAGTAAACCTATGTAGTTTTGAGTTATAAGCAAAAACGTGTTAAAACAATAGTTTCACAACTCTTTAAAAATTATACTATGAGAGCCCAATAATTTGGTATAACAAAAACATCTGTATGTCTTCAGAATTTCTAGAAACAACCATTTTACACGTTTGTGGCCATCCATTAATTACGTCACACGAATTTCATGATTTTTTGACCCCCGCCCCCCCCATCCTTGTCATAGCTGGTCACATTTATGAGACCCCCCCCCCTCCCTATTGTGACGTCACATATTTAGCAATTTTACATCTAGAAATTATTAAATTAAAACAGGAGTTCCGAAATTAGTTTTATTTCCATTTAATACTTAGTTATATCAGATTTTGAAATGTGTTAGGACCCCCCACCCCTTGTCTCACAATGTGACATTTCGTCGACCCCCCCCCCCCCCCCCCTTAACGTGTCACGTAATTGGCCCCTTTTTGCTCTTAACTCAAAATTAGCTTTACTCACTTAGCGGTATTTTAGAAATCGGACGGCAGCAATGAGCGTAGAACCTACATACTCGTAGTAGCAACATTTGCAATAAGTTCATATCAAGTCTACATTTCCATGTTACTGAAACATATCCAAAATTTCGAGCAAAGACAATACCAATAACTAAGCTGTTACGATTACGATACGGCGCCCATTTTGACCCTTTCAAAGGTATTAATAAAGCTAGTGCTACATTGAAAGCGTCGTAAATACGCTTTAGATCGCATGCGCTCGCTCCGGATGTTAGCCAACAAACACCGCTTTAAATCAACGGAAAACGACTTACGAGTCACGTAAGGGTATGTGTACACAATTTGTACATTACTTTTTTATGACGTAGGTGTTCATGATATGTGAAAGCGTTGAAGCAAATGTTAGTAAATAAAATTACATGTAGATCCTTCACCCAGAGAGCCTTCACCTTAAAAGTATTCATAGTAAGAAGGTGACTGAAGCAGTAATCACAGGTTTATTTTTTGCACATTTGTTGGCATAGAGTTTAATATAGGTAGAACAGTTACTGTAATAATGACTATACAGGGTGGAAAAAATCAATGGGCCCTGAAGGGAAACCACCTTAAATCCTTAAGATAGATTATTTTTCTTAAAGGAAACATTCCTTTATTTTTAAAAAGAAACAAAACTGCATTCACAGATTTCTCGATAAGCTTACCTTAACCGGGAATCGAACCAGCTAAAAATAAAAAAATAAACCCTCGCTATTTTATTCTACTAATCGATAGGATTATTGTCAAACGGAACGTTCTATTTTTAAACTTTTCGTCAGAACGCCCCGTCTAAGAAAGAATATGTGCATAGAATTATTATTACCAATTAAATGATTTTCTTATCTAAGTCTTCAACGAGGTACTTGTAATAAAAAAAAATCAAATACACTTAGAGATGAATTAGCAAGCTTGTACTTCATAGAATGTCTTTGGATGTCAGAGTTTAAAAAAAATTATAACGTGTCTTTTGCTTGTTAAAAGTGAACAGTTCTAGTCTAGGTAATGTTGATTAAAGCCCTTGTGTACTACCTAAATATTAGATTTCATGGAAATTTTGTACGACAGACGAGTGTAAGACCTAATGTTTATTGGAGGAATTTTATCTCTAACATTGACTGTATCGACTAGTGAAATAAAATAGCGAGTGTTTATTTTTTAATTTTTTTAACTGGTTCGATTCCCGGTTTAGGTAAGCATGTCGAGAAATCTGTGAATGCAGTTTTGTTTCTTTTTAAAATTAAAGGAATGTTTCCTTTAAGAAAAATAATCTATCTTAAGAATTTAAAGTGGTTTCCCTTCAGGGCCCATTGATTTTTTCCACCCTGTATAGTAGTGGTAGCCTGGAGGTGAACCTGCTTTTTAAGTACCGGGTCGCGTGTTCAAAGTCAGTCAAATATTTTTTATTTCAAGTAGACCAGATCACTGGTGCTATCAAAAGGTCAACTCTAGGTGCTCGGTTCCAAGTAGTAGGTCCTTTGGAGAAGAGCCGGCAAGAAACTCCATGGACACTCTTTCAAAAAAATTAATGGTTTGACAATTTAGATTGTAGTAATGTAAGAACAATGCAGATTAAATGTACCTACATGCAGTTAACAACATAAAAGTAATGAATAAGTTAGCCTTTTAAAACGATTGCCATAGCAGTTACGAGCTAACCAGTCCCAACAGACAGCACCCGTTCACGAGCATGACTCATACATCGGCGTCGCTCAGCTCAACCATGTTGCAGGGAACTCAACGACCCGATGCACAACGCCACCATCAGCAGGACATTTTAGTGAACATGACAGACTCATACCGATAGACAAACCCAGACATGTAGCAATGTGACTTTTTAAATGTCACGTATTCATACATTAATCTAAGATACTACTGACATATGGTTAAGGAAACCATCGTGAGGAAACCTCGACTTAATGGTACGAAATTGCTAACACGCAGTGAGCAACCGCGGTGGTTAATGCTAGTTCCTTCTCTGAATGAGAAGACTGCCCTGTAGTTGGACAGTTACAGGTTGATATAATTTTACTTGAGATAACTTAGTGTGTTTTTATGGAATATTCCGACCTGTCCCCCTGATCTGTCCCCTTGGGGGGGGGGGGGGGGGGGGTCAATCAGAAATAAAAAATCGATCTGTTCCGCTGTTAGCAAGACGAACGGACAGATCGAACGAATTATTTCTGGTCTGTCCCCTGCTGTTCTCTAGGGGGACAAATAGAAATAAAAACTTTCGATCTGTTCCCCTGTTACCGACGAGGGGACAGATCAGGGGGACGGCTCAGAATATTCCGTTTATATCATCTACCATACAGTAATTATTAATACAAACTACTTAATAACATGAATTTCCCCTCAAATCCTGAGAATACAAAAGTATTATAATACAAATAATTATTCTCCTACGTTGAAAGGTAAAAACCATTTGTCAAATACATTTTCGGTGCGAATAATGTGACCTGTGCACAACAGCGGTCGAAAGTTGAGTCCCGGTGCGCTCTGCATGATTGTTTTGGAAATAAACGCCATGGTCCGGTCACGCGCGCGTGATTTTAACGTAAACAAAGCGGTGTGAGCGCCCGCGCGTCTGTGTGTACCGGCCTTAGCAACAAAACGAATTATTTGTCATACATTCACGCAAGATTATACGCCTTCTTATTGCGCGTTTCGGAAACAGATGGTATGCGCTTGCGCTTACTATTTTTATCGATCGTTGTTTTATTTATCGATTATCGTATTAAAGCTTGTATAATAATACTTTTATGGCTTTTTAACGAATAAGGATATTATATTTAATTGATTTATTTATGCGTTGTTGTAGTTTTCCGCGACTTTATTATTATTTTATTATTATGAGCCAGACCATGTTGTCCCACTGCAGGGCAAAGGTCTCACTTGGAGTCTGCCAACGAGCTATGGAGTGAAATATACTGGGTGTCAAACTTACGGACCGCATCAGAAACTCCATACTTCGCTCCAAAACACAAATAGCCGACGTTGGCCTCACAGCTGCTAGACTAAAGTAGAACTGGGCTGGTCATGTCTGCCGCATGTCGTAGGAGCAATGGGCTAAAATAGCCACTAACGGATCCTAACTGGCAGAAAACGACCACTCGGCAGGTCCAGAAGAAGATGGCGGGATGAGCTGGGCTTATTTTTAAAGGATACTCTATTGATATAAAATAAAAAATATAGCTTGCTGTTCTTAACCTCTTTTGTTAGAGAAAGATTAACTTCCAAGCCCACTACTTCAGTCCTGGCCATGGTCATCCCTGTAATCTATAGAACTTATGTGATAGATAGCCTATGGAGACACGTTCACCTAATCCTATATCTCCTTCCTCTATTCGGACTTCTAATGAAGACATTAGAAGTACCATACTCATTGTAGAGTTATTATCCCTTTTTTTTGAAGGAATTACACGAACATGAAGTCCGTGGTTTCGGCCTTAGTTGCGAGCGTTTCCTACCCCCTATCATCTACGGACATGCGATTATTTCGGGGCCCCAACTAAGAATGAATGACAACATTATTTGACAGTTGTCCCTACTACCGATGTGTTTTTGCCCGTCCGAAAAGTTGAACTTGACACTTGTTTTGTTCACTTCTACGTTTCGGGCTACTTTCGGACGGGCGACTAACTTTGTTGACGGACTTAGGGAGTAGGCCCCGTGTCTTACTAGGATTTTGGTTTCACTGTCAATTTGCACTCTTATTTGCCATCTTTTCATAGTACACACCCTCCTTTGATTGATATAATATGACTAGTTAATCGTAAAGATGATGTAATGACAAAAATTGAAAGGAGTATGCCTAGGTGGCAGTGGCGTAGGGTGAATTTTCTTAAAAGGGAAGCCGGACCAAAAAATGCTTACCTTGCTCAAGTGTGATGCGTGAATTCCAGTAACTACTCGTTTTGAAAGGGAAGCCGATAGGAATCGAGTTGTATGGAGCCTTCGCCACTGCTAGGTGGTTTGGTCATGTTGAGAGAATAAGTGAACGGCGATTAACAAAAGGAATTTGGATGTCAGTGGAAACGCCAGTAGAGGACGCCCTAGAAGGACATACATCGATGTTATTGGTGATGTTCTTCAAAAAGGTCAGGTGCGTAGTACTCTCAACCGGCGTGCGTGTATAACAAGATGTATGAACGCGGACGAAGCGAAAGGAGTATGTAAGGATTCTAAGAATCGTAACATGTGGCGTTCTGTAATGTCTGCCTACCGCTATGGTAAAAAGGCGTGAGTTTATCATCTGTATGTATGTACTAGCTTTTGCCCGCAACTTCGCTTGCGTGAAATTTTGAACCCTTCTCTATTTAACTCACTTAGTGGTTGAATTTCGAAAAATCCGTCCTTATTCCTTGTCTACGTTATAAAGGGAACCTCTGAGCAAAATTTCAGCTTTCTAGGTACAAGGGTTTGGGCTGGGTGTTGATGAGTCAGTCAGTCAGGACTTTTCTTTTTATTTATATGTATAGATATAGATAGATAGATAGAAGATCTGTATCATCATCATCATACACAAGATTTCTCGTAACATCGTCGCGACACAAAATTATTGCCAACACTTCTAATTTATTTACACTAGCCGTTATACTTCATAACAGTCTCGATATAAATTAGGAATGAATTAGATCACATAAACACTGTTTAATAGTAAGTTTGTGAATGGATATTCTGTAATATAAATACGGCAGTAATAACCATGATTTTACTGAGAGTATAAGATAAATCATTTTTGGTATGCGTGTCGGATGAAATGTGTAATGAGGTAGTTTCTATTTATGATAGTTATCTCTCTACTCAAATGCATTTTTCGGGATTGCCCGACTAGTTTCGGACCCAAACGGACCTGTTAACCATGAGCTGAACACGCGGCAAGGTCGCGAGTCGAACTCCAAAAATGCATAGGTACTCTTAAAATTTTTAACACAACGCTTCATCTTTTACATCCTATCTGCTGCGGCTACCTACTTCAGGAAACTCACCCATCTGGTACAATAAGTACTCTCTAAAAAGGCCAAACAGGCAAACAGTTTCTCTATATAGCGTAATAAACTAGAAATCGCCACTAAAAACAGTAAGCACCTAGTTTGCCGGCCATATGACTCGGCTGGACACTTAACTCCGGTTCACCATAAAGAATAGAAAGTGCTGCCGCAGTGTGTTACAAATTATTGACTTTAAACACAACGACTGCCTCGTTGGGTCATATATATTAATATAGTAGATAGTAACTTGATAATGGGTGGTGCAGATTTGTCAACAACGATTTTTATGGCGAACTGTGCTATCGCAGTGACAGCCGATGTCTTCCATGTAAGGCCTGTTTGATGCCAGCCGAAAAGTGGGGTGCGATCTGACTTCTTGTGCGATTTGAGTCTCTTCAGTGGTGATTTGGCAATTAAACGAAAATACATAGTCATTCACATGAGCCTACAGTGCTTTCGATCCACGAAGATGCGCGTCCTTTCTGTGAGAGGTATCCGCGTGGTGCGTTGCACACATCTCTTATTTATCTTATACTAGCGACCCACCCCGGCTTCGCACGTGTACGTTTTATAGCTTAAAACCATCCTCTTGAATCACTCTATCTATTAAAAAAAACCGCATCAAAATCCGTTGCGTAGTTTTAAAGATCTAAGCATACATATGGACAGACAGCGGGAAGCGACTTTGTTTTGTACTATGTAATGAATTAATGATTAAGTATTATACGTCTAAGAGTGGTTACACACTGCATCCGATCCGAATCCGAGAAAATACGTTCCGAAGTAGTCATAGAACTATTTGTATGGTAGTTTACGCACTAGATCCGACTTCCGTCATCCGATTTCTCTCCGTGATCCGTGAGTTTCCAATTCGGAAGAAATATTGACGGACCGAAGTAGCCGTAGTACTGTTTGTATGAACGCTTTCGCATTACCTCGGATTCAAATCGGACGCCAAATGGATATGCCAAAGATGGCCCCTGAATTGTTTGAATTTGGATCAGAGATCGGATAAGTGCGTAAGCGATATCCAAATTCGGTCCGAGTTTTTTAGACTCTAGATTCGTATTTTCATGTATTCGGATCGGATGCAGTGCGCAAAGCAATATCCGAATTCGGTCCTAGTTTTTTATATTCTTATTTTTACGGATCCGGATCGGATGCAGTGCGTAATCGCTGTACCTAACTATTATAGTGTGGTGATACAACTTACACAATGGCAATGTATAATGCACACTTGCACTGTATCGATTTAGAAAAGAGTGGGCCGCGATTTCGTGGATTGAAATATCTGTAAAGTCAACTGTTAAATCTTAACGGGGCCGCTAAAATAATTGGACATGTTTCCTACATTGTTAATATTGTAATATATATAAAAGAAGAAGCTGACTGACTGACTGACTGATCTATCAACGCACAGCCTAAACCGCTGGGGTTAGAAAGTTGAAATTTTGACCGTAGGGTCCTTTTGTAACGTAGGCATCCACTAAGAAGGGATTTTTCGAAATTCAACCCCTAAGGGAGTTAAATAGGGGATGAAAGTTTGTATGGAAAATCGTCACTTAACGGGTTCAATATTTCACGCAAGCGAAGCTGCGGGCGAAAGCTAGGATTGTTATAAATCTCCAGAATTGGCAAATGGACTCGTGATCACAATATTATGTTAATATAAATACAAACGAGGATGCTGCTATCCATACACGACATTCTTTCTCACTAGCTCCTTAGCACTTATGGGTTGGTTTGTGACTAACTCCTTAACACCTATGGGTTAGCTTTTTTCCTTTGGAATCATACGAATAAACAGCACCGCAATAACGATTTTAGGGTTCCGTGTTCAAAGGGTATCAACGCGACCCTATTACTAAGCCTATGCCGTCTGTCCATCCATTCATTCATCCGTCTGTTTGTCACAGGGGTGTATCTTTTTAACCGTGATAGATAGCCAGTTGATTTTAACAGAATATGTGTTATTAATGGCCTCTATTATGGCAAATGTATTATGAACATCATTAATAAAAAGATTAAATCATAAGTCCCCTTTTGATTTAGCACAAACTGAAATTTTTGTTATTGCTTATTTTATCGTTTTTTGTTTCTGCTCAATCTTAAAAACATTAATACATCGTCGGTGCGCTTGCCAAAACCCATATATGTGCACGGCCAAAAAATCTGACATGTGCACGAAAAATACAAAAAAAGTATATTTTGAGCTTATACTGTTAAGTCCTGTATTCATTGAAGACATGAGTGGATGAAGGTGATATGTTACATTAAAAAAATTCGAGTAAACGAGCGTTAACGTTTGATAATTGAAGTCGTGACTGGAAGAAGGTAATGTATACGTAATAATATTTTCCAAACAATGCTCAAAAAAGAGAATTTCTTGATGCTTTTGGAAAAAACACCTTCATTTGGCAAGAAAAAGTAAAATTCGAGAAAATGTAATATTCCCTTCATACTCACGTTTTCCATTATAAACATATTTTGTTAAAACATGATTGCTGTCAACATGTTGCAGTCAAAATTTGTGTTGCGGAGTTGATCGCGCCATGTTGAAGAGTCGCCGCTCGGCGAGCGAAAACATCAGTTTAGCAAATAATGTTGACGTGTATGGACGTGTTTGTAAACAAGTTTTAAACATGGCAGTAGTGTGGAGCAATGATAATATATAAGTTGATAGAATTATTTCAATCTAAAAATGTTTTGTGGGATTCTTCGAGCACAACTTCTTCGGGCAACATTTTGACGCAAACAGGGGCCCAATTCTGCTAGAATAAATTATTGCTAAACGCAATCGAACCACAACCGTCAGTCAGTTTTTGTTTCCGAAAACTTTCAAAATGATTGATTTTGTTTTTTGTGTCAAACAATTTGATAGCTTTTAAAATTGAGAACTGTCTGAATGAACGGTTCGGCCTTGGTTCGGTTGTGATTTATCAAGATTTATTTTAGGAGAATTAGGCCCCTGGTGTGTGGACGGGAAAATAAACATTGTTGCCAGAATCTTTGATGTTGAGAAACTTTGGTGTTGAGCAATTGTTGTGCAACAAATGTTTTCGATGAACACGGGGCTTTACTTCAACAATAAAAAAATATTTTTACACAGTATAAAAACATTTTGAATTAAAATCCACATAAGGGTTTTGGCAAACGCACCGATGACATACTAGCGTGAAACTTGCTATGATTGTAGTGCATACTCTACAGAGTGTAAACGAATTCGTGTAATTCCTTCAAACCACATGTTCTATTAATGGTATAAATTAACCCCGCACGGGATTTAGATTGATTAAAAACTTTTTCCCCAAATATTTTTTTATGTGATAGAAAATTTCGATGCCATGCGTAAATGAATGAAGGCACGGCGACACAGCTGACGGGCACGACTAGCGCGATATCGCTCCATGCAGTCAGTTAACTTGGGACGCTAAAATTACTCAAATACAGAATACCATGGTTAATGTTTGAATTTTTATTTTGTTGACCCCTGAAAAAAAACCGATGCAGTGTCAATCAGTATCACTAGTAGATCACGCGGTTTGAAGGAATTACACGAATTCGTTTACACCCTGTATAGTTAAACAACAAATAATAACAGGTATTACATCGACAGGTGTGGTGGTACAGCTAATTAAGTAAGTGTAAGAGCGATTACGCACTGCATCCGATCCGATTCCGTCAAAATACGGATATGAAAAACTCAGACCGAATTCGGATATTGCTTTACGCACTGCATCCGATCCGAATCCGTGAAAATACCGATCTAGAGTAAAAATCTCGGACCGAATTCGGATATCGCTTACACACTTGTCCGATCTCTGATCCAAATTCAAACAATTCAGGGGCCATTTTGCATATCCATTTGGCGTCTGATTTGAATCCAAAGAGTACTACGGCTACTTCCGTCCGTCAATTGTTCTTCCGAATTAGAAACTCACGGATGACGGATAGAAATCGGATGACGGATGTAGTGAGTAAACTACCATACAAATAGTTCTATGGCTACTTCGGAACGTATTTTCACGGATTCGGATCGGATGCAGTGCGTAACCGCTGTAAGGGTTCTCCCTTGCGCGAGTCCGACTCGCACTTAGCGGTTTTTTATAAAACTGGTTGCTAACAATTAAGCTAGCTTTAAGCTAGAAAGATAAAATAATCGACGATAAAAGAATCAAGAAAGTTGACGTTTGACGCTTAATAGAATTCAATAAGAATGCAGCACCGTGAAGAAACAAACACATAAAAGGATCACAAATAAAATTAAATTGTCTTGCTATAAAGCTTACAACATTGAAAATTGAACTCTAAATCAATCCACACAAAGTCCAATTTAGGAATGACGGCTTCTGATTGAATTTATTTCAATTGATTCGCTATCGGAGTCGATTAAGATGTAGGTGTTTCTACAGCGATTAACTACTCTAAAATAAAATAAAAGTGGTAACCTTAAACGGTATGGTTCCCGGCGGAGAATAGGCCAACCCTTCCTTACCAATGGGTGTCGTAAAAGTCCAATATGGGATGTCAAAGGTAATGACCAATCTGTATGCCAGGCAAAGTGGTTATGGTAATTTCCCATTTAACTGTTCATTTTGGCGGTCATTAGGAGGATCTTGTCCAGCAATTATTGTTTACGGCCTGATAATAATATCCTCTCTGACAATAATGATGATTATACCTGATATACAGGGTGTCCCTGGAAGTATGGATTAAATCGAATAGGGGCGTGGGCAAGGTTATTTCAAAACTTGTAGTAGTAAAAACTTGAGTAAAATTTTTGGCAGACCAAAAAAGCCTTTGCAGTAAATGTTTATCGAAATGTTCAATCTCAAAAAATTACTTTTTTGCAAAAAAAAAACTCATTTTTTTACTGATTCCTTATTAGGTGGTTTAGATACGATCACTTACGCCTACCGCATGAAAAAACAGTTTTTTTTTTTTTAATCAGTCTAATTCCCGTGCGGGGCCAATCTACACCAGTACCTAGTAGATCATGTGGTTTTAAGGAATTACACGAATTCGTTTACCTCCCTGTATATGCAAATATTCAGGATGATCGGTTCAGTGGTTTAGGCGTGAAAAGGTAACAAACATACAAACTTACTTTCGTATTTATGATATTAGTTAGGAAGTTAGGATTAGGATAAAGCCCCAAAATCCCTTGCGGTTTTAATCTATACCAGTAATAGATCATCTGGTTTTAAGAAATTACACGAATTCGTTTACACCATGTGTAAATTCCTTGTCAAATACTCCTTAAGAATATTTTGTCAGCAGATAGTTACTTCTGGCGCGTAGACAAATATTTTTATGTTTTCTTTCATAGATTTGTGACCAAACTTTTTTACGGTTTTGGATGTAAAATTTGCGCAAATAGTGATTGTCACGGAAGTTCCTACTTCCCATTCTAAAAATGTATGGAACAAAAAAGCTTCTGATAAAAAATTGCTGATATATTATGTGATTGACCAATAACAATAGCATTTAAATAACTTCTTATTACGGTTTTCCGATTATGGTTTACACCCCGTGTCCCCGGGGCCGGGAATTACTTGGATTTAAAAAAAAAACGGTTCCCGGCAGCTCTAAATAGCCAGGAACGCGAAAACCCGTTCCGACAACCGAATAGGCAACGCGATTTTATTGATTAATTGACTAAAAATTAAAAACGATTTTGTGAACCATCATTAACTTCCCAATTCATGACCCATCATTTTAATATACGACTTACGACTAATATTATAAATGCGAAAGTAAGTTTGTTTGTTTGTTACCTTTTCACGTTTAAACCGCTGAACCGATCATCCTGAAATTTTGCATATACGTTGTCAGGTGTACAGAAACGGACATAGGGTACCTTTCATCCCGAAAAAAAGTACTGTTCCCGAGGAAAACAACAATAAAGTTTATAGATGGCGCCACGTGTCTTTCGAATCACGATTGAATTATATTATTATAGAAACTTTAGTTGTCTGTTAAGAGCTTTTTTGAGCTTAATTAACGCGACCGAAGTCGCGGGCAAAAGCTAGTATACGACAAAAATATAATCACTCAGTTAAAGCTGTTAAGGGTCACTATCCCGTGATATATGACACTAGTACATACAGACACAATGCCATTTCCCTTATCTACTATAATTTAGCAAAATATTCCTTGAAAACTTTTAGTCCTGTTGTTGTTTTCGGCCATTTTGATATTTCATATAAAATCAAGTGACAACCGGTCGGTGCCTGCGCCGGGTCCGCGTACCTTCATTTGTCGTTTGTCTATGGATTCATAGACAACCCATAGACAAATGATGTGGATGCGCCGAGCGATGGATTCGTCCGGAAATTATTTATTTATTTTGTTTAATATTATTGAATATTACAACACATTTTTATTACTACACACGCACGGAATACATAATAATATGTTGATGACAAACTGTTTATTGTTTATTTAGTCTTTCTCTCGTGTCGGCATGAGCTATACGAAAATAGCTCATGCTGTGGTGAAAAGATTAGCCAGTCAGCAAGGTTGATAGCGAGGCTGACTACCCAGGGTGCGCCGGACGTACCTACTTAAGTATCGTCACTCGTGGAGGCTCATTTCATGCACCCCATGCATGTTTATTTAGTAGTATTTTAATATTGTACATAATTTATATATTTATCTATTTGTGTCGTTAACGCCCATGGCATCACTAGGTAAGGTCCTGTCAGAAAACCAGCGTTGCGACATTTTGTTTTTTTTTTTAAATGTCGCAGCATTGTGCTGAGATAGGAGCCTTTTTTGGCCTCGTGCAGGTAGTTTTTAATTTTTTATCATTTTTCTTTTTGTATATTGTTTTTGTTCTGTAACTGCCTGTGTGAGTCCATAATAAATATTTTTTCTTCTTCTTCTTCTGATATAAAATTGTATTGTGTAACAAACTGTGTTACTAGATAATTATCCACTCTGTCCACTGTACTCAATCATCCGTCAGGATTACAATGTCTTTATTTATAAACGCTGGTAACACTGGCTGGCGATGCAGTGACAGAAATGCATAAAATAAAATTAGGTTAATGATGCGTAGGGCGACAACGCTTAGTTGCATCTAGGAAGGACTAATAAACAATGTGTGTAGTAGGTAGGCCTCCCACAAGGTAGACCGATGACCTGTACCCCAAGTGTGAGTTTCTTTACGTTACTACCTACTGGGGGCTTACCATGACCTCTTAAAGCAGGGCAGAAGTTGCCTGGAAGTTGAACTGCCCTGCTTTTTTGTACTATGACATCGTTAGAGCAGGCCTGCGGCAGGCCTGCTACGTTGACGTTTACGAAATCCGTTCACCTGTTTTTTTTGTATAGACTTTTCGTACCATGGACAAGCTTATCCGTTCAACTTGGTTGAATAGTCGTTCACCTTTTGTACTGTCATGGTACGATTTTTAGCGATTCAGAAGCAGGCGTGCTTTTGAACGGATATTGACTGGCTGGCATTTGAACGTTTTCATAAGACGTCATGGTAAGCCCCCTGTAGCTGCGTCACGCCAAAAATGTATGAAAAGGAGATGTTTGATTTTGGGCCACCACTATGTACAGTATATAGAAAAATAGGAAAAAAATAGGGGATTACCATAAAAATACAAGTAAATTAATTTGAAGAAGAGTACAGTTGTACTGGAATTATTATTTTGGGACATTTTTTAATATGTTAACACTTTTTTTCTGGTAGCCATGACAGTTGTGTTTGACATTAACATGAGTTTGACAACTTTGACAGTCCTAGGTTTCGTGATGTGTACCTATGTGACGCAATCGAGTACAACACCTGTAGTTCTATTTCATTATAATTATAACGAAATCCAAGTATTTTCGTCTATAAACAACGTAGATAGGTTATGTAAGTACACAAGAAATAAACACTATGGGGTCAATGACACGTCAACAGTTGTCAAAATGACATTTCACATAATTTCGATCCACCATATTTTTATGTGTTGTGTTGCTCTCCTTGACGAAGTTAACTTGAATGTACAATTAAACAAAGTAAAATTATAGAAAATTAACATAATAAAACGGTTACTGTATTGTATAGCTATATTTCCTTATAGTGTACATGGTGCTAGCCCAGGCTCCATACATTTCTGAAACATCTCCTTTAGGCAGAGTCTCTAGCGGCGAATAGTGTGACTAAAAATTTGTTTGACATATTTGGCGTGACGCAACTACAGTAGTAACGTAAAAAACTCACACTTAGGGTACTGGTGAAGGTCGTGGGAATCCGCTGGATGCGAGAAGTATAGGACCGGTCGATGTGGTAATGCTTGGGGGAGGCCTATGTCCAGCAATGGACGTCTTTTGGTTGAATCATGATGGATAAACAATTAATGGTAATTATCCGAGGGCATGTATGATATGATATACCTACTGGCTTACAGTCCTAGGGCAAAGGTCCTAGAATTATTCAGGGTTCTTACAAAACCCTACTTTTAAATTTGATAAGCACAAAATGAGAGCAACATGGGGACGCAGATTTCAAATTCATTCATCAATTTTTTTCCTAAGAATAGTCATGGATAGCGTAAATATGCACGTAAGTAAAACCTATTAAAATAAATAACAATTGAACAGACTACATCCCAAAAAACAGGCATAAATACACTTTTAAATGGCTCAAATGAAAATGAAAAAATTTAAATGGATAACCGTTTTTTTTTCAAACGGTCTGTTTCATACGTGTGTTCTTACTGTACCAGAATCCCTACTAATATTAGAAATGCGAAAGTAACTCTGTCTGTCTGTCTGTTACGCTTTCACGCCTAACAAAGATAGAGTGAACAGGCTTCTTTTGAGAAAGCTCGCTCCGTCGTAGACTTTGTCTCTTCACCTTTGACCTTGACCAAGAGACAAAAGCAAACCCAACAGCTAAACCGATTTTGATGAAAATTGGTACCTATCTACATAGGTAGTCTGGAACCCCGAGAAGGACATATAGGCTAACTTAACTATAAAAGGATAAGCTGACTGACTGACTGACTGATCTATCAACGCACAGCCTAAACCGCTGGGGTTAGAAACTTGACATTTTTACAGTAGATTCTTTTTGTAATGTCAGCATCCACTAAGAAGGGATTTTTCGAAATTCAACCCCTAAGGGGGTGAAATAGGGTATTTAAGTTAGTATGTAAGTCCGTCATTTTTGAAGTAAGAAGCATGAAATTAAACACTAAGGTTTCTGCTTAGAAATAAATGTACAGGTGTTTCAGCGTTTTTCGAAATTCAACCTTTAAGGAGGTGAAATAAGTGTTGAAAGTTTGTAAATTTCACGCAAGCGAAGCTGTGGGCTAAAGCTAGTTAGTTATAAAATAGATAATTTATGCCACCTTTCCGATGTGTTCCACCTACTAGTTAATCTGTTGTCTGTGTAATTTTATTTTCTAGATAAATTGTAGGCTTTGCAGTTAGCACAAGCATAATGAGATAATGATCTTAATGCACATTCCGGATGGTTATGTGCAGTCACCGAGCGAGACCAAAGTGGTCCAAATCTTAGTTTTCATCGTTTACGCACCACAGAAGAGTACTAATTTTAATAAATAAAAAAATAATAAAAAAACGTATTTCTGGATACGGACACTATACAATGTGTCCGTTCATGCACTAGCGATATTCTAGGTACTTATAATAACTATTCTAGTACTCAAATACACCATACACTAGGGTTCAATTCACTTCCATTTTTTGTTGATATATTCTGTACGTGTGTACAAAAAAAGTCATATCTCTCAAAGTTTCGGTCCTACTGAGATAAAAGTAGGAGCCGTTCGGAGAGCAACAATATTGTCTATCGACTATCGTTTAGGTACATTACGATATAATGGGGTCTCATTTTCATAGCTTTAAGATAGAGAATATCACAACAAAAAAGTTAAATGGCTGCCAAATAGCGGGGAAGTGGATTGGACCCTAGTGTGTAGTGTATTTGAATACTAGAATAGTTGGTATATATTATTTAGCCATGGTTATCCCACTGCAGGGCAAAGGCCTCCCTACCCTCCTTCCACTCCTCTCGATTTACTGATTTCTGCGGCCAGTCCTTCGAATAAGTGTCTAACTCGTCCCGCCATCTCCTTCTGGGCCTACCGCGACGTCGTCTAACGTTATGTGGGCTCCACTCAGTGGTGAGTTTTGCCCACAGCTCGTCCGACATGCGGCAGACGTGACCAGCCCAGTTCCATTTTAAGCTTGCGGCTTTCTGACCAACGTCGGCGATCTGAGTTTTGGAGCGCAGTACACTATTCCTTATACGGTCTGATAACCGGAATCCTAAGATACTGCGCTCCATGGCTCGCTGGCAAACCCCGAGTGCGGACTTCTGATGTTTTGTCAAAGACCAAGTCTGAGCACCGTAGGTGAGGATAGGCAGAATACATACGTCCATGAGCTTTTTCTTAAGGGTGAGAGGGAGGTTACCCTTCATAAGATCTTTCATGGACCAATAGCTCTTCCAGGCAGGCGTTTTCAGTGCGTCTTTCGACTTCTTTTTCTTGTCTGGCCTGGAAAGAAACTAATTGGCCCAGATAGACATATTCTTGGACGTATTCGATTTCTGCACCATCGACTTCTAACCTACGTTTCGTACTATTAGTCATCAACTTGGTCTTCGACATATTCATCTTCAGTCCGACCTCGAGGCTTGCTCGGTTGAGTTCAGAGATCATGGTGCCTAGTTCCGATGCCGAGGAGGAGAAAAGTACGATGTCGTCGGCGAAACGGAGATTTGTTAACCTTCTCTCTCCGACAACAATGCCCCTCTCATCCCAGCATTGTGCAAGCTTCCTGAAGACCTCTTCTAATGTTGCTGTGAATAGTTTAGGAGATAGCGAGTCTCCTTGTTTCACTCCTTTGTGTATGGGGAAGAGTTGGCCGAGTTTGTGTAGTTTTATGGCAGCGGTACTATTGTAATATATGTTTCTAAGCAGATCGATATATGTGGTCTCTATTTCTTGGTTCTGCAAAGCTTCGAATATTGATGTATGTGTGAGGCTGTCGAAGGCTTTTCCATAATCGATGCAAGTTGGTATATAAGGACCTAGAATATCGCTAGTCCATAACCGGACACATTGTATATTTGTAGGTAGTCATTAGCTGTTGCCTAAGGGCTCTTATAGACGAGCGGCACTTTGCCGATGACAGAGGTAATTGAAGCCGTCGACACATCGGCGGCTGGGATCTGCCGCGGATCCCACAGGCGGGTGTCTCGACACACTAGAATTGTCATTAACTTTGCCACTCGTCAAGTCTTTTGGTATAATTAACCCTGTTTCTGTAGTCTTGTTGTCGGTTTTCTAAGAACTGGTTTAACTTATAGTTGGTGTAGGATTATGTTGGAATAATGACAAAATGATGAGCAGAGTTCATGGTGTTCGGATGTAAAACAACGTACCAGTCATGTCAGTTATATTATAAAAGAGTGCATTTTAGTCCGGTCAAATTAGACATTTCAAAGTGCAATAATTCGCATAGAGCTGAAAATTGGTACGAATGTTCGGAACACCATTATAAATCAAATGTAAAAAGTCCCCAGCGATCCCACACTTGCAAAAAAAAAATATTCAAGGTCAAAGTTCGCAAATATGGGTTTTTTGCGTTTTTTAGCCAAACGGTAAGTTTTATGATAAAAATAGATCAGACAAAAATTATAGATTATGCAATTTTCTATAAGAATTGTCTACAATTTTTCACCTAAACGTCACCGAATCTGAGATATAATGGTTGAAAAAGTTGTATTCTTTATCACTGATATCGTACGAATCCCCTTCTGATGGCGATTAACATGTACCAGTTGTCAAGGTCAGTCGTGCTCCAATGTTGAATCACCATCAGAAGAGGATTCGTACAATATCAGTGAGGAGACATCTGATACATCGCTGTTAGACCAATTTACTTACACCCAGCAGGAAGAAGAAGAACAAGCAGAAGAAGAAGTACAAGAAGACGAACAAGAAGAAGAGGAAGCAGAATTATCAGATGATTATGAATGAGACGGATAATTTGACCTAATTTTTTTAGAATTTATACGGCTTTCATCATTTCCAATAGTACCAGTTTTTATATATCTTGAATTAGTATTGAATTAAACAGGATCACAATAGATTGTGGGATACGCCTATTGAAGAAACCACGTTAAAAAAACGCGCCAAGTACACTACCTTCCAGGTGGCGTGGAAACGCATGTTATAAAGAATACAACTTTTTCAACCATTATATCTCAGAAACGGTGATGTTTAGGAGAAAAATTGTAGACAATTCTTATAGAGAATTGCATAATCTATAATTTTTGTCTGACCTTTTTTTATCATAAAACTTACCGTTTGGCTAAAAAACGCAAAAAACCCATAGTTGCGAACTTTGACCTTGAATATTTTTTTTTGCAAGTGTGGGATCGCTGGGGACTTTTTACATTTGATTTATAATGGTGTTCCAAACATTCGTACCAATTTTCAGCTCTATGCGAATTTCTGTTAACCTACCCCTATTTTTTGAGCTAACTTGACCGGACTATTTTTTAAATCGTGTTTTATTTAGTCGTGATATTTGGATGTCAAATATTTTTTACTCTAAATTGTAAAAATTTTGTCGTGTAAGTTTTGATAGTAAAACAATTTGAGCCTCATTAAAAAGGTAGTTGCATATTTCGAAAGTCAGTTGTTGATCGTGTTTTGTCTACGATTTTCATAATGAGAGAAAACGAGAGAACCAAATTGTTCGACAACTAACTGATCGAAACGCAAAATCAAGGGACTAATACAAGATCAAAGATCGTACAGCGCACTCCGAGTTCAGTTCAATAATGCGTTCAGGGTGCTGGTCGGGCTGTTCCGCTTCTGTAGCGCATCGGAAATGTTCGCAGACGCACATGATTGACATGCTTCTACGCAACGATGAGTAAGAGGTGCGCTTCCTTGGTGAGCAGGGTGCGAGTCAGCTCTAACAGTATCCTAAACATGATCGCAAGCGATTAGATTGCGTATATGTGGCTCGCTGTTGCGCCGTCTCTCATGGGATGAGGCAGCGGTGAGTCATGGTCACGTATAAAATTTAAATCCCTTACTAACATAGTTTTTTAACCGACGTCAAAAAACGGAGGAGATTATCAATTCGTCGGAATCTTTTTTTATGTATGTTCCCCGATTACTCAAAGACGCCTGGACCGATTTGGAAAATTCTTCTTTTGTTTGAAAGGGTATACTTCTCAGGTGGTCCCATGGTTATCAGGTCAGGATCTGATGATGGGATCCTGGAGAAATCGAGAGAACTGTTCAAATTTTATAGGCACACTTGAAGCGATTTTTCGTTTGAAAGAGTATTCTCCCGAGGTGGTCCCATTTAAGTTTGGTGAAGATCTGATGACGACCCTCGGAGATTGATAATGGAACTCTTCAACGGATAACAGCAAATTACCCGCGATTGCTGTAATTGCATGTTTATGCCACTTAAAATAGAAAAATAAAATTACTTTAAAAATAAAAGAAAAACCGACTTCAAAAAATCTAAAAAAAGAGTAAATACTTATGTTATAAAATTAACAGATTCAGAAGTCGGTGCCTTCAATGGTTCAGCGTGGATTAGCACCGACTTCTGAATCTGTTAATTTTATTGGTAATTATTTACTCTTTTTTTAGATTTTTTGAAGTCAGTTTTTCTTTTATTTTTAAAGTAATTTCATAGTATTACTAACTTATTGAATCCTGGTCACCAGAATAAATATTTTTCTATTCTATTCTATTCTATTACCAAAAACTCGGAGTTGTGCGTTGTGAAACTGTTGCATCCCTCCTTTCAAGGATTAGTTGCAGTATTTTTCTTGCAATCATTGTCACGTCAACTTTATGAAGCGTTGTATCTATACCCTAAATTCCTATCTCAGATAATTTATGTAAACAAAGGGGATAACAGATCATAAAAATATTTTATTAATGGTAGTTCACTGAAAATGCCGGAAAAAAGGTTAGATTCTCTTTTATGTACTGATTTTAGAAATAATAATTTATAAAATATTATACCGTAATTACTTTTATAAATTTTCAGTTTTCAACAAAGTTATTAAAAAAAGGAGATTTTCTGGTATAAAGTATTTTATGATACTGGTAACACTGTAGGAGTACCAAACATTTTCAAATTTCGTTTAACAAAATGTCATAGTTGTTTATTGTTTGTCTTAGCGTCTTAACAATACATTCGTTTTCTTTTCCCGTTTTCGCTGCGTGTTTGTTAATTTTGTTATTGTACTATAGTATCATCGTGTTAAGTTTTTCATCTTGTTGTTGTTTGTTATATTTCCTTGTTTTTGTTGAGTTGTTTGTTAAGTTTTATTTGTTATTTGACAAATGGAGCCTCAGCCGGGGCCTTCGAAGGCAGCCGCCCCCGACTTTTTGTCGCCTGTTAAAAAGCGGCCTCGAACATCTATGAGTGCCACTGAAAAACTTATGGTGATTAATGCGTATAAGCACACATACAAGACTTGGCCTGTGGGCGAATATTGGTCTTTAGGAGACTGTGCTGCTAAAACAGCTGAATTAATAGGAGTATCGGCAGTGACAGTGGAAAGAATTGTAAAAGAACACAAAACAACCCATACCCTGAGTTCTCCTAAGAAAGAAGGCCCAAAGACCAGCTTCATCCAAAGAATGGACGATTTTACCCTTTCTGCAATACGACGAATCATACACCAGTTTTTTCGCAGAAATGAGGCACCTACTTTAAAAAAGGTGAGAATTTCTTTGATTATTACATAAAGTAGATTTGTATAACATTCTATGGGCCTCTCTTTCAGTTTTTTACTGTTCATAATTATGTATACCTATTTAAGATTACCTATTATTAACAACCAAATTCTCTAGTAGAGTCTAACTGAAGTAGAGACCAGTCTCTACTGAACTAAAGCCTCCTCGTAACCGTTCAAGTAACATTAATAAGGCATTATAAATTTCATTGTTATCAACTGCAGAGTTCAATCATCCATCCATAGTACAGTAGATTGCCTATGATAATACATATAATGTCACTATCATCCCCTGCTTTCAGTGATCATAATAACATTTTATTTTTATTTTCAGGTTTTACAAGTTGTAAACGAGGACTCTGACTTACCAAATATGTCAGAAAGTAGTCTGAAAAGAATTCTAAAGCATTTGAAATTTAGATTTATAACGCGTAAACGTCAAAGTTGCCTTATTGACCGGCAAGACATAACGCTGTGGCGACAAAAGTATTTAACTTTAATAAAGCAATATCGCAGAGATAAAAAACATATTTACTATCAAGATGAGACTTGGCTCAATGAAGGTAATAATTGTTTTAGATTAATAAATAATAATATATGTAACATCTCGACAATAATATATTTATGTGTCATCTTCTCCCCAACTCTGTCCGGGTTAGCTTCCAGTATTTAACCAAATGTGCTTGAGTGGGTACTAGGCCTCGCAGATCTATTAACATCCACTAGTTCTTTGATCACAATTACCAAATCCCATCCAGAAAATATTGTTGAACTAGCTTTCGCCCGCAGCTTCACTTACGTGAAATTTTGAACCCGTTAAGTGACGATTCTCCATACAAACTTTCATCCCCTATTTAACTCCCTTAGGGGTTGAATTTCGAAAAATCCCTTCAAAAGGAACCTACTGTCAAAATTTCAACTTTCTAACCCCAGCGGTTTAGGCTGTGCGTTGATAGATCAGTCAGTCAGTTAGCTTCTCCTTTTAAATGTATAGATTGTAATGCTCATAAGCTTTTTAATAAAATGAAATATTTTTTTTATTATGCACTTACCTATTATTCTTTGTTATAGGCCATACAGTAAAAAAGACATGGGTAGACACCCAAGTCAAATCGTCAAAGCAGGCATTCCTAGATGGATTGGCAACAGGGCTGAAAGCTCCATCAGGCAAAGGCAGAAGAATAATAATAAACCATATAGGCAGTGAAGATGGTTTTGTAGAAGGGGGTCTGCTCATGTTCGAATCAAAAAAGAACACTGAAGACTACCATCAAGAGATGAATGCAGAATGTTTTGAAGAATGGTTCAAGGAAATTTTACCAAAATTGAAGCAAAACTCTGTTCTGGTAATGGATAATGCTCCATACCATAGCCGGAAAGTTGAGCAGACCCCTACTACCGCATGGAGAAAAGCTAACATTCAGGAATGGCTTCATAAAAATAATATTTCCTTCGAGCAAACTATGATAAAAGCCCAGTTATTGGAAATTGTTAAGAAATATAAATCAGAATTTAATAAGTATGTGGTGGATGAGATGGCTGCCCAGTGTGGTGTCACTGTCCTTCGTCTGCCCCCTTACCATTGTGAGCTAAACCCTATTGAGTTGGTGTGGGCTCAGGTAAAGGGGTATGTTGCACGAAACAACAAAACTTTCAAAATGAATGAAATAAAACAATTGTTACAAGAAGGTTTAAGCGAGGTGACACCGCAGAAATGGGCAGACTGTATTAGACATACGCGGTAATGAAATGAAATGCTCAAGAGTTACGAAAACTGTAATACGAATTACCACGTAATCCTTCTAATGTATACACGTACAAATTAAATTAAAAGATTTGTCACGCTTAGCGGGTTAAGGGTGGCTTGAGGAGTCAACCCTTAACGAGCAGGTGCACATAAAATCAGAATAGAAGAATATTAAGGAAAACACTTTTAACCATACAATAGTATATTTTAATAATAGTTACAAGATTATAATATTAAGATTAGTTAACAGGGCGTGGTTCTTTACACAGTACGATACGAGGAGTCCAGGGTCTTCAGGTGTAGGTAGACAGTCACTTAACTGGGCGGCTGCTGAGGCGCGAGAGAGGACGAAGTGCAGCGTGCCGGCCCTTTTATAGGCGCACCCCGCTAGTCGCCACCGCTGCACCGTCACACACCCCCCTCGTTAGGTCAGAATTTTCCCTAGGGAAAATTCTCTGGTCTGGAGGGTGTATCTGGCCAGCAGCTCCTTGTAGGCTCCCTGGAACAGTAAAGGAAGCAGAATCAGAGTCTTAAAAAAAAAATATCTTATACAACTACATATGTATAACCCTACAACATACATACATCACGCAAGCAACGGCGTCCTAGGGTAACCTGTCATACTTCTCATTCAAAAGGCCAACACACACACGTAAGTGATTAGACCGTACACAAACATCAAGATGCGAGTTCCCGCATTATGGCAAGACGCGCTAAGGCTATACATAATAGGTGACGTCATATAAGAAAAAAAATTGATAGAAGTTACCAAACTAAAGTAGCCCTATGAATACCTAATTATATCTAGGGATCGGCACATAGTTAGAACACTACTCGAGCAAGCATTACTAGTAGAAAAAAAAAACTAAGTTAAGTACAAGTTACAGTCAGACTACCAAATGATCGAAAGATAATAAGTTATAATATTACACTCTAAACAACAAGTGACTCATAGGTTTGGTATTAATTAACGCATCGGCCGGTCGGCGCACCTAGCGGTAGCAAACAATAGCGAATAATTAGTTAAATTACCTACAATGCAGAAAAATGACAACTGTAATAGATAATGTTATAGGCATATGTACTTATGAATGTTTGCTAGTAAAAATTTGTCTCGCTACCCACGACGAAGAAATAACAACTTTAATATAATACGAGACTATTAGCGAATCATTAGATAACGTTTGTTTAGGAATTATGTGTTATTATTCTTTGTAATTAGTTACTTTTATATCTTTTATAATCCATTCACCTAGCGGTTTACTTGACATATCAGACAATTTATATACTAAAGGCGACTTTTTAGAAACAATTTTACATTTAATGAATTTAGGAGCCAATTTCTTACTGAAATATTTATCTTTATCGCTTAGATAAAAAGTTCTACGCCAAACTATGTCACCCACATTGAATTCTGCCGGTTTGCGGCGAAGATTATAAGAATGACAATTGCGTTGATGAGCGACTAATAAAGCTGCTTGTACCTTTTCAAATATAGAAGATAAATAGCCCAAAGATTCAGCATAACTATCTCGTGGCTCGTGCACTATATTTGGATCAGAATCACTAACAATGTAATGGGAACCACACATAACCAATTCGCGACCGTAGACAATAAAATTAGGAGAAAAACCAGTAGTTTCATTAACAGCACAGTTAATCGCAAATTGAATTTTTGTTACTAAAACGTCCCAGATTCGATGATCGGTTGATATAAAAGTAGAAATAGCTGTCATAATTGTTTTATTATACCTCTCAACCGTGTTTACGTGAGGCGTATACAAGGGAGTATAATGTAAATTTGGGATTTTATATTTTGACAATAGATTTTTAAAAGTTGAGCTAATAAATTGTTTACCATTATCTAAAACGATAGTGGATGGAATACCATGCACTAAGAAAACATATTCCTCTAGAATTTTTGTTATTATTTCTGCGGTAGCCCGCTTAATAGGAAAAAGCAAACAGTATTTAGAGAAACAACAGCTGACAACAAATATAAATGTGTTTCGTTTTCTACTAGGAGGTAGTGGACCAATCAAATCGATACTTATCATTTGAAATGGCTTCTGACACGATTTAGGCCTACCCATATGACCCAAGGTAGAATGATTTTGATGTTTGTGAGAGATACAAGCATCGCACGAGTTTACGTATTTGACAACGTCAGAGTACATACCTGGCCAATAGTAATTAAGCGCAAGACGTTTGTACGTTTTAAAGATACCAAGATGACCAGCCGTGGGCAAAGAATGATTTTCAGACATGATACTATCTCTTTGTTCAGACGGAATGACTTCTTTCCACTGAAAATCCCTAGTGAGTGGATTTAAATCCTTTTTAAAGCGATACAATTTATTGTTTATTACCTGATAATCGACAAAGGAAGTCGGAGAACCTGAGCAACCCTTATAAATATTTAAATACCAAGAATCATTAGTAGAAACCGGTGAATTTAAATTAGAATTAGTACTAGTCTCCACGTCATTAATAATGGCGGAAACAGGTACAGAACGAGAAAGAAAATCAGGCAAAACATTATCAGCACCACGACGATGTCGTATTTCAAAATTATAAGAAGATAGACGAACTCCCCATCTGGCTAGTCGACCAGTAGGGTTGTTTAGAGTTAGAAAACATTTTAGCGCAGCGTGGTCAGTATATACGATAAACTTTTTACCGTTTTCCACATAACAACGCCAGTTTTCAATTGCAGAAACCACAGCCAGAGCTTCGCGCTCCGTAGCACTGTAGTTTTTCTCTTGACTAGTAAGAGACTTGCTATAATATGCTATGACTCGTTCCTCTCCATTCAGAATCTGACAGAGAACAGCTCCTATACCGTAGTCACTAGCATCAGTATGGATTTCAAAGGGCTCAGAATAATCCGGGGAAGACAGAACAGAAGAAGAGACAAAACAATCCTTCAGCTTATTAAAAGCTTCATCAGCCTCAGCAGACCAACAAAACGGAGGAGAATTTTTACCTTGAGAGGTTAATTTATTTAGAGGTGCGGCAATTGAGCTAAAATTTGGAATAAAACGTCTAAACCATGAAGCTGCGCCTAGAAAACGACGTACTTCTTTTCTATTCGAGGGAGTGGGATAATTTTTCATTGAATTGACATTATCAGGATCGGCATTAGACTTACGGATTGAGGAAAGTTTATAACTGTTAAAGAATTTAGAAACATAATCTAACCAATCATTCCACTCAGTTTTATTAAAATTATGTTTATTATTTGTCTTCCCACAATCCTTGTTAATTAGTTTTTTGAGACCGCAGGATAAATTTTAGAATTACAGTTTGGACAGTCCGACACTCTAAAACCTTTCTTTCCACATTTAAAACATATTAAAAAGTGAGGCTGACGACAATTACCTAGAGAATGTGAGGTAGTTCTACATCTCGGGCAAAATTTATTATTATACTCAGATGCGTTGGTTATAGCGTTCACCTGTGGTTTAGAGCCACTAGATGGATTACGTTTAGAGTACAATTTATTAAAGGAATTACGATAATTGTAATTTCTTTGCTTAGAAGAAGAATAATTAGAAGAGGGAGGATTATAGGCAAGATCAGGCGCTAAAGTGTCTGATGAAATCTTTGGGGGTTCACAGAACTGCTTACTACGACTTTCGTAATTTTCGAAAAGACGACAAACTTCGACTAAACTTGCGATATCTACTACTTTCGCGGTCAATAGACAATTAGTGTAACAAGGTCTAATATTATTTAGTAATATTTCTAACTTCTCAGATTCTGCAATAGTACAACTAAGACGTGAAAACAAGCCACTCATTTTCGCCACATAAATTGTTATAGATTCGCTTTCGCCTTGCGAACGCTGACGAATCTCAGACATAAGCCGATAATCATAATTATGCGGACTGAAATCGCGTTTCAATAACTTACATAATTCACCCCAAGACTTAACACTATTTTTAATAGAACGGAACCAGACTAGGGCATCGCCCGAAAGAATTTCGAACGCGAAAGACAACATTTTTTCGTGAGAAACACACCTAGACGTCATAAATTCGTCCACTTTTTCAATAAAGGACCTAACACACGATTTCCCACTAAATTTAAATTTACTGAGTTCCGAAAAAAGTTTTCTATCATAGTTATAACTACTACTCTCTCCCACTAAGCAATCTGACTGCAACACTTGCTTCGAGGATGATTGCAACTTAGTATAAAGAACGTTGAAATTAGACCAAACAGACTCCATTCTCTCAATAGCTAGGACGCCGGCATCCACCCTATTTAGCCTGTGATAGCAGTGGTGTAGCAAGGACTCGGTTTTCTGCTTTAAGTCGGGAACGAATTTAGCCTCCAGCATGGACAGATACTTGGAAGCCTTTACGAGTGATTTTTCCACCGCGGATATATCCTCTTCAGAAGAGAAACTGGAAGATAAAATATCCTTGGAGGGCATTTTAGGCGCTAACTTGGCGATCTGCTTCCGAATATCTTCCAGCTTTGAGACACCACGAATAACAAGCTCATATTCCAGCTCCGACTTCGACAATAATGAAAAGTTAATTTCATAAGCCATTATTCTTATGGATGCCTATAGAATCACACGAGGAAAAAAAAAGACAGAAAACCAAATCCCTGCTGAATTACAGCAGAAAAAAATAGCACAGTATAAATTCAATAAAAAAAAAAACGACCAGGAATTCAATTAAAATTACAGAAAAACACGCGGCTTAGTAGAATTTTCTAGTAAGCCGATAGGATTAGTACCTAAACCGGTTCTTTGTGCGCGAACGTCGCTCGACACACGTAGATAACAACACGATGCTAATGATGCTACATTATAAAATAGTTAGATTTAAAACACAATTGTGATTATTAATCACGGGTTAGCCACGTGAAAAAAAATATATATAGGTTATTCCTGGGCGTTTTTTACACACAAAAAAAAATAAAAAAAATAGAAAAAGAATACCTGAGACCCTCGTATCGTCAGTACCTATTAATTGGGCGCCAGTGTCACGCTTAGCGGGTTAAGGGTGGCTTGAGGAGTCAACCCTTAACGAGCAGGTGCACATAAAATCAGAATAGAAGAATATTAAGGAAAACACTTTTAACCATACAATAGTATATTTTAATAATAGTTACAAGATTATAATATTAAGATTAGTTAACAGGGCGTGGTTCTTTACACAGTACGATACGAGGAGTCCAGGGTCTTCAGGTGTAGGTAGACAGTCACTTAACTGGGCGGCTGCTGAGGCGCGAGAGAGGACGAAGTGCAGCGTGCCGGCCCTTTTATAGGCGCACCCCGCTAGTCGCCACCGCTGCACCGTCACAGATTGTATACAAATTATTAAATGAATTAGAATTATATTAAACAGAATTGAATTAAATTATAAGGATTCTAGGTCTCTACGAAAGTCTAGACTGAGGAGCAAAATTGAGCGTGCATTCGCCTCGGGACTGGAAAACGCACTTATTATATTATCCTTATATATATATAAGGTGGTCACATCACCCGTTAAGCCGAGAATGCTGGCTGGCTGTGGGACTCGCTGCTTGCTGCTCGATTGAATGCTGAGCTGCTGAGGGAGTGATGATGTGGCTGCCGAGGCTGCGAATGTTGTGTGTGACGTCACCAGTGTGGAAACACTGTCTGTGACGATCACGTCGGGGTCACCAATGTGGAGAAACTATGGTGTGGTGTTCCTCCAACCAAAGGGAGGATCCTTACCAGGATCCTTATAATCTAATAAGTAATAATAAGTATATATATATAAACTATGGTGTGGTGTTCCTCCAACCAAAGGGAGGATCCTCCAACCAGGCGGAGTCTTATGCCTGGCGGGCTACTGCCCAACGGTTGATGTTGGGAGGTTGTATATATACTATCTGCGTGTTAAATCTTGATTGCGCGATGTAGGATAGTTCGCTAGTTCGCATGTGGCGAGATAGATGCCGCCACAGGTTTATCATAAATGTGACTGAATCTGATTCTGAAAGTGATAGTTATTCAGATTCAGACACATCATGAAAAAATATTTCATAATATTAATTCTAATCGATGTAATTTATCTATGTGTGGTTTAATAAATGCAATAATGTCTTAAATTTGTATGTTTTATTTAACTACTTACATCTTCAACAACACACATAACTCTCATTCATAGATTAAATTTGTAAGTAGCAAGTCTTGTCACATGTTGGATGAAAACGACTGTAAACTGTTCCAAGTGGAAAGGGGAACGCCCATAAAATGCTTGAAATGAACGGAAACTACTAATAGTCCTAAATTCTAATTAGAATTAAATATGCATAATGAATAATTCTCAAGTTTGTAAACGTAGGAGGAAAATATAACGATCTTTAAAATATTTCGCTTGATATCCGTCTAATTCATTCTTATTTTTTAATGGACAACTGTGTTTAATCTGACATGTGTAATCGACATTCAGCCAAACAAGAATTTTCAAATAATTTATCGAAGTATTTTATAGAATTATTGCACAGTTATCGTTCATTTAGAATAATTCGACCTAATTATAACGTTTATCTAATGAAAGTAATATTATATGCATGTCAATATTAATTAAAATAAAATTATTTTCAAATAAGAAAAAGTATCGTAGGCTGCATGGATAACATGTCCTTTGCCTTACTGACAGTTTGATATTGATTACTGCATTTCATTTTTCCGTTGAATTGTGGTTTTGAATTGATCGATTCACATTTTGCGTTTGCGACTTGAGTATAACTTAATAGGATATAATAACGACGACTTTGGCCATTTTTAAGGATTTTGATTTTACTTCTGCACACGTTACCCCTTTTCGAACTCGACTTAGATTGAACCCGCCTTGACGACGACTCGGCTTTTTGACGACGGACCTGGACCTGCTTTTTATACGACTCTGCTATTGTTTTGGACTCTTACACCGTGTACATTTAAAAATGGATGGAAACGTACACTGTGTTAATTGCTATCTCGATCTTACAGCGATGAGACGTAATGTCGTATCAGAGCAAAATGATGAAGTACGTCGTTTAATACAGGCATGGATAACACCATTAGCTGTAAGTATATTCATTCCATAGTTTTTGTGAATAATTATATTGAACTGAACGCACTGACATTGAACAATTAGTACATTGTTTTTTGTTCTTTCTCACAGGTTGAACCAGGTAGTGTTGTTTGTGATGCATGTCTTAGATTAGCGGTTCACACTATCACCGAGACACCTGGAACCAGCCGGCCAGGTAGACAAGTAGGCCACCAACATGTGTGCGTTTGCTGTGGACAGTCTGTTCTACGACAACGATCACATGTTGTAAGAAATAGCAGTGATCGTGAGAGGCACATAATGAATGTAGTAGCACACAGAATCCAACCACGCCAGGTAAGTTCATTCCTCTGCCCTAATTCTGTGTAATTCCCTCTTATCCCGTGCAAATAACGTCACTATCATGTCTTTTAAAAACTTATCACAGAGTACTTTTTTATGCATAGGTTTTCGTTCATCGAGCTTGAAGTAAAACAAAACCAACTTTTACTTTTCATTTTGCTTGCAGCTACGTTCTTCGGATTTGATCTGCCACCCATGTTGGCAACGATGCAGCCGGGCTACCTCACCCCCTACTACTCCTTCACCAAGCCCGAGTCCGGTACCCAGTCAGGCAGGTAGTTTGAATATACCTCTACATGAAGAACCTCCTCAAATAAGATCCAGCGTACTGTTACCTAATTACGGAAGAGCAGTTGATACTCAAAGTCATTGTTTCTATCCAGGATGTAATATGATTGATAGACATGTGGTACCACTTTCATTAAGGGTGTGGCTCTTCAAGGACTACAAGTTTTATATACCAAAGAATTCAAAAATATGTAGTCATCATTTGAATAGTGACTTTTGGCATGAACTCCCTGCTTTGGAAGATATGAATCATGAATTCACTGTGGACCACATTGAAGACTTTGCATCATTTGTGAATTATGAATGTCGTGCTTTGGACTTCGAAAATATACACTTAATGGAAGAACATATGGTGTGGTACTTTTTAGGAATGAGTAGAAATAGTTTTGGTACTCTAATGGGAGAGGTGCCCCGATTGGCGCAAATGCATAGAGGTTCTACTGCCCTTGGAGCTTACCTGATGAAATTGAGAACTGGAGATTCTGATGAAAGATTATCATCTCTTCTACAAATACCGAGAAGTACTCTGGAACGTCTAATGGCTAAAGCAAGGGAAAAACTGCATCAAGATTTTGTTCCTATGAACCTTGGAATTGGACATATAACAAGAGAACAAATAGCAGCAAGAAACCTTGTTCTACCAAATGGGCTGTTTGGCGAAGTCGACGGAATAAGGAAGCCTGTCGTAATTATTGATGGAACATATATCTATGTACAAAAAAGCTCCAACTATTTGTACCAAAAAGAGACATATTCTCTTCACAAATATCGAAACCTTGTGAAGCCATTTTTGCTTGTTTGCTCCGATGGCTATATAATCGATGTGTTAGGCCCTTATCCAGCAACAACTTCCGATGCTCAGATAATGATTAGTGAATTTGATGAACCCAGTAAGCCATTGAGACAATATTTTCAGGATGGTGACGTATTCATTCTTGATAGAGGGTTCAGGGATTCCATTCCACTTTTGCAATCTTGCAATTATAGTGTTCACATGCCATCAACACTGCAAGTAAATGAAATTCAATTATCCACTCTGGAAGCTAATAAAAGCCGAAGAGTTACTATTTGCCGCTGGGTTGTGGAAGCCGTAAATGGAATATTCAAGCAGCAATTCAAATTATTTCGCCAAGATTTTTTTAATAGAGCTTCGAGACATTTAATGGTAGATTTCTCTATAGCAGCAGCATTAATTAATAGGTTTTATACTAGAATAGTTGACAGGCCAGATGCTGTTGATATTTTGCAAATAATACATCAGAATATGTATACAGAAAATATACTAGCTGATTATGTGATCACAAATAATTTGAATCGTCGCAGAGCGCAATTCCAAAGCATTAATATAAATCCTAACAATGTTGCTGATTTCCCACAACTGACATACAGCGAAATGGTTTTGTTGGCATGTGGTACGTACCAAATAAAACAGGCTCGCTCATACTATGGCGAGCACACACGAGCGAATGGTATTTATAAGATTGAAATATGTAGGGAACTGGATAACGAATTAGTTGAGCATTTATCTCTTCCGGGTAATTGCTTTTTACTTCGAGGAAAAATACAAAGCAGACATATTTCTCAAAAAATATATTTTGTTTATATAATAATTAACAATTCCTTATCAGGGATAAGGGCTTTACAGCATCGCTATTGTAACTGCCTCGTGGGACGGCGAACAGTTGGTACCTGTGCCCATACTATGTCAATAATATGGTACTTAGCATGGGCCCGGTACCAACCCAATATCAATCCTCCTGCACAGTTTCTTGATGATGTGTTAGTGGTTTTTAATGATGATTAAAACATTTAAATGCAGTTTTGTTTATTAATTATTGCGTAATAATCTTAAACCTTGACTTAACCTATATTTTAGAAAAAGATGTTTGGAACAAGTTTTGCCGAGTTTTTTTGTAATTATTGAAAATGATATGGGTTCCCTACGACTTATAGTGCAATTTGGCGTATATTTCATTGTTGTTTATTTCAGGCATTTTTATGTGTGGCATCTGGGCATTTCCCTTTGGTCCGATTTTGAGAAGTCTAATATTGGACTTAAAAGGACTGATTAAAGTGATTATAAGGCGCGTCTCCGACACACTACGCAAGACATTGTTTGGCTACGGTATTTTGTTTGCATTGTTCTTAAAATTAACTTGATTTTAAATGATTACTTAGTAAACATTTAATGATAAAATGTTTTGTACTACTAACCTGTCACTTTGACAATGACATTTCTTTGTTTACATAAATTATCTGAATTCTGGAACTAAGGTATAGTGTCATAACAATTTACGTTCAAACTAGTCTTCGCTCGTAAAACTCCAATATTAATAAGAACTGTCCGCCGATGCTCGTAAATTATGGAATTAGTCGCGCAGAACCGACTTCGCATAGTATGATACGTTTGTCAATAAATCTTTTTTGACGTTTCATTTAATCTTTTACCTATATTGTTAACAAAGTTTAAACCAAAGCTAATAAGTATTAAGATTGTTTGTCAATTAGTGTTTTTTTATTTCATATAAAGTTACCACACTTACCACCAAATTGTTAGTTTTTTTTATTTCATATAAAGTTACCACACTTACCACCAAATTGTTAGTTTTTTTTATTAGCGCTAACGTCTTGTTTACACTAAGGCGTTAATCTATAAAGCGTACTTAGGCTTTACTTTCGAATTAAGTCTTCGAATCCCTCTGAGTGCGTGCTTAGCAAATGCTTAAGTCGTCGAAATCAATAAGTTACCAAAAACTTAGATTGTAAACCAAACAAAAATAGTAATCCATCAATAATGGTACATTTTACGTCAGTCAAGTTTGAGTCTAAGTACTCTTTATAGATCTCAGCCACAGAATAAATAGTACAATCTCAGCCTAGGATCTGATTTGATGACTTTTTTACGCGCCGTTCGACGCGCATTAACGTCAAACTCCATACGACGTATTATGTGCGGAGTTGAGACATAGTAGAGAGTGTGTATAGGCTCTAAGGTATAATGCAACTAAAACCTGCTATGTCTCTTTCCAAAAAAGGCCATTTCAGACGTTGCCCTACATTGTTACACTCGTATAATTTTTATACCACAACATCTGAACTTTAAAAGAGACCTTGACCTCTGAGTTTGTTTCGGCTGTTCTTCTCAGAACTAGTCAGAAAGGAAATGCCGGCGCTATCAAGTCTTAAAACATTACATTGACTTGTAAAAGTGTCTTTAACAGATTTATTTACAGAAATAAATATAATTTATGATTTAAACAAGTAGAATTAGTAAAAAAAAAGCCAGTACGAGCGGTTTTTGGAGGTTTTGGGTTTTTCAATAAATGTAAAAGTACAAAGGCTAATACAAGATTACGGCAATACTTGCTTAACATTTCTTCAAATGTACTATAAAAATTAAATATTATTTGCATATTCGATACAAAAACTTTCCCAACAAAATTGTTCTTATTAGGAAAGTTTGCTCTAAACAAATATGTTATTGTTAACATAACAATATTATTAGGAATCCTCCTGCAAAAAGCCATAACATTAATGTTTCTGCATATTGAGTCATAATAGCCGGGGATTTCGAAGAAATATCGGATCGGTCCGTCCAGTGTTGCTAGGTTAGAAAATAAATTTAAATATGTAATTTCTGGCGGGAATGCGAAAAGAAATATAAAATGTGGACATTTCGCACGTTGTATATTTTTCTTATTCCTATTTTATGGAGTAATAATTTAAAAATATATTAAAGTGAATGGATAATAATTCTGGTGATTCCATCTATTCATAAGACACAACATTTTATAGGTACGTGTCTTCAAACATCTTGTTAAATAGGTACTATTGATAAATAAATAAAAGAACTGACTAGCGCAATAAGAAAAGTAGATAACTTATTCCACTAGTTACATTAATTTTGCTCTATTATTCCAAATTACAAACACCAGTAAAACTTTTTAGAAACTACCAGATGGCGTTCTAAAAAGCTACCATTTCTAAAAAAACCTATTCCTGGCAACACTGGTAGCGGGCAATAAAAGTAAGTGGATGCAGCGTTTATAGCCCAGTTTTATGTGTCTTCGTATAACTTGCCCGATACCATGATTAAACTATGCCGTTTATAATCTTACTAAATTAAATTTCAACTGAATCTGGTGATCCTCTTTGTGAACTAGTTATTTATACACGTCCAGTATTAATTTAAAGTGGTTTATATCCCTTTTTACGAGCCCTAGTGTTGTGATTGGCACTCGCTTGGTTTAACTTAAGTTTAACGACCGTCTTGACGAAGTTTTGGTATTGAAAAAGTTGATTTGATTTAATTAAATGTTGTTTTGTTGATGGGATGGTATAAAATCATACAGTGGGCAAAATGAGTCTCGTTTGCTAGTAAAGCTTTGTTTTGGTGATACACACGCTCCGACTTATTGCCAAAACGCGGTCTTAGGGTGCCTTTCCACCAGCGATGTGTATGCTGCGAAAATGTTAAAGCTAAGCTACGAAACTATGTGACCATTTCCACTGATGCTAAGCTATGTAGCGGAGCGAGTAAGATGTGCTATGAAAATGCGCCGCCGCAAGGTAGCTGTGCGAGTAAGATGCGCAGCTCGAGCTATGCGAGTAAGATGCGCAGCTCGAGCTATGCGACGTATCGACAATAGGGAAGGCACGAGGAGCGGGGCGGCGCGGTGCTCTACACATAGCTACGCTACACCACTCGCGACCATCCATAGCTCGCATCCATAGCACGCATCCACAGCACGCATCCTTTCATATAAAAACGTAGCTTTGTTGAATCAGTTTCCACCAGTGCTACGCTATGTGGACCAATGAATATGATTGGTGGATATCAAACGCATCCATAGCAACGTTGCATAGCATATCTCTGGTGGAAAAGCACCCTTACGCAATCTTCTACATAAAGCTGGGAATACATATGCGTGTAGCTTGCACAATAGCATGCAAACAGCTTGCAGATGCCAGCTACTGGTACGTGTATAAGTAGGTACGTTAAAAGGCATGGCATGCAATATGCGGCAGGGTTAGCTGGGGGTGCTAATTGCATACCGACACGTCGACGTTGGCACCTCTGAACGCGTCGAACAGCTACAGGCATGCCATTTCAGCAGGCTATTAAAGACTGCCATTAAAAGGCCATGCCATTTCACTTGCAAAAATTAAAATTCAGGATCTACCTACAAGGTTAGTCGGAAAGGGGGTACTAATACGAAGGCCACTTGTAGTGTCACTGATGACTGTTTTATAGCAAGTGTTAAAATTTCAAAATTCGATAATTTTAATTTCCATGGAGAATTAATTTCATTTTAGTTTTTTTCAAAAATTATTCATCCCTTCTTTAGTTACAAATTCAGAAAATGGTGCTTCTAATTCATGACCCCAAATATGACCTAAAACGTAAACACAGCTGATCATTATTGGGGATAGATAGATTATAGAGTTTTTTTTTTTTGAGATTTTTGATCAACTGTTTCTCTTAAACTATTGACTGTTGGGAAAAGTTGTAGAACAAAAGTTATTCATTATTATGTGTACTTTAACATCCTTTCGGATTAGTATCCCCTTTCCGACTAACCTTGTTGATCAACGATAAATAACAATGATCCTGACGTGCATTTTTGCGACACGGGAACGTAAATTTGCACGTTATGTCAACGCACCGTGCCGCGTTACCGCACCGTTCCACGTTGACGACGTTGTGACGTAGAGATGTGGACAGGCCCTTACTGGCACATGCGGTTTTTGGCATGCAAGCTAGGCATTTCCCTGTTTTATTGGCATGTGTGTTAGTCGTAATCGTAACAAAGTATAGTTGATGCGTTGGTGTTAACATAAAAGTAGTTCTTTGCCAAGGTTACGTTACCAAACTTTTGCTGGGGAGTTTGTTGCGCCGTTTCTTCTTCTTTGTCACGTCTGAACTCGTCACACAGCTACAGGCATGCCTCTTCAGCAGGCTATTAAAGACTGTAAGTGTTTTCATTTCCTTTAACTTTAATTAAATAATACTAGCAATCTGCAATGTGTTAAGTTTTACACTACTTAATAAGTAGGTACACTCGCTACATATCAAGCAATTAATTTCCAGTATAAGCTGACCTCACATTGTACGGAAAACGTATACAATAAACACTAGGAAGCGGTGAAAGGAGGGCTTTTTTGGGGGCAGTCTATTGTATTTGACGTTCAAAAAGAACTAAGTAATTCTAGTCTATTTTGAATAAATGAGGTTTGAGTTTGAAAAAAAAACAGGGTGTCCCCATTTGATGACGTAGATTTAGCAAAAAAAATTAGATATTTACCTTATTTGCGCAGGTGTCTTTTTGGGTCATTCCTTAAACGACACTTGACCTCGTATTTTTACTTATTCTTATGACTCTTCACAAAAGGGCGAGATATTTATTTATACTTCTATGCACTACGATTGTATACAGGGTGGGTAAAAAATCGTGGATCAAACGAAACAGGGCGATAGTTGGGTTTATTTGCAGCATTTTTTGGTAGTACATTTTTTTACAGTAATTTTCTAAAGTTACAAATATTTTTTCGTGAGACTTAAATGATATTGAAAAAAGTGCCAAAACTCATAAATCATGATACCCACTGTCATAAAAGCACTTTCAAGCAACTAAACACCATTTAATGTTTTAAAATAGGTACCCATTTTACTCTAATTGCCTATTTATTCCTAATTTTGGTATTTTCTTAAAAAAACACTCAAATTGCCAGAACTTTTAAGGATACCAAGTTAAGGCTCGGCCACAAAGATATTTTTCACTGCAAATAACCCCAACTATCACTCTGTTTCGTTTGATCCACGATTTTAGACCCACCCTGTATAAGGCGTACTTAAATGCTACAAGGCATTCTTTACCAGTCTACCTTTTTTGGGAACAACACGGTCAGAATGTACCTACCTACCTGAAAAGCTTACTCGCGAGGCCCTGGTTTTCAAAGATCTGGGGCCTAATTTTCCTAAAATAAATCTTGATAAATCACAACCGAACCAAGGCCGAACCGTTCATTCAGACAGTTCTCAATTTCAAAAGCTATCAAATTGTTTGACACAAAAAACAAAATCAATCATTTCGAAAGTTTTCGAAAACAAAAACTGACTGACGGTTGTGGTTCGATTGCGTTTGGCAACAATTTATTTTAGGAAAATTGGGCCCCTGTCTGTGGAAGCAGGTCTGCGATTTGTGCAACTTTGCTGGGAGCTAGTTTGCAAGTCGCGACTGAATGTAACATACTGTGGCGATAAGTGAACACACTCTTAAGCACCATTGATCGTTAGTCAACGCTGTAAGTGTTTTCATTTCCTTTACCTTTAATTAAATAATACTAGCAATCTGCAATGTGTTAAGTTTTACACTACATAATAAGTAGGTACACACGCAACATATCAAGCAATAAGTGTCCAGTATAAGCTGACCTCTCATTGTACGAAAAGCCAATACAATGCGAGATCAACTTATACTGGAAATTATAGCTTGATATGTAGCCGTAGTGCTTTGCTTATTTATATCTTTTATGCACACATCACTGCGTCACGCCTGTTTTCTAATGAGGTAGGCAGGGATGTACTGTTGTACAACATTTCGCCAAAGACGGTATTCAGTCCCATGTTTAAAACCGGCTAGTCTATTCTCTCTATCTTTCTCTACAGTGATAACCGCTACTTGAACGTTTGACTTTCATAAAGTAGGGTCCGAATTCAACCCCGGCCCGTACATTTGACTTTTCGAACTCATGTTTGGATTAGAATTAGATTATCATTTCCGTTAACGGTGAAGGAAAACATCGTGAGGAAAAAGCAAAACAAAGAGGGCCTCAAAAATAGTTCTCTATGGTATGTGTAGTCCGCCAAACCGCACCAGGCAAGGCTCTCTTCTCATTTTGAGAAGAAAGCCTCTCTCTCTCTAGTAAAAAAATTAAAACACTAAATATTCTTTCAGCACAATCTTAATCTAAATTAATTAACTCATACTTACATAAAATTTTCAATACGTTTCCGTTCCGTATTTATTCATTTATTAATCCGTGGACAATGGTGTGGCTTATAATGTTTAGGTACCAATTTTTGTAACGACACATAATTTTAAACTTGAACACTGTTTTTTTTTCCTAATAAGTAAATAAAAATAAGAGGAGCTCGTGGCTAAATAATTACAGCCGCATAGACCGATCTTCCGGGTTAAGCCACGCTTGCCGAGGTTGGTCTGTGGATGGGTGACCATTCACCATAGCGAGTTTCCTCCGTGCCTCGGAAAGCACGTAAAGCCGTTGGTCCCGGCTGTCATTTGTAGATCTTTGACAGTCGTTACTGTTGGTCAGAAGCCAGAAAGTCTGACAACCAGTCTTACCAAGAGTATCGTATTACCCAGTTACTGGGTTGTGGAGGTCTGATAGGCAGTCGCTCCATGTAAAATACTGATATTCAGCTGCATCCGTTTCGACTGGAAGCCGACCCCAACATAGTTGGGAAAAGGCTAGGCAGATGATGAAGTAAATAAAAAAAAGCCTTGCCCAGCAGTGGGACAGTAATGAGCTGATTAAGAGCCTATTCTGACTTTTATTTCGCGCAATAAACCAAAAACGTTTCTAGTGTCTAGAATTATATTTTTAAACGAGCTGTGCCTGCGACTCCGTCCACATGGAAGTCGGAAAAAGTTTTTTTTTTGTTTTTTCTCTTTTACTGCCTTCCATTGTCCTTGCGGACCGACCGTGTTTACGTTACCGGGCAGTTATTGACGAGAGCTGGATGGTCTCCAGCCAATGTGGGGAAGTAAAATACTTAAGCTAAGCTAACTACTTGTACTACACTAACATCATGACTACCTGCAACAACAGCACTAAGGGCGACCCCTAGTGGGACTCGGACCTGGCCTTAGAGAGTTGCTGGCGGGGGGTTGGGGGGGGGGCAGCTTGATGAGGGCTGAATTATCGGTGTGTGAGTCTGAAGAGACGACCGGCTCTACGACGGGAGAGCTCGGTGGTTCGTGACCTAATTCGGATACCATTCAACATACTTATACGGCTTATACGGATAGTTAGAACATATGATCATGCTTAACCTGTGTAGTATTGTAATTATAGACACAATAGATAAACAATGGTGGCCGTACCGTTTTCGGTACACTTGGGCGGTTGTGATTAAATAAAAAGCAAAACTAAATAAGTAATCTTATCCCGAATCGAAATTACGCGGAGATTATCTTAAGATTTACAGCTGTGAATTTTTGGCTTATTGATGAAAAAATCGTCCGAAATTGGTCCGTAAACCTTAAAATACCAATTTAATAAGAATAAACTCAGTTCTAAATGTTTCTAAAAACGTCATAATCTGAGATAATACACACTGGCCGGTCGTTAAATGCGTCCAAAATTATAATTTAGGTCATTTTAACTCGTAAAAGTTATATTCCTAAATGACATTCAATGTATAACGTTTCTGAGAATGTTGCATTGATAGCTTTTCGGCTTTCGGCCTTTATTTAATTTTTAAATTCGTTTTTATTTAAATGTAATATTCATTAAAACTATGGGATATCATTACTAAAGTAATTATTTGTTTTCGATAAGCATTTTGGTAATTTTTGATTTTTGTTGTTTGAAAGTCGTGGTGGCCCGGAGGTTACAGCCCCGCTTGTTAAGCACCGGGTAGCTGGTTCAAATCCAGGCAAGTACCAATGTGACTTTTTCAACTTCGTATGTACTTTCTTAGTTAATCTAAGGCACCACTGACAAACGGTGAAGGAAAACATCGTGAGGAAACCTAGACTTATGTTCTGAAATCGCCAACCCGCAATGAGCAAGCGTGGCGATCAATGCTCGTTTCTTCTCTGTATGAGAAGAGGCCTTTGCCAAGCAGTGGGACAGTTACAGACTAATATTTATTTTTTATTTATTGTTGTTTTGATAAAATGCTAAATGAACAAAACTTGCTAATCCGTCCATTTGTTAAACATTGAGACCCCTCCTCATCTCGCAGAGCACGTTAAACTGTTGGTCCCGTATGTCATACGATTACCTTTGAAAATCGTTACAGGTAGTCAGAAGCCCGAAAGTCTGACAATCGGCCTATCCTTAGGATATCGGCATTGCCCAGTAACTGGGTTGCGAAGGTCTCATGGCAGTGGCTCCGTGTAAAATACTGGTGTTCAACCGCATCTGGTTGGACTGAAGGCTGCTCCCAACATAGTAGGAGAACATTTTATCTATAATTCTATCGACAAAACCTTTATCTACGGTGGTTATGCTACTGCAGTTGGAACTGTAGGGATGGCTAGAAACCTCTCCAACCAGCAGACACAACATTCTATCTATTTATCTATATAAATAAAAAGAAAGTTCCTGACTGACTGACTGATTGACTCATCAACGCCCAGCCCAAACCCTTGGACCTAGAAAGCTGAAATTTTGCACAGAGGTTCCCTTTATAATGTAGACAAGGAATAAGGAAGGATTTTTCGAAATTCAACCCCCAAAGGTGTTAAATAGGGGATGAAAGTTTGTATAGAAAGTCGTCACTTAACGGGTTCAAAATTTCACGCAAGCGAACCTGCGGGCAAAAGCTAGTTTTTTAATATTTCCCAGATGAGCGTGTATTTACAATATCCACAAGCCTCCTACGTTACAATATTACGCGAAACCCGTCATTTTGTAGAAGAACAAGATCACACAAGTTATAAACATTCGGTTATAATTCTCAAGAATGTTTACAATCCCACTCAAACATTTGCCGGGTTTAATGTAAATCGATGATCTACAGTCACTAATATTATTAAACATTACGATGTTCGTTATTTGAAACACCGTCTAATATTTGTAGGACAATCGGAGAAAACTGTGGAAATACATCCACACGTTATTGCATGTTATTGTAAAATTATTATGAACATTGTAAAACAATGGAATCTTGTGAACCGCTCGGGTTCTCGATTACGTGTACGTGTTATTATGTCGGTTAACTCTTTAATTAAATTGGTACTAGGGGAAAAAATGCCTATGTATAATTTCACGCATAGTGGGCGCTTAACCGTTGTACATCTGCTGTTCATCAGATGTCATCGTTAATAGCGATAAAGATGACGTTTCTTTCTTTTTTTTCTAGGCTATTTGTAGTTGTTCTTTGCGGATCGTTTCTACGTAATCGACCAGGTGTTGGCGAAACCTGAATGGTCTCCAGTCAATTTTTTCTATGATTTAGCAGACAACAATTTTGAAGGAAATAACAGACACATTCAGACAGTTTCTTCTTCACAGCAAAAACACTAGGAAGCGGTGAAGGGAGGGCGCTTTTGGGAGCTGTCTTTTATGTACCTAATGACAAAAATCATCTGCCTAGCCTTTTCCCAACTATGTTGGGGTCGGCTTCCAGTCGAACCGGATGCAGCTGAATATCAGTATTTTACATGGAGCGACTGCCTATCAGACCTCCGCAACCCAGTAACTGGGTAATACGATACTCTTGGTAAGACTGGTTGTCAGACTTTCTGGGTTCTGACCAACAGTAACGACTGTCAAAGATCTACAAATGACAGCCGGGACCAACGGCTTTACGTGCTTTCCGAGGCACGGAGGAAACTCGCTATGGTAAATGGTCACCCATCCACAGACCAACCTCGGCAAGCGTGGCTTAACCCGGAAGATCGGTCTATGCGGCTGTAATTATTTAGCCACGAGCTCCTCTGACAAAAAGAAATACGAGAAAGAACTACGTAATTCTAGTCTATTTTGAATAAATGAGTTTTGAAGTTGAAGACATGAGACTTCCTAACTTTGGTTGTAAGGTTGACAACGCATCAGTGTAATCCTCTTACCTCCGGTTTCTGATTTGAGAACTCGGGATAAGCAAATACTTAAGTAACATTTGTGTATGGAGTTGTCAAAAAAAATACGGATTTTAAAGCATTTTTTTGACAACTGTACTCAAATGTTACATAAATATCTGCTTAACCCGAATTCTCAAATCAGAAACCGGAGGTTAGTGTTGTAGGTGTACATAGGCGGAGGTAACTACTTACCAACCGGTGGGCCGTGGGTCTGTTTGCCAAACTATTATATTAAAAAAAATATAGTTGTAACTTCTGTTTTCGTTATATCAGCGTATTTCTAGCCTTTTTTATATTTTTCTTAGTACTTACCTTACAGTGGCGAAGGGTGAATTTTCTTAAAAGGGAAGCCGGACCAAAAAATGCTTACCTTGCTCAAGTGTGATGCGTGAATTCCAGTAACTACTCGTTTCGAAAGGGAAGCCGATAGGAATCGAGTTGTATGGAGCCTTTTTTTTTTTTTTTTTTTCTATTTGACTGCTGTAGGTCGTCCTAGGGGACGGTTTCTACGTAACCGGGCAGTTATTGGCGTGACCTAAAGGGTCTCCAGCCAATGAAGTATGGAGCCTTCGCCACTGTTACCTTAATACTTACTTGTCTGGATTTGTGCCCGGTTGATGGCAATAGGCTCGCTCCCTATTACATGGGACTTAAACATAATGGCGAATGAGGGTGTATTATACACCTCTGGCCAACCCTCCGGAGAGTACAAGGCGTGATGTTATGTTACACAATACTTTTGTTTTTCAACCAGATTTGGACAGTGGATAAGCACTTTCTTGCATTTTTTCGCTAAGGGTAGCGGGGTTATTATCGCCATCATGTCATTATTATTTAATTCTTTTAGGCAGCACAACGCCCGGAATGGCGCGGGATTGTGAAGAGGCAAATCCGCGACATCGAGGAGTAGCGTAAAGCTGACCTCGTCGCTAAGCGCGATGAGCTAAAGGCCCGTCCATCCGCCGCCATCAACTACAATTACGTAAGCGGCGTACTCACGTGCCCTCATTGTGCACGGGAGTTCGCTGCGAAGATCGGCTTCATGAGCCATCTTCGGGTGCACCAGCGCCCGACTGACTAGGAGTCGAAGTGGTCGCCATGGCCGAAAACGGTCGGAAAGATCATCATCATTATTTAATTAATTAACTATACCCTTTTTAACGTAAGGTAGAAAAAATATTAGCACACAATAAAAACAAATATTTAAAGAAAAACAAAACTCGGATATTAAAACTATTTAACGGTTTTTGATGATGTCGTTTACGTTTTTTCGATAGCATTCTTTTTACGGGTACAAGTTATGAAATGACCGCTATGTCGGGACTCATTTTTCGTTGAATAGTGTATAATGTAATACTTTTATTTTCAACTTGGTGATTGCCTTCATTTGTAATCTATACAGGGTGTCCCTGGAAGTATGGATCAAATCGAATAGGGGCGTGGGCAATGTCATTTCCAAACTTTTTAACCCTGAGAATGTCGGTGCAATTTTTTACGGTTCAAAACTTATGACCAATTATTGTTTTTTTTTTTTTCAATCACTTCGCATAGAAAAAAATCATAAAAAAACTATCAGAGCTATCATTTTTTTTCAGGACTTTGGCGAACAGTAGGCCTTTCTTGTAGTAATACTTTACGCAGCTAGAAAACATGTGTTCAATAAGAAAAAAAAAAACTGCAAAGGCTTTTTTGGTCTGGCAAAAATTTTACTCAAGTTTTACTACTACAAGTTATGAAATGACCTTGCCCACGCCCCTATTCGATTTGATCCATACTTCCAGGGACACCCTGTGTCTATATGGTAGAGTTCTCATGTTTAACAGTGGTGCCGATTCTTTTATGCACAAACTAAACTTAATTTAGGCTATTGCCATCTTTTTCACTCTCATCAAATAAGAAAGAGACAGACGTAAATAAGAGCTGTCAAATTTAGTTCAACTAAAATTTCCATACAAATTTTAGACAACAGGTTGGAACGTGTCGACTAAAAACATGGCGAAGTTCAAGGCGTAAACTAATTTGACATCTCTAACTTAGTTCTTCTCTATCACCGTCCTTTTCTCGCGCTGTCTATTAGTAAAAGATAGCAATTCTCTAATTTTAGTTTAGTTGGTGAACATGAGAATCGGCACCAGCGTCTATTTAATATTATTCCAATGGCATAATTTTGTAGTCTGAAACTTCACAGCCAAAAATCATAAAGCAAGTCATGAAAATGAATGTCAAAGTACCTAATATCTTAGTAATGTGTTTCATTGAATACCAATAATGACATCCTGGGCTCGTAAAGAATGGTGGCGTAACGTTAAAACTTGTGCACTTACGTCTCTACCGCGGAAGACAGTCGTAAATAATGACTAATGCAGGGTTATGATGCACTTTTGTAATACGTCAACGTGTACCTACATAGATTTTTGAAGTTTAAGGTATTGTTGATACCTACACTTAGTACTCCCTTGAATTATTCGAAATTACCTAGATCTATATTAAATAAAAAGAAAAGTCCTGACTGACTGACTGACAGACTCATCAACTGATGAACAAATACTGTTATTCAGCCGTATCTAATTAGAATGACAAGGGCCCAATTCTCCTAAAATAAATCTTGATAAATCACAACCGAACCAAGGCCGAACCGTTCATTCAGACAGTTCTCAATTTCAAAAGCTGTCGAATTGTTTGACACAAAAAACAAAATCAATCATTTTGAAAGTTTTCGAAAGCAAAAACTGACTGACGGTTGTGGTTCGATTGCGTTTGGCAACAATTTATTTTAGGAGAATTAGGCCCCTGAACCCAGTTTAGTTCCAAAAAGGCTAGGAGTACATTTATCTATAACTAGCTTTTGTCCGCGGCTTTGCTCGCGTTAATTTAGAATTTGACAATCAACTCTTAACACACTACTGAAGTTTCTATAATAATATAATTCAATCATGATTCGAAAGACACCAGCGCCATCTATTATCATTATTGTTGTTTTCCTCGGGAGCAGTGCTTTTTTTCGGGATGAAAGGAACCCTGTGTCCGTTTCTGTACTAGGGATGTTACGGAGCTTCGACTCCGACTCCGATAAGTCGGAACTTCCGATTGATATTACACCTCCGGTTCCGACTTCGGCTCCGATACTTTTAAATCGGAGATTTGAATAGGAGGTTGAAGCTTTTTTTTTGTCGTCTACGCCTAAACAATAAACTATGTAGGTTTATTGTTTTTAATTGAAATTAAAAAGGCTGACTGAATTATGTATTTTATTAGGCCTGTCCTTAACACATCTCTCTTCTGCTAACACTGAATCCGCCTCCGACTCCGATTCCGGTTCCGAATCCGATAAACCAAATTTAATATTTCCGACTCCGACTTCGGTTCCGATAAATTCACCTCCGTAACATCCCTATTCTGTACACTTGACAACGTAATTATGCAAAATTTCAGGATGATCAGTTCTGTGGTTTAGGCGTGAAAAGGTAACAAACAAACAAACTTACTTTCGCATTTATAATATTAGTTAGGATTAGGATTCCGTCGACAAACCCCTTGTCTACGGTTGGTGTGTATATCTGTTAACTAACCTCATTATTATTAGCTTTCTTTTTTATAACTATCGTTACTCTCAAGATATCTTTATCTTATTATACAGTGATTTTCTTTGTAATGTGTTTTGATGACAATTATATTGCTCTCTCATAACTATTCTAAGTCATAACTATACCCACTCAAATTGTTAAAGATATGGATTTTAAAAGAGTAACCATGGAGTTTCTTGCCGGCTCTTCTCCATATGAAACGACTAATTGGAACCGTGCACCTAAATTCGACTTTTCATAAGCGCCTGTAATGGTTTATGTGAAATAAAAACTTTTGATTTTGGTGGGCCGTATAAAAACTCTTCGTGGTCGGAGCTGGCCCGCGCGCCATAATTTACCCACCCCTGGTATAGACTACAGATCCTACAACGAAGCGTGCTTGTTTTCCAAATCAGCCAACTCCCTTTTTTATCGTTGGAAAATCCTCATGTATAACCCTTCGCCTGGGGAAGGCGAAGGGTTATGCCGGACTCTTACCGGCTAAAAACCCACGGTGTTCCTTCTCCTGACCCTTGGCTGGGGTCACGGGATTCGCAGCTGTATGCACCGCAACCCCGGCAGGCCTCGGTCCGTCAGCCCCTGGCGGACCTCTCCTTCTGTGGGGGACTTGCCCCACGTCCTCCTGCGAGGCGCGCACGGAACACATGCTCGCCGCCTTCTCGGGCGACGGGTCCCCTAACCCGCCGCCCGCAGGCCACACACTAGGGTGGCCGGAGATCGTCGCGCGCCCTCCTGCGGAAATCAGCCAACTCCCTAGAGAACCATGACATATCATCACGCAATTTATTGTCCCCTAGTACTCAAACTATCGATTAGTAAATGATAGGTAAGTCCATGATTATTTATGCGACTACATACAATTTCCGCAAAATGTAGGTGCATATTAAATTATAAATATTGTTTGTTGCCTTCAATATAGACATCTGCGTCACTCACGAATGGTTTCATGCCCTACAATTAAGCACAGTTCAGAGTACGCTACACTATTTCGCGATATAGTAAAGCAAATTGCGTCATAAGCTATAACTATACAAGGTTAGTCGGAAAGGGGCTACTAATCCGAAGGTGTTAAAGAACCCATAATAATGAATTCGTTTTTTTCTACAACTTTCCCCAAAAGTGAATGGTTTAAGAGAAACAGCTGTTCAAAAATTTCATAAAAAATACGCTAAAATCTATCAATCTTGAGGTATGATCAGCTGTTTTTATATTTTAGGTCATATTTGGGGTTACGGATTAGAAGGTCCATTTTCTTAATCCATAATCAAAGGGAAAAACATTTTTTGAAAAAACTAAAATAAAAATGTTTTTATGTTTTTTTTTCGAATTTTTAAATTTTAACACTTGCTTTATAACAGTCATCAATGTTACTTTAAGTGGCATGCGGATTAGTACCCCCTTTCCGACTAACCTTGTAAAGCATGACGCTCACACTATACGCTATATCGCAAGCCGGACTACTACGTATAGCAAGTTATTTGACGGCGATTCGTCGGGCGACAAACAGGGTAGAAATGAAGCGGGGTGGAGACCGTAGAATCGTATAATATAGCTCTGAGAATCGCTCAAGTTTATCGCGTACAGCAAGCCAATATTTTATAGCATAGCGTTGTGTGAACGTGTCCATATAAAGTGCATGCTGAGCGATATCGTTGTGCTATACAATATTTGCTATGTGCTATGTATTATAGCGTAGTCTGAATTCCGCTTTATTAGGTATTTAGTTCCTAATTGCAGACCAGCAAAATATATCACATTCACCACAGCTGGCTGAGGCTCCAATGAGCAGCGATGTGCCGATGTATCATTAATATTTTATGATTAAAATTTAAACACACTTAGCTGTTTTATAGGCTCATTAGCCACAGAAAGTGCTTAATCGTTTACTAATTAAACGATTACTTAGCAATTACAATGTAGCTACAGAAAGTATCTTAGAAATTTTAGCTGTTTTATACATAAATGAGGTTTAAAGTTTAAACAACATGTTGTTAGGATCCCGTAGTAAAATTGTAAAATAGGAACCATTCTGGGGGTCCCTAGCACGAAGTACGTGGTTTCGGCCTTAGTTACGAGCGTTTCCTACTCCCTATCGCCTACGGACATACGATTATTTCGGAGCCCGAACTAAGAATGAATGACACGATTTGACAGTTGTCCCTACTACCGATGTGTTTTTGCCCGTCCGAAAAGTTGAACTTGACACTTGTTTTGTTCACTCTTACGTTTCGGTCTACTTTCGGACGTGCGACTAACTTCGTTGACGGACTTAGAGAGTAGGCGGTGTTGCGACTTCGTCCGTCCGTCCGCTCGTCTGTCTTTTACAGCTGCTTACATCAGGAACTACTAATTCTAGCGACTTTAAATTTGGAATAGTTTGATAAAATGCTTATCCATCAATATTGTTTTATTTGAATTAGAGATACTCTTAATCATAGAAGTAATAAGTACTGTCTTAATAGGCATGTTGACAGCATCAATGAATTGCAAATCTAATTAGTCCGCCAGTTAGAGTTTTGAAAAATAAAGGACATGTATTTTTTCTTTTGTTAAATCTATGAATATTTGGAAAGATAAACGCATCAAAACACGAGAGTCGGCTTGTGACGTCAGAAGCAAGTAAAAATTGTACTTGCTTGTGACGTTTTGTCAATTTTAAAAGTGTCGTATCTTCGTCAATTTTGGTTTACGTAACAAAAGAAAAAATACGGGTCAAATATTTTTTGATAATCTGACTGGCGGACTAATTAGGTTTTTTCAGTCAAATACCCTATTAAGACAGAGCAGAGGTTAGGCTATGGGCAGACAAACTTGCGCCATCCTATAACTAAGATATCTATGGTTTTGACCAGTGCATTAAAAAGTTATAGTAACTCTCCGTTAGTTAGCACTTAATGGCTATTTTCATTAAAATTTCATTATCAGCCCGTGAAGTTTACCGCTGAATATAAATTCACTTTTATCTCATTTTCACATCTATGCTAAGACATTTTTTTATTTATTAAATAAGTTAACATTCATTTTTATTAGGGTTCCGTACCCAAAGGGTAAAACGGGACCCTATTGCTAAGACTCCGCTGTCCATCCGTCCGTCTGTCACCAGGCTGTATCTCATGAACCGTAGGTAATAGTTAAATAGTTGTAATTTTCACAGATGATATATTTTTGTTGCTGCTATAACAACAAATACTAAAAAATAGAATAAAATAACTATTTAATGGAGCTCCCATACAACAAACTGTGTTTTTTTTGCCGTTTTTATAGATAATGGTACGGAACCCTTCGTGCGCGAGTCCGACTCACACTTGGCCGTTTTTTTTAAATAGTACCACTTAAACCTAAGCCCCCTTATTAGAAAAGGTGGTTTAAACCGAGACTAAGATAAACCCAGATTTGAAATGTACCCATCACTTTCATATGTCATGTAACAAAAAGAGACGGGGCTATTTTAAAACCTAGCTTTTTCTTAGACCATCTTTTGTAATAAAGGAGTTTGAGTTTTTTAATTCATCCTCGTACTAGTAAATTTATATGATAGGTATTAGACCACTAGACCGACGAGGCGATCAACGAGTTGTAGAACAGTGAGATGATAGAAAATACCTATTTGTTTGATTCGTATGTACATAACATTTAAGTTATACTTCTACCTCTATGACATGAAATACGTTTCGAAATAAGTAACTGTTAGGTCGTTTGTCCACCGCCGCCGTCACCGAGAACGAGTTGACGTTGCCGAAGTAGCGATACATACATTACTATGGCTGCGTGTCCACCGCACGTCCGTCATCCGAGCGCCGTCATCTCGGCCACCGAGATTGTGAGTAGTTCGGCGCTACCGCTAGAACTCCGCCAAGATCGTGACAGACCGAAATGATGACAATACAAAACGTGTTTGCTCTTGTCCACTACATCCGAGATTGCCGGCACCGGTGTACGGAATTTTATCTTATATTGGGAACCACCGAGATCGTTCCGAACTCGGTCCTAAATAATCTCGTTTCTAGGTGACGGCAGGGTGGACAAACGCTCTTACTGATTAACCCCTCAGAGCGAACTGTATTTACGCGCGAGCCAAGCGAGTACAGACAAACTTGTTAACGCGTCTGGTGGTCAAGATCCTAAACAAACTATATTAACATTCTAACTCATACTCGTACTAAACAAACACTTCCACACGATAGGCATAACGGACAGCCCTCTGTGCAGAGCATGTATGGGGGCCGAAGAAACGGTCCCACACGTGCTCCTGGAATGCACAGGGGTCACCCTAATACGAGAAACAACCTTTGGCGCACCGAAATCACTCGCAAATGTTCTGAGCGGACTGAGAGCCCTAATCTGTTTCTGGAAGGAGGTGGGCTGGTTGGACTGATGGCCGCCATGGCCCACGTACAATGGTCCACTTAAAGGACTAAGTGCGGAAACCAAATCGCCTCCTTCTTACTCATAAAGTATTTAATAAAAAGGCACAAGACTTTAATTAAAGGGCGTTTTCTAATTAAATTAACGTTTTATAAAGTAACGTCACGTCAGTCACGGTGGGCATGTTTTCAGTTTTTATCGTCAATCGGTGTATCGGCGCGTGAGTCAGATTCAAGAAGTTCGTGTGTAGTATTGAAGATTTTTAGTATTTTTGACGTGCCTTAAAATACAGGGCCCTATTTGGGTGAGCCATAATACCTTTTCGGATGTAAGTTGTTAGTTTACGTTTACACGTTTTCTGAAAGACGTTTTAAAAAGTAAATGCAGCACTTATATTTATGTAGGTGTAAATATTATAATTATTAAATTATAGTTATAATTATTAAATATTCAAGAAATAAAGATATCCAAGCTACTTCTTACAAACAATTCTATGTACATACATATTTGGCTGTTGATCTATCGGATGAACATTTTAATCTAATCAACTTTACAGTCACAAAGTAAACTTCAGGATTGAGCAGAAGCAATCGAAACATCTTATTTATAGTTTTTGTTCTCCAATAACTATACTCCTTTTTAGTAAAAATAAAGAACTGTAAAAAAACATTGTATTTAATTTAACAATCGTGCGAACACTTTCCGATCACACAATCATGCACAGAGCATTGATTTTTAATTTAATTAGCGATATGAAGATTTTGTCAAACTAAAAAATAAGTTAAAAATGCTTAGAAGAAAAGTGGTCTTCCAAGCTTGCTGTTGACATTATTATTTTAGAATAAATTTTACCAAGTTAGAATCGTTTAATATAATTATTATGCATATAAAAAATATGGCCGAGCTCGCATTTTTTTTACTTCAATTGCCATGTGATAAATAAACCGTTTTATTGTAATAGTTTGACATAAAAAAGTCCTAGGTTTAACAGTTAAGTTTATTTCAGGGACGAATTTAGAATGGTATAATTTCGACGTGCCTTGTTTATAGAGCAAAATTACTTTTTCATTAAAATAATTCTATTTCGTTTATGTCAATACCAATAGCTTTCAAAGTTTCAATGTAGTGAATTAGTAAAATAATTCGAAGCAAAACGAAATTGTGATCAGGAATGACGTTTTAAACGAAATGTGCCGCCTCGTGGACATTCGTCAATTTCTCCGTAAGCAATAAAATGAAAATACAAATTTATTTTCAGTGCCCTTCCATAGAATCAATAAGGGAACACGTGTTGCACTCCCACTTCAAGTTTTCTGTTCGAAGAAATTGTTCGCTCTATCACACCGTAAACGCAACGCAAGTCAGAATAACACAATGCCTTTAAACACAACGACCTTCTGCAGAAATACAGTCGCTGCTCATCTTCATTTGATAATGTTTGTATCGCCACTGTCATGAACAGGAAAGCGATTCAAATAACATTGTGAAGCGAAGCCAAAGTTGTCCCCTATAAACCCTTGGATAAATTGGCACTGGCACGCAGAATTATGCCATAGTGTGATAGGCGGCCGCACCCAATGAATGTTTTATAGATTGCAGCAGGTATCGACCGACTTTATGTGAAGTTTCTTGCTAACAATACAATAAACTTCAACAACTAGTATGTTTTGATTCCGCCAAATGACTCATACCCCAATGTAACAGCCGTCTACTAGCGCCGTTCTATATTTATTATGTCGCGAAATGTTGAACTATTTTAGGTTAATTGAAACCAAACTGAATCGTGTTTATTTTTAAAGCGCAGACGTGAATTGTCTCATACAGTATTGTTTATGAGTACATTTATAACAGCTATTCATTTAGCCATATTTTGCGCAGTAGATACGGTGTACTAAGTATTTTTTTATTCGTATTGAAAAGCGATAACCATGCCTGCAGTGCATCTGTCTGTAAGCTTGTTTGCTACTAGAAAAAAAGGTGTACCATTGGCGCGTTAAAACACTCAAATTGGAGAAAAAAAAAACAGTCCTGTTTTTAAAAAAGTTTACGTATTTGCTGCAATTTGTTAAATTGTACAGTTTAAAATGTACTTGTTACTTATTTCCATAAACGTTTTAAATGATGTGAAGTAACAAAAATAGTAATTTTATATATTTTAACGTGGCAAGTGGCAATTATTGTATTATGTCTCGGCGTCAAGTGCGGCCCATGCCGGCGACAGGTTTGCAACAATGTTGCGGCGGCACTCGTAATTGTTTTATTGGTTTTTTATCCGAACAACTATGCGATCCGGTCCGTATTGTACGCGCGCAGGACGTTGGCATATTGACCGATATATTTTTAGAGTTAGGTCGCTTTTTCCCTGAACTTGATAGTTTACAACAAAATTTCTAAACATAGAGGAAAATGAGACATGTTGTTTTTTTTTTGTATTTTGTCTTTCGTGAGACATATTCATATTTATGTTTAGTTACGGTATACTCACGTGCATTTTTCGGGATTGCCCGACTAGTTTTGGACTCAAACGGAGCCCTTAGGGTCTCCCCACATTTATCGACGCGGAATCGGCTTAAGCCGAGTGCGTATCACCACACTACTCGACTTATCTATACAAACGGCTCGTTTTGCCGTCGGCAGGCGCGGCGTCGCGACGCGTGGTCCGAGCCGAGCCGGTGCGAATGGTATTAGTAACACCCTTATTACGTAGACATAAAGGCTTTTTTGACCGGTGTTAGCCGATTCCGCGTCGATAAATGTGGTTAGACCCTTAATCATGAGCTGAACACGCGTGCGAGGTCGCGACCTGAACTGTTGATGAATCTTATTAGTAAGATAAGGAGGTTTAGTATATTTTAACTGTAAGACAAAAAGCTTATTTGTTACATTTATTTATAAAGTTTTTATTGTACATAATACACCGGTAAAAAGAAACTACAAATATTTACACAAATGCACAATGGGGGGCTTATCGCACAATGTTTTTTTGTCAGCATTTTTATTAATAGTTATTAAAAAGAAAATACTCCAATAATGAGACGTGTACGTGACGTGAATTTACGTCGCTCCGAGTTCGTATTCTCTTGGTACACGTGCCGGGTGAGGTGAGGTCATTACAGATGTTGTTTCAGGGGCCCAATTCTCCTAAAATAAATTGTTGCCAATCGCAATCGAACCACAACCGTCAGTCAGTTTTTGTTTTCGAAAACTTTCAAAATGATTGATTTTGTTTTTTGTGTGTCAAACAATTTGATAGCTTTTGAAATTGAGAACTGTCTGAATGAACGGTTTTCAACCTTGACGTTGGTGGAATCATCGAATAGCGATGGAGCCATAAAATTAAATTTGAATTGAATTGAATGAACTGTTTGGCCTTGGTTCGGTTGTGATATATCAAGATTTATTTTAGGAGAATTAGGCCCCAGTTGTCAGTTCTCACCCTATAAAGTCGTCGTCGCTAGTAATGCCATAAATTCCTTTCAGCGCTGATCCAAAATCATCACAATAATCAGCGTTATTAATTAGTTTGAGAACACAATAGCAAATTATAGTCTACTCTGTCTATTACTGTCAAATGCCAGCATTTCATATGCCTCTCATAAAAATACAGAAATAAAGATAATGAAACACATAAATATCAAATAATAGCTGACACGTGCGGTTTCAATTGCGTGGTACGTCGATAAGAAGTATCTTATGTCCTCTTCCGGGTTTTAGGCTATCGTTATGCGAAGTTTCATCAAAATTCGTTGAGTAGTTTAGTTATGAAGAAGTAACAAATCGACATACAGACAAACTCACTGTCGCATTAATTTTTTTATTAATAGTGTCAACTACCATCAAGATGATATAAAGAAAAGGTCTTGAAATTCAACGAGGGAACACAATTATATCAGTGTAAGGCCGCATATTCAGAGCGGCGGGGCGTGCACCGGGGCGTTGTAGAGCATTGTATTGAGCGTGCATACATTTAGCTGCACGCTGGAAACGCTATTACGAATACACTTCAACTACTAGTCTGTATGTTAAGTAACGCTTACAAAAACGCCCCGCTACACGCCGCGCCGCTCCGAATTTGCGGCCTAAGTGTGAGGCCCGGGAGCGTGTAGCGGAACGTCCGCGGGAGAGTATTGGTGGTCCAGGCTATCGACTACGCTCTGTATAAGGACACAAAAGAACGTCTTATAAATGTAGGTAAACGCTGATGTTTGATTTGAACGCTCCGCCCTGCTATTCGCTTCCGCTCACACCCGGGATGAACGCTAACTTTTAACACATAAAATCGATTAGGAAAATTAAGTAATTTTCTTTTTACTTCTCGTACATAATTTCCTAGTGGTCATTTAACTAATAAAGTCATGAGCAAGTGTTATCCAGAGTTTGAGATTAATATCAGTCTGTTCCAAGTTATGATACCGCATAAATGAGTAAATTGTATGGATTGGAAGTGACTTGTTGTCTAGTATCTTTATTAGGGTTCCGTACCCAAAGGGTAAAACGGGACCCTATTACTAAGACTCCGATGTCCGTCCGTCCTTCCGTCTGTCACCAGGCTGTATCTCAAGAACCGTGATAGTTAGACAGTTGAAATTTTCACAGATGATGTATTTCTGTTGCCGCTATAACATCAAATACTAAAAAAGAATAAAATAAATATTTAAGGGGGCTCCCATACAACAAACGTGATTTTTTTGCCGTTTTTATAGATAATGGTACGGAACCCTTCATATGCGAGTCCGACTCGCACTTGGCAGGTTTTATAAATGTATTCTTGGATATATTAGCATAGTTTGGTTTAGTAGGAGATACAGAATATAGAGTACCTATCACTTTCTATGCTAACCAGAAAGTGGCATTTATTGTTTTGTAAATTTTGTTCAAACCTAATGTTGATATTATTTTATTTCTGAAAGTTAGTATTCATTTTCATTGTTTTGTTTTTTGTTTTGAGGTGCCTTTTCTGTCAATTCTTTTTTTGCTTGGTGGTAGGATATTTACAGTCCGACTGACTAGCAAAACACACACACACACACACTCACATTGAAGTCCGGCGCCAAGCAATTTACTGTGTTACGTCTAGTGTATTTGAGATCCAGAGGGGTATAGGGAATTATATCTATTTTGCTACTTGAATTCATATGCTCCAATCTTAGACCCTGTCTACACCTACCATCAGATGCGACTAAGGGTCAAAGGCCAAGTTAAAGAGTAAAAACAAAAAATAAAACACCATATACTATTAAAATGGAAATTAGGCCAATACGTAGCGGGAGCAGTATGTTTGTTTTGATGCAACCGAGGAAACATGCAGAAGAAGTGTGTGTGCGTGTGTTTGGGAGGGTGTGTCTGTGTACGTATGTGTGCACTAAACATGGAAATAATATGTACGCACTACAGGATAGCTAGGTAAACTTGCCATAAAGTGAGGTCGGATATCTGATCTCTATGGATAAGTGCTTGGGAAAAAAATATACTTAACAATTTAATTACGTGTCATCTAGGTACTTGAAATAATATTTTTACAGCAAAAACATAGAAATAGGATGTAAAATAAGTGTTGTCATCGATTTAACAAGCGCATGCATTTTTTTTTTTGAAAACCTATCCTATTTAATGTCCTTTAAACCTTATCATCGTATCAAAACTGTTTTGATAGTCAATTCTAATGTATGAATTTAATTACGGAAGACCGAAAGAAATCGATTGCAACGTCCCTCAATTACAGTTTAGCGATAAATCCAACAAAATGAGTACTTAACAAACAATTATTAATTCATGAACTATAAATCTTGTTACAAGGTAGGTAACTTTGCTATCGCGTGTTTATAATCTAATTGAAGATTTATTACCCTTGTTTTTATTCAACAATTTTCTTTCTTTGTTATAGTTCTTTTCTTTTTTTAGAAACGTTGCGCCATTCTTAGATTTCTGTATCGTGGGTGCGTTTACAGATATAAATCTGTAGGCACTACAAATATTTGTTCCGTGTGGAAATTCCACGACCTGTAGTGCAGAAGCTAATCATTTAGCCACTGTACCAAACCTGTCGTTAATTTTAATATTTTTATCCATTTCCGGAATAGTATACACATTTATTATATTTTGATTTTTGTTTTATTTCATAGGTGTTACCACATATGCACAGACTTATTAGGACTTGGGGCCACTCGAGCGGACTATGAGCTAAAGACGGGCCATCACAAATAAAAACAATAAAAAAAAAATTAAAAGAGATCTTAAAAAATACAACGTGTTGCATAATTCCCCTTAAAAAATAAAATAATGATCAAGTAGTCTTTTATGGTTGTTGTCATTTACCTCTCTGAGGAAATTAGGTAAGAATGTAAATAACTTCTGGGTAGTCTACTCTTTGGTTTTACGTTTTCAGGATTGCTTTTGAGTGATGATTTTATTTTATGACATTTTCTTTTTTAAGGGGAATTATGTAACACGTTGTAATACATCGTAGTGTGGGCTTTTGATAAAATTCAAAATCTTTATTCAGAAGCTAAAGCTGGTCATTACTGATAGAATTCAGTATTTTCATACAAACGCATAAAAGAGTTTAATTCGCTAGCGGGCCGCATGTACTTCGACGAAGGGCCGCATGCGGCCCGTGGGCCGCGGTCTGTGCATCCCTGTGTTAAAATGATAGCAATTCGTTTGAAGCGCCGCATCTTGAATCCATGAAATTACTTCTAGTTTGCATCAAAGATAACTGATGCTAATTAAAAGTAATTTCATGGTAGCCTTCTTGATAGAATGAAAGAGAAATCAGCAGATCACTGCTGGAACAAGTTTTCTCCCAAATAACACCAAACTCCAGTAGTCAGTACGTGGGACAAACGCTTCTATCATTACATAAGGCAGGAACCAATTTTTCTGGAGCCTCACCGCGTTGTTAAAGTTTCTGCCTGACATTGCTCATCAGGGGGCTTACTCAGGACAGAAGTTGGCTGGAAGTTGAACTGCCCTGCTTTTTTGTACTATGACATCGTTAGAGCAGGCCCGCGACGTTGACGTTTACGAAATCCGTTCACCTTTTTTTTGTATAGACTTTTCGTACCATGAACAAGCATTACCGTTCAACTTGGTTCAATAGTCGTTCACCTTTAGTACTGTCATGGTACGATTTTTAGCGATTCAGAAGCAGGCCTGCTTTTGAACGGAAGTTGACTGGCGTGCATTTGAACGTTTTCGTAAGAGGTTATGGTAAGCCCCCAGGTCTATCAGAAAATCAGATTTTTCACCACATCATCAATATCGCAAATAAAATGTTATTAACATACTTCTTTTCCCTGTTTCAGACGGCGCAAGAGCCCACCGCCCCCGCTTCGACGTCGACGTCTACGTCAGCTGCGGGCGACGGCGCCAGCACCTCATAGGGAGCTAACAGCACCTCATAGGGAGCTAGTAGCACCTCGTAGGACGCTAACAGCGCCCCGTAGAGAGCTAGTAGCACCTCGTAGGGAGCTAGCAGCACCTCGTAGGGAGTTAACAGCACCTCGTAGGGAGCTAACAGCACTTTATAGGGAGCTAAACGCACCTCGTAGGGAGCTAATAGCACCTTGTAGGAAGCTAATCGCATCTCGTTGGGAAGTAGCGCCACTTGTGGGACTCTGTGTAAATTTCCAGGACACCTAGTGCTAGATCTGTTAAGTTACGCGTCAACACGCCCCACACGAAAATGTACCTTATGTTATGTTGTTATAAGAGTAATTTTTACGCACTGACATGTGAAGATTGGACCTCGATTTTGACGTCATAGTTATGAAGATAGGTCGTCCATGTTTCGGAAATCTGGTTCTAAAATTTAAATTTAACTGAATCATGGAAGAATATTTTTTACCGTTCAGTAATTGAAATGACCATCTGAGAATAGATAAAATTAATCTAAAATTTAATAAAAAAAACGTAACCCCCAAAACACTGCACAAAACGCCCATTATTATATTTCTGTAAAGTGCCCTGGACAATATATTTCGGTAGATTCATGGATCCATTTGCCTGTATCGATAGCAATAAATCTTGATTCCAAATTAGGAAAATCTGCCTCAATAAAGGCATACAAAAATTGTCTATGCTTCGGAAATTATAGAGTTATTCTGAGGTTATATTCACATATCGGTGCGTTGTGGTCACAATCCATAGAGAAATGTTTATTTTTTTTACAACACCCGCAATTAGGAGCCATACGATGTCATCTACATTAAATTGTTTGTGCTACTGTCATTATTTGAGCCATTACTTTATATGTGAAAACTAACATTTATATCAACTGTTTCTGTAATTCTTCGAACTTGGATAGTATTTGAAAGAAATTATCCTGTACGGATTAGTCTATTTTATTGACTGCAATTTGTAGACACAATTAAAAGAGATAGTAATGAGGTTTTTTCGAAAATAGTTTCTATGGTCTGGTAATTTTTATGTTTTTTCTATGGTTTATGGGGAAGTCTGGTTCCCTTTTCACCGTAAGGCGAGTTCCCTTTTCACCGTAATCATATCGATATCTTTCTACAAAACGTTACCATACAAATAAAAACAAATATTTTTTTAAAACAAAACACGGTTAATGTTTTTTTAGATAGCAGTCTCCTTGCGCTATGTCAGAACTCATCTTACGTTGACGTATAGCAATTATTTCTCATGATATTGTCATTTAATCATGCAAAAAAATCTCCGAAAAATTGTTTATAAAACGGTGGACACCGCTTCAAATTCCACACTGTAGTTAGTTTTCGTGATAAATTAGTATCTACTAAAGTCCGTTTTTTAATCCCTGAGACTGAATTGACAGGTGCGAAACGTCAAATTTGAAAATAACGTTCCTAAAATTTACAAGTTTGACATTTGTGCCTGTCAATTTTGTCTCCGAGATTAAAAAACGAACTTTAGAAGGAATGGATCGACAAAGTACTGAAATGTTTGTTATGCTATGCAGCGATTTTGAAATTGGAACATTTTGTGTTTTTTTATGTGATCAAAGAATAATACAAATTAAAGGAAATTTTAAAAAAAAAAATTCACTGTAGAATTTTATGGCGTATTATTTTCTTGATATTTTAAAATTATATTCATAATCATCTATTATCTGTTTTGTTTTGTACAAGATTGCAAGTCTCGAGTGTCGTAAATCTTTTTAAACACTGTCAATGGGTCAAGGGTCCGGAAAGAAACAAAGCCTTGTCGTAAAACTAACATAACACTTTGAACACATTGTATTTTATTCTCGTACTAGCCGTGTGAACGATGGGATTTCCCATACTTAAAAATGATGAACCATCATACAAACTTTCATCCCCTATTTAACCCCTTTAGGGGGTGAATTTTCAAAAATCCTTTCGTATTGTTCTCCTACGTTATATAAGGAACTCCTGTGCTAAATTTCATACTTCTAGCACAGTCTACCTATGTCTTACTCCTTACAGTCGGTCAACGTAGAACATTGTCGCAGAGCAATCGTGCGGGGGGTTGCGGGGTGAATGGGCTGAGGTTATGTCCCGAGTAGCCATACTGCATACTTGGGACATAACCTCCGTCCCTACATAATTTTGATATTTCATAGGACCTGTCAAATGTATGGGCGTTGACCCACTGTATGTAGTAAGTAGGTACACTGTGCTTCTAGGCTGGATCCACCGGTTTAAGCTGTCCGCTGTCTGTCAGTCAGTGTTAGAGCTTCATTAAGTAGAAGATGTAACAAGATCATCTTCTTCTCTCGTGTCAGTACCAGCGTATAACGTAACTCATTCCGTGATGAAAAGATTCAGCAAGGTTGGTAGCGAGGCTGACTGCCTAGGATGCGCCGCGTAATTAAGGAAAAGACCGACGCAAAAAGTCTATGTTCCAAACCTCCATAATTAAGAAAGAGAAAATTCTAAAAAAAATGTTCTTACTTCATTCTTTGTCTAGTGAAAACTTTGATTAGTTTGCATTTAAATCAATAAATGTTGCGATAAAAAAATAGATTGCAAGCACCATTTTTAACCCATTAATCTCTCAAGCTAATTGAATGCGATTTCAACGATTCTTTTTTTAAAAGATAGGTTTTATTATGCTCTCTTGTAAATTTGTTAATAATATATTGTATTAAAAGAATAGATAAAAAGTTGGCAGCAAAAATTAATTTCGCTTGCAGCACTCGTGCCGTTCGGTTATGTCATTTCCCATATTGTTTTTATTTTTGGTTCGATCTTTACCTTAAGTATCGACACTCGTGGAGACTCTTTTCATGCACCCCAATTCCTCTATCTCATTGTAAATTGTGGGATTGATCTTAACAATATTAAATAATTCCATATTCCACACATTCAGTACGACTATCATGGCTCGTATCTCAATCAAAACAAAAAGTCATTCCCATCAGATTTCGAAATTCACTATCTCAACGTTGTTCCTTTGATTCTGATTTATTCGCGCATACACACGTCAATTTGTCACACCCAAAAATGTTCATTGAAATAAATTACCGTAATTTGTTTGGTATTTTAAGATACAACAGCAATAAAAACATATTTTTTTAAAAGACCCTACGTTTTTGCAAGCTGTAATTTATCATCTTTGATTGCGTAAGTCACATGAACGTGATAATCTGATGACTGGTCAACACAAACAAAATAAAAGTTTGGTCTTTCTATACACATTACACATCCTCTTTCGTTGAAATTTGGTCCTTTCCACAATATCCGTTATCAAGCAATGCAAGATAATCGACCATACTCATCTCTCAAGAAATTTACTATATGCTGCATTTCATATATCATTAAACAAAAGTGGTCCACCGAAACACAAATATCTTTTGAACTATTTCTTCAACTAGAGTTTCAGTTCATCTTGATTGACCGATAAGTTTCATAAAAACATAATACTACGTCGAATCCTTGCTGGAAGCAAACATTGATTATTTCTGTACAGTTCCTTGCTAAAATGTTATTTGTCTAATTTATAAATTTTACAGTTCAGGACCACATTTTAAATGTGAATAATTTAATCCCAAATTCAACCCTTCAAACATCGTCCTAATACTCCTGAACCACACCATTTAACAGGCAGTTTCAAATTCTTTTAAGCTACCTTTCTTCGGAAAATAATCAGCAATTCCATTCCAATTGGCTAGTTTATTAGCTAGTGAAACGGTTTTAGATGTTAAGCCGTAATATACATAGATTAATGTGCCAGATACATACTACGTGGGCTAGGGATGTACGCAGGCGTCGGGCGGGGCATATGGAGCGCCGCCCCTAGCGTACAGTCACAAGTTACGTTATATGGCCATAAAGAAAATAGAAACGGTGTCCAATATTCTGCCGTACTAAGCAAAAAAGAGGTGTCGCAAAAAAAAAAAGTTAAGTTGATTCTTATGGCATCGTATAGCTTATAGAAATACGAATCCAATTAACTAAACCAAATAGTGGTATCTTATTTAAAACATTCTCGCACAACACAAAACGTTTTCCCCATCTCAGTTTTACCTCAAATCACTAAGAGGAAACTTCAATTTCCTCGAAACTAGCTTTTCCTGAGATACCGCTTTTGTGTTTGGCACGGCAGTATTTTGGTCCTATAGTATTTTTAAGAAATAAAAAAAGCATTTTTAAATTAAGAACGGCGAAGTTGCCCTATTTTTGCGATCTAGCGACCAAATTCGTAAAACTCTAGATCTAAAGTTGTGTCTACAAATTGCAAAACCGTAAATCATGGTGCCGAATTGAATCAAACTCGAAAAATTTACTAAATAACATTGCTAAAGAAAAAATGTGAATTGGCAAGAAAAATTGTGCAACGATATCTCGAAACTGTTTTAAAGTGTCATTTTTAAAACAGTTTCCAAAAGTTTATAGTAATTTTGAACTATTAAACCATCCATTATTCAGAACTTATTCTATTCATTTTTTATATCTAGATGTAACCCGTAGTATCAATAAATTTTATATACCTATCTAAACATGTACTAATTTTAACTTTATTCATTCCATCCTGTAAAACACTATATTTGCGTAGGTTTGATCATATGTGATATTTAAAAAATTATGAATTGGTTATGATCTCAAATTATTCATCAACTGATTATTTTTATAATATTTTTATTCGATTGTTTTTTTTTGTAAAATTAATGTACAGTGGGCCACGAAAATGATTTATATCTTTCGACAAAATGTAATTTGTAAGTAATCAAAATACTGCAAAATTGGACCGCGTCATTCCTGGGTAATAGTTTTAACTAACCCAAAATCGGTCTTATCATTTTAAAACTTGCAAAGGAGTTTCATCGTTAGACTGATAAATCAATTTCTTGGGCCACTGTACCAACCTACAATTAAATTTTAAGTAGATTTTCTAGCGGATTTTCATTTAATTTAAACAAAAGTTTTATACTATACATGATGTTGTATTTTATATTTTGATATTAAATGGTTGCTAGTCAAGACGAGAACAGATTAAAATTAAAGTCCTTTTTCCGAATATATTTAAACTTCCTAGTTTTACATGGCCAGTTGTAAAATAACAAATTAGCTCAAAAAAAATTACTGATATTTTTACATAGATTTTATTAAAAATAATTGTATTTTTACGATTATTGACAGCTTAGGGCTATTTCAATTTATTTTGCATCCCGTAAATAATACCTATAGCTTACAAAAATTGTATTTTACCCATAATTATGTGGTTTTTTTTTATTAATACTTTCTCTATTCTTGAAACAGTACGTCCATGGAAATATAAATTCAGCCGTACCGAAGTTCGTCCTTTATAATAACAACCGTCTGAAACTATTAGTTTCATAGATACTTTAGTAGTTTCAACTATAAAAAGATGTAATATTTCTATCTACGACACCTTGAATATATTCAAGACTTAAACTACATCGCACCTACGTCATTACAATTACATTATGTAAATATTTTTGTAAATATATTATCGATTAACAGTTGGAATATTATTTAGTTTTAATTAGGTACTATTATCTCCGAACGCGGAGTAGTTACCTAAACTGTTATAAATTCACTGAATATTCGTTTAAAAAATAAAAATGTGAAGTTTTTGTTGATAGCACAGTAAGAACTGAAGTTAATTGTACCCTATTCTAATTGTAGTTGTAAATTGTGAATGGATCCTAGTAATTTTTAAGATCTTGTAATTATTAAGTTAGATTTAACATTGACATTACTTATTTATGATTATTGTTGTAATGTTTAGATTAAAATTTTAATGTTAAACTTCCGCCCATCGAGTCGAGGCATCACAATTTTTGTGATAATCAAAATAAAATTTTAATGTAGGTAAAAAAAACTTCTTTGTAATTTTTGTCCAATTCGTGAGTCCACTAAGATTTTAAGTAGTGACAAATTAAAGTAGATTTTTTAACTTTACGCAAACATATTTAAAAAAAAAGCCAAAGTTCTTTAATGTCTAGCTGCTTTCGTTTACGAGATACTTGTAAAAAAAGTGTAAGTACCCTAATCGTCCGTCATGACTGGTGCTTAAGTCACAATCTTCCTAAAAATACGATTATACAGTTTTTCTCTTTTTTAATAGTAGTAAGAAGTCAATAACAGCACTTATAATAAGCGACAGTCCATCACAGTAGTGTAGCTAACAAAATTTAATTAACGATTAAAATACATATTTAAGATAGTTTTAAGAACATTGAAGTAAGAAAGAGGTGGTTTTGGGTCGTATCGGTAGTGGCGACATCTATTCAGGAAACGTTTAGTTAATATTTTATTTTTCCATTATTATTTAGTTTGCCCTTTATTTGAGAGTAATGTCGAACGGTAGAATGGCGACATAATCGAAGATTTTAGAAGCAGTAGTGTCATTCTGTAAGAAACCCACCTCAATATCGACGGTTAGCTCGATGTCCATAATGTCACAGTATGGATAATAGAAGCAAAAAACAAACAGATAATCAACAGTATAATCAATAACGCGTAGTTTTGTTATCCACGCTGTGTCACGACAAGTGTCTAATTGACAGTCGCGATCGAGGTGAGATTCTTACAGAATTGCACTGCAGTTCTTGTCATTTAAAGGGCTTACTTGTAAACCTCGTTCACATTTGCAGTTACCTTAATAAAAATTTAAAGTAAGTAAGTAGTATAAAATGGCTAAAAAATTAATAAACACTTGTTATGTAAGCATTACAGTACAGTTAGAAACTTAGGACTATACTTTCAGTTCAACATAGTCTTAGATACTAAAATAACCAATAAATTATATTTTTGCATTGATCCATTATAACCAGGGGCCCAATTCTCCTAAAATAAATCTTAACAAATCACAACCGAACCAAGGCCGAACCGTTCATTCAGACAGTTCTCAATTTCAAAAGCTATCAAATTGTTTCACACAAAAAACAAAATCAATCATTTTGAAAGTTTTCGAAAACAAAAACTGACTGACGGTTGTGGTTCGATTGCGTTTGGCAACAATTTATTTTAGGAGAATTGGGCCCCAGGGAGCGGAATCTTATGGCAAAACAATTGAAAGGTGATAGAAACGGGTCATTATTTTTTATCGAGTATTCAAACTATCGATAATTTTTAACAGCTGTGAATACAGACGGGCAGACAGACATATTAGCTATTTTTTAAAAACAAAATAATATCAACACGAAATGTCAAATTGAAATAAATATGACGTAATTAATTTTTATTTTGGTTACCGTAATAAAGTACCGTAATCAAAAGAGATCAAATATCATAACAGTGTCTATAGGGTTAACTTCCTGAATCAAAGTAGTTATCAGATTTTTTGATAAATAAGACAACATTTTATTTATGTGTCATTAAAGATTATTTATATGTAAAGAATAAAAATTAAAAGTATTTGTTAAGTTACTTTACAATAAAGTAAACAAAAAAATACAATAAACTAAAAAGTATCGATAGCTTGAATACTCGATAAAAATAAAGACCCCGTCTCTATCACCTTTCAATTGTTTTGCCATAAGATTCCACTCTCTGATTATAATTAACACATTATGTGTAACAATTTGTATAACTGCACATGTGAACTTGTTTAAAATCCCCATTTTGTACAATAATTGCTATTTATTAAGTCGTTGATAATGTCCGGAAGAATTCTATGTATTATTTTCTCTGTCCGAAAATGCTCTTTTAGTTTTGATTAGGAAAGTACCTACATGTCAAAAGGTCATAAAAAACCTATTTATCGAAAAGCTTACAGATTTTTGGTAAATGTTTTCTGATATCTATTCCACCCTTGAATGGGCCTTAGAATTAATTAAGAATCTGGGGCCTAATTCTCCTAAAATAAATCTTGATAAATCACAACCGAACCAAGGCCGAACCGTTCATTCAGACAGTTCTCAATTTCAAAAGCTGTCGAATTGTTTGACACAAAAAACAAAATCAATCATTTTGAAAGTTTTCGAAAACAAAAACTGACTGACGGTTGTGGTTCGATTGCGTTTGGCAACAATTTATTTTAGGAGAATTGGGCCCCTGGAAATGTCACTGTTTAAAATGTGAGGCCGATTTTAGTTGATGTTTAATAGAACTGTCATATTTTGGTATCTCTATTTAGAACTTTAAGTAAAGTTTAAGAAATTATAACATTGATTTTCACTGTCTGAGCATTTCGGGCAAGAGCATCTTATGTATTGTGTCATCATATGTTTAAAAATAAATATCAACTACTTACATACATCTTGAAATATAAAATATTTCTGCAAGTTTGCTGGTTTTTTAATGTGAAAAGTGATATTTAAACTATTTCTTGTCAAATAAACGATTTCGATGATCGTTTTGTATTTTGTTTGATTTTTTGTGTCCTAACCTAACATAACCCAACCATTTATTGAATGAGGAGATATGCTTTTTTTTGTGTTTTAATGACCTGGTCATTTGGACCTTTAAGTCAAGAGGAGATATGCATGGAGAAAATGAGTATGATAAATCAGGTCCAGCTGCGACTGTAGAGCTGAAAACAACGATGAGAACTGATCATTTATTACTGTTGAGAATTGACGGAGCAAGGGCTGAACAGCCTGTGTCATTATTATAATGTTGCATCGTACTCTACTCAACATTACCTATATAGTTTATACTTTTATACTATACTATGCTGAAAATCGATACTTATTAAAAACTTTAAAAAGTATGAAAATTCATTCATTTTGGATTATTACCATACGTAAATAAATATAAAGAATGGCAACCAACCGATAGGTACTAAATAAAAACTTCTGTTTTGCCGTTGGTCCCGATAATCAAACGAATCAAGTTTTTTTAACGGTCGTGTTGGGAATTCAAGAAACCTGAATATCTGGCAAACGTTGCAATTCAAAATACCTACATGAATTATTTTGAACAAAACTCATAAAATCTACTTAGTCTGCTTACCCTGTTATGAGAGCACTGAAGAATGAAAATATAATATTATAACGCCATCTCTTAGATTTATTTTAACACTGCTGTAGTTTTTGAATGCAAGCTGATAGAATGTCAAATAATAACACAGTACCTAAACTACGTAGTTTGCAGATTTTTTACTAGATGGCAGGCTTTACGTTGCGAGAATAATTACATAGATGGCGCTTTTTGAAAGAATTGTGAACACGGTCGTTTGTAAAGTTGGCTATGCTTTTTTTTTGCCGTGGCATTTTTTGTTCCTCTTCTTCTCAGTTAGAATTAATGAAAAAAAAAGACAGTTTTCGATGCTGTTGCATTGTTAGGACATTGAAATAAAACTTACAATACCAAGAGTACCCACGATTAAAATAAAAAATGTTTGGAATGAAGTTTTATTGTACTTGAAGCTTAAACTCTTTTTGTGAACGAACACCATTGATTGCTCGCTCTGTCAGTCAAGTGTCAAAAAAGTCAAAACTTTTGTGTTATTTTTTTACCTGGCGTGAGGCGAGTAGAGTTTACAAATTAAAAACTATATGCATAAACTGTATTAGCTACAAATAGTGCATTATTCCGTTTTTTTTTAATCAAAGTGAAAATACTATTTGAGGTTAAGTATGTGAATACTGCGACTAATTAATTATTCGCCAAAGAACTTAAAAACTTTGATACTCCGCAATGTCGAACCCTAACATCGAGGAAACAATCCTGAAGTATGAGAATTTCATCAATGATGTCCTCAAAGAAGACCTCCGTCGGTTAGAAATTCGATTTCAACAAATCAACGCCGAGATCACAGACTTAATACAACAGAAACACACATTGAAGGTGATTACAGACAAAAGTATTCACCCCAATGGCTTCAAAACTCAAGTAAACCTTGGCTGTAACTTCTTTATGGAGGCTTCAGTCCCAGATACTTCAAAAATGTTAATGAATGTAGGTTTAAATCATCATTTAGAGTTCACAATAGAAGAAGCTAACAAATACTTGGATGTAAGAATAAAAGCCTTTGAGAATAAAGCTGCAGAACTCCAGAATAAGGCAGCAGAGACTAAGGCACATATAAAGTTGATGTTGTTTGGCATTGGAGAGCTGCAAGATAAAGCCATGCCGCAAAGTTGATAGTTTGGTTTAATGAGCTAAGATTAATAGATTGAAGATGTGCCTAATTAAAAAGTGAATCATATTGTTTATGTATAGAGTAATACTTTTTTACCCTTTTGCAAATACACACTGAATAAAATGTTGTAAAACTGCTGTTATTCTTGACTAAATTTATTTAGTGTTTATTAGTGAAGCGTTCAATTTCTGAAACGTTTATAGCCAAATACTCAAATGCTACTCAATTTTATGTTGCCATTAATTTAGTAACAGCGACTAATAATTTAGTAGTGTTGAGTAGTGTATTAATTCTTTGGTTAAACAACCATTTTCTTACTCAAAAAATGTACTAGTATTTTCTTAAATGTTTGTTCTGATAACACCATACTACTTTTATGTTGGTGAATACCATACAACAACTACCTACACTTAGGGTGGATTTTACCAAAATCAGATAACGTTATCTGAGGAATAAATTCGACACTTTGACAGATTACCTATATAAAATCTGTCAAAAAGTTTCATTTATTATCTGCTGTTGGTAAAATCCACCCTTAATGGTTTTATACAGAAAGTGAAACAGAAAATTTCATTCAAGTAGATTACAGTCCATGAGGCGTAAGCTGAGCTGTGCATTTGTGTGCGTGCACATAGAATCGATTGCCAAAATGCAGTATAAATCGGTTTAAACCAAGCAAAGGATGCGTCTGCATTCATTCTCACACAAATCAAAGCTCAGCTTAGGCCTCGCGGACTGTACTTGTAGTTGTTATATTTTCTTTGTAAAACAATTACCCTAGTAATTCACTAGTATTCATTGTTTTTGTTACCTATTCTCTATTTAATATAACATTAGACAAATAAGACCTATTTTAGCAAGGAAATGTGTAAAAATAAGCAACATATTTGCTGCCAGCAGAAATTCAACACTGTATGTGTGTATTATGCTTTTCTGAACCTTAACGGGTCAATCAAGATGATCGGAAATGTTACTTGAAGAAATGGTTCAAAAGATATTAATTTGTCCCTTGGTGGGCCACTTTTGTCTAATGTTATTTGAAATGAAGTAAGTATAGTCTTAAACTATAATAATTTATTAAATTATATTTTTGATTTGTAATAATTATGGATGTAAAATCCTTTTTATTGGATTTCATAATTAACTTTATAACCAGCAACTGCGGTTATAGAAACGTGTAAAAATATAAAAACCTTTTTCTTAAGAAGATTGTTGAAGTGTGCCTGTGTTCACTACCAAAAACTGTAATAAATGATTGTTGTAAAAATTGATTTTAACTTTTTCATTTGTTTTCCATGAAAATAAATCCTTGACTATTTACAGGTGAAATGGTGTGAAAGAAGAAAATCCATCAACTAAAAAAATCCAAAATTTTAGATACAGAAGCCTAGCCTTAGCATGCATTAATGAATGGTACAGTCAACATCAAAACCATTTTTTTTTTAAACTTTGCCCCACACTGAAATTTCTCTTTTATCGTGGGTGCGTTTACAGACACAAATCTCACAAACAAACGCCCAGACCCGGAACAACCATCTGTAGGCCATTCAAATTTTTGTTCCGTGTGGGAATCGAACCCATGGCCCGTAGCGCAGCAGCCAATCGCTTAGCCACTGCACCAAACGTGTCGTAAAATGATGATTGTACAAAGTTTCAAAAGTGCTGTTTGTATGAATGTAAGCTTGTTTTTTTATTAATATTCCGTTTATTCATTTAAAATACATATTAGGTTGGGGAAAAAGTCTTTTCGCATTTTAGTATGTATGAACTTGTAATAAAATTTCTTTGGCTATACTATTCGTATCTGTATGGTTTTGGTATCATTGAAAGTTTAAATTTTAAAGAACATAATTCCAAATTCAAATTAGGAAAATGTGTGATTTTCATTTGTTTTTCGTACCGTCAAGATGAGTGAATCTAATGAAGAAATTCGATACATTTTAAAATTTTACTACAAAAAAGGTAAAAATGCAACGCAAGCCGCGAAAAAGATTTGCGATGTTGATGGACCTAGTGCAGTGTCTGTGAGAGTAGCACAAATTTGGCTTAAGCGTTTTCAATCCAGAAATTTTGATGTCAAAGATGCACGTCGCTCTGGTCGCCCTATTACGGATAAAATGGATGCCATTTTTGAAAAAGTGGAGCAAGATCGGAATATCAGTAGTTACGACGTAGCTGAAGAACTGGGAATTGACCACAAAACAGTTTTGGCTCATTTGAAAAAAACTGGGTACACAAAAAAGCTCGATATTTGGGTACCTCACGAGCTCACTGAAAGAAACCTAATGAACCGTGTACTCATTTGTGATTTTTTATTACGACGTAATGAAACCGAACCATTTTTGAAGAAGCTGATAACTGGTGATGAAAAGTGGATCACGTACGACAAGAACGTGCGAAAAAGGTCGTGGTCAAAGGCCGGTCAGGCTTCACAGACTGTGGCGAAACCCGGGTTAACTCGCAACAAGGTGATGCTGTGTGTGTGGTGGGATTGGAAGGGCATTATTCATTATGAGCTGTTACCACCAGGCAGGACCATCCATTCTGAACTCTACTGCAAACAACTGATGAGATTAAAGCAAGAAGTTGAGAGAAAGCGGCCGGAATTAATCAACAGAAGGGGTGTGGTTTTTCATCATGATAACGCTAGACCTCACACATCTTTAGCCACTCAGCAAAAATTAAGAGAGTTTGGCTGGGAGGTGTTAATGCATCCGCCGTATAGTCCTGACCTTGCACCTTCCGATTTCCACCTGTTTCGGTCTCTTCAGAATGCTTTAGGCAGTGTCAGGTTAACATCACGAGAGGACTGCCAAAACCACTTGTCGCGGTATTTTGATCAGAAGTCCCAAAATTTCTATAGCAATGGGATCATGTCCCTACCTACAAGATGGCAAAAAGTTATCGAACAAAATGGTACCTACATACTTTAGTTAAATGTAAATAAACTCTAGCAAAAAATGTTTTGAATTTTCTTAAAAAATGCGAAAAAACTTTTTCCCCAACCTATTATAAAATTACATTTTAAAGTATTTCTATAAAAACCAAAAACATTTAAAATATATTATAGTAGCGCACCGGCATCGGGAACAGTGTCCAAGCTACCGGTGTTCAGGGCCTCAGAGAGAGGAACCTCCTAACCTCCTATTATTAATACATATTATTTTGTATACAAAATAACAGAATAAATAACACTTAATATTAGCATTACCTATAACATTTTTTCTTATAATCAGTAGGTACATGTAATGCACTGAAAATTTAAATCAAAGTTTCAAAAAATTTCATCAACTTTTACTGTTGACTGTACATACATAATTATAGCAATAATAAAACACAAAAGGCACAATTTCATTCATTCAGCTGAAAGACGTCCACTGCTGGACATAGGCTTCCCTCAAGCTATGTTGGGAGGGATTTGCCATAATCGCCACGCTTGGCAGGCGGGTTGGCGATCGCAGTATGGTTGTTAAAGTACTCAGAGAACGCTGCTGCCCATCCTCTAGAGAACATCTTAGTCGCCTTTTACGACACCCACGAGAAGAGGTGGGGTAGTGCTATTTTTACGTCCGGGACCACACGGAACAATACTAAATCAAAAATAGATACTGCCTTAAGATTAGGGTATGTATGCTATGGTGGTTTAGGCGTACATTCGATTATTGATAGAACAACAGTCTAGTAAAAATAATGCCCTTTGAGTCGATCTACTAGCCAATCGGGCTTCGTTCCCTTTATAATCGAAAAAAAAAGTTTAAAACTTTATAGCTGAATCTACATTGTTTTATTATACTTATTACCCCACGCCTATCTACATGCCGCACAGGGTTTGACAGACAGAGATATAGTAAAGTCATGCTAATTAAAATTAGGCAGATCTTATCATAAGTACCCTACCTGTGTATGGCTGGAAATATAACTTCTGTTAACCATAAAGAATTTTATCCCCTGTGGGGACGGGCTAGAATATTAAAACTTCCTCACCGCACGCTGGGAATAGACGCGTGTTGTAAGATTCAACAAAACCCAGCACGCTTGGTGGTAGGATCTATACGGTCCGCCTGGCCAGCTACCACCCTCACATTAAAGTCCGGCGCCAAGCAGTTGACTGTGTTCCGTCGTGTGTAGGTATGTGAGAGCCAGAGGGGGTACCTATAGGGGAATCTCTCTATATCTTTTCTTTGTTACTTGAATTCGTGTGCTCCATCTTAGACCCTGTCTGCGCTTACCATCAGGTGAGACTATGGTCAAGCGCAGCCAAGACAAATAATAAAAAATAAAAAAAATGAATAGAAAACATCATGATGCATGAGGGAACCTATACCACACCCGAAAGGCCTCTAAATAGTTCTCGATGGTATGTGTACTGTGTAGTTCGCCAACCCGCACCAGGGGGCCTACTCTGAAAATCGAATTAGGTACTACGAAGTTTTGGCTGACGGATAGCACGTTTTCTAACCACGAAAGTGTTTCGGATCCGTCGACCGATTCAACTTTCGCGATTTGACATTTTTCCTTACGTTCACCCTGCTCCCAAATGTTTATTGCCATCTCGTAGTTCATTGTTTGACAGTGGTTTGATATTATTTATAAGTTTGATGTGTTTCGATCCGAGATTCTCATTCTGAAAAGAGGTTCGTATGCCCAGAAGACGGGACAGTACCTAATGGGCCGATTATAATTATGCATGAGATGAAGTTAAAAACCAGTCGTCTGAATCCTGAAGCACTATTTATCACAAGTCTAATAAAAAATCAAGTACCTCCTCCAGACTTATTACTAAGGTCATAAATACCCTGTAATCAGCTCAAAAGTCGCTGCCCTAAGCGGTTAGCGACAAATTAGGGTTAATTTGAATATTTGATAGTCTCAAGATGCAAGGGTTGATTATTACCCATTTGGTTGGAAACTACTTGAATTAAATTAGCATTATGATTTTAGGGTTGGAGTTCTGTAATTATAGGTGTGTGTGTTTAGAGAAAAGATGAGAAAAACTGGTTTCTTCTCAGGTTCACCGGCTTTGGGGGGTTCCCTACGTGACATCGAAACTCAATACATCGAATGTCGCAGCATCGAAAACGGTGCATCGAAGGGTCACATAATCGATGGTACGCCACATCGAATGTCGTGAAATCGAATGGTTACAGTATCGAATGGTCACATAATCGATGATACGCTACATCGAATGTCGTGAAATCGAATGTTTACAGTATTGTATGGTTACAACATGGACTGGTTGCAACATTGACTGGTTGCAAAATCGATGGGTTATTGCATCTGAAGATTGTTGTACCCATTAGTTACTGCACCGAGTAAAAATAAATTAAACACAAAAGGAAACAATATTAATTTTAAAAAAAACATTTTTAACTGATATGCAATTCGCTGTGATGAGAAATCGATACTGTAACCATCGATATCGTAAACTTTCGATGCAGCGTACCATCGATATCGTAAACTTTCGATGTCGAGACTTTCTATGTGGCGTACCATCGATGTAGAGTACCATCGATTATGTGACCCTTCGATGTACCGTTTTCGATGCTGCGACATTCGATGTATTGAGTTTCGATGTCACGTAGGGAACCGGCTTTGGGAGCAGGGTCCAAGCTACCGGTGGTTAGGGCTCCAGAGACAGGAACCTTCTCACAATACGCGCCGTGTCGAGGAGGACTGCTTTCTGTTTCAATTCCTCTTGCGTCAAGCGCATGCAATATTGATTGCCATAAGACTCGAACTAGTATTAGGGGATATGCCACTATTGCATGCGCTATGGCGGTTCAGGCATGCGTCAGACGAAAGCGCAAGAAGAACATGAAAGCACACTGGTGTAGATATACCATATCAGGCTCTTGATCCAGCCACCTAACGAGAGCCTCTTGAGGTGTTGGTCGAGTCTCTTGGCCATGAGGCCATTGGTCGTTACGATTATCGGCACAATAGTTGCCGAATCCACATCCCACATGTTGACAACCTCGTGTGCTAAGTCAAGCAATATTTGATTTGTTTATCTTTCTCAGCTTTCACGAAGTTTTCATGATGCGGGATGGTAACATTAACAATCATTAGCCCAGTCGCCAGGTAGTTTTACCTTGCAAAATGTCCGTCAGTCTTGAACTTTGGTTATGTGGTGTGTTTGGTGTTTTTATGAAGAAGAAGAAGAAGATAAACCCCTTTTTTGTGATCTGGCGACTGGGCTATTAACATTAAACACTGTAATCTGTTCAAAGAAAGATGAGTTCTGATTCTGACATACGGCGGTAGAAGACTGCTACTGAAAAAACATCGAATGTTTGACAGGTAGGAACAGTTTGTATGGGAAAATAAAATTGTTGTTTTTACTATTTTCCTCGTAATTTTTCTATATTTTCTCACCATTTAAACTTTCCCTGGACTTCCACAAATATTTCAAAACCAAAATTAGCCAAATCAGTCTAGCCGTTCTCGAGTTTTAGCGAGACTAACGAACAGCAATTCATTTTTATACATTAGATTATTTTTGTTATTTCTTACGTTGAAAAGAGTATAGTAGTGATAGACTAGCGGTTGAACGCTTGATTTCTATATTTATGGGTTTGAGTTCAATATCGGCCGGCGAATCTAAGTCTTCAAATTCATGTTCGGATCAGAATCTGATTATCGCTTGCGTTAACGGTGTCGGAAAACATCGTGAGGAAACCTGCACACCTGAGAGGGCTTCATATATAGTTCTCAATGGTGTGTGTAATATGCCAACCTGCATCACGCCAGCGAGCGTGGTGGCCCAAGGCGTAAACTCTTCTCATTCTGAGAACTGCTGAGCCTATGCTCAGCAGTGGGACAGTACCTACCTATCGGGTGTAAAAAGACCCTTAACGATAACGAAAACCACATATTCTACCCATCATTGGGATCATTTTTTTCTACCAGACCATACCTGGGAAACCATTGGTTTTGGAGATATTGAAGGTCAAAGTTAACATTTTTTTTTCAGTTTTTTCCAAAAACGTATAGTGATAACACTAAACTTTCTACCAAACAACCTTATCAAAATTTTGAATTTTTCCTCACAAATTACGCGCTTGAAGTTATAAAAACGCAACGAATATCAAACGCACACGATCGCCTTGGCTCAGCTGTGTGGCCGCTGCACGCATGCAAACGCGCGGCATCGCCAAAACCACACATTGCGCGCTACAAAAAAAACACTTTTTTTTTTATGCCAAAAAATAAAAGTCGTTTCCCAGCGATTATTTTTGGTCAATGTAGTTTAGTTTGATGTACAGAGTGCGTAGATTTCGGCTATGTGATGGGTCTTTTTACACCCTGTATATAATAATGTTTATTTACCACCAATCATACATAGTACAAGAAAAGAAAAACCATATACCTACATAACTCTAGAGGACATAAATCTGTGCGCATACAACGTAAATCCTTTTTTTTCGTGCGAAAATCCTAATGGATGCACTTCGCCCGGGGAAGGCGAAGGGGTATGCCGGACTCTTACCGGCTAAAAACCCAAGGTGTTCCTTCACCTGACCCTTGGGCGGGGTCGCGGGATTCGCAGCTGCATGCACCGCGAGCCTCTTACGCTAGGAAAACCTGTATTATATGAGACAGTGATAGGTAGTAACCTAATGGGTTGATTTAAAATTAAGCTTAAATTACCTATAGTATTTTTACAAAACTTATAGTGGAAGCTGTGGTGTGAAATTAACTATAATTAAGTTTCTTTCGATTCTTTAAATAAGTATAGATCAACCACGATAACATGGCACGCCCCCCTGCAACACCTGTCTTCAATGTGTGTGTGCATATGCCAACGACTCTCTGTGTTTGTGTTTAAAAGAAATTGACGTTTGATTCCTATTTAGTAGATTCGACTAGTGCATAAAAGTGACCGCTGGACAAGGCGCACGTATGTCATTCATACAAACCTCCAAGCGGTACCATAGTTACCATATTGTCAATTAGCGACGTCAAATCTGTCGAGCGACTGATCCCTGTTTTTGTTTAAATTGCAGAATGCACACATGTGCATTGAACAAATGACAAGTTGTAAATATTCTTACTCATACATTTTTACTTGCAGTGTCAATGGAGGGGCGCGCCGTGTTATAGTAGTTTATCTCTACCTAATATGTAGTTATACAGGGTGTAAACGAATTCGTGTAATTCCTTCATACCGGGTGATCTACTGGTGACACAGATTAACACTAAAAGGGTAATTTGGAAAACACAAAAAAAAAACAAACTTGGTTTCCTATTTCTGAGTCATTTTAGAGCCTCGTGTTTACTGACTGCAAAGAGCACACGAATTAGTTAGTTTACTTACCGTTACTAGTTTTTTCAAATCATAATATTGAGTACTTAGGTAGGTACATAATTTATGTTTTAGCGTTACTGCATAGTACATATATATTACAGAGCAGTGTAATAGGCAAAATAGTATTTTCAATGGCCTACGGTAATTACAGTAGGTAAGTCTATTTATAAAATAAGGCGTCTAGCAGTGATGTTATTAACCTCCTTTGAAGAGTTGTTCTGTTGCGTTAACGATGAGAGTTGAATTACTTTTTCAGAGTTTCCGAGTAATAAATATTTGCTTTTAGTTATGAGTAACAGCTATTTTACACTTGTCCAGCAGGTTGTATATTGGACTGACTGGCTAACTAGTAAGTGACCAGTAATCAAGTCTTTGAAGAGGGAGCTTCATTTGATATATAGGTATTTTAGTGGGCCGATCCCGGCGGCACTGCAATGCCGGGCGACCCGTGACGGGAGTGGAGCGAGCCCCGAACATCCCGTCAGTTTACAAAAATCAGTTTAATATACTGGTCCCTCAGTGAGGGAACTTTCAGATATTAAGCTGAAAAGAACAGATACTACACTTTGATCTTAGCCAAAAGGCCGAGAAGCGATACCCGACAAGTTGAAATCGGGGAGGGTCATTCAATCGCGGAGAATCTTAACACCGCGATTCAGAAATGAGCAGGAATTGCACAGTGACATCTTTCCACGAAACTTGGGACTAAACTATATAGGAGTGACGTCACTCATGGCTCACATTAGCGAGCAGGTGGCGCCATCTCTCGGGATCTGTTGGGTTCGCTTTAGGTAACATTGTTGTTCAATGTTACAACATGACACTTTTGGAGCTTCCACAAATAAGTTCCCTAAAGTTACGAATTTAAGAATGATTTTGATACAAAAATAAGTTTTATTAGTTTACCGTGAAGCATGATGAAGGTGTATTGAATGAAAAAAGGTAGGTATCTAATCTACCGTGAAGTAGGTCTAGATTAATAAAAAGATATACTCGTATGGTAATATTGACAACTAGGTACATAATAAAATGATACCTAAGCTAATTTGATTATTATTAGATTAAATTAAAGGAAAACAAATGAATTCGATTCCAAATGGAAGCAAATATAGTACGTTCTATAGAATAGCCTTTAATTAAGTTTGGTGAATGAAAGTACATCTACAAGGTATTAAAACATCTTGCTCAACAGTTCACTGTGCCGTCTTCGATTGCAAATGCAAGCAAATATGCAGGTAAGTGCTTTCTTAGGTACTTGAATGGGTCACTCTTGACTTCAATTTGGTGAATATTCCGAATGTCACACAGTGCGTCAAAATATACATTTCTTAGAAAAAAAGTTTTACATACTCATTTAGATATTTATTTATTATTTAATTATGAGTATGACAAGTGAAAAGCGTGTGGTCCCAAGAAAGAATTGATCACTGAACCTTTTTTTGGAAGGGTGGGTGTGGTGTAAGACGTCTATAAGGAATTTGTCAGGAGTACAGGAGGAAGAGCCCTTTTTTGCGCATACAACGCATCTCTACAGCGATCTATCTGTTTGCGAAGTGTGGTGATTTTTTGATAATGGCAATGTTGCAATGTTTTTCTACTCATACCTACTCATTTGCTCAAACAATTCAGGTTGAAATTATAAACACTCGGCAAACCGAAGTGGGAGATTGTACTCATCACTATGAACAACTTTTACTATGGAACCAAACAGGAAATCGTGAAAAAAAAACAGATGTTCCCTACATTTATGTTTGCATAACTCGTCAAACTGGGAACAGCAGATTTTTTTTCGCGATTTCCCGTTTGGTCCCACAGTAAAAGTTGTTCATAGTGATGAGTACAATTTCCCATTTCGGTATGTCGAGTGTTTACAATTTCACCCAGTATAGTTACTTCGATCAATCCATTTGCGATGTGTGGTGAAAGTGGCAATTTATTGCTGCACTTAGTAAAAACAACATAGGTGGTACTACTGAAATCACCAATTATTTGCCAAGTGTGGGGATTACAGCAAGGCATATATTCAACAGATTTTACGTGCTGGTGAGATTTTACGTGGCTAAATGGTAATGAAAAAGGGAGAAAGGTAATAAATAAAAGACCGTATTCAAATAAAAGCTTAGCTTTATTACTCGTTATATTCACGAAGAAACATCCCTCAGTGGTATCAACAAGTCTCCATGCTGACATTGCTAGTAGAGATACAACTTATGTTTCACCGTACTTCCATAATCCATCGAATAATTTTGATAAATTTTGATCAACAGACTTTAGAACTGCCAATTTTTTTGCCAATAAAACGAACGCAATTTGCAACGAGTCGCCTATCTTGCGATCGACAGACTCAATTTAGATACAATTTTATTTTCATTCACAATAATTCCACTTTTATGTCTAATACACCGAACAGTGGTTAGATCCTAAAACATTCACGGACAAAGACACACGCTCGAACTTATAAGCATTATGACAATGTGATATTATATTAATGTATAAGTATTGTTGTAGTATTAAGAACCGTAATAATTAATGCGTAGTTAGGTTAGGTTAGTTTCGTGACATTAGGTATAACTTGTCTGAGGCCCACAGATTACAATAGTGACCCGCTATCAGCCATTCTAACACAAATACCGAAGAATCGTTTACAATTTTTTCCACATTTTTTTTTCACCTTAAAATTGCTTTTAAATTTATCTTTTTTACATCCAGAACCATATAAACATCTTTGAGTTATTTATATATTTTTTTTACCTATATAACCGGCCGGCCGCGCCGCCGCCCCTCAGCCGCGCCGTTCAACTTTTTATTTACAAATGGTTAATGCTCCTAAACGTTTTATATCCGACACTATTCTTAAAATTAAATACAAAAAACGCATGACATTCTAAATTTACCTAATGTCCCATTTTGTCACCGCTATAATTTATGAATTTTGACCTTTACACCAACTTTAGAAATATTCAATACAAAAATACTCTTTTTGAATAAAATTTTATACACGACTCATTAATATCGTAGGCGCGTACCGGGGGCGGTTGTGCAGGCGCCACAAAAGAAAAGCTTTGAGCCTCGTAACCTTAACATCATGAAATTTGTACTAAATATATCAAAACAAGCGGACGCGGGCACTTAACACTTAGCCGAAATGCGAGGATACCGAAATGACGCCTAAACACTAGTCAAAATTTCAATTTTATTAATGACACATCACCTTTTGTCCAGCTCATGACCACTGTGTGCCGAAAATGGGTCGTGATTAGAACAAAAAATATTACGTCACTATCAAAAATAATTTTGTATTTTTTTAAATTTTGTTTCTAATTTTATCACTGGCGTCCGCGTCCGCTCGCTATAGTTTACATATATATTATAAAAAATGTCGCCACATTATGGACTGTGGCTCACCAAAGTAACTAAATTAACACATTACATACGAACACACAATACAGAACTGAACGTGTATCGCTGTTACCAATGAAGACCACAAGGATATTTAAAATATTGTTTGAAACCCACTACAATTATTAACCTCGAATATAAAATTATGAACGCATAGTTCCCGTGTTGTGGGACTTGTGTGACGTTGACATAGTTTTACATGCATAATTGGGCGTTCGAGCTTATCTCACTAAATTTTATTGATAAGCGTCGGCAGTATTTGTTTCAAGACATCCTAATAGTATATCCGTGCTCAATTTTTGTCTTTTTTATGAGATAATATATAATATATATTAAGAATGATACTTATTTCCATAACTACCTAAACTTCAGCAATTTCCCTTATTGATTTTTCACGTATAGAAAAGTTGATACAGCTATTTGGTACATCTAAATGTCCTAACCTCCAAAAAATGAAATGCTACATACAATAGAGTCTATTACAATTTCGAAAATTTAGGAACCATAATACCCAAACGTGAAACCGAATACTTTCTACATATATTGTTTTTTTTTTTTATTTATAATTAATTTTGAAAATAATTACAATATTTATTTCATTTTACATGATAATCCAAACATTTTCGTAGACGGATTCCAAAATACTAAAAATGTAAAGCAAAAACTTTAGATAAGTACATTTTTAGTGAAACATAAATAAACTATCATCTAGATAAAGAATATTAAAACAATGAGAAATGACGCCGAAACGGGCAATTTCAATAAATCTACATACATATTATTATATAGATACAAACATGAGTTTTAAAGTCAACACCGAATTTTGTACTTTTTCTGTGGGATTAGCCCCATGATCACTGTGGACTATATTTCGATGTTTCAAACTTGAGTCTTTTTTTATTAAATTTAGAAAAATTGTCAACCGATAACTTACAAATAATTGAACATCGAATAAATTTAAAATATCGGCTCGATCGCATGTTATATCCATTGTGGTCTCTTTATATTGCACAGTGAGTCACTCAAGTATAAAATCCGGACAAAAATTGTATTTAATTACAAAAATTTATAAGTACATATTCTGAGTTTTAAACATGAAACTATATTGTAGTAAAAACATTAATACGGCTCCAAGTATCTGCAAATTACGGCATGTCGGTTGATAACTGTTGATGGGAAACCAATACATTTCTATTGTAATATGTGTTGTGTAGCCTGCGTAACAGTTCTATTAGATATGAAGAAATCTATGAAGAGATCGGAATAACGAATTCATTACTTACTATACAAGGAATTAATCGGTAAATGTCAGTTTAGAGCTAAAAAGTCTGCTGTGATAATTAAACAATGCTACCGTACCGCTAGTGGTCTTAACGAATCTATTGTGCTTAGGAATACATATCATCAATTCCGTTTATCAATTCAGATACTTGTACACTTCTCAGCTCTAAAACGCCAGTGCCTATGTTACGGAGAAACTAACAACTTGTAACAAAATACAATCGTAAACGTAACATGGAACGTTGCTCGATCTCGAATAAGCCCAGCGACGACTGCGTACTTGACGTACTGGCGCGAATCGTGGAAAATTAACCCGGGCTATTGTTCTGAGGAGTTGGGTGGTATGGAGACACCGCCGGACCACCGACGGCGTCTGGGGGAATAATTTTGAAATAAAAACCGGTCATCCGAACAAGGGGGAGGCTGCGTGTTAATCAATGTGTCGATGTCTCAAAAACTTCAGTATCTCTAACTCTCACCTAACCTGAGCTACTAAGCACACCAGTCGACGCCTGGTCCATCCTAAACTGAGGTACTCTTATATTATCGTAATAGTTTAAAATGGTTACAAATGAAACGATAACAAACGTGTAATATCAAATGAAATATGCTTACTTGCTTAGCTATGGCCGACCGACCACCCGCGCGGTTACGTACATAGAAATAAGGATGGTTTAAACATTTTGTACAATTCAGCAAAACAATAGATATGTATTTCCAGTTTTTTCTATTGTCTCTTAATTAAATACCATTAACGCTAAGATAGTACTCGATATTATCTCATCTGTATTAAAACTATCGTTATTATGTACAAATGGCTATACATTTCTGTACAAATCTATCTTATCGTGTTATAATCTATTTGAGAAGCGAAATAATATTTTATCTGTTTGTTCTGTTAACTGAGGATGTAAACTGAAAGTGTGACCGCGTGGCGGGTTGGCGGCCGGCAACTACATGATATAACAAATACATCGAGATTGCGATGCTGATGAAGCTTGCTTCCTGACTTACGATGCTTCAGTTGCCAATCTGTTACTTCCCGAGTAATGTCATATTCACCTGCCATTAGTCAGGGAACAAGCGTCCAGCAAACCGCGCTACATATATCTACGAATCAAACTAATTATTCTTCTATAGTATAATAGTAAGTGTGTATGTATACTGTTTGTTCGATACGGGCGAACCGGTGTATGCGCGGGCGGCGGATCGCAAGCGCTACGCGGCGGCCCCGGTTGGGCGGCTAGGTCTATTGAGGGCCCTTTTTGTATTTAATTTCTTATCTTTTTTCGTAAAAAATCAATATTTTTCTGAAGGCACTTCTGTTCGGACGAGGTGGCCCAGTGCGAAAGGGTTTACTGTTGGATGCCAAATAATGTAGCTGTAATTTTGAAACTTTTGGATGATTTTGTGATTTTTAGATCTATTGTATTGCTTTGCCTTCAACTATTGCTGCTGTTTGGATGTGGGTCAAATGTCTATGTGCTTGATAGCCGCCGCGAAGCGCTCGCCTGCCGAGTACGGGCGCCACTGTGGGGCAAATAAACCCAATCGTAGTCAAAATTCTAACGGAGTTATTGTTGAAATAAAAATAAATATTACAGTAGTTTGCCTTATCATTATCGGATATATGGTGTGTATTGTGTATGAATATGGATAATATTAGATAAAATAATACCATTGATTAATTGTGTAAGGAAGTGACGCCCTGCACTCGCTTGGAGTTTGTGAAGCCCGCGCATCATTTCTGAAAGTAGTATTATCTAACGAATAAACTTAACCCTAATCCAAAGTGGTACGGAACCACCTGGACTAACTGAACTTGCGATCCGAACATTGCCGAAATATTGTAAATACAAATAAGGATGTTTACATTAATCTTTACTTAAGATGTGTAATCTTTTAGAATTTTGTGTCTTCATTATTGTTATTCTATTGATAAATCCTCTGCACGAACATAAAACCGGCTATCAGTATAAAAATAATCTTTAAATTCTTTGTTTGTGGATCGAAAAATAACCCTGCTCTATTGTACTAATGACTATGGTTAACTTTAATTAATTACTCCTAAAATAAGTATGACGAGGTAAAGGTTGACAATTTCCGGCCGCGCGTGGCGAGCCTACAACGTAAATAGTTACTACCAGGGATAAACCAACTTAAGTATGCTCCAAAGGACAAGGAAACGAAGGAAAAACAAAAATAAAAACAACAAAAATTTCAAAACTTAAGCAGTTAATATATTAATCGTTTTTTTCCTTAAAGAATAAATCAATAAATGATTTAAGATATACACAACTATAAAAACCATTTTAAGATAATACTTAATAATAATATAATAATAATTATATATAGCGAAATATATTATGTGCAGAAATAAAATTCTAGGTGACTTAAATTTTCTCTTACTCGTAACCTAATGAATTTCCTAGTAGAGCGCAGTTTGTGGCGTGGCCGTCACCACGCCACTCGACGTCCAACGTACGAATCCAAAATTTCTTTTAATAATTTAATTTAACTTTTTTATCAATAATTTTGAATCTGAAGGCCTAAATGCGAGTGTCGTAAAATTTTGGTGTGCGAAACAATCGTCCAATGATTTGTTTTTCTTTTTTTTAAATATAATTTAGTTTTTAGCCGAAACAATGTGCGTCGCGTCGGTTTGGCGCTCACTCCAACTGTTCGAGAAAGTTCGGCGATTTGAAGTACTCGGGCACTGGGTCATCCAGCCGCGAGATCACCTTATAGATAGACTTCTTCCAGCTCTGTTCCGCGTCCTTACCGCCTTGGATGGCGCGGAAGAACTCTCGTAGTGTCTGTTCAACCACGTATCTGAAGTTTGGTGGGACCTGGAATGGTATTAAATTCGTATTTAGACACAATTTCCTTATTGCTCAAGCTTTAATATGACAATTTTTGGGCTACACAGATGCTTAAAGACCTTCAAAAATTACGTTAATTCTTCTATCGTAATTGATGATAGAAATTAAAAGATTGAAAAGGAACTTATTTTTTTTTAATGACGAAAAAGCTTAAAGTTTATTTAATGCTTACCTCAATGTGGTTGTTTCTGTTGTAATGCAGGTTGAGCACCCTATACAGCTCTGAGTCACCAGCTACGTGCAGGTCCTCCGCTGTCTTCAGACCTTCGCTAATGGCTTGCCGCGCGTACTTCTCCATCTGGATGTAGTAGAATTCTCTGTAATGAAAGAAAGAGCACTCGTTAGATATATGTAAAAAGAAGGTAAGGCGGAAGAATGTACAAATCAGTTTGTTCCCTACAAATAAAATGTTGATGAAGCTTGCCTAACGAGTAATATATATAACAAACTTTATACGGATCTACACCGTGACACTTCACGGCACAATGAAAATAAAAAGCCCTCGAATACCGTCGAGAGCGGGAAAGGATTTGATTAGCCATTTTCGCTCTCTCGGCGTCGCATCGCTCAGCTATCTTCGCTCCGGTTCGCTTACAAGAGCGAGTTGAGCGAATCGAGAGTCTCGCGAGGCTAATTACTTACGAGTTCGCATTCAGACAAGCTAATTCGGTTTTTCACGTTCCTGCAAGTGACGAGCTAGTTGCTGGGGGTAATTTTATGAGCTTTTTTAGGGTTACGTTTCACGAAAAGTGAGTTTAATTACAAAAAGTCATAGCAACTCTTTAATTTGAATTTTGATCATCATTCGGATTTAAAAAACGTTAAATAAAGACAATAAAGTAAAATCTAATCATACAAAGACACACTCATAATTCTTTACATTAGAAAACAAATCCAAATCTTTTTTTGACAACTTTTTAATCGCGTGAAAGTACGCGTCAAGCAAAATTAGCGAATAACACAACACTCATTATGTCAATGAGCACGGATCATCTCTAAACCTCTTATGACACTCTTCTCTCTCGCACACCGGGGGCTTCTATTATTTTTTAATTGGCACTCTACACGATATCGCAGCCTTACTAATTGAATAAGTAAATGAAGTGTCTAAATAATTAGATGTCTTTTTGGCTGGCGCGGGGAGGTGGTGTAACCACTGTGCAATTTTAAGTAGGCTCGTTGAAATACTTTTGGCTGTAATTAGTCGTTTATTTCTTTGATTACGTTTTCCGTATTATGTTTCTTGAAATGTTGATATTTTTTATTGTTACATTATCTATACATTAGAGGAGCTCGTGGCTAAATAATTACAGCCGCATAGACCGATCTTCCGAGTTAAGCCACGCTTGCCGAGGTTGGTCTGTGGATGGGTGACCATTTACTAAAGCGAGTTTCCTCCGTGCCTCGGAAAGCACGTAAAGCCGTTGGTCCCGGCTGTCATTTGTAGATCTTTGACAATCGTTACTGTTGGTCAGAAGCCAGAAAGTCTGACAACCAGTCTTACCAAGAGTATCGTATTATCCAGTTACTGGGTTGTGGAGGTCTGATAGGCAGTCGCTCCATGTAAAATACTGATATTCAGCTGCATCCGGTTCGACTGGAAGCCGACCCCCAACATAGTTGGGAAAAGGCTAGGCAGATGATGATGATGACATTATCTATAGTACATTAAAGGTTTGCAATAAATGTTTTTAAATTTTCGCGATTTGTACACATTATAAAAATACTGATTCAAGTCTAATTGCGTAGAATACTATTAAATTAAATAAAAAATGTATTTGTGCCTTTTAAAATATTCTACGCGATTAGACCCGAATCTGTATTTTTTTAATATAAAATGATGTCTGAAAGTTATCGCTATTAATGATAAGAGCGCCATTGTACCTACACTTGTTTTACATTATTTCTGTTTTTTTTTTGCTATTGTTATGGTGTACCATAAAGCATATTCTATCTACGTACCTATCTTTTATCTATCAATCGAAATAGCTGAATGACGTAAAATTGGTTAGTTTCGGTAACAGATGTTCAATTTGTTTTGTTATTCACAGAGTTAAATGCTTTTATTATAACACTAGACAAAACATAACCTAAATTAATACAATATAAATTAAAACTAAATATAAAGAAAAAACAAAGAAAAATTATGTCATCTATACAAACTGAAAGAGTGCATCAAAATATTCCCGCATCGCTTTCGGTAACGCTAACGAATGAGTTATAGGATAATCCTTAAATATCATCGATGTTATAATTTACTTTTAAAGTAAAATTATCCTTAATATATTCTATAATACTTTCAGTTCAACTTATCACTAAGGAAAGCGAAAATAATATGACTAACAAACTTTAGATATTATTCATATCTGTTACTCATTAATTGGTCATAGTCGATTTTAAATTATTGATACGGTTCAATGGGACACACATTTTGATATCGATGGCCCCCATTAAGGACATGTGGTCTGTCATCACATGTTTTATAAGTGGGTAATGTATTAATGATAGTAATTAAAGTATTTTAATAGTATTACAGGCGGTATTTGGACTTCGAGTCTTGTTGGGAGAAAGTGTTGAATTAAGTTATATTTTGAGTATTATATGATCATAATTTAAGTGTAATTTATGATGTGTGGTCTCAAATTAAGACGAGAGTGTATTCTCTAGGATTGAACTTAAAGATTATGTAGGTATGCGAGTCAGAATAGAACAAAAACTCACAAACATAGTATAAAACAAAGTCGCTGCCCGCTGTCTGTCTATCTGATTTTGATGCGGTTTTTCTTAATAGATAGAGTGATTCAAGAGGAAGGTTTCAAGCTATAAAACGTACTCGAGCGACGCCGGGGCGGGTCGCTATTAAATAACAAACAAAATAGGTAACAAAAGCGGAAATCGAAAGGCAAATAAGATCAAAAGGGTGTAAACGAATTCATATAATTCCTTAAAGCCACATGATCTATTGCTGGTAAGTGGGTTTAGATTAACCAAGCACGGGATATAGTTTGATTAAAAATAAAAAATAAAACTTTTTTTCTTGCGGTGTTGATAAGTGATAGTATGTAAGTTTTGGCGATAAGTATATATCACCAATAAGGTTTCAAAAAAAAATAATCAAAAATGTATATTTTGTGATAGAACATTTCGATGAATGAAACCACGGCGACACAGCTGGCAGGTTCGACTAGTGCGATATTGCCTCGTGCAGTCAGTTAATTCGAGGCGCCAAAAATTACTCAGAAACAGAACACCACGGTTCTTTTTTAAGTTTTTTTTGTTGAATTTAAATAAAAAACTTGTGTTGGTTCAAACTGTGTCATCAGTAAATCACGCGGTTTGAAGGAATTACATGAATACGTATACACCGGCTTCATCAACTAATTCCTAACGTTGTGATATTTGAACGTCGGTTAGAAGTTAGAAGACATATTTTATAAGTAGATTCATACATACTCTAATTTCTCACTCACATAAAAAAAAAACCTTAATGTAACAGACTTTTTGGCGAGTTCGATCAAAAGTAACAAAATTAGAAACTTCTCAGTTTTTATTCTACTCGTTGTAGGTCATCGTATATCGACGTATTCGATAGCGATCGACGTAAAAAGTGACGTATTTGTAAGCGGTTAACGTACTAACGCTTAGGTTATGGTAATCGTATGCGGGCTAGCGATTGCAAAAAGAAAAAGTGTGCCTTTAGGTAAACAAGATAGTAATAACTAAATATAACTAATAAATAATAAACCTACATATAAGAATGATATCGTAAAAATAATAGAAAAAGAAATCTAACGTATGAAACAATTTTCATGTCATTTCCATGGTATATGGAAATGACATGAAAACGATGGCCCAAGCCTACGTCACGATAAGTGTTGCCATTGATTAACATCTTCAATACAATTAAGAAGATTTTTAATTCATAATGCAGATAAAATAAATTGCTAACTAGCCTATTTGCCATCTAGTGTTTTTCATATGAAGTTACTAGTTCAAAATTGCTTCTTTATTGAAGCAAGTAAGTGAAAAAAATGCATTTTGTTCGGGTAATTTTCTTAGGTCAATCCCGTGACCTAGCTATCACGGAGGAGAATACCTGGCGTACCATGGTAATTTGTTAATTGTAAAGTATTGTATCGGCTCAATTTCTCAGTAAATTATGACAAAAGGAATTGTACGCAGAAACTGAAATAAAACTAGTATTTTAAATAAAACCGTTACGTGTGAGAATCAGCTGTTGCATTGTTCACACATTTCACCCTAGTAAGAATATTTTGGCGAAGAAAGTTGCAAAGTAATATCAAGTCTAATTCTTAATGCCTAAAGTACAGTATCCTTTGACCGCTAAGCAATTACAATAGCTAAAATTTCAAACAGGTAAGAAATGATGTTACTATAATTTGGACTGTAATTCGAAAGGGATAAAGTTCATATCGCTGTGGTTGTAACTGCTATTGTTATGTTTTCTTAAGGATTCGCATCTTGCTTACCTGGACCCCAACGTCTTGGCTTTTTGTTTGATAGATTTTTTGCAGAAGTTCCTTTAAATCAATTGAACCGGAATTTAAAGTTGGAAGATGTCTTCGACGAAAAGATGTTTTGAATCTAAGATTCTCTTTTATTTAATTCTACCAGAACCAGAATTGGACAGAAGGAAACATAATAAATTAATTGAAGTCATTGATAATTAATTTTGATTTAAGAAAGAAAAGTTTTTGTTGATATTAGTATAATATTGTTAACTAAGAATGTATTTTCATTACCCAATGACGCTTCGTAAATAAAACTATTTGTAGTAACATGAAACATGGAAAAAATAAAATGTATCCTTCATTTATTTCTCTTAAACAAAAATTACGACGTTTAACTTCGATTTTATATCCTTTGACACCATTAAAACCACCATAAGGGTGACTTAACATTGTCAGAGAGATTGCCGGGTACTTCTTGAGCAAAGAGCGGCGGGTCCCCCTCAAGAAAGCGATTCGATTCCCGTGTGAAACACAACACGAACACAGATTATAAATATCTTGCAGAAGTGACGTAACGCTTTTTTTTTCATTTAGGATTTGGTAGCGATGAGATTGAGATTTTGAGAAGTTTGTTTATTATGTCAAAAAATGTAAGTGACAGAACGATTATTGAAGACCAAACAAGTTTTTGATGTCGAAGGTTTCATAATTTTCCTCCTTCACTTCTTTATGGCGAAGTGATTAATATACAATATATAACAGGAATAACGCAAATCCTCAAGCACCTCAATTACACCACACAGTTATAATCATATGAAATTCACTTTTATGTGCTTAAATATTGTTTATTTAAGAAAATAGTAGTACTTTTTAACTGAATTTAAAATTCAGTCTTATGACCTTGATATACTGTTTCATTTTCTGTATCTCAATTAAAAGATTGATAAGAAAAAGCACATTTTAATAAAATACATATTAAAAATGGCTGAAATCGATTCAGTTGCCGATTCTTAACAAACTTCTTTCAGAGTTTGCTTTTATTATGTTACACGTTGTATATCAGTAAGCCCTGTAGTTTGTATATTTACTGAATAGAATTATTATACCTATTTGAAATTATGTAGAATTGTGACTCCAGTAACAAAATTACGAATGTAGGTAGGTACTTTGAATTTCTCACGGTTGTAACAAAAGATTTTTTATAACGTCTTGTCCCATCTTTAACTTTTATACTCTATGTCCGAGGAGCTAAGACGTTACTCGGGGGTCACACATTGTTTTTTTTCTGGTTTCTTTTCATCCCTTCTTTTTGTTGATTCCTACGAACGTGTACATTTTTTGTGTCGACACAAACACGACTTTTAAACGTAGATATTCTTTTTTGGATGTATTTGCGATTGTGGAAAGGTACGTTGCCGCGTTGGCTTGTATTTTTTCTTTTGTTTGTGGCTTCCTTAACCAGGTCAGTTTTGGTTGTCAATTGTGTTTAGATTTTGTTAGAATACTTTTTCCTTGTGCAATAAGTACTGATGCTGTCCTTAGTTACTGAGTTTCAACTAGCATTTGGGTGTTTCAACTAGGCGGTGCATGAAAAGAGCCTCCACGAGTGACGATACTTCCAGTACGTCCGGCGCACCCTGGGCAGTCAGCCCCGCTACCAACCTTGCTGACTGGCTAATCTTTTCACCACGGCATGATCTATTCTTGTATAGCTCATCCGACACGATAGAAGAAGAACTAGCATTTGCAATACAGAATCTTAAAAGATGATACTTTGGTTTTAGAGCAATATTTAGATAATGACTGCCTCGTTGGTCTAGTGGTGCTGAGCGTGAGGTCTTGGGTTCGATCCCCAGGTCGAACAAAGTTTTATTTGGTTTTTCCGGCAGCCCCCAGTCTGGATTTGTGCCCGGTTGATGGCAATAGGCTCGCCTCCTATTACATGGGACTAAACTACGGCGAAATGAATGTACTATATACCTCTGCCCAACCCTGCGGGGAATACAGGCGTGATGATGTTTATTTCGATAATTAAAGAAAACCGAGCTAGTAAATGTAGCAGATTAACAAAACATTTAAGTATGTAGGGCAGAGAGTCGATCGCGATCTTTATTTCCATAGCTTACGGTGCTTCGCGATGCGGGCGCACGCGCATACCGCTAACCGATAGCGCGGGGTAAGAACCTCTGTACTTGAGGGTTTTCTAAAAAAAACTAAGTCTTATTAAGTAAGTAAAAAGTACGTGTTAGGCGATTCGCACACTGCACCGCATCACGCAGCGTAGCGCGGGAGTGCGTGTTCTTATGTTGTTTGCAAGTATCTGTATTTGTATAGAAAACACGCATAGTGCAACACACTGAAAACGCATTCACGCGCAGTGTTTTCAGTGTTTTGCACTATGCGTGCATGTCTCGTGTTGTGCCGGATTTAAGGAATAGCACTACCCCATCTCTCTTCCCGTAGGTGTCGTAAAAGGCGACTAAGGGATTCACTAGAGGATGGGCAGCAGCGTTCTCTGAGTACTTTAACAATCATACTGCGATCGCCAACCCGTCTGCCAAGCGTGGCGATTACGGCTAACCCCGGCTTTTGGGGGAGGACTATGTCCAGCAGGGGACGTCTTTCGGCTGAATGATGATGATGATGATGACTAAAAATGACTTCGTTGATTTTCCACCCACAGCCTTAAGCGTGAATTACACAGAAAAGGCATAAGGTGCAGATACGGCGCAGGCGCGTCGCTTTCATACGTTTTGTCGTGTAAAAAAACAAAACGTGCCGAAAAAAATTAATGTTGTGGCTTCCTATAAATTGAAGGAGTATTCGGATACAAAGCTAATTCTATTTATCAATTTTTGTGATTTTCTGTGTACGTCCTTTGTTCCTTAATAAATAAATAAAATAAAAATAGACAAACTAGCTACTTTTACACTTGAGCTTCCAGGAATCAAAATTTAGTCGGTTTAATTCCAGTATTCATTATTATAGTACATATTATTAATATTAAATTAAAGATCCAGTCTTCCTTTGTTCCATATAACTTGTAAGGAATTGCGATAATAATATATTTATAAACTTAGGCTTTAATAATACAATTGTAACGTTTTTCCTTAACATGATACTGCGCAAGATTATTAAGTATTTTAATTAGGAACGTGCCTCCTTTTGTATGTACTTGCCTAGGTATTGGGGAAATACGGTACGCGGTCATTGTTTTATTTATAGACAATGGTTTTAAATATAATGCAACTGTGGGTGTAATATTTTTGAAATGGGAATCTTTGTTTGGCGTAAAAAGTGCGAGGTCAATGTCTACATTAAGGAAAAAAAGGCATCTATGGTTCTTCTAGTTATTGTTTGTTAAAATCAATATTGAGTACAGATTATTCAGAATCACAAGTTTAAATGTTTTTGTTTTTGTAGTCAAAAATACTCCGAAATGATGATACTTCAATACGTTATTTCCAAGGGAAATACCATACAGAAATCGTCACCCTCCGCGCTAACTGTTGTAACTAGCAATTGATAATTTTTCAGAGAAATTCTCACAGAGTGACGTATCTGCTTCAAATGAATAGAAATAAATGTATATAATAATGTGTAGTTAAAGCTAACACGACATTAATGCACAAAAGCATTATATGTCTAGCACCAATAATATTTAATAAAATACCTAAATCAATAAAACAGTTAAAACAATTTAAACAAAAATTAAAACACTACTTAATTGATAAGTGTTATAAATACTCTAACGGTTTTTTGAATAATTCATAATGTTAATATGACATTTTGCTTCTGTTTAATATAATATTTTTCTTTTTTCTTTAAGTTGGTAACTATTGCAATGTTTAAAGTCTCATTGTCCAATAATGAATGTAAATTATATTTGTTACCTACCGAATTTGTACGCCAATTTTATTTTGGCAAAACATGTAGATCGTTATACCACGTAATCAACACCTTACACTGCAAACCACAATTTGTACTGTACACTGATGTTTTATACAAATAAATTATCTTTATCTTTAAATAAATAAATACCTTAGAGCTTTAGGGCAACTACTAACTTAAAGAGTAAGCCAAGAGCAATATAAAAAAGTTATTATTAATTCATCAATAAAGCCACAGCAGCTAACGCAACTACTGAAAAATTGTCAATTGCTAGTTACGACAGTTAGCGCGGAGGATGACGAAATTTGGGACTGTTATTTTAATAACCTAATCCTTGATTCATATTATTCCTCATTGCTTCGACCTCAATACATCAGGTAGGTATAACGACAATCAATTAAAAATTGAAGTACCAACGTATAACATTGGCTTTACCACAGGTACTGTTAAGGCTATCTTTTCAAAACCAACTGTGTACAACAAACTCCGACAGCTGCCAAAAAGCTCATAAAAATTCACCGTACGCACAAAATTTGCCAAAAACAAAATAGTTGCCAGACGTTTTTTAACACGGACTTCGCCAAACACACTCATTTCGATCGCTCCCAAATACAATAGTTATTAAACGTGATACTCGTACCTAAAGGCCAGGTATTACTGTGCATACGTAGCACAGTTGTATGGATGTGTGGGCGTGTTTCACCTGTGTGTGTGAGTGGACCGCGTCCAGGTTTCGAGGAGCACGGGAGAATGAGCCGACAGACTGCATTTTACAGAGTGGCGCGATTATGCAGAGAAGGCAATTTTCTTTTTTTTTGTTAAGAAAATCGTGGTATTGATTGTTGGGTTTTTGTTTGTTTTGCTTAGCGATTATGGTGGAGTAATCATGTCTGCATGGAATAGGCAAATAACTCAGATTATTATAGTTAAAAATTATACTTTTAGATTAGAATCAGAACACATAGCGTTCGTCAAATACACAGAAAAGTAACAGAATGTAATTCAAACAAGATTTTCTTATTAATTATTTGCAATGAAAGGAACATTAAGATTGTAAAAATAATCAACTTCATCCATAAAACCATCTTAAGTCGCTCATTTAATTTTGAATAAAAACGACGCATCTGCATTTTACGTGGTCTATGCAAAAAAGTTGGCCGGCGGTGTGCACACATGCACACAACGCACACACAAGCAAGTAAAAGCGAGTAAACTAATACCAGGCCGGATTAATGCTTCAGTTAGTGAAAAAACTTTTTTTCAGACTGCGCCGTCCGGCACAGGGCCGTAATCAGACGGTGGAAAATGTGGGAATTATGATTATAATGAGCACGTTGGCACGGCGTTTGAGAATATTGTTGTGTTTTGTTTTTCATGTCTGGTGTGACGTTTTGGACGTTGTAGTTGATGTTATGTTGTGTGATTGGCGGTAGTAGACTTGTAGTTGATAACTTTTTGTTTTAGAGATTTTAGTTTTACGTACCTATGCCTTGGTATTGGGTTTCTAGCTTGTTTTGTTTGTGTTGTACGATTCGACGGTGGTATTATTGTTGAATGACTAAGAAGCCATTTCTTTCTTAGAGATTTATAATGAACATCGTGTTTACATAATATTTTTGCACATTTACCTTTTGTGTGAGATAAAAAATAAATAGTTTCCTTTATTGTTTTAAGTAAATATTTTTTTTAAATCTAACTCTGATTCAAGTTAAATTAAATCAAAATTAAGTTAAACGTTTTTACGACTTTTACTTATGCGAAAACATTTCTCTAATATCATTTTGTTCAAGTCACGACGCATGCGGGTTGCAGTATCTACAGTTACGGCTTGCGCATGGGCAACTTTCTCGTCAATATTAACGTTATCATGCAAAAACTTGCGGGAAACCCAGTTTTGTTGTCAACAAATAAGTATGTGTTTATTATAATCGCCATAACTTTAACCAACTAAGGAAAAAATATCAGTTATCAGTTATTTGATACTCAGAATTTTCATTTATATTCGTTTAATTAGTGCTAAACTGACCGCTATATGATTTATATTATCTTGTTTTTACCATTTAGATGAATTTGTTATTATTATTTTCAGTATTACTTCATGTACCAAACATTACGCGCACAAAGATATTTTAGATGAAGTAGGTATTTCCTGTTACATTTTTACAATAATTTTGTTAGATTTCTAACCACACCTTAGTAACACAGTTTAGAAATCTAGTCTTTTGGCTTGCGTAATGAATCCCGGCTTTTTTCAAAGTCGGTTTGTCAATACACCGGTGCATCTATACTTATTCTGTCATCTATACACTTTGTATAGGTATGTTACTGTAAGAGCCCAAATATTGGTAAATCTTAAGTTTTACTTCTAAATCTTAGGATTTATCAACATGAGTTAGTAAATGTAAGGTTTGATATAAATTAAGACGAATTTTTGGTCTTTTACCGTTTTAGTTTGGCACATGCTCGGTTTTACCAATGACGTTTGTTGCACACTGCTTGCGAGTACGATATACCAGACTATTTTTCAACATTTACCGTGTCTCTGACGTAAAACCTAAGATTTACCGAGTGAATATTAGTAAAAATCCGAAATTAACGATTTCACAGAACAGGGATTACAATGTTCTGTTAGAGCAGGAATGTGTTAATATTATTCCGAGAGTGGGAAAGTGACAGCGCTAGATAGCTCTTTAGCGCCATCTCTTACCCACTCTCGTAATAATATATTAAAACATTCCTGTTCTAAGAGATCATGGTAACCCCCCAGTTCCGACTTTTACCATTAACACTTGCTAAATCTTAGGATTTACCGTAGTTCGAGCTTTTATAATTACATATCGACGCTTGAAAGGCAAAAATTATCAAGCGAAATATTGGAACTTTAAACTAGAGCAGTTTAAAGTCATTTTTTTGGAAAAATAAATAAAAAAATCGCCTATTTGTCATAACTATTTGATTCCAACGTATTTTAAGTGAAGTTTAAAGCCTTATATTAAACTGGCATTTAAAGATTATGATCTTAAAATGCTGTAGTCATGTTGCTTGGTAATTTTTGCCTTTCAAACGTCGATATACACTCTTCTTACATAATGTACGATCCCAGTTCGGCCCTGTCTGCCGTCTCCCTCCACGCTGACCCGTCTGTCTTGTACCCTAGGCTTCAAAAGTTCAGCTCATTTGAGTGGTTGCCGAGATTTTATTACCCCAACTACTCGCTTCGGTATTAAATTTTTTTTCGAAAAAAAAAGGGTTAAACGTACGCGTAGCCTTTTAAGGGCCACATAAAGCTGACCATTCACGGTTACTTGATCGTTGAATTAGTTCGTTAATTACTGTCGGGAGACAGTTTCAAAACAGTTTTTTCGAGTGTTACTTTATTATGATATTCTGTTTGTGAATGTTCCACTTTATGTCGGAAGTCTGTGGTCGTGGATATAATTATTATTTATACATGTTCTTTTTTGTTTGGTTCTATTTTCATAAGTACTTAGTATTTTTGACTTAATTTTGGTAACAACAATCGATATGACTTACTAAAAGGGAAAATTAAGTCGTAAAAGTGTGTTTATAATTTGCTAAGGTGTAAAACCATAAACAAATAGTTACAAAAAAAAGTATGAAACCTTTTTTGTGAAACTAAAAACACAGATGTACACGTCACGATCGCTAAAACGTTCAAATGATCGATCTCAATCAGTTTTCCTGCATTGGCGTATGGAAATCTGAATAAAAAAAAACATAAGTTACGTTACGCATCAGCCAGTATTAATATACAGGGTGTGTCTAACGATAATTACTTTAATGCGACTAGATATAAGCTGGCTTGCTGTTTCTACTTAAGTTTATTTCCCTAGGGATGTGATCATTGCCACTCGCCAAGATTTTACTACAGTTATTTAATATCTGTCAATAGAAATCTTGGGTGTATGGATATTCTTTGTTAAAGATTTTTTATTTCTTTTTATTGCGATTCTGTTCAGATAGCTTTATAAAACTTAAAACAAAAGAAAGAGAAGGAAGAAGGAATTTAAAAAAACCGGCCAAGTGCGAGTCGGACTTGCGCACGAAGGGTTCCGTACCATTATCTATCCTGTTTTTTAGTATTTGTTTGTTATAGCGGCAACAGAAATACATCATTTGAGAAAATTTCAACTGTCTAACTATCACGGTTCATGAGATACAGCCTGGTGACAGACGGACAGACGAACAGCGGAGTCTTAGTAATAGAGTCCCGTTTTATCCTTTGGGTACGGAATCCTAAAAATAATTCTAGGTACCCGCAGTGAGCAAGCGTGGCGATTAATGCTCGTTCCCGGGGACAGTTATAGACAATTTTTTTTATCCTCCTTATAATTATCTGGTCTATGGATTTAATGAGTATCTCATATAGAGTCTTGTCTTGTCTTTTGAAATATTTGTCCCAAGTCGGAAATCGAATCATATAGACTTAAAATGATAACAACATGACACATCCGGCAATATTTTAATTAGTAGGTAAGCTAACGTCACACAACACTATAATAAAAAAACGAACTATAACAGTCTCGTAAACGTAAGGGTAGGTTATACATATTAATTAATTATGTCTTAGGGCGGGTCTGCGACTTGTCGCACTTTCCTAATTTCCCATGTGGATACAGCCTACCACACCTTTTTGCCTTCGCCGTGCATGATTCCTTACGAACGGTAAGTTTTTTTGTAGTAAAAACTTACACTAAGATATGAGTAAATGATTACATGTTTAATGAGAAAAGTAATGGTAGTCTGTTATGGGGTAAAATATAATGTGTTAAAAAACAGCTCTAAGAATTTTATGGGGTTACTCGGTATCGGAAATTTAACAACTTTTGATCTACAACTTTTTGAAATTCGCGTATTTCTCAGACAAATCAAAAAAATATTTTAATTGATTTGTATGGCCTACAAATCAATACATACCTACATATATGTCCATGCAAATCAATTAAAAAAAAATTGATTTGTATGGCCTGTCCATACAAATCAAGTAAAATACTTAAAAAAATATTTTTCATAAAAAAATTGGCGAATTTCGAATAGTTTTAGAAAAAACGTTGTTCAATTTCCGAAACCCCATAAAATTCTTAGAGTTGATTTTTTAACACCTTATTATGGTTTATAGGGTGTAACATAGTTGACTTGATTGATATTTAAGAAAATATTGATTGATAAGGTCAACAGGAAACAATAAAAATATACGTAGGAGAAGTTAAGTAGGTATTTATAAAAAAAACTTTTATTTTTTAACAATAATTTTTTCTTAAATAATAGGCACTCTATTTCATTCCACCTCCTTAAAAAACTGCATTTTTTTTTCACTGTGTCTTATTTCCCGCCTACCATGTTCATGCATGTATGACAGTAGATATTTAATTATTTATTTTATCCTTGAGACGCATATAAATGATATATTAATTACTCAAGGTTTTATTATTGTTCTTAATTAACTAGCTATGCGGTATACTTGTTTACATCTACAATATGTTGAAGTCAGTGCCTTTTATAAAATAATTATGATATCATTTACCCTTCTTCACTGATATTCACGTAAATAATAAGTATTATTTTCTAAAAGGCAGCAAAAAGTACAAAAACATAGCAAAAAAAGGAAAAACTTGTCGTATTTTAACAAAAGTATTTAATTTCCTGATCACAATAAGTAATAAACAGTACCTATAATTTCTAAATTACGTTGTGTTATAGGTAATAGTTAATTAAAAAGGAAGCTACTCCAAATTAGTGTTTGAATTACAAATTGGTATTATTGTTTACGCTAAATAGGTACCTATAAGTATTTTTATTAAATAAGATATTTTTCCTGCGTGGTCTAATGATGAAATCCATCCTAAATAGGGATACACTTGAAGTATTTGGGAATTCCAAAGCAGTATCGTTTGATATATTCATAAATTAGGTATAACTAGTGACCCGCCTTAGCTTTGCACGGGTACTATAATATGCATGAATTATACGTATAAACCTTCCTCTTGAATTACTCTATCTGTTAAAAAAAAACCGCATTAAAATCCGTTGCGTAGTTTTAAAGATCTAAGCATATATAGGGACAGACAGCGGGAAGCGACTTTGTTTTATACTATGTAGTGATGTATAGTGACATGTTTAACTTATTTAGCAACTTCTTCTTCTTCTCCGGTGTCGGCACGAGCTGTACGAGTCGCTCATGCCGTGGTGAAAAGATTAGCCAGTCAGCAAGGTTGGTATTTGGGCTGATAGCCCAGTGCCCAAGGTGCGCAGGACGTAGGTAAGTAGGTATTGTCACTCATGAAGGTTTTTTTAATGCAAGCTATTTGCAACTGCCAACCCTAAGAGCCCAAATACACGTCCGATACTTGCCTCCGATAGTCGATTCCGACAGTCTGAGCAGACTATCTGAAGGCCTCCGCGTCATACATTTGTTTGAACATGAATTACACGTACGATTAGACTATCGGATCGAATGTCAGAATCGTAAGCATCGTCCGGGCGTCGTCGTCGTCCAGAAAAAATCGGACACGAGAATCGTATGTGTATTTCATGAATCCGATCAGATAGTAGGAAGCAACTATCGGTCGTGTATTTTTACCCTATGCCTGATTAGCAAAGTTTGCTAGGTATACAGGATAATACAAATCAACATGTCATCATCATCTGCCTAGCCTTTTCCCAACTATGTTGGGGTCGGCTTCTAGTCGAACCGGATGCAGCTGAATATCAGTATTTTACATGGAGCGACTGCCTATCAGACCTCCACAACCCAGTAACTGGGTAATACGATACTCTTGGTAAGACTGGTTGACGTGCTTTCCGAGGCACGGAGGAAACTCGCTATGGTAAATGGTCACCCATCCACAGACCAACCTCGGCAAGCGTGGCTTAACCCGGAAGATCGGTCTATGCGGCTATAATTATTTAGCCACGAGCTCCTCCAATTTGAATACAAATCAACATGTATATATAAAAAATTGTTTCGCTAAAATATTAATCCCTTGCACTGATACAATTTAACAGACTACCATTAAAGCCAAAATAATATGAACTATCGTTACTTTATAAAACAATTGAATGCTGTCGTAATACCAAAGTGTTAGGGGTCTTCGGTAACTGGTTTTTCGATGGAGTTCCGCGTAATTGCAAAGTGTGGAAAGTCGATAGATATCCTTATCGAGAATTTATTTCGTAACGATTTTATTGAATTCACAAAAACAATAATAAATATTAAGATTTAATGAAGACGATATTTGCTAAAGATAAATATTGAAAATAATAAAAATTACGTAGAAGTACTAAAATCAGTTTGGCAGTTTTACTAGAGTCTCAGCTCTCATCTTCAAATTCAAATTTAGAACGTGAAATGTCTTAACTTAATTGTAGCATATACCTCCTTCCATTCGATTACAAAACATTCGTTTAAAACAATCGAGTCGCACCAGCCATAGCCAAGTACTGTGCCAGATAAGAACGAACACTGGTCAACTTCCGTTGCCACCGATAGTGGCCATTACTGTAAGGATAGAATAAGGACAAAACAATATTACAGATATTTCATTTCTAAGAAATATTCATTTCGAAGTAACAAGTTAATTTCAATTAATTTTTACACTTGTCGTTAAGCTGAAATAATTAATTTACGATAACAATTTACTATGACCACAAAATGTCGTCAAATGCTTTGTTAATTTTGAATTAGGAATTTCTTTCAATGTTATCTTGATAAAAAAACTATTTATTTTGTTTTCGTCTATAACCAGCCAGTTACTTTACTCATTACCATAATTTAAAACCATAAATAATATTTTTAAGGCATGTGTAGCATACCATGTCCTCATAAAAAAAATCGCGTGACGTTCGCGCCCAAATTCATAACTGTCAGACGAAGGTGTAAGGTAGAGGCTAATGAAAAGAACGCACCCGCTCCTTCGAGACCGACCACAAGGCGTGCCCACGACCTCGCATGACAAAACACTAGTTCAAATATACTTGGATAACGTGAAAAATTCATATGTACATTCCTGGTTTTATTTATCACTTGGCAGAACGTAATATTTCCTTGACGGTTTTGCGTTGTCGAATTGTAGGACGTGACAAATCGAACGTATTTCAGTTAGTAGTTTTGTTCTGAAATTCCTAATTATCCTTTACGCATCTACATTTATATTTAGTTACCTACGTTACGCACTGGCTAATCACGTGATTTAAAACTTACTAAAAGTCAGTTCGGCTAAATACCCTTTGTTCAAAACACCACGAACGCATAGGCTCGGCGAAGGGTGGAGTAATTAAAAAACTCAATGCCCCATCGAAGACAAGATAAGGTCGGCCGTCGGAAGAAACCGCCACTTTTCTAATTACTCTCTCATTAGCTGATGGATGGTACATCGCGTGTGTTACATCGGCCGTTTGCTTGTGTTTGCGGTTACTATGCGGCGTGCCTTGTGAGCCAATTGCAAGTCCGATTATTTCTATAGACGACGTAAATGACGTTGATTGATCGTACTGAGATTCAAAGAAAGAAAACGAACAGACTTAAAATTAATAATTTTAAAAAGAAAATTGTGCGTGTTCTTTATTTGAATATTAGATAAAGTAGGACACAGAACATCGTACGGAGGAGTAAACCCCCTTCTACACGACACACTCCTTGATCGCGGCGATAAGTAAGACCGCGCCTTCGCGTGTTTTAATTATATTATTAACGACGATGGCCGGCAAAAGGCTAATATTTTATAATGGCTAGCGTATCGCAATGATATGTAAATATAAAGCCGCGCCCTCTTCACCTATTACGTACGTCGTTGCGTGCGTGTGAACTTTAATTCGGAAGTAAAGACACGTTAGCGAGAATTTAGTACTAAGGTGTGACGTTCTTTTTGGCCCACGTATGGGGCTTTAGACGAATTCTTATGCTAAATAAACTCGTCGACTAATGGGATTGGCGTTGAGTGGCCGGCGCTCCTAGCGACATTTTCTACAGAAATGAAAACTTCTGACGTGTAATTAGCAGGTTTTTTGAAGGAAAACTACTCATAAGCTTCCTCGAAAGGGTCGTATTAATTACTGGAGGTGCTCGTATGAGCGTGGCGCGATATAAATGGCCGGCCACTTGGCGCCCTAGCCTCACCGGGCCTTATTAAAAATGTTAACACGTAAATTAGACTCCACACGGGCGCAGTGTATTAGCCAACCAATTAAATTTTAGAGTTTCTGTATACAATGCGGTGCGAGGAAACTGCAAGGCGGGGGATGCATTAGTGACACTAACTAGACTCGTCTATACATTCTCTTATGATTTCATTCGCCTAGTTATGCGTTAGTTTACTTTAATTCTTTTCCCTTTACACTTTGATAACGTTTCAAGTATGTCAAAGCGTGTTTACGTTAAATAGCGAACCGATAAAATTGTACACTTAAGTTTTTTAATTAAAACATTAAATATTGAACTAAATATGTACAGCCTACGCCTGTTAACACGGTAAGTTAAAAAGGCATGTGGAAATTGCGACGTAAGGTTGGCAACATTTCCGTATCCGAGTGTAAGAGTCCTTACAGATGAGAGATTTGAATCTCAGTTTAAAATATTCGCTGTCGATAATCGTTATAAAATGTTTCGGTCGTTGGTTCTGTTTATTTTATACAGTTCTGAATTTGAAAAGTTGAAGCTCTTTATTTAAAACTTGAAACCAATTTCTGAGTTAATAACGAATTATTCCTTTGAATTGGTTTTGAAATGTAAAATAATATTCTACAAGTGTAGGTATAGTTTGTATTAAAAATTAATTATGTGTATGATTACCATAGGGTGAGCACACACTTCATATATGTACATTTCAACGCCGCGACCGCACACGCTCGTGTGTGAACGCTTAAAAGGTTTTTACCTCGGCTGGTCTAAGTGCACACCCTCATGCGACTAGTTGGATGTGTAAAAAGATTAATTGGAGTGTTGCCCGTGTTTCTAACAATTTACGACGCCTTCTCGGGGCGGGCCGGCCGCAGACCACTTCTGCGCAACTTAATTAAGCGAAATAACTTAAACGAGTCACCGTTGCTAATTAGTGCTATCGTCGCGCCGGCTAATTCTACGAGTGACTCTTTGTTTGCAAGCCCGCGCATTTCTTTGAGTTCGCGCGCCAAAAGAATTTGTCTTTGCATCGACTTTGAGTAAAGGATGTTTGTTTTGCCCCCCGGGAGAGTTTCTGTGAAGACTTTTGTGTTTGTTTGAACTTTTGCGGCGTTGATTTTAAATGAGCTGAAGACGTAAACATCGCCAGTGGACTCGTTTAGAAAAGATGCATTGTAATTTTTTGAAAATTATTTTGTACTTTTCATTTCAGTCATTAAATTATTTTTAAATAAGAAGAATTCTTTTGCTGCATTATAATTTGTGTGCTAATCACATTACATGTCTCAACTTAGGTGATTAAACTTTAGAATAATGTAGCTTAACTATTAAAACACCATTTTGTTAGTTCTAAGCGGTAAACGTTAATCCAGGTACGAAATATTTTCGCTTACAAACTTAGCTACTTCAGCACCTTGTTTTCAAGCTAAACATTAAAGAAAACAAATATAAAGGCGCAACACATGAGCCGAGGCGTCTAAAAGACACAAGGAGAGCTCTCGGCAGCTAGAGCCCTCGAGGTGTCCTACACGTCAACAAGTGGCCGGTCGTGTGAGCGGGGGCTTACGTCTTCGAATGTCGAACGCTACTCCAAATTGACAGCAAGCAGTATTTATTCGATATTTGATATTAGAATTATAAGAAAGAGGAAATATACTGTAAAAAAAAAACTTTTTTATTTCTTATGGTTTTTTTTTCATAGAAATAGTTTTAATGAAAAGTCTAAATACACTGTAAACAAATCTTTTTTACTTGATTAGCTTATTATAATGTTATCAGAAAGTTATCGATAACTTTTGTTAAATCGTATTATAATACAATACAAATCGCTTATTGTACACTGATTAGGTTTAATTAAAAAAAAGTAGTTACTCTAATCAGTGTGAAGTCAAAGTTAACGATAGCCTTAGATAAGTTTAATGATGTGATATTGATAATAATAATAATAACAAGTATTAATGATTGTTAAATGAAAGTTATCTGAAAATATTAATTACCTAGAAATGGACGAGGAAGAAAGTTTCATAACTACGATTTGTGTTTATACGTGTTGCCACTAATATAATAAAATTCAAATATTTTTAGACGCAGATTTAGTTGTATTTAGGCTTACCGCATTATGGGCCATTAAGTTGCTCGCGACACAGTTGATCGCCATTTGATTCTGCAGTTGGGTGATTATTCGAAAAATGTTAGCAAAAAATAGGAACGTCATTATCATCATCCCAAAGTTCTAAATGCAGATGTTTCAAACTTCGATTATAATAATGATAAATCAAACTATACCACTGCCTTCAAGCAATAAGATAAGAATAAAAACATTCTGATACTAATATTAATGTTAACAACGAAGGAGAACAATGTTTTTTTTTTTTAAGTAATTTCGAATATTCACCCAGTCACCATTTGGGAGCCTGCCGCTAAAAACAAATGGCGATCAACTGTCTCGAGCAACTTAGTGGCCATGTGCGCTCAGCCTTAGAGTCTTTAATTAAAATTGAACACCAACATGAATCAACGAGGGAAAATAATGTGCGGATACAAGCAGGCTAATATTGTGAGGCTCTTACAGTGATGAGATACGAAACCAATGACGCAAACAAACGTCATTCCCAACATAGGTACCAATAAATAGAACCGTTATTGTAATAAAAAAAATATCTATAAGGGCCTATCACGGCGTCTTTTCTACGCGCCGTCGACGCGCGTTTCCGCCAAACTCCATACATAAAAATCACAATGACGTTTTTTAAGTATGAAGTGTGACAGAAACGCGCGTCGACGGGGCGTTAAAAAGACGTCGTGTACATAGGCTCTAATATGCGACATTCTACCTTCTACAAAAAAACCTTCGTATCAACATAAAAGTAGTTTAAACTTAGTCTAATCGATTTTGAAAAACGTCATTCGTCGGACACCTTAGTAATTGCCTTTCGTGCGATTATAGACCTGCCCTCACCCCTTCAGCCTTTCAGAGATGTTTATCGCGAAGGAAATGGTCGTTTTCCGATGTCCACAATGCGGCCATTAAGGGGACAATGCTAATGGACTAAGTTGTCCAAGTCGTGTAAGGAAGATTTCCAGCGCCATTTTGATTTTATTTTACACATATTTTTAGATTGGTTGTGTTCTTTTTTTGAGTTGAGTCATGCTTGACCAGTCATTTTGTTTTTTTTTTTTACTTTTTCAAAATTCGAACGTGCATTGTAGCCAAAAGTGCAGGCTTATGCAGAAAAAGTATTTAAATTGTAATTGGAACTATTGTATTGATTTTGTATTTGGGATGATCGGTAAAATTATCGTATTTGGTCGACCTGTCTGGTGCAGTTTATATTGATATTGTGTTCCGTATTTTTATTTCGAAAAGAAGGTGTCTGAATAAGCCTATTTTTATTTTAGCTTCGATCTTAACCAAGTAGTTTAGGAAATATTTAGGTTTGAAATTTTAGAGGACAGAGTAATAAATTTTTATTTTGGAGATTGAGCCATTTCTTAAGATGTCAGATTATGAAGACAAAAATGTAACATTGCACAAGAAAACTCCAAAGATGACAACAGCAAAATTAAATGTCAAAAACTTCCGCACACATTATTAGTGCCACAACAAAACTATGTTACACTAACAACGTTATCAAAGCTTTCACTCAGTATCATTTATCTAACTTAGATAATGATAATACAAGCTTGAGATAGCAGCAGAAAGCTTTAATAATATGAAAGTCGATATATCAACAACGTCAAGTGTTTTGCACACATCGCGACAACGCGCATATTCTACGACTGATATCACGATAGCAAGGAGCGATATTGAAGCGATACCGTATGTTGACGCAGTTGTGCGATTTTCAAATAATTCCAATTTCCATTTTCAAATCTTGCGTGGAATAGATAAAGTATTTATTTTCTATTGTTTTTTTAAGTCCTTCGGAGAATTTAAATTTAGACTTGGAAAAAATTAAAATAGTTTGCGGAAGAATGTAAATTATTTCTCAGATCATTTTAATTAAGGTTTATTTTGGAATGATTGATAAACTTTTTAAATAAAGATTTAAAAATAATGAACAAAAAAACTTGACAAAATGCATTAACGATACTTGAATAAATTGTAAGTTTTATACAATCAATAGATAATCACGAAATGACTGTCAAAACTAAAACATTAAAGATAAAGGTAATACTGATTCTTCAATATCAGTACGAGTTCCAGGAACGCAAGTAAGCGCGAAAGCGTTAAAATCGATACGGAGTCGAGTGAATCAGAATAATCGGATAGTGTGAAAGAAGGGGGGAAGGTGTTTATCATAGGAGTACGCGGCTTATGGCAGGTGCCCCTTATCATAGGACTTAGATAACGCGAAAATTAGTCGAGTAGAAATCAATACCGGGGCGGATTTTTCCGTTACTTGTAACATGTTTCGATGTGTTTTGTGATTGCGAATTAAAATATTCAAATTGTTTTTCTTAAAAAGTTAAAAAATATTTTTTGTTATTACGATACTTGTGATGACAGTTTTACTGTTACGATTTTAATTTAAAAAAGTATTATTTGACATAAATAGCCAGAAATTTGAAAAAAAAAATCGGAATTGCATTCCATTTTCAGAATAAGTGCTTCGTACATCTGGAGTTGCTTTTACAAGGTAGAATTACCTTCCCCTAACGTATAGGGTGTTTTAATGTTACACAATGTTTCTATAATTTTCTTGAAAAATGTTTATCATGTGTTGTCTTCAATTTAAATTAAAGGGTAGGGTTTCTATTGCTTTTTATTTGCACTAGTTTCTTGTAATTTGAATAACTTGTAATTTCTTGTAATTTCTTCATGTTTTATTCTGTTAGGTCTCTAGTAAAGAAAATATACCTACTCTGTTATTAGTGTAACTTTTCTACATTCTTACTTTTGAATTCAAGAAAATTATTACTTACTTGGCTTGACTTGAAAATTATTACTTACTTACGTCACATTTATTGAAAAAAAAAACGTTATTTCGTTTTTAAAACAGTAACATAGTCTAACATTAAGTCATCAAAGTAAATGCCACTAAATTCCCCATTTGTTTACACTAACCCGTTTAAATTTTAGTTAGGGGGAGTCACCCCTTCCGAGAATTTGATAATTAGGAAATAGTGAATTCAAAACCCTTTACAGTAAAGGAAGATGACGGAATTGGTATTAATCAATTGATTTACCCCATTTTAGAGGTATTATTAGTTTACCGGATGAAAAAAATTACGTACGCTTTCGAATCTTCTCGATTCAAAAGTGTAGTGTTTCTTCTTCACAGCATAGACACAATACATTGACGTTCTAAAAGAATTAAGTCGTATTTTGAATAAATGAGTTTTGAGTTTGAGTTTAAGGGTGAATATTCAAAATTCCTTAAATTTTTTTAACAAATCATTGTTCTCCTTCGTTGATAACATTAATATTAGTTTCAGATTGTTTTTATTCTTGTCTTAATGCTTGACGGCAGTGGTATAGTTTGATTTTTCATTATTATAATTGAAGTTTGAAACATCTGCATTTAGAACTTTGGGATGATGATAATGACGTTCTTATTTTTTACAAACATTTTTCGAATACCCTTCAGCTTATTTGTTATTAGGAAAAATCAAACAAAATCTAAATGTATAGGTAGGTAGGTATGATACAGAAAATAGTAGGTTTAAATTTATATAGATATGTCATTTACAGTCGATATTTCAAAAAACAAAGATAACAGGTAACTGATTCCCTTGAATACTAATATAATAAATAGGGAAAATGTATTAATAAGTATTTGTGTATTATCATTTAAATTATACAGGATTGTTTTTCACCGTTGAGTACGCAATACTTATATCTAAAATGAATTAACCACAAGATTATGTCATGCTAATCGTTTAAAACTAAGGATAATATTAAATAGTCTGGATACGGGAAACAGTCGAAAAAATAATGATCTAAAAGGATGATCATACTTTATAATACCTACATAATATTATTTATTTACACGTGTTGTATTTCATTATCTTTAATATTTAGTTATTAATATAACGTTTATGCCTAATTAATCTATTTTAGGGTTGTTGTATTTGATTTTGAATATTAAAATGTTTTTGTTTTTTTCAGATTTCTATACGATTTTCATTGGACGGAATTCACATTTTATACCTAATGTTTAATAGTTGTTAATACAACTTTTATGCCCTATATACGTTATATTAATATTACTTAATCTATTCGGCGTTGTTGTGTTTGATTTTGAATATTTAATTTTTTTTTTATTCCAGATTTTATACGATTTTCATTGGACGGAATTCATATTATATAATGTTTAGCGATTTTATCTAGTACGTAAGTTGCGTAAGACCTTTTTAACACGCTTATTTTAGCTTCACCTGTAATTCAACAGTAAACTCTAATTTAAAAGTTTGTAAGTAAAAAAAAAGCTAAAAAAAAAAATAATAAAAAAAAACTATGACTTACCGGAAATTAGAGAACCACTTGACAAGTTGCGCCGTGTTGTTCTTGTTGAACTTGATATCAGGGAAGTACATCTTGAGGACTGCGGAGCTGGGGTACCGCACCCAGAAGAACATCAGCTTCGCTTTGCGGAGGTGCATCGGCGTCAGCGTTGAGGAGTTCACGGGAGTTAAAGGCTTATTGATTTGAAGATGGCATGTCATAAAAATACAATAACAGACAATTCGAAGTTTGAAAATACGAATTTTTCTCTTTTTTAATTAAAGTTAAAAACATAACTTATTTTTTTTTTACGATTTTTCAATACGATCTCTTTGAACGCTTCATATTTTTTTATTATTTATATTTTTTTTGTCCAATTAATTCGATGTCAACGTTAACTGTAGACATTACTGAAATGTTATTTATAGAACATTACGACTGCTTCCTGGCTAGATTTATTTGCTTTACATTCCTCAGACTGAAGACATAGTTCACTATGTGTAGGTAAATTATTTAGTAGTGACTCCTAGTATAATTATGGCGCAATCATGTAACTTCAAGACTGTTTTCCGTGTCCTATTCCTAAGGTAAAGGAAACTAGCAAATATATTATTGTATAAAATATAGATGTCTATTCTATTTCTAAACAAGTACCTGAGGTATATCTCCCAGGATTGTCATTCAAAGATATATAAAATCTGATTATATCCAGGCTTGTCGTGGGCGCACTACGAAGCACCACAAATACTAATCCGTTTGCATTTTCTAATCTTATAATGTGCCTTAGCCGTGTCTGTAGTTATGCGTGCTTATTGTGGCAGGGATTATGTTTGTTTATACGTTTTTCTAATAGATAACTTAAGTTGGAGATGTCGTTTTTATTTATTAAGTTTCTAGATGTGTTTAAGATCGAGTATGTTTTTCAAAAGATTAAAAAATAGGGGGATATTAATTTCTTTGCATCTGTTATAGACAACATTATTGAGTGATTCTGTTGCTATGTAGTTGTAAGGAAAAATGTTTACATAATTCTATTCTACACTTCATAAGTACACGATAGGCCCGGGATCGTGGAAAACGTAGAAACCGCAGCATTTGTGAGGTTTCCTCAGTCGTAATACCTAACCTGTAAGTAGGAAGTAGGCGGCGACAGTCGTAAGGTTAAACACTACAGAAATAAGATATGAGTGGGCGTTCGGGATTTATACCCTCGTATCAACTCGGGTTTCATCGACAAGTTGACCTCGTTAACTGATCGCTGGAAGGAAAATGTTAGTATTTATGTAATTCTATTGAAAAGGATATAGTAGGCTGGACTCCGTCGTAAGGCAGGTCAGTGGAGTTGCAGTCGGAGTGCGGGTCCTGCGCGTCCATGAGCGGGTGGTGCGGCGGACCCGCGTGGTGTGCTACGTTGGCATGGTGGTGCCGCAGGTAGTCGGGCGAGGCATGGTGCGCTAGCAGCGCAGGGTGCAGAAGCGCGGGCGCGTGCGGCAGCGGGGGAGACTCGCGCTCCGGTGCCGCGGGTGGCGACCGCGCCAGCCCGCCCCCCGCCCCGAAAAACGGAGAGTATGGAGAGAACACCTGGCTCTCGTGCAGAGCTGGGTTTGGGATGGCTACAGGCGTCGGTAGCCCTGCCATGCCCCCTGGGTATGGCCGCGGCGACGGCGACTCCGGGAACTTGCTCTCGGGCGAGTGTCCTACACCCTCTCCCAGGATCCGGCTTACAGTTCTTGGCGTAATTCTTGTGTCCGTCACCTTATGCCGCTTCTTTTTGGGCGTGACGACTAGACTCAGAGCCTCGTTCTGCTCGGGATTGGGTTCGCGGTCGAAGTGTCCGTTCATGGGCCCGTACATCTGTCCGAGCGGTTTTGGCGGCGTCTGGAACATGCCTGCGGGAGGCCGTATGTGAGCACCATGCCCTGGCCCGCTCGCCTCGGCGTGCATTGAGAATGCCGTGCCGCTCGGCGCGCGGGGGCCGTTCATCTGGCTCATCATCATAGGATTCATAGGGTTATGTGTCAGAAACGACGGGACGCCATTAGGGGCGCCCGGGTGATGGACGGGTTGGTTACCTGACATTTGCCCAGATGGCCTCTGCGGTGGCTTCGGTGGAGGCGACTTTCTCTCGAGCATCTGCGTTGCTATCATGATGTCCTTGTTGAGCTGCTCGGCCGCCGCCGCTGCTGCTTCCGACTGCTTCCCCATGATACGTCGCTGATGCATGAAGCGCGTCACAATGGAGTCGATGAGACTTGCTAGTGACGCTGTGATCTCGCTTTTGAGCACTTCTGCCAGACCCTCGAGGTCTGCTCCCGTGACAGGACCCACTGAACCCGCGTTACTGCGAAGCGCGTCTAATCTTTCAGCCAGCTCGGAGGATAACGGGGGCTTCGGCGTTGGTCCATGTTGTCGCTGCTGCGGCGAGTGTTGGTTGGACTGTGGCCTCTGCTGCTGTTTATTTTGCTGCTGCTGTTGTTGTTGTTGCTCAGCTGCTTCCTTCATGCGCGCCTCTTGCTCTAGGAACAGTTTCTGACTGACGTTAAGGTACATGGCGGCCGCGTTGTTGAGGTGCTGGTGTGGATGCGGCGGGTGCATGTGTTCAGGTGGCAAGTGCGGCATCATGGGCAACGCACCGTTGAAGCCTGGTGGCAGGTGCGGGTGTCCCACTGCGTGCGCGTGCATTTTTGCCGACATCATCTTGCTCATCACTTGTGAGAGCATGTTCGGCGCAACACTGTTGGGTATCGGAGGGGGCACTTCCTTGACCGGCGACGCGGGTTCAGATTTAGGTACAGGGTCATCGTTCTGTTCTATATCACTAGACGCACCATCGTTATCAATCGTCTCAGACTCCTGTCCCATACGGTTGCATAACTGCATATATTTTTCTTGCATTTCTGCAAGTTGCTCTTGCATAGTCCTAAGTTGTGACTTGAGAGCATTCTTTTCTACTAACTTTCTTTCAATGGGTGGTGGTCGGTCGCCGTCGTCCTCCGAGTCGTCCGACACTGTCTGCGCACTGCTGCCGTGGCTGGTGCCGTATCGCTCGTGTGCGCCGTCGTGCTGCTGCGGATGGTACAGTTTCCGTTTCTTGCAGCCATTTACTTGCGGTGGCTGCGGCGCGGGACTGGAACGCATTGTCGACACTATGTTCTCAACACGGGCACGTTTCACATCTAATGACGGTCGCGGGGAAGAACGTTGCGCGTCACTATCACGATCTTCAGGTTCAGACTTAGGTGCGAGCAAGGGCTCAGACCCTTGTGACTGATGCACGGGTGGCGGTGAAGTTCGCGAGTCACCGGCGCTATCGAGCGCCAGGAGCGCGTCGTCCAGGTCAGGTCGCGAGTCACGGGACTGTGGTCGCTCCGGAGACATCTTGTCCTTGGGTTCGTCGTTGTTGTTATTGGCGAGCACATTGTTATTGTCCGGGGAGAGGCGCAGAAGCTCCTTCTTGCGGCTCTGCAGAATATCGCGCAGCACTCGGTGCGCGATGTCGCCGCCGGTTGCCTCGTCACCGGCGTCTTCCTGCTTGGGCGTTCGCCCAAGTAGTTCATTTATCATTTCGGCCGGAGGGTAGCCCGGTCCGAAGAGGCCGAAGTGTTGGCGGCCCTCGAAGATGGCGCCGTAAAGTCCGCCGCTCATGTGTGCGGCGCGCGGCGCGGGCGCGAGTCCGTTCGTCGTGAGAGTCGAGTAAGAATTGCGCGGCTCGCCGGCGTCCACGCGCTGTCTGGCGCGCTTCTGTTTCCTAAGCAGTTTATCCGAGTAGGGCGCGTGTGAGTCGGCCTCCTCCTCCGATGACATCATAGGCAAGACGGGCCACGATTGGCCGGGCGGGCGGCGGGTATGGCCCCACCGCGCTACTCGCGCCGCATCGCCCGCTCTGCAACAGGAGGGGAGCGATCAGAGCACACCTGCCCGTGCGCGCCGTTGCCGGTCGGCGCGTGCGCGCATCAAAATGCATTACTTACAAGGCGATGCATTATGAGACGTGATACACAATGAATTGAAATTACTAGCAACTTTTCGAATATTTTTACAAATAGATTTGTTTATTACACAAAAATAATAGCAACCATGAACTCAAATCTCTTTTAAATGCATATTCATTACACACCATTTAAACCAACCAGACTTAATTTTCATTTTGTATGTAGATACCTACGTAGATTGTTATCAAGAAATCGATCGCCTATTAGTTGACACAGTTAGACATCAATACTGAACTAAAAAAGTTTCCAACTATCATACGAATATCTGGATAATTTCTCGTAATGACCAGTCGTAAAACAAAATCACATGGTATTGGAAAGTATAAGGAAAGTGCGATGAGGGTGCAGATAAAAAAAGCCACGATATTTACTAGCACATTCGTAATTGGTATCAATTTCTATGACCAATTCAAAAGTTTTATTGTTTGAAATATAGTTTCAGAAACTAAACCATGTTTTGTCTAAAATATTTAGTCTTATCATCGACTCCAATCATCGAGATTACGTTTGAAGGAAAACCTACTCGTAACTGGTTACAAAAAGCTATAGAGTATACAAGTATAACTGTTTCCATGTACTTTGTGATGACAAACACTGGACGTACATCACGGTATTAATTTCTTTTGGAGCGTGACTTCGTGTTTAGAGGACAATGAAGCTAAAAATGTCAGGAATAATTCTGTGAGACACATGTTTTGGTGCGAATCCATTGTTCATACGATACGATATGGTAGGAAACGGTTTTTTTTAGATTTAAAGTAAACAGTTGGCATTAGAAATAGTCATTTTTATATTGACGAAGTACTTTTTATAAGGTACAGCAATGTTGAGTCTTATAAGTCTTTCAAAGATAGTCAGACATAGCAATATGCTAAGCGATGACTGATTTGCTCGGAAGACGCGTAATTTCCAAATTTTAATTTAGTTTTTTTGTTGGTTTCGTTTTATTTTTACTTTTTGTTAATATTTGATTCGTCAAGACGCAAATCAATTTGTTTTCTTACTTTCTTTGTAACTTCCAATTAGAAAATATTTTCTTCGAGATCTTTAATTTCTTTTGTGTTAAATATTTTTCTTTCATTGGTAAACAATATTATATACCCAGACTTAGAAGAAAATAATTTCTACTTGTCAATATTATAAAATTCAGTTATTTTCCCTTTTAATAAAAAAAACGTGATTTTACATTTTTGTCATCGATCATAATTATTCAGGGTTGTATCAGAAACAATCATCGTTCTTTGAACTTTTACTGTCTTATGTTTTTTTTTTATAACTTATAAACTCACGCCTGTATTCCCCGAAGGGTTGGCAGAGGTGTAATACTACACCCACATTTCGCCGTTTATGTTTACGTCCCATGTAATAGGGGGCGAGCCTATTGCCATCGACCGGGCACAAATCCAGACTCCGGGCTGCTACTGAGAAATTCCACACGGAAAAACCCAATAACACTTTGCCAGACCTGGGGATCGAACCTAGGATCACGCTTAGCAGTCGCGCTTGCGACCACTAGACCAACGAGGCAGTCACAAAGTGTTTTTTTTTGTTTTAGTAATTTTATGTTTTTTTTTTCTTGTTTATCAAAGAGTATGTGAGTATGGAGCCTGGTCGTCTCGGACATCCGGCAGCAATTTGCCGGTCACAATGAGATGGTATCAATAGCGGATGACTTCCGATGGTAGCGTGACCGTCCACTTGCGACCGGCGTCACGGCTCGCGGCCTGCTTGTGCCACTGGTAAACTTCGCCGTGAGGATATGGAGAATATGTCTGGTGGTCATAATATAGACTCTGTTCTCAAAGACCTACGGTATACCTACCTACATGTTTTCAAACATGTTTAGAAATGTTCGTAGTTTTTTGCTATAGATATATGATTGTTTTGAGTATAATATAACCAAAATATCCTACTTTTCCTAGTAAAAATAAGTACATTAAAATTAATTTTTGTATCTGCAGCACAGTTTTTTTATTATTTTTTCTTTTGTTTGTAAGATGAACACATCCAAGCAGAGTTAATCTGACGTTCCGTATCTGCCTATCGTAGAATCAATCGACTGATAAATTAATAATGTAGAAACAAATACATAATCGAAATAAAATCTTAAACAATTCGTTAACTTGTCTTTATATCCAACAACAACTAGTTGTACATACTTTCGTCAACAAACCATCCATCCATTCTCCTGCCTTGTCCAAATTTATTTAGAGTCGGTGCAGCATGTTTCTTCATCCATACATTTCTATCAGATGTCATCTTAGTGTTAATTTCCTTCCTGACCAAATCATCTTCAACACAATCCACCCATCTTCTATTTTCTCATAAAAACCGTTCATAAACAAAAACATTTTTTTTATAGCCGAGTTTTTCCTAATAGTTTTTTCTAAAACTTCCCTACATTACAACTTTACCTACAACATCGGTACATCTCAACATCTGCACACACGCGTGATATTTTTCATGTGTTGTCTATTTGGTTACAGAACACATTTCCAATTAGACTCTATGTAGAGCGTGTATTGTTGGCAACATAATGAAACAAAGTACCTGCGAGCCAGTCTTTTTCAACAGATACACGAGGCTAAAATTGTTTACAACGTGGAAAAATATCCTTGTCTTTAGAAGGTTTTTTTACAGAAAAATAGGTACTATTGTGTTAGTATTTTTATTCGATTGAAATTCAACTTAGACGCTGATCTATAGACCGTAGATCGAATAAAAATAACAACTTCTAAATTGTCTGTATATTTAGATAAATATTAGACTTTGTTTGTTTCCGTAGTACATAAACTCACGCCTTTTTCCTATGGGGTTAGGCAGAAACTGTAGAACGCCACATGCTACGATCCTTACAAACTCCTTGCGCTTCGTTCACGTTCATACATCTTGTCATACACGGACGCCAGTTGAGAGTACGACGCACCTGTTCTTTTTAAGAACATCACCAATAACATCGATGTATGTCCTAGGACGTCCTCTACTGGCGTTTCCGTAGTAAGTATATATTTGTTATTTAAGTCTCGTTTGGATTCATTCTTTGATCTAGTCTCGCTAATTCTTCTAAATCTTTACATAATCAGTGCATTACAGTCCCACTGTCGGGCTTGCCTATTCTCAGAAAATCTTTGGTGCTAGATTTTATACCAGTTTTAAGAGAACATCTTATAAGACGCTTCTGAATGATTGTTTCAAATCATTGAGTTTGATAGTTTGTATTATGATGGAGTTTAACTTCAAGGATGGGTAAAAATAATGAAGAAATTAGGTTAGAATTGTAGTGTTTTTCAATATAAATGACTGAAGAATTTTCCAGAACTTCATCAAACGAGTTACACCCTGTATTAAAACCTCATCTGTCAACATTAGAAGCGAGTCGCTTGCGCATATCATTACGAACTCTTTTGGTCATTGTGCGCTCGTAATTTGCGGCCATTTTAGTACGATTGCCATACAAGAGATTGCGAGATGTGTACAGTCAACCGCCCAAGTCCTGCCACTGACATTTAGAAGTATTTTAAACTTTATTTTGTTCGACGTAAAGGTGAGTTTAGTTTGAGTTATTGGTGGTGGTACATGGTAAGGTGTAAACATGTGAGTCGCTGGACCATCTCGAAATTGTTCTGGTACATCCTGTTCTTTATAATTGTTTTACATTGTATAGGTTTATAGGAGGTCGATATACTTTGTGGGAAGATAAAATGACCAGTTTTTGTTTAGCGAAAAATGTGAAAATATTTTTCTTTTGTTGTTTTTTTTTATTGCTACGGACTACTGCGCTGTGGTAGAATGGCAGTGCGTTCATTATCGAGCTCACGACCTGCTCTTTTATTCACGATATGAGATGTTTCTAGTTTTATACTGAGTAATTCCAGTCCTTTCCTAGATGGGTAACCTAGGCTTTCGGAATGGCAACATCTTTGATGCTGATTCCATACTTTAAAAACAACTTAAGACATTTTTGCTACATAGAGTTTCAAGACTGGAGATTTGACTTTTAATAAAGAAATAAAGATATTTATTTTCCAGTAAGGGCTGATCTTAACATAATTATTATCTGAGGAATTAATTTGACATTTAACAAGTTGTTCATACAAAAGCTGTCAAAACGTAAAACTTATTCCTCAGATAAAAGACATCTGACGATTAAAAATGAATGGTAAAAAAGACTTTTAAAAAACAAGTTTTTATTTAATTGCCCTAAAAAGAAGAAAATAAACTTTAAATAAATTAAAAAAAAAACAATTTAGTACATGTATTAATTAATACACAATTTATTAAATGATTATTAAGCTTGTCGCGAGATTTACCTGTGTAGGTACTAACTAGTTTTGCTTGACATACTTATTACCTATAAGTAATTCTATGAAAAAAAATGTTTCCTATAAAATATGCAAATCTCGCGACAAGCTTTTATATCATTTCATAAATTGTGTCCTGTTTGAAAAACTTTTTTTAAATTTTATTTTTTTCGAGTCACTTAATTCCTTTTCGTAACTATGAAAGCCTCACAGGTAGCTAATATGTCGATATCAGGGAACCTTGAATGAATGTCTTAACAAAAAAACTAGACATTAGGACTTCCAAATACTGGCATTGTCTATAAGAATTTCAGTAATTAACCTCATGAACAAGCGATGTGCTCTCACATTGCGATCGGTTGCATGTTGCAGCGATTGCGACCGGTCGTTTACATGGGACGATGTCCGAATGTAACCTAATGTATTGAGATTCTATATCTACATAATTTTTGGATAAGTATTTAAGTTAAGATTTGCGTAAAATATGAAAAACTAGCTTTTGCCCGCAGCTTCGCTTGCGTGAAATTTTGAACCCGTTAAGTGACGATTTTCCATTCAAACTTTCATTCCCTATTTAACTCCCTTAGGAGTTGAATTTCGAAAAATCCTTCCTTATTCCTTGTCTACATTTTAAAGGGAACCTCTGTACAAAATTTCAGCTTTCTAGGTCCAAAGGTTTGGGCTGGGCGTTGATGAGTCAGTCCATCAGTCAGTCAGGACTTTTCTTTTTATTTATATAGATTACGAGGAGATTTTGTCTTTGTATACGAATAATAGATTCATTGGCTCCGTAGGCTGAATACTATGTGGCCAATAACAAAATTTTCTTTGGAGGTCCTGTTGTAACATTTCACTTTTTATTTGCATGAAAAGAGCCTCCACGAGTGACGATACTTAAGTACGTCCGGCGCACCCTGGGCAGTCAGCCCCGCTACCAACCTTGCTGACTGGCTAATCTTTTCACCACGGCCTGACCTATTGTCATGCAGTTAGTTTGGACACGAGAAGAGTTTTTTTATTTTTATTTAGGTATATTTTTCTGAGAGTATTGTGGTTCTGAAAAAATACAGCGATGAGAAACTTTCCGTCTAGAAACACTTTGTCTTAAGAATTTTCTAGAGCAAAATCTAAACAAAAACCACATCATTGTACAATTTTCTTTCGTCTTACTAAAGCCTGTGTTTCTTAGTCGTACTGTGTAAACGAGACAGGGTAGCAGGCATGTCGGGACCTGTTGATTTTCATCCAGAACGCACAGGGGTGCGGCAGTAGGCACGGTCCAGGTGGAATGTCGATAATGTCGAGTGTCGATGTATTGTCATGTTTATTTTAATGTGAGATAAATTAAATATAATGCGGAAAATGTCGCAGATTCGTCACAGTGCACCCACCACTGATATTTTAACCGCCATTTTCAATATCCTTTCTATCGGCGGTTTTCCTTACTACAGATAGAAATTTGACATTACTTCTATGGAGATTATGTCAAATTTCTATCTCTAGTAGGCGAAACCGCCGATAGATAGGTTATTGAAAATGGCCGTAAATCATTGACTGATAATTAAACACGTGTTTAACATAAAATTTACAACAAGTTATTATGTAGGAAAAATCTGTGTAACTTATTTAACTCGATAACGTTAATTGTTTTAAGGGTAAATTCTTTTAAATCTTAATGTCTTTTGACTAGGCAAGGAAAACACTAGGCTGTTGAAAATCTCGATATTATCTATCTGATTTTAAGGCTTAACATATTCAAGTTCACCACACTTTTAATAGAGCTCATACGCCATGCCGCCATACATATTGGTAGTGGACCTTCCAGGATGGTCCTTGGCATGAACTCTCAAGGAGGATTCTTGGTATTAGATTAAAAACACACCACTACAAAGTAAAATAGTGTTTTCAGGGGGTCTTGTTGCTTGTTTTATGACGGTCTATTTTCCAAGAAAAACCTACATTTAAAATGAGCCCCTCACGAGGCACCCGACATCGCGAATGCGGCTTGACGGTGCACTGAGGGCACCCGGCACTGAACGTGTTAATGAAAACAAAAATCTTCTGCTCATTATAATACCAGTTCTACACAGAGGCATACGAGCAAAATTACTTCCTCTACGGAAGTTAAACAACATTCCCACACATTAGTTATCGATAGTTTCCCAACACTAGTGTCTCAACCCGGGCGTGCTTAATTTGGCGTGACCCGCCGTCGTCTAATTTTTACGGAAACGTTTCTTTCCCTCCCACACTCACAGCTGAAAACGACCCGTAGCGAGTACTTGACATAAGCGAGTAGAATGTTGTATACAATATATCAGTATTTAAAAATATTATGCACGTATAGAATACTGGCATATTTATTTATCAGATTCAGTCGTATGATGGTAACCTGCCTGAATTCGCGTATTTTTTTACAACTTTCCACTCAAATCAAAAATACATTTTAATTGATTTGTAAGGACAGGCATAATAAAAAATGTCGAATTTCGAAAAGTTATAAAACAAAAGTTGTTCAATTTCCGATACCGAGTAACCCCACAAAATTCTTAGAGTTGATTTTTTAACACCTTATACAAGGTTAGTCACAAAGGGGGTACTAATCCAAAATGGTGTTAAAGTACCCATAATAATGAGTAACTTTTGTTCTACTACTTTCCCCAAAACTCAATAGTTTATGAGAAACAGTTGTTCAAAAATCTCAAGAAAAAAAAACTCTAAAATCCAGATATCCCCAGTTATGATCAGCTGTGTTTACATTTTAGGTCATATTTGGGGTCATGAATTAGAAGCACCATTTTCTGAATTTGTAACTAAAGCAGGGTTGAAGAATTTTTGAAAAAACTAAAATAAAAATCATTTTATTTGGAAAAAAATAACGAATTTTGAAATTTTAACTCTTGCTTTCAAACAGTCTTCAGCGATACTATAAGTGGGCTTCAGATTAGTACCCTCTTTCCGACTAACCTTGTATAGAGGTCGTTATCAAAAAACAAGACATTCAATTTTCCTTAATTCATGTGAACTAAATAAAGTATTAAAATAATTTCCGATAAGATCGTAGGCCATATGGCACATTGCCATGGGGAAGTGTATGGGAATGTGTGGGAAATAATTCCACCCTTCGCAATTACATATCTGTCTTTGTTCACCTTATTTCAACGGTGACTTATGGTCATTTGACCATATGCTCGCGGTCACGCAATGTTCCCATTTAAAACAAGGAAATTTAATCGGTTTAAGATAGTAATAATATCTAATGCATATGCTTAAGTTAGGTGTTTTACATAAAGTAACATATGCTGTTAAACGCTCTTGTTGCAGTCTTATAAGAATCTTCAAGGTGTAAATGAATTCGTATCATCATCATCATCATGCAGCCGAAAGACGTCCACTGCTGGACACAGGCCTCCCCCAAAAGGGGGGTTTGCCATAATCGTCACGCTTGGCAGGCGGGTTGACGATCGCAGTATGGTTGTTAAAGTACTCAGAGAACGCTGCTGCCCATCCTCTAGTGAATCCCTTAGTCGCCTTTTATGACACCCACCGGAACAGATGGGGTGAATTCGTTTAATTCCTTAAAACCACATGATCTACTACTGGTGTAGATTGATAACGCATGGGATTTAGCTTGATTAAAAATAAAGCTGTTGCTTAGTTTATTAAATAGTATTTACCCTAGGCTTGGAAAAGCTGTTTATAGTACCTATTTAGCCTAGGCTGGGAGACCCATCAGGTATTGCCAACTTTGCACGGTAAGCAGATAAATAAGGTTTTGGACTCCGTGCAACGAAAAATTAAATCTGACATAGCGGTCATTTCGTAAATTGTAGCCGTAAGGAGCCTAACATCGAAAAAACGTAAACGACATCATCAATAACCGTAAAATATGTAGCTATATTATCCATGTATTGTTTTTTTTATATTTATTATTCATTGTATGGGACGTTTTGTAGGAAACGTCACGGACTCACGGTGAAAAGGGTACTGCAAGTAGACATGTGAAAAAAAAAGACCTAATTGATACCCTCTAGTCTCAGTAGTTCGGTTGATTAGTTCGAGACCGAACTACTGAGACTAATTTTGTCTCACTAGTTCGGTTATGACGTCAAACCGAACTGTCGAGACTTGTGTTCTGTAGTTCGGTTAATTATGTAAAACATAACTTTCATTGTAAAAAAGTTTTTAAAGTATCATAGCAAGTTGGTTTCTGCTCATGTATTCTCCTTATTTCAGAGAACATGTTTGATTCTTTTATCTATATAAATAAAAAGAAAAGTCCTGACTGACTGACTCATATACGCCCAGCCCAAGCCCTTGGGCCTAGAAAGCTGAAATTTTGCACAGAGGTTCCCTTTATAATGTAGACAAGGAATAAGGTGGGATTTTCAAAATTCAACCCCTAATGGAGTTAAATATGGGATGAAAGTTTGTATGGAAAATCGTCACTTAACGGGTTCAACATTTCACGCAAGCGAAGCTGTGGGCAAAAGCTAGTCTATAATAAAAACATTTTATTACATCCTTAACCGGACTATTGGTATCTTTTTTAGTATCAACAGTTCGGTTTGACGTCATAACCGAACTAGTGAGACAAAATTAGTCTCAGTAGTTCGGCCCCGAACAAAACAACCGAACTATTGAGACTAGAGAGTAGATACCTAGGCTCATAAACTAGGTACGTATAAACTTTACTCGTGTTTCAATGTTCAAAGATATCCTTATCATCCTCATCATAATTACTGCGACAATTTTAAATGATAATATTAAACGGAAAGCGGTTTGAAGGCTGCAAGTGACAAGACATGCACGTTATTCGAAATAGGTCGGTTAGTCGCGTGTTGCCAGTGATTTGTATCATATTTACAAATAATTACATATATAATGTCCGTCCGTCTGTTTAGCTTCATTAACTGTTGGTTTAATGGTTTGATAAGGAACTGTGTGATCATGATTTTTTATTTTATTGAATTAGATGATATGTGTATCAAACGACCAATATATTTTTGTAAATGGCTGTGTTCGATTATCAATTAATCAACATATCTACCACGAAATTAGTGTTAAAGATGTTTCGGTACAAAGCTTTGTTTTTGAGGATTATAAATTAACTAGTTATCGCTTGTGGTTTCGCCCGCGTGGCTGTCGTTTATCGCGTATTCAGTATTATTCGGGATAAAGTAACCTATATCCTTCTCCTAGTTTCAGACTATCTCTGTACCAAGTTTCATCAAAATCGGTTCAGTGGTTTAGTGATGAGGTAACAGACGGATAGAGTTACTTTCGCATTTATAATATTAGCACAGTCTACCTACTTATTACATACAGTGGGTCAACGCCCATACATTTGACAGGTCCTATGAAATGTCAAAATTATGTAGGGGTGGAGGTTATGTCCCAAGGATGCAGTATGGCTACTCGGGACATAACCTCCGCCCCTTCACCCCGCAACCCCCCGCACGATTGCTCGGCGACAATGTTCTACGTTGACCGACTGTAAGGAGTAAGATATAGGTAGACTGTGATATTAGTAAGGATACTTACTGGCTCGCTTTTTTCGTTACAACATAAAACACCACCGAATTTAAAAACTTTAACTCAAAATTCGAACAAACTTTAGAGATGCCAAGATAGATATTGGAAGACAAAAAACAAATACCTACGATGGAACGCGTCCAGTAAAGGGTGGAAGTGGAGCAATCAGTATACATAAGTTATAAGCATGGATGGCGTGCCTTCTAGCCCATTACTGTGCTTCTATGAAAAAGGACATTTCAGCTTATCGGTGGATATCACGAGAATAAAAACCGAGCGATAAGATCGCGCCGAGGGCGGTGAGGTGGTGTGTCGGTATCGATAAGTTTGTAAGGTCGCAGAATAGGGGTAGGTTATTGGAAATGTCGATGTAAATGTGAGTAGATTGTACATTTACATAAGGTTCTCCACATTTCTTTGTTATATCGCTTGGATGTTTTTCTTAGTTGTTCTATAAATTTTAATCTTAATCCCAGCATTTTCTCAACTTTTCTGGGCGTATTGCCAAGACACATTTTTAATAAAATAAACTATAATACTTTCTTACTTAATAATTTTACAGTATTTTTCTATTTGAGTTTTTAATTCACAAAATCATATTCGCTGATTATTCTTGATGCAGAAACTAAAGTAGCCTTTTCAAACTCAGTATTTTGGCCAGATATACATTGGCCAGTTCACATGAGATATCGTCGCAGAAAAAAAATCATCGACATTTTTTTAGCAGCTCATCGACAATTCCCAGCCCTACCATGGTGTGTTGGAAGACAGGCACTTATTAGCCGTCATTATCTACGGCGGTATCGCCTGTGACATATGGCTAATATCGGACACGAGCGGCGGGTCATGCGAGAGAGCCACGCCACTCCTTTGTGTATGAAAATATGCTTTAATTACTTATTTGTACTGTAAAACATGGTACAGTGCACCTGGTATATCCTGGCAATTTGGCTGGCGCTGCCTATATTTGCAAATAAATAGGCTCAAATTCAAAAGCTAATAGTCGGAAAGGGGGTACTAATCCGCAGGCCACTTATAGTATCACTGATGACAGTCTGTGCAAAGCAAGTGTTAAAACAAAATTCGTTTTTTTTTTTGATGCAATATTAATTTTATTTTAGTTTTTTCAAAAATTCTTCATCCCTGCTTTAGTTACAAATTCAGAAAATGGTGCTTCTAATTCATGACCCCAAATATGACCTAAAATGTAAACACAGTTGATCATAACTGGGGATAGAAAGATTAGATAGCGCTTTTCTTTAGATCTTTGTTCACCTATTTCTCTTAAACTATTGAATTTTGGAAAAAGTTGTAGAACAAAAGTTATTCATTATCATAGGTACTTTAACACCCTTTCAGATTAGTATCCCCTTTGTAACTAACTATTATCGTTATTGTTGTTTTCCTTGCGAACAGTACTTTTTTTCGGGATGAAAGGTAGTTATGTCCGTTTCTGTACAACTGACAACGTATATGAAAAATTTCAGCATGATCGGTTCAGTGGTTTAGGCGTAAAAAGGTAAAGAACAAACAAACTTACTTTCGCATTTACAATATTAAGTTACGATTACGATTTCTATTTAACCTATCATCGTTCATTGGTAGACATGGTTTCTCCCAGAATGGGAGGTAATGCGCCGTACTGTAAGTAGGTTACTGACCGATTAATATAAATATCCTCTCAGGGTCTCAGGAAAAAGGTTTATTAAATACGAGTAATTAATTAAACTGATAGGTTTTCTTATTATAAAAATAGTGACTTCGGTCTAATCGCGGAGAACATTGTAAAAGGCACAATATGGTGTTAAAAAATCAATTCTAAGAAGTTTGTGGTTACTAGGTATCGGAAATTGAACAACTTTCGTTCTACAACTTTTCGAAATACGCCAACTTTTTTTATGCCTGTCCATACAAATCAATTAAAATATTTTTTTTTTATTTGTATCGAATGTTACAAAAAATATACGCGAATTTCGAAAAGTTGTAGAACGACAGTTGTTCAATTTCCGATACCGAGTAACCCCATAAAATTCTTAGAGTTGATTTTTTAACACCTTGTATATCTTTTTTATTCCGAATTTTCGACCGAATTACACCGGCCGTGGTCATTCGTGGTGTATTCTGTCTTTTAAAATATTTTCCGCGATTAGACCCGGGTCACTATTTTTACAAAGGTTTTTTATTTTCTTAAAATTGCTATTATCTATCTGGATATAGTGCAATTACATTAAAATTATATTGTCTCTATCAGATCAGACAATATCTTTTTTATTTACACTCTTATAATCTATCGCTATCTAAAACATTTCATTTCAAACATATGCAATGAAATCTGTTACCTCAAATAAGTGGCGCCGCCCTGGTGGTAGAAAAAAGCGCGGCCCATTGGCGTTTTACATTTAGCATAATGTAAAAACCGCTTGGATATTACCTTTCCTTAAAAATGTTTATAATTATGTCACTAAGGCAGGCACCGTTTTTTTTATCGATTCGAAATCATCATATCACTCTTTCTACTCTGGGCGGAGCGGAAGGGAGTGTCAGACTCTTACTGACTAAAACCCGTCCGTGTTCCTCCTAATGCCCTTTGCGTTCCAGGGCCGCGGTAACTTTTTCGAACAAACTCCGGAACCCTGGCAGGCACTGGCCCTAGCAGGCCCCATCTTCTAAGATGACATCTCTTTGAGGCGCACGTGGAACACAACGCGCCGTCGACCCGGGCCTGGTTCTGATCGGACGGCGAGCCACCCAACGCTCGCTGTCCGCAAGGCAGGCACCCTGGATAATGATTATGACCGCAGTATTATCAAAAAAGGAATTGCTAATTGAATTCCGCTTGACTCGTCAGTTGGGTAAGTAATTTTTCCTTCCTAACACAATGAGCCTGAAATATCGGTGTAATGTAAAAGCACTAAAGTAATTGCTATAGCTAGGTGTCACTTTTTCCTTCTGGTATTAAAATATAAATTGATAACTTTCCTCACACCGATAATTTAGCCCTCATCAAGCTGTCTCCCGCCCTAAGCCAGCAACGCCCTAAGCCGAGGTCCGAGTCCCACTAGGGGTCGCCCTTAGTGCTGTTGTTGCAGGTAGTCATGATGTTAGTGTAGTACAAGTAGTTAGCTTAGGTTAAGTATTTTACTCCCCCCCCCCCCCCCCCCCCCCATTGGCTGAAGACTCTTCAGGTCTCGCCAATAACTGCCCGGTTACGTAGAAACGGTCCATCTAAAGCAGTACAATAGAAAAAATATACAACTTTCCAATAAGGTATCAATAAGTCTGACTATATTACGATTGGGTTTAGCTGTTAAACCGATTTGATAAGAAATATTTTAATCTTTATTAGTGTTGATTAAATAAGAGCCTAAAGTTTCACTATAAGGCAAAGGCATCCCTTTATTCAGTCCATCCTGAATTAGATAAAAAAAAATAGTAAGACACAAAGATATTATTACTATTCATAAGAATCTTTTTCCTGGGAAAAAGTATCACTTCGACGATTACGAATATTTCATCGACTGTTTTTTTATACTTACTATTTAATGAGTAGATAGTAAGTGTAAGTACATAAATTATTACAAATCAAACCGAACCCAAATTATCTCTCTAAACTGGTCAAAGCATACCACTACAACTAATCAAATCGCTGAAATCCGAACCCAAATGTTAATTATGATCATTACCAATAATTTTGATGGCCGCTAAAGCAAGTGTCATAACCAAATTAAAAAAAAAAAAAAACTCCAAAGCTCAATTTAAAAAAAGAAAAATTGCTCAGCCGAATTGGTTTTCTCAACAAAACCATAAAAAAATCAAGCAAATAGAATTTTTTTTTCTTGATTTTTTTTTCTCTTTTGTCTCGACTCGTTAGTAATTTAAAATATACGGGTTACGCCCGTTCTGTGTGGCCAGTTTCATATATAGATTGCGAAACACGACATGGTATGCCTCACACTCACACTTCTTATCATTCTGTCCGTCTGTCCTGCACAGAAAAATGATAAAACATATCTGGTTACAATTTAATAAAGTGACGCCCAAGTTAGGGGCGCGAGCGAGTGTCGAAGGAGATTCAATAATATTTGCTGTTAAAATATGGTGTGCATTTTCCATTAAAATTTGCCTTATAAATAACAGCTGTAAAGTTATCTACTGATCTTGGAAATTATCATGGTCATGCTTCAGAGAAACCTTATTAGTGATCTACATGTTGCATTCCGAATAATTTTATCAATGAGATTTTTGTCGCAATATTACGCTGTAAACTTGGCTGTCTTGTCTAATAATAGAAACAAATAATTGTGTAAAAGATGGTAAATTAGCATCTCTTGATGTTTGATTTTGGATACCTATACATAGAGCGTAGTTACATGAGGTTGCTGCTTACGATACCCGCGAATAGTAATGGGTCCTACACCCTTTTCAACGTAAGGTGAGTCCTGACGTTTGTCTTCAAAACGTCACTATACAAAGAATATCAAATATTTTGAAAAAGCAAACGACTGATATTTAAGCTCTTTTAAGGTATTTGATGATGTTGTTTACGTTATTACGATAGCAGTCTTCTTACAACTACAATTTACGAAACGAACAGAGTATAGTGACTGGCATTATGCATGCAGTGACATCAGTCTGTCGCCCGTCAGAATATGATTTCGGATATTGGCCTCCCCCAAGTCGCGCCACAGTTCCTCCGCTTTCTGCACCCGCTTTCCGCTTATACCTTACATGATCACGTGTCCGACACTGGACAATAACTGAGTACCACATCTGGTCGTGGTTTCTTATCAAACAGAAACACCAGTTATTGTGTTTTGAAGGAAAACATTGGATTTTATCGCGCGCACCATTATTCATACATCCGTCCTTAAGTTTTTATATTGTCATTTGGGAATTGTGATGTTTAATTTTATGGTTCTTAGAGGAACTTACCAACAGTTTTTTGTTAAGTTTCCTGTAGATAAAGTGTTGGTTAATTATTTTTCGGTTGTTATTGTTCTGGTCTCTTGGGGCGTAATAAGTCAAAACATTGTTATCGTTGAATGAAGTTTCAGTAGTTTGTTTAGGAGTTAGGAGCTCAACATCTTGGGTGCAACAAAAATATTGTTGTTTTGTTTTTACGTGTGGTCTTTGAGTGATGATTAATTATACAAAATAGGCCACCCCGTCGCTTCCCAAGCGTATTTGAGTAGCCTACAATATTTCTAAGAATTACGAAGGTCAAGTTGGTCCCGGGTGTCATACAAATATCTATGACGGTCATTACTGGTTGTCAGAAGCCCGCAAAGTCTGAAAACCAGGCTAAGGGCGTATACATAGAGGAAGTAGGTAACCAGCACCGACCTACCAGCGTTTATCAGTACTGGTCCGTGCAGGTAACCGCTACATAAAGGAAGCGGGTACAAGCAGGGGCTGGCTGTACAAACCAAAATACGCGTTATTCCCTTGCAAATACAGCAACAAATGACTGTCTACCAGTGCTGGTCGGAGTAGGTCGGAACTTGTCGGCGACGTTCGGAGCTTGTCGGCGCTGGTTCGCCACATAGTATAAAGACGACAAGAGCTGGCAGGTCGGTGCCGGCAACCCGCTTTCTACGTGTATGCGCAGTAACCTTAGGATATCGGTATTGCCCATTAACTGGGTTGCGGAGGTCTGATGGCAGTCGCTCCGTGTAAAATACTGGTATTCTGACCCCAACATAGTTGGGAAAAGTCTAGGCAAACGAAGGTCAAGCAGTCACGTTAAAAGCCTCTATTTATTTTCTTACCAAAGACCTCAAGATTTTAATCCCAAAGAATATGATAATATGCATAAAAAGAGCCTCCTTTTTTTTTTTTTTCTATTAGTCTGCTGTAGGTGGTCCTAGGGAACCCTTCCTACGTAACCGGGCAGTTATTGGCGAGACCTGAAGGGTCTCCAGCCAATGGGGAGGGGGGGGGGGGAAGTAAAATACTTAACCTAAGCTAACTACTTGTACTACACTAACATCATGACTACCCTTTTTTGTACACATTATAAAAATATTGCATCGGGTCTTCTCGCGTAATAAACTTTAAGAGGCACAAAATACCTTTTATCCCGACGTTTCGGCCGAATTTCACCGGCCGTGGTCACGGGTAGACTGAAGTGGCGGAGCAGTTGTCATCTTCGTGAAGCAAGGGCATTTTCATCTACCCTCACTTGATCTTGATTTTTTATAAAGTTATCGTCGGTACTTCGACACACCACACTAACGACGTCTTTACACTCGCCTAAACCGTCCCGTTGACGATAACACTTGCTGATGACCGGATTCCATGATGTTGATAGTTTGTATCCATCTTCCCGATTGAAATTCTTGTATTTCTTAATTTCAATCGCTTCACGTACAATTCTGGGATAATAGTGACGATCGGTGGAGAGGATTTTTGGACTATGTAATTCTATCCAGTGATTGGAACCGGACTCCAGAAGATGCTCGGCTATTGCGGACTTATTTATCTGGCGGTTTTTGACTGCGGCGATATGTTCCTTAACCCGTTCTGCGATCGTTCTTTTGGTCTGCCCGATATAAGAACTACCGCAACTGCAGTCAATCTTGTAGACGCCAGGTGTCTGAAGAGGAATAACATCCTTTGGAGTACGCAGTTGCCTTGATACCTTGGAGAGAGGACTATATACAGTCTTAATGGCGTATTTCTGTAGTACTGTACCAATTTTATCCGTCACTCCTTTTAAATACGGCATGAACGCTGGCACTCTGTTTACCCCCGGTTTTTTATCTTTCCTCTTCGGACGTCGTAGGTACCCACTGTATCCGTTTATCTTCAATACCTCCTGAACATGAGCGAGCTCCCTATCTAAATGTTCAGCGTCGCACAGATCGTATGCTCTGTTCGTCAGTGAGGTAACAACTGATTGAAGGTGACGCGGATGGTGGTGCGAATGGGCATTAAGGTACCTATCTGTGTGTGTCGGTTTTCGGTATACAGTGTGTCCTAGGGTACCATCATGTCTCACCTTTACCTGTACACCGAGAAAAGCTAACGAAAACAGGCAGGTCGTTAGCTTTTCTCGATGTACAGGTAAAGGTGAGACATGATGGTACCCTAGGACACACTGTATACCGAAAACCGACACACACAGATAGGTACCTTAATGCCCATTCGCACCACCATCCGCGTCACCTTCAATCAGTTGTTACCTCACTGACGAACAGAGCATACGATCTGTGCGACGCTGAACATTTAGATAGGGAGCTCGCTCATGTTCAGGAGGTATTGAAGATAAACGGATACAGTGGGTACCTACGACGTCCGAAGAGGAAAGATAAAAAACCGGGGGTAAACAGAGTGCCAGCGTTCATGCCGTATTTAAAAGGAGTGACGGATAAAATTGGTACAGTACTACAGAAATACGCCATTAAGACTGTATATAGTCCTCTCTCCAAGGTATCAAGGCAACTGCGTACTCCAAAGGATGTTATTCCTCTTCAGACACCTGGCGTCTACAAGATTGACTGCAGTTGCGGTAGTTCTTATATCGGGCAGACCAAAAGAACGATCGCAGAACGGGTTAAGGAACATATCGCCGCAGTCAAAAACCGCCAGATAAATAAGTCCGCAATAGCCGAGCATCTTCTGGAGTCCGGTTCCAATCACTGGATAGAATTACATAGTCCAAAAATCCTCTCCACCGATCGTCACTATTATCCCAGAATTGTACGTGAAGCGATTGAAATTAAGAAATACAAGAATTTCAATCGGGAAGATGGATACAAACTATCAACATCATGGAATCCGGTCATCAGCAAGTGTTATCGTCAACGGGACGGTTTAGGCGAGTGTAAAGACGTCGTTAGTGTGGTGTGTCGAAGTACCGACGATAACTTTATAAAAAATCAAGATCAAGTGAGGGTAGATGAAAATGCCCTTGCTTCACGAAGATGACAACTGCTCCGCCACTTCAGTCTACCCGTGACCACGGCCGGTGAAATTCGGCCGAAACGTCGGGATAAAAGGTATTTTGTGCCTCTTAAAGTTTATTACGCGAGAAGACCCGATGCAATATTTTTATATCATGACTACCTGCAACAACAGCACTAAGGGCGACCCCTAGTGGAACTCGGACCTCGGCTTAGGGCGTTGCTGGCTGGGACTTAGGGGGGGGGAGACAGCTTGATGAGAGCTGAATTATCGGTGTGACTGCGGAGTCTGAAGAGACGGCCGGCTTTACGACGGGAGAGCTCGGTGGATCGTGACCGGCGGCGGTGGGACGTCGCTACGGGCCTCGTCAGCGAGGACGGTATGCCGGACGGCGGTGGACGTTGTGTAGTGTACTGGTCGATTTAAAAGAGAGCCTCCACGAGTGACGATACTTAAGTACGTCCGGTGCACCCTGGGCAGTCAGCCTCGCTACCAACCTTGTTGACTGGCTAATCTTTTCACCATGGCATGAGCTATTCTTACAAAGCTCATGCCGACATGATAGAAGAAGAAGAAGATCCCAAAGAAAACGCTAAACCTAAAATCTACTCATCTAATCCATTCAAAACATACCAGCAAATATTATGACACAAAGTATACACAGCAGCAGCTCTATCAATTACTTTAATAGAGACATCCTAGCGTCGCGGACGGCCCGTCACAACACAACCCATTACCTTGTATAACCACTTGTACTTAGGACACTACTTCCACATCTAAATGCGATCGAAATTGTCTCTTCCTCTCATGTAAATGTAGGGCTGTCTGTGCCTTGGAACGGGGTATAGTATTTTTAAGAAATGCGATTGCTAAATGCCGTGCTAACCTATCTTTTTGACAGAAACCTATGTCTAGGGTCAACAGTGGTAGGCGACTAGTTTTTTTATTTAGGTGTCTTTTTCGGTGGTTGATCACAATGACATGGCCTCATAACAAATACAAAAATGGCATAAGTAGGTACCTGAACTATCTTATACAAAAGTTTAGCTTCCTTCGAATACGGACAAGCTAAAATATAGTTGCAGAAACCAACATTAAAAGTTATGTTATGGCCAAAAATAATAATTAGTAAAAATAAAAATTGATCGCTCTGACCTCTAAAATCTCAAACCTAAATATTTCCAAAACTGCTTGGTTAAAATCGAGGCTATTATAAAAATAGGCTTATTTAGACACCTTTTCGAAATCAAAATGCGGAACACAATTAATATCAATATATGAAATGCGCCAGAGAGGTCAACGCTGATTTTGGAGATGATCCCAATAAATTGTGCTTAGAAAAAAAAATGCATTCGTTTGAATTTGGAACAAAATGATGACTGCAAGATTGGAGCGTGGCCTACTCAATTAATTAGTATTCTGCAATTATTAATTCTCATTTCAATACTGGAATATTTTACATCATCCTTCGGCTCTTCCATATTATCATCCTTTTTAGCCATATCATCTTAAAGTTCATGTTTATTTATTTTCTCTACTTTTTCACATAAACTCCTTCAACTGATAACACCATTTAAAACCATTCGTAGAACTTACAAAAAAAAACTATCGCATCTATTTAACCAACACAACAGAGAAATGACCCTATCTCTTCATCCGTTGTGCATCACTCACGCGCAGCTGAGATTGACTGGAGTTCCGTAACAAGCGGAGCGCGTGCAAGATTGTTTCCTCGTTAGGCCGCCAATTGAACGGAGGTTCCGTTCCTTGCCCGCGGAACCCCAACCATAATAGTTCAATTGGTTTCAAGTACCTACTATACTTAGCTCTACTGTTGTGTATGAGATTAATATATTGGTTTGAGTTGATGCTTTAAATAAAATATAATGATAAGAATATACAAGGTTAGTTGGAAAGGGGGTAACTAATAACCCGCAGACCACTTAAAGTATCATTGATAACTGTTTCAAAGCAAGTGTTAAAATTTCAAATTTCGATAATTTTTATTTTCATTCAAAATTATTTTCATTTTTACTTAGTTTTTTTCAAAAATTCTTTATCCCTTCTTTAGTTACGAATTCAGAATCAGCATCTAATTCTTGACCCCAAATATGACCTAAAATGTAAACACAGCTGATCATAGCTGAGGATAGATAGATTTTAGCGTATTTTTTGTGAAATCTTTGAACAGCTGTTTCTCTTAAACTATTGACTTTTGGGGAAAGTTGTAGAACAAAAGTTATTAATTATTAAGGGTACTTTAGCACCCTTTCGGATTAGTATCCCCTTTCCGACTAACCTTGTATATTAACTTGATTTAGCACACGAGATTGTTGAGTGGGATGTGGACTCAGCAGTCATTGTTCCGATAGTCGTTACGGCAAATAGCCTAACAGTCAAGAGCCTCGATCATCACCTTATGAGGCTCTCGTGAGGCGGCTGGTGCAAGGGCTTGATACAGAAAGCGGCACTCCTTGACACGGCACGCGTAGTGAGGAGTTTCCTTTCTCTAGAGCCCTGACCACCAGCAACTTGGACCCTGTTCTCGATGCCGGTGGGCAACAACATTTTTTTTCTATTTTTAAATGATAATTTTTTATGATAATTACGCTATTAAATGGAATATATACAACGTTATTTTTAGTATATACGAAAACCGAGATACCCCAACAAGATTTTCATCAGAACTGCCTGAATATGTGTTTTTTTTTAATAAATCTCTACGTTACACCGTAGTTTATGTCGCGTTAAGTTCCCTAGTAAAGTGTGAAATGCCTGAGATGTGCTATGCAGGGGTTGTCTAATACACGGAAACTGACCGAGCGGACCATCTCAAGCCTCAAGGTATCTATTCCCGTCAACTGTTATGGGTAGGAATATACTGAAACAAAATTGAAACATAAGAAAAAAAAAACCTGTAAAATATGTCAATCGATTCTCCTAGTGATTCTGAACAAACTAGTTTCAGGATTAGTATATACTAAAAACTAAGCTTGTATAACATATTTCGTAAAAATGATATTGTTCCTCTCTACTGACCCGATTACTGTTTCTGCACACATAGGTATTGTATCAAATATTTTGACCATATTTGGACAAGCAGGTCGTTAACCGCAAAGATAGTCCCGTTAAAGTTATTTCGAGACCATTTGTCTTTGCAGTTTTCCTGCTCCTATTACCTTTTGATTGACAGAATATGCAAACGACGACCAGTAAAATTATGCCCAGCACATCATAGTAGACGACCAAATAATAAATAAAATCAAATTGGCTGGTTGTGTATAGCTGATTCTGTCGATCAAAAGTACAAAACGATACCTATTCCAAAGTGTAACCACTGCTTATTATGAGATAATAAGGAAAAAATGATCTTAACTGCCTTCAGCTGACTGCATCTTAACTACCTTCAGCTGCATTTCGCATTTTTGCAGTTGCGACTTAATGTGCAGTTCAGTTGTAGTTATGATTACGAATATGAAACGATTTTATGATTCACCAAATGTGAGATATTTTGATTAAGTTAAAATGTATTCGTTGTAATGCCACACGTCTCTTCAAGGACGAACTCAGTTGTTATTATTAGTAAATTTCCGAACGCTTATACGCCCCCTTTATAAATAATATTACTTACAACTGTAATCGTACTGAAAATAATTATATCCGGTATGTTGTCCACCCACGTAGTATTGAAATATCTCTTAAGGTCACGGCACGGTCAAAAAATTATTTATCATTAGTTATTGTTAGTATTTGCCTTTTTATCAAGCAACGGTTTAATTTGATTGCCAATTGGTATGGGGTTATACTTATCAGACATATGAATACAGCCTTTGGTTGATTAATTTTGTACAGTCAGACAGAACAGACTGTTCAAAATGACGTGAACAAGTTGGGGCTGAGTTTCACTCTGAAACACCCCTTAAGTAGGTTAGGTATGTCTAATTTTCTTAAGTCTTTTGTTTTAAGAATTGTTTAAAAATAAATGTAACGATTGAAGAAAAAGTGTTAAGGTCTTCTAAAAACGTGTTTAATGTGTTCTTAAACCAAAATGAATGTTTTACAATCAAATATTACTTTACCTTGTATACAAAATTTTTATGGGCGGACTATTTTAGATAATCTACTGATTCTACAAGGTTAGTCGGAAAGGGGGTACTAATCCGAAGCCCACTTACCTATAGTATCACTGATGACTGTTTGAAAGCAAGTGTTAAAATTTCAAAATTCGATATATTTTTTCCATATAAAATGATTTTTATTTTTGTTTTTTTTTCTTATTCTTATTCTTTATTGTACACAAGAAAATTACAGTAACAAAATTACAATTTAGTGAAGTCATGTACAAAGGCGAGCTTAACTCAAAAATGAGTTTTCTACCAGCAAACCTTTGAGTGATAGAGAGAGATTGATAGTGTGGCTAAGGGCAAACTCCAGTGTACAACTGTCTATTTAGATCTACTTATTTATGCTATAAAATAAAATATACCTAAATAAATATATAACAAGAATAAAAATATATACATATATATATATATATATATATATATATATATATGTATAAACTATATAATATACCTACATAAATATGATATTATCGATCATTCAGAGAGGAAATGCTCCCTAATTCTACTCTTGAAAACGTTAAGAGAAGGGCTGTCGCGTATTGAGTGTAGGAGAGAGTTCCAAAGACGCACTGCACGAATAGTGAAAGAACCATCATAACGGCTGGAAGTGTGACGCGGAGTACGGAGCAGAAGAGAAGAAGCCGTGCGACAAGGTTTACCCCTGGGGATAAGGTACTCAAAGCGTTCTCGAAGATATACAGGAGAGTTAGAATTATGAAGAATAGAGAAAAGAAGAGTTAGAACATGAGTATCCCGACGCTGCCGAATTGGTAGCCACCTTAATCTGGTCCGAAATTCGGACACATGGTCATACTTTCGAAGACCAAAAATAAAGCGGATACACAAGTTCTGCAGTCGTTCAAGTTTATTTAGAAGTTCCTCCGTTGCGTCAAGAAAACAGACATCTGCATAGTCTATAAGTGGTAGAAGAAGAGATTGTGCAAGAGTAACCTTAGTTTGAAATGGTAAGAATTTCTGGAGACGTTTGAGAGACTGGAACGAGTAGTACACCCTCCTACTTACCTCCGCAATGTGAACATCCCAGGAGAGGCTAGAATCTATAAAGACTCCTAGATTTTTAGCACTTTTGGAATAAGCGATAGGCACAGAGTTGTACACAACTGGAGGTAGAGACTGGTGATCTAAAAGGTTAAACATGTATCTGCCACCAACAATGAGAGCTTGAGATTTAGCTGGATTAACCAAGAGTCCGAAGGACTTAGCCCACTTGTTTATATTTTCAAGGTCACTATTAATGGCATCAACAGCTTCAGCGATGTCCCCTACTTGAAAGTGACGATATAGCTGCAAGTCGTCTGCATAGAGATGATAGCTAGAAGTCAGGACCTTAGTGATGGCGTTTATAAAAACGGAGAAGAGAAGAGGAGAGAGAACACCACCTTGAGGGACACCTGCAGCCAGATCACACCACTCAGAGGAGACCTCATCTGAGCGAACGGACTGCGAGCGACCGTGAAGATAAGAGTTTAACCACTCAATTACCTGTGTAGAGACATTAAGAGAGGATAGGATTCCTAAGAGGATGTCGAAATCAACTGAATTAAAAGCACTGCTAAAGTCCAATAAAACCAGTACCGTGAGAAGCTAATTTTCCATAGCCAGTCGTATGTCATCGGTTACTTTGACGAGAGTAGTTACAGTGCTATGACCAGTTTTTTCAAATATCTTCATCCCTGCTGTAGTTACAAATTCAGAAAATGGTGCTTCTAATTCATGACCCCAAATATGGCCTAAAATGTAAACACAGCTGATCATAACTGGGGATAGATAGAATTTAGAGATTTTTTTTTGAGATTTTTGCACAACTGTTTCTCTTAAACTATTGAGTTTTGGGAAAAGTTGTAGAACAAAAGTTATTCATTATTATGTGTACTTTAACACCCTTTCGGATTAGTACCCCCTTTATGGCTAACCTTGTATAAATCTGATAAATCTTACACTGCCTCGTTGGTCTAGCGGTCGCAAGCGCGACTGCTGAGCGTGAGGTTCTGGGTTCGATCCCCAGGTCGGGCAAAGTGTCATTGGGTTTTTCCGTGTGGAATTTCTCAGTAGCAGCCCGGAGTCAGGATTTGTGCCCGGTCGATGGCAATAGGCTCGCCCCCTATTACATGAGACGTAAACATAAACGGCGAAATGTGGGTGTAATATACACCTCTGCCAACCCTTCGGGGAATACAAGCGTGAGTTTATGTTTATGTTTTATTTTAGATAATCCCACTAATATTATAAATGAGAAAGTTTGTAAAGATGTTTGCATGTTTGTTACTCAATCACGCATAAACGGCTGAACGGATATGAATGAAATTTGCCACACAGATAGATCATGTCTTAGATTAACACATAGAATACTTTTTATACGGCTACATGAAGTAGTTTCCTTAGAATGCAAGTGAAACCGCGGACAATAGCTAGTATTACTTGTATAAAAACCGTAGCCATATTCTACAAGCCTCCTCACTGTAAAGGTAATACCCGAATAATATGTAAATGTAAAAACTTTGGAACTAGAATCTGGTACTCAAGTGCATTACATCTAGACATAAAGCCGGTGTACACTGCAGGCGATTGCGCCACGGCTCACTAAACAGACATTCTCTTGCGGCATTACCGAAGTTGGTTCAAATGACATCTTGAGGCCAAAAAGACTTCTGGCTACCATCCAAAGTACTCTTGGTATTCTGAACAGAGATATCTGACTAACACACGGGTGTGTAAAATGGGTAGCGAATTTTTAAGCAAATATTTTGAATGTGCCGAATTAGTATGGAATTTAAGGCTAATTAATAACTGCGTTGATCATACAATTTCCAAGGCTGCACTTGGAGATGGGTGATCGGTCGTTACACATCGAGTTCACTCCGTGCCTCGGAGAGCACGTTAAGCCGTCGTTTCTGTGTGATATGAATACCTATGATAGTCGTTACGGGTAGTCAGAAGCCCGAAAGTTTGACAACTGGTCTAACCGTAGGATATCGGTATTGCCCAGTAACTGGGTGGCGGTGGTCTGATGGTAGTTGCTTCATGTAAAGTACTGGTATTCAGCCGCATTTGGTTAGACTAGAAGCTGGCTCAAATATAGTTGCGAAAAGGTTTGGCAGAGAATTAAGTAATATGGTATGAACAGCGACTATGTTATCTGACTCGATTATACTGAAAAAGTGAAATTGTGATAGTTACAACTTATAAACAAATTGTGTAAGAGCCTATGCACACGACGTCTTTTTAACGCGCCGTCGACGCGCGCTTCTGTCATACTTAAAAAACGTCATTGTGATTTTTTATGTATGGAGTTTGACGGAAACGCGCGCCGATGCCGTGTGCATAGGCCTTAAGGCGAGCTGAACCCTGGCGCGGTAGGTTTTGCTTGTTTTAGAACTCATTTTTGATAGGCAAATTAAAACATTTAGAACCCAAAATAAATTTATATTTTAGGATACATTCCTTCTCTATACCATGTACCCGTTCAATACACGATGCAATATAGTTTTCTCGATAGAAAAAAATACTGAAGTTACTTCGATTTGTAGTTTTTTTACAAGCATTTCATTTTAAACAAGTACTTACTATAATACATTTTTATAATTAATATTAATTTATAGGTAATTAATTTTGGAATCGATTCTACCCGATCGTTTTTTTTTTAATTACATTTATATATTTTTTATCGATTTTTTAAAGTGATTTTCGGCCCGCGCGTCCTCGCTTACCCGATTGCCGTCGCTTACCCGATTACCGCGCCAGGGTTCAGCTCGCCTTAAAAGTCTTTATAAAGGTATTAACTTGTAATGAACATGTAAAGAACATGTTGTTTACGTGTTTTAAGGATTATGCTACTTGTCATATTTTATTTGCAATTATTTTAATGAAATTATTGTATTATTCATGCGAGGGCTAAGATGGCTTCGTCTTGGATAATTGTCTAGAATGTTGATGTAGAAAGAACGATGTTGAATGGTATAAGTCTAACTGGAAGAAACTAAGTAGTATGGCTTTTAATAACGAACACTCGTTGTCTGAGGTTTAGTCTAGTCCAGGGGTGTTCAAACGGTCGATCGCAGTCGACCGATTGCGAAAGCTTTCAGAGTCGATTGCGGGGACGTGTAATGTAGCCGATGATAATTATGCCATGCATCAACATCCAGACAATGATTCACTGACTGATTATTGTCTTTGAATCAAAAAATTTGATTACGTCAAGAACGTACTTTAATTTTATATCTATTTATTATTAAAGTGCAGTAAAAGCTTATTTCAAAAGCGTACCAGTCGCGATCATTTACTGCCGAAATATTTTGTGGTGACCGATCCTATGGGCCTTATTACAAAAGAGGGTTTAAACCAAGACTAAGGTAAACCCAGGTTTAAAATATACCCATCACTTTCTTATGTCATATAACAAAAAGAGACGGGGCTATTTTAAAACCTAGGTTTTTCTTAGACCATCTTTTGTAATAAGGGGGTATAAGTCTGAGCACCCTTCGTCTAGTCTGTCACTTTGAATTGCTGCCTCTATCTTCTACACTTCGTTATCAGTTTTACGACAAAGACTACAAGCTTCACTTCACAACTAACTTCACACAATTCCAACATGTCAGCCGTTCTAGAAGTCCGTATAACTAACTTAGACTCCGGTTACGAATGACCCGGCAAGTCGCTTGTGTACGCAACTATACCAGCGCAAGTTGGCGATTGTTGCTAAGTGTAATATGTGTAATAACCGCTGTGCGCGAGTGCCCTGAGCTGTTTGTAGGAACTGGAATTATTTGAGGATTTTGTAAAAGTCGTACACGCTTTGTAAGACTGGCTAAGTTGCTGTGAATTAGAGAGAAGGTAATTTTTTTTGTTAAATTCTTTTCTCTCTCTAGGATTTCTCCTGTATCGTGGGTGCATTCACAAACACAAATCTCACATACACAAACGCCCAGACCCTAAACAACTATCTGTAGGCCATACAAATTGTTCCGTGTGGGAATCGAATCCACGACCCGTAGCGCAGAAGCCAATCGCTAAGCCACTGCACCAATCGTGTCGTCAATTCTAAATTCTTCAGTAAACGGCTAGGTTAGATCTTATTTGTAATGCTGAACTAACGACCCATCCCGGCGTCGGTCGAGTACGTTCATAGCTTACAATTTTCCGGAAGAAATTACATAAATTAAGATGAAAACCGCATCAAAATCCATTGAGTAGTTTAGAAAAAGTGAGCGGACAAAGAGACAGACGCGAAAAGCTTTAAATACTACTTAGAGATAAAGATAGCATTCATTCGATATAGCTAGAAATTGTTCTCTGTATCTGTCTAAATAAATACAGGTATGCAAAAATGAGGACGCCATTAGTCATTATATATTTTTTTAAATAACTTCTCTGGAAGAACTTTGGATTCCTAGTCTTATTCCTATTAGATCAATTTGATCGCCTTAAACGTCTTAATACACATTTATCGCCAAATAAATATTGAAAAATAGTTTATAGACTGTTAAACTGTATTTCTTAGCCTTCACGAGTGGCGATACTTAATACGTCCGGCGCACCCTGGGCAGTCAGCTCCGCTACCATCCTTGCTGACTGGGTAGTAGTCGAAATGAAGTAACTACAGATCATTAAATTAGTTCACTCACATTCAAAGAGGTAGTAGATTATATACTTCAAATATGGTACATTTTCAGCAACATAAACAATCAAGCTTGCGAAATAAGCGACATTCAATAGAGAATCCATTTATTTCTATTTGTCCTTCATCGACCGCCATCTATTTTAATTCACAAATGACGTAAAGCTTATATTAAAGAAACTAATTGATGTAAACGTTTAAATGAGTCCAATTAGACATAATATGGGCGAATTAAACGCATCTTGTAAAACATATGTGTACCACACCTATTCTATTTTAGCGACGGAAGCGGACGGCCGTAATTAGGACATCTACTAACCTGTTACAATTCAATGGAGTTTTAAGGCCATTGCAGTCTTTTGTGTAACTTGTAGGTAGCTTTATGTGGGTTATTTTTAATTATCGTTTTGTGTGATGATAGACAAGTATCTTCACAGTTTGCAATCGTATTTTTTTTTAAGAAATTGTTCCTGAGAAATGTTTTCTGCTTGTATGAATAGTCAACTGTCATTTTTATTGGTCATTACAGGCATTACTATAGGTACAATATGAATTTAATGTCATTAATTAATGTAATAATTTAAGTATGTCAAAATAAAAGAGTACATAAATTTAACCAAAGTCAAGCCATTAAAATATCAATAATAAAATAGGAAGGCCAAGAAAATGAAAAAAATAATGTCAAGAAATAATCTCAAAAATTATAATTTAAATTGTATAAATTCGTCAAGAGTGGGGAATGGTTTCTTGACCAGTTAGCGCCTTAGTAGAATAGTTTAAAGAATCGTCGATATGGTCATCAGCAAACTATGAGTTTACGATGGACTTAAGCCTTTTATTTATGTATACTTTCGTACAATATTCGTAGAGAGGCGGACTTAATGCCTTAGGCATTTTCTACTAGTCGACCTTAGTTAGGGTGATGCAGACAAAACATGGGTGCACTAAATGAAGTTAAATATGTGTTGTGATGCGATACAATATTGAAAAATAAACACAACACGTTTTATCGAACACAAGTCTGTGCTTATGCTTTAATGCAGTCTTTTTTATGTAAAGAAAAAATCTTCTACCTAAATGATTATATTTCCTATAATGTTCAATGGTACAAAACACAGTTTTGAAAATGAAAACAATGTCCCACAAGTGATTTCAATGTCAGAAATAAGTAGCGAAACATGCTAATACGCGCTAAAAACTGTCATCCCACCGAAACTGATAATAAATGACTTAAAAGATTCTATATTCACATCATCAAACTTATCAAAAGGGGTCACGCAATCCTGTTTAAGAAATGTCGGCGCCATAGCCTAATCATCTCAGTGAGTCAACAATTAATCCTTGCCCCAAATGACGTTGCGTCAAAACCAAGACGATATAGGATGTGGCAAAGGTTAAATCTATATCGTCACATCCTCGCGAGCTTCCTGTTTAAATACTGCGTGTTAATTGTCTGTGGTCGTACGCATGTGGTGTTGTTGTAATTTGCATGCTACAGTGTAGCGGAGACAGCTCAGTAATTGGCGTGAGTTGATCCGGTTACATAGTTTGTTGGTTGTCGAAAGTAATGTAAACAAAGAACCTTTTTTTATTTTAACTATAAAAAGAGAATCGGATCCGTATTCAGTGGAACACTTTTACGGCCTGAAATGTAATGGATAAATGATCAGTAAATTGGAATAATAAAGAAAAAATATTTACAATCTTACTTATGATTAGATACGGGTTTTTTTCGGGATTGCCCGACTAGTTTCGGACCCAAACGGAGCCCTTAATCATGAGCTGAATACGCAACCAATCGGCACATCCCGATTAATGCACGTAAGTAAACCGTAACTAATCATGAATATGAATAATTATGTCTCACGTAAGTTATAATATTTACAATCTTTCCTGAAACGTAGACGAGCTTTAATATCTTCTACGTTACAAGAAAATCTCATTTAAAAATGTAACAACACTCAGTTTCCCAACACTTTAATGACAATTATTTTACTCTGTGGCTCTCCAACATTGTACCGTAGTTTATATCTGTAAGCGCGTCCGCAAAACTAACTCGCGTGAATTGAGTGCGCGTATTAATTTGTAAAAAGGATATATCCTTAATGAGTCATTAAGCCGCAAGATTATACGGACGGATCTCATCTACTAAACACTTGCATGTACTTTGTGAGTTGTAGGAAATGCACCATGCGGTTTAGTGTTTAATATTTCAAGTAAAGTTCGAAAACAAAGGGTATCGCTATTATGTATGAGCTGTTTTTCTTACTTGTTTCTTCTTTGATGAATACAAGGTTATCAGTGATGGCCTTCCACGTAAGAAGGTCTAAGTTCTACCCCAGTCAGCAGCTCTGACTTTTCGGAATTTGATTATCATTTGCGTCAACGACGAAGGAAAACATCGTGAGGAAATCTTTTTTTTTATGGATGGCTTCTTCCTCTCTGGGCGGAGCGGAAGAGAGCGTCAGACTCTTCTAAAACCCATCCGTGTTCCTTCTAGTGCCCTTTGCGTTCCAGGGCCGCGGTAACTCTTTCGAACAAATTCCGCTACCCTGGCAGGCACTAGCCCTAGTGGGCCCCGTCTACTAAGCTGACATCTCTTTGAGGCGCGCGTGGAACACAACGCGCCGTCGACCTGGACCTGGTTCTGATCGGACGGCGAGCTACTCAACGCTCGCCGTCCACAGGCCCGCGCCTACGGTAGCCGGGAATCGCCTTGCGACTCCCGACGCCCGGGGCGTGAGGTCTACCTCTCCCTCACGCGTTTCGCCTCTTCCTTCGCTGGCATTACTGCTTCGCAGAAGGAGGTGACTGCTTTCCATGCCCCCTCGCTCCGGACCATAGATTGAACCAGGGCCGGACGCGAGAGGTCGCCGCCGCCGGTCGCTTCTAAGACACGGCGATGCTCCGCCTAAGCAGGGCAAACCTCCACCGTATGCTCCATCGTGTCCTTCGGGCGATCCTCACAGATCGTGAGGAAACCTGCACACCTGAGAGGTATCTATAAAGTTCTCAATGTTGTGTGTAGTCTGCCAACCGGCACCAGGCTAGCGTGGTTGACTAAAGTCTAAACCCTTCACATTCCGAGAGGAGTCCCGTGCTTAGTAATGGGACAGTAATGGACTAATTATGTTTATGTTATATTCAGAGACCGGTAAAATGTTTAATGGTAAGAGCAAATAAACATGTGTATTAGCATTTACGTATATTCTTTATGACACTTTTGCACAATAGATTTTTTTCTGTTGAAATAAAGACTGATGTATCTACTCTTTTTTTTCTTTCTTTTACAGGTGCGTGCGGTACTCTGAACTGGCGTGGATGTATAACAAGATGTATGAACGTGGACGAAGCGAAAGGAGTATAAGGATCGTAACATGTGGCGTTCTATAGTTTCTGCCTAGCCTGCCTAAATAGGCGTTAGTTTACATTGTACAGTATGTCTGGGTTCCAATTAGGTGAATATGGAAATTGTTTTTTTTTGCATTTAAATTTTGTTTCGCGGCCTTTGTCAATCTATCTATATAAAAAGAGAAGCTGACTGACTGACTGACTGATCTATCAACGCACAGCCTAAACCGCTGGGGTTAGAAACTTGAAATTTTGACAGTAGGTTCCTTTTGTAGCGTAGGCATCCACTAAGAAAGGATTTTTCGAAATTCAACCCCTAAGGGGGTGAAATAGAGGATTTAAGTTTGTATGTAAGTCTGTCATGTTTGAAGTAAGAAGCATGAAATTAAATATTAGGGTTTCTGGTTAAAAATAAATGTGTAGGTGTTTGAGAGTTTATGGAAATTCTACCCGTAAGAGGTGAAATAGGGGGATGAAAGATTTTTTTGATTTTATAACTACACTTAATAAGAGGGCTCAAAATTTCACGTAAGCGGAGCTGCGGGCAAAAGCTAGTGTTTTATATTGTTCAATACTTGGGGTGCATGAAAAGAGGCTCCACAAGTGAAGATATTCAAATACGTCCGGCGCACTCTGGTCAGTCATCCCGGCCAACTTTGCTGACTGGCTAATCTTTTCACCACAGCATTAGCTATTTTCGACTAGCTCGTACTGACACGTGAGAAGAAGAAGAAGATTCAATACTTTTACACTATCCATCTGTCTCCAGGCAACAAGTTCAACAAAACGCTAAAGATAAACCAACTAAACTTAAGTAACAAAACTAAGTTGAAGACAACGATCTCCCGTCCTAATCCCGACTACTTAGCTTATTGCAGGTTGTCTCGGGGGCAAGTTTAACTGCATTAAGTTAAAGGTAAGTTCAAGTTATGCTAAGATAAGCCTCGGTTACAACTTAGGGAAATGGCTTGTCGTAGGCAATGGACTTGTGACGTCAACTACAATTTGTAAGAGTTGTAAGAAACATCTGATCTTTTTTTATCTATGTTGTATTTTCCAGCCGAAGAAAATTTGTTTATGAATAAATCTGATTCTTTTTAGCAGAATATAGATTTCAGGATGTGATAAAGTCACGTTGAGTAGCCAGGTGGCTTGACGAAATAAAGAAGAGAAGAGAAGGGAACTGAAGGTGTAGCATAACTACCGTAGACAACGGTTATGTTGTTTACTCTTCCGACAGCAAAACTCTTGTCTGCGGTGGTCATATTGCGCTTGCTGGTTCATCAAAATTCAGGTGGATTTACCCACAATAATGGATAACTTTTGTTCTACAAGTTTCCCCAAAAGTCAACAGTTTGAGAGAAATAACTGTTCAAAGATTTCATAAAAACAAACGCTCAAATCTATTGATCTTCAGCTGTGGTCAGCTGTGTTTACATTTTAGGTCATATTTGGGGTCAGAAATTAGAAACTCCATTTTTTTTATTTGTAACTGAAGCAGGGATAAGTCGATTTTTTGAAAAAAAACTAAAATAATAATCATTTTGCATGGAAATAAAAATGAACTAATTTTGAAATTTTAACTCTTCCATAAAACTGTCATCAGTGATACTTTAAGTGGCTCGCGGATTAGTACCCCCTTTTCGACTAACATTGTATAGCAGAGAACAAAGAAGGATGGGTATACCCAACAGTGGATAATAAATATGACCGGTGAGTCATTTAGTATTGCAGTTTGATGTTATTACTGTCCCTGTTGACGATACTGACCATAAAATCCGTTAGCTATTTCACGATAAGACCGAAAGATGAGTAACTAGGTTGGGGAGTTCAGATGGCAGTCGCTCCGTGTAATATACTGGTATTCAGCCGCATCTGGGGGTCTACTCCCTAAGCACGAATTCCTTGGTTTCGGCCTTAGTTACGAGCGTTTCCTACTCCCATCACCTACGGACATACGATTATTTCGGGGCCCGAACTAAGAATGAATGACAACACGATTTGACAGTTGTCTCTACTACCAATGTGGTTTTGTCCGTCCGAAAAGTTGAACTTGACGCTTGTTTTGTTCACTCCTACGTTTCGGGCTACTTTCGGACGGGCGACTAACTTCGTTGACGGACTTAGGGAGTAGGCCCTATTGTTAGATTGGAAGCTGACGACAAATTAGTTAAAAAAAAGCTAAATAAAAAAATGGCCTAAATTACTCAAAAAGCATTCGGCGTAAGTTTCTTACCATAATCTATGTTTTCATCATAAAGAGGTTCGTCGAAGGCTTTAATGAAGGCCATAAATCACCTGAAAAGCACTTGAGAATTTCAGTCCAGACTGAAATTCGCGTGGTTCTTATCTTTCGCACTTAGTAAGTACTAGTTTTGATCAGTGATAGCTCCAAACTTTTGTTTTTACATTAAACAATGCGTTTGGAGCGTACCGAGCACTTTCAAGTATACAAGTTGGGCTGTTTAGACATTGTATTGTACTGCAAATTCCGTTCCTAATCGTTTAATTAACATTTTAGACAATTTGTGTATATTTGGCAATGAATAACTTTGTTGTGTTGTCTCTAAATTCAAATAAGCTATGTCTATATCAGTGCGCTTTCATGTTCATCTTGCGTCTTCGTCTGAACGCGCATGCCTTAACAATAGTTCGACAAAAGCGCATGCCCCTAGCGCACGCTAATCCGTCTATTGTATGTTGACTGACAACTGATCGAAGCGCACCGTTGTAGACGATAAGCTGCATGCGTCTTATGTCAATCAATATTGCATGCGCTTGATGCAAGAGGAATTGAAAGTTTAAAGCGCAAGATGAACAGGAAAGCGCACGGGTGTAGACATACCAATAGGCTAATAAACATAATTAGCCCATTACTGCCCAATGCTGGGCATAGTCGTAGTTGACAAAAGTGCGCTCGCTAAAATGCGCATGATTAATAAGTAGATTCATGACACAGATCGGTAATTAAAAATGTAAACTAGAAGATCTTATTACAAACAGTTTAGCCCTCATAAAGATGCGCATCTCAAGAAACTGAGGTCAATTGGCGAGGCGAGGCATTGAAGAGAGGCCGAGGCAAGAGGACGAGGCGCGAGGCATTCAAAGAGTGAAGAAATTCAGTTCATTACCGTCTTACAAGCTCCTTATCTCGTGTAGGGAGGGGACATTGCATGCTGATACTTTTATCGATAGAAATATTGTGATTTAATTTTGTTTTGTTAAATATTAAATGTGATTGCAATAGTGATGGTATATTGTGATGATGCATATCGGTATAATAATAAATAGACAAAGGTTTAAGTTGAAAAAAGAAGGGAGTTGGGTGATGTTAAAATTTTGCAGGGGCCGTGAAAAGACAGAGATTTCAAGTCACTTTTTAGTGTTAGCATAGGTACTAGGTCAGTGGTTTGTACTTCCTAAGTGCAGAAATATTCTTTAGTCAAATAATGCAACCATTTGTAAATGAATATTGCTGCATGTCTTAAAATTAGTCACCACCGTTTTGTGTTTTGATAATAACACTAAATTATCAACGGAAATAAGTACATTATAATCGATGATGTCATTCGAATTCTCATACTAAAACGACATCCGTGTAGCAAACGCAAGTTAGATAAGAATCACAATTTATTAACAACAAAATAACTTCTCAAGTGATGTTGAACTGCAAAAATAATCAACGAAATTACTATCCCGGCGTTCTCAAAAGCCGAAAGTCACTCGAACTATCATCGTCGCAGCAAGCGGAACAAACTACCGCCAAGTGTGTCGATTTCCAACGACGTCGAGTCGAGTAGTGTAGAAAAAAAAATATTCTCGAGTCGCAAGTTCAGGGTGGGGGGTGGTTACCCTTCCTACGGACCTCCTTAACTGCTGGCAGCGGACAAAAAGAATGAATGGATCCGCCCCTTAACGAATACACCGAGCGGCATAATTCATACTTAGGAAAGTGCAAGGAGTTGACATGGACTTTTTATTTTTTTTCGTTTTAATTACGATAGCGTCGCCAATGAGGTTAGGTTTTGCTTTCGGTGCAATATTTTTATTTGTTTTTTTTTTACTTATTTTTGTCAACTTCTCTTATATGCGTGAGGCTGGTCGGGAATTTCAAAAGTTTTTTTTTCCGTTTTCGCTCCCCAAACTTGCTCGTATCGTTGGAAAGTGCACGTATGCAGTTTTGTTTATCATTATTTCTTCAGATTATTCATTTACTTTTTCTTACATCATTAAGAGGCACGATGTTAGAAAATGTTCCTGCCTTTAAAAAGTGCATAATTAAAAAAAGTTTTTAATCTCAGTCCTCTCTAACGACATTCCAAATTTAAATATCTTAAGCATCATTTATATGAGTAAAACAACTGCCGGCAGTAAGTATTCAAGTACTTGTACACAATTGATTACTTACTGGGCGTCAGTGCTCGTTTGTCTTGTACTTACTTTTTAATCGACTTCAAAAAGAAGGAGGTTCTCAATTCGTGTGAATGTTTTTGTAAATGGTGAGGTAAGTTGTAACTTTAGGAAAGTTATGTGTATGATTTTTTAAACGATACTCTTTTCACCCAAAGATGGTTATTTCATATATATTTTCTCGGTTATTTCGTGAATTGTAGCCGTAAGGAGACTGCTACCGCAAAAACGTAAATGACATCATCAATAACCGTAAAATAGCTATATCATCCATGTTTTGTTGTTTATAAATATTTGATATTCTTTATGTGATAACTTAGAAGAGAAACGTCAGGAATCAACTTACGGTGAAAAGGGTATAGTTTAGAAAAGTCAAGAAGATCGCTTCAGCCTTTGTGATTTTTTTCTTTTTACTATACGTAAAGAGATAGTCGCTTCATTGTATAGTAACTTAGGAGTCCCAGAATTAATCCGGATCAATAAACCCAATTAGAAGGGTAATTAAAAACCTTGTTAAAATTGTAAAATGTTTTATGAGTCAGTTATACATTTTCTATAAACATTTGATTGTACAACAAAACAATCTTATGGCCTAACCAGTACCTTAAAATGTAAAATAGACTTTGACCCCTATGTTTGTTTCGGCCTTTCTTCTCAGAGGTAGTCAGATAGGAAACGCCGACAACATCTAGCTTTAAAAAAACAAAAGACATGTAAAAGTGATTTTTGAATATCCAATTTGCAGAATAAATAATTTCATTTCATTTCAATGTATGATATAATGAACAATGTAGTCAATCAAAAGTTCCATATCAAGACAGTGATTGCATCAAGCGCACTGGCCGCTGCAAACGGACCACGGAAGGCAGCCTCGGAAGTTAAGATGCGTCGGTTGCCACGTATAATTTTTTCCACTCTCTTTCAATTCACTCCCCCTATCGCCCCCCACCCCCTTCTCAACCCTTCCGTCTGTCAATCTTAACTACAAGGCGGGAAGCCTCCGTATTACAGGGTTCAGTACTGAGCCTACATTTTTTTATTTCACTATCGAGGTTTTTAATAGGACTGCACTAGAATTTCTGAGAATCGATGATTCGAGCGGGATTACGAGTTGGATGGGCTTCGGAATAGTTTTTAAAGAGTGAATTTCGTTCGTTCTGAAATTAGGGTTTTTTTTTTGTTTGGAGCTTTATTGCCTGTGCCTCGTTTGGTGCGTAATGCGTTCAGTGAGGTGGAAAATGTGTGTGTTGAATTAAGTCTAACGGTTTGATTTATTTTTTTCGCATAGTTTAATAATGTGCAATGCTTTGCACAGTTGTCGTGAAAAATACGAAATATCTGTTTTATTAAATACTTACCTGTTTTTTTTTTTAAACTTTTTTCTTAAAAGTTACGATCTGCTCGTGTCACTAAAAACTAAGACTAAAAAACTAAATTCATCAAAACTTAAAAATCTGTTCAGAATTCTGTAATATGTAAGTAAAAATAGACAAAAACAATGATCGGTCATTTGTTCAAAGTGAAAATCCAAAAAGGCTATAGCTTGCAGTCTGGGCACTAATCAGTGGTATTGTGGAGGCTGTTTGAAGTCTCAGCGTAATGGAAGACCAGACAAGCCAAGGGGAGAAGGAAATAAAAAAAAATACTCAACGCACGCATAAGTAGGCGGACGTCGCGGGGCAAGCGCGAACATTTGGGTGGCCGTTAGGGGAAAATACTGAATTGAAGTTTTTTGGCATTGGTAGGTATGAAGGAAATCGGTGTTTATCCGCTGTTGTATTCAATTGAAGATAATTACAATAAATACGAAAGATTGATATTATGTGTACTTTATTATCTTTACGAAATAAACCTTGACCTTCAAACAGTACAGGCTACAAGAAAGAAATGCATGTAAAAATAATATTAGTTACAGTTTATTCACTTACTGTCAACAAAAAGAAACTAGCGAAAAGTCAATAGCGAATGGCTGTGAATAGTGAAAAGTATCATTATAATTTTATGTATAAATAACAATATCATACATACAATACACAATCGTATCCTAATAACAAAGAATATTAAGGGCCGATTCTACCAACGCGAGATAACTTCTACCGATAAATAAATTAAAAAGAAACAGTTTAGGAAATCTGTTAAAACTCCTAATTTATACCTCAGATAACGTTGATAAAATCCCTAAAATAATATACGTATGATTCCAAATATTCCAACAATTATCCAAAACGCACACTTCTTCACTTGCCCCGCAACACGAGACTCAAGATACATCACCAAAGGGGGTCCCCTACGATCCACTACGCTGTACAAACTTACAACAGATAAGGGCCTCAAGTACCCCCCAAAAGGGGTAAGACAGGCCCCCCAAGTCTAGTCAGACTTTAGTGGAAGAAAAAATAATGCGCGGCGGGGAGACTTCGATGGCGGGCGGCCGTTTTAATTTCGTCAGCATATTTTTAGTTTTACTGAGAAATATTGGTGCATACTTACTTATTTTCTCAATAATGTTCTTGGAAAAACACTTATTATTTCAAGGAAATAAATCATTTTCAATATATTGGAAAAATAAAATTAATTTACTGCGTTTTGTTGGTTATTTCCGTTTATTGGTCTCAAGTAAGTTATAATAGGGTATTTGACTGAAAAATCTAATTAGTCCGTCAGTTAGATTATCAAAAAAATATTGACCCGTATTTTTTCTTTTGTTACGTAAACCAAAATGAACGATGATACGACACTTTTAAAATTGGCAAAACGTCACAAGCAAGTACAATTTTTACTTGCTTCTCACGTCACAAGTTCTCTCGAGTTTTGATGCGTTTTATCTTTCGATCTTTAGATTTCACAAAAGAAAAAATACGTGTCCATTATTTTTCAAAACTCCAACTGGCGAACTAATTAGATTTGCAATTTATTGATGCTGTCAACATGCCTATTGTGTCTCGAGCAACTTGGCACTTAAATAGTCAGCCTAAAAGATGTTCTAAATATTTTAAAAATTTAAAAATACAAGGTAGGTACCTATATCAACCAGTCTTTTATTTTAATGTTTTAAATTATCAAACCTTTTTTTTGTAAATGACCCCACCTAAAAAACCGTGTCCTTAAATCGTTAACAAAAGGCTCATTGTCTCAAAATGTTCTCAAATAGTCTGAGAAAGCCGCGATGCTCTAATTGTTCCCACAGTGCGGAGTGATATTATGTTACCATAGTATTGTCCTTCGCCACACTGTGCCGTTTCTAAATCTTATACACGGTAAGGAATCAATTTCAAAGTACAGTTGGTAAGAGAAATGTGTTCTATTAGGTGGTATTGTTCTTGACAATATTGTAATCAATATAATTTGGAATTTTTTGTCGCATGTTTATGCGTCCCTTACAAGGTTAATAATAAATTCAATTTATTATTTACCTGGGCTGGATCAAAAGTCTCATACAGAAAGCAGTATTTCTGGACACGTTGCGTATGATTAGGAAGTTCCTCTTTCTGAGACTGTGCACCTAGTTTTGACGATTTAAAAGTGCCTGTAATCTGGTCTATTATTTGAAATAAAAAACTTTGACTTTGACTTTGAGGCCCTGACTGCCGGGTAGCTTGGACCCTGTTCCCGATGCCGCGCCGGTGAGCTACTATATATATTTTAAAATGTTTTATTATTTGCGGAAATCTTTAAAATTGTAATTTTATAAGTTTAGTGACATGAATAAATGGAATAATAATTCAATTTATTTTAATTAAATCACGACTGTCAAAGAAGATAATTTGATAGCCTCAATTAACAAGAAAATTTCATTATTTGCAAACGTAGCTCTTCATCAAATTCAATTCCAAGTATTCAAATGTGGTTTTAGGTACCAATAAATCGCATCGGTCTAAAGTTCTAAACTGTTCAGATATTCTCTAACCTATTCTATTATCAAGTATAATTTACTTAGTTTGAAGTCCATAGGTATACTAGAATTTCCATTTATACAGTATTAATCATATTAACAATTGTTGCTCTTCATTACGTAGCTCAGGGTCAGATTCCGAATCAGCAGATGATTCTTATAAATCTAGATAAGTTTAACAAGCTTTAATAATCACAATCAGAATATAAGGAGATCTATATCTATCTATATTTTTTAGAGCCAAGAGTAAATCATTGAGATTGGAATTCAATCGAATATCAAATATAACAAATTCAATTTGCATTTATTCTATTTGTTGACTTGGCTTTTGAATATTTTCTTGCCTTTGTGTGTTTCTATTGGCCAATAGTTTTTTTTTCTTTTTAATCGTTCTATTTAGCCTTTTCCCAACTATGATATGATTAATCATCAGTCCAACCAGATGCGGTTGAATACCTGTACACGAAGAGACTGCCGTCAGACCTCCGCAACCCAGATTGGGCAATGCCAATATCCTAAGGTTACTGGTTGTCAGACTTTCGGGCTTCTGACTACCCGTAACGATTGTCATAGGTTTTTGTTTTCTTTATTTGTTTTTACTTGACAGTGTTGCGCTCTTCTGCCTGACTGTACTGCCCGGTCGCGACAGTCTCGTGAACTTGATACATGACATTGTCTGCCCTTTTCACGCACTCGCTACCACCGCCACGCCTTTTGTCTTGCTTTCTTGCTTACACCTTTTTAGTATTGTACTTAGCAGTCAGTCAACTATTCCGTGAATTATTTTGTACTCGTTTTTATTTCATTCTTATAAAATTTATTTAAAATATTTCTTTCAAATATTTATATCTTTTATGACGGTTTGAGTGCCAGCCCGAACCGCACATCTGACATTTCGAATTCATTTGATGGATCAAAATGTTAGTATCACTTGCGTTAACTGTGAACACAATATGGTGACATGGTTTATCTGTATACAAAAGGAGAAGGTCCAAAATGTATGAATCAAAAACCCAGAAACTGATACGAACTAACTGTATGCGGATCGATTGCTTACAACGAGCGAAATAACCATATCTAAGTCGCAGACCCCAAATCCATGGGGTATCGGAGCTATAGGCTGACAAAGTATGCGTGAAAAATCATTATCTATTAAGAATTTTCTTAAATCTAGTACCAAAATCAGTCATACTGTCGACTGTACTGACACATTGATGACACTATAGAAGCTATCGATAGTAAAGACACTAATAATGATGTAGGTGTCCAGTCGACAGCACGTTTCCTTAGTAGATAATTATTTTTCATGCATACTTTGTCAGCCAATAGCTCCAATACTCCATGGATTTGGGGTATGTGACTTAGGTAAGGTTATTTCGCTCGTTCTAAGCAATCAATCGGCATACAGTTTGTTCGTATCGATTTCTGGGTCAATTGTGATACCGTCTCCTTTCATCTAAATCCATTAAGCCATTTATGCGTCATCTTCATACTTATAATTTTCACATAAATTTTTTCTCATAATATTAAATGTAATTTCGTGACTCTATAGTTACCTACTTCAGATAGTAAGGAAAAATAAGAATTTATATCTAAATAAGTAATAAAATATGTCAAGAATTCTACTCCTGGTATTTACCTCTAATAATTAGTATCCTGATTTAATGTATTCAGGAAAATCCAAGAAAGTTTCAACGAATAATACCCATATTTGGCTAAGCCACAGCTATCGCGAGAGTGTCATAATTATCCCCAATGGCAGCTCACGCAATTACCTACTTGCTGTGACATGAGACGTCTCAAACTCATATAATACACCGTGGGCTTGAGGTATCCGAAAGATTTTAACCTTCGATTCCGATGCCTAATTAGAGAAGAAAAGCTAGGATATAGTTTGTTGAATAAAGCTTAATTTTCGAAATATTCGTTGTTTACGGAAATTCACAAATCGAAAATATGTATGGTAACAAGTCCTATGAATCCCGCATTGCGACTTTTGTCATACTATAATACCCCTCTCGCCGTATGTCTTATTTGTCGGGGAGGGTTGTGAAGTGAGAAGTTTCTTATTCACTCACACGATAATTTATAAATGTTGCCAGTTCAACCTAAGGTATTGTTTACAAGGAAGTATAAAGTTAATTGATTTATTAAGAAAACAAAAACAAAAAAAAAAACGAATTGGACTTTCGTTGAATTTGACTCATAACATTATAAAACATTTGACTCATATTACCATCAGAAAGACGTGGTTAAAATCTTTCGGGTACCTCGGGCCCACGGTGTATAAAATATTAGAATCATGCCTTATTGTGCATATAATATAATAGTATGTGAGTTTGTCGACGCTGGTTCCCATACTGAGGAAATATACGGGCAATGTCACTTGTTGTTTTTATAGGCTGAGCATAAGAGCGGTTACGCTCTGCATCCGATCCGAATCCGTGAAAATACATTCCGAAGTAATCATAGAACTATTTGTATGGTAGTTTACGCACTGGATCCGACTTCCGTCATCCGATTTCTCTCCGTCATCCGTGAGTCTCCATTTCGGAAGAAATTTTGATGGATCGAAGTAGCCGTAGTACTGTTTGTGTGAACGCTTATGCATTACCTCGGATTCAAATCGGACATATGCCAAAGATGGCCCGTGAATTGCTTGGATTTGGATCAGAGATCGGATTAGTGCGTAAGCAATATCCGAATTCGGTCCGAGTGTTTTAGATTAGGTATAGATCCGTATTTTCACGAATTCGGATCGTAGTGCGAAAAGCAATCTCTGAATTCGGTCCGAGTTTTGTTTATCCGTATTTTCACGGATCTGGATCGGATGCAGTGCGTAACCACTCTTATAAGGTAAGTGATCATGTTTTCCGCGTAAGAATAGTTCACAAGCGTCTAAATAACATAATAATTATGTTATTGATGAACCCTGTATTTTTTTAATTTTAAAGTATTGTGTTGTAAATTATTTATTTAATTAATTGTTATTTAGCTGATTATCTGCACTACCGAATTGGAAGACTGTAATGGTAGATGTAAGAAAGTAAATAAAAAAATAAAAATAAAAAAATATTTCCAAAAAGGTAAAGAATTAAAAGAACAAAATTTCATGGTACCTTTTATTTTGACAAAAACTTGCAAAGGAAAATATTGGCAGTACAAAGCAACCCTCCAATGCTCGGGTCCTTTGAGACAACACTTTTTAAGTATCAACGAAAACTTTCACGCGATCCTTTCTTTCATTGTAAACCACATCATTAGACTGTCTCAGAAACGGTTTTCTAGTTAAATACTTACAGAAATTCTGTATTTTGGTTAAAATATTGTAAGTATAATGAATAAAAGTACAGTTGGATCGACTTAAATGAATTAATACAATTTATTTAAACGAGTAAAAATATCTTTAACAAAATATTTTATGCATATTCTAAATCACTTAGAGATATAGAAAAACAAAAAAAAACGTATGAAATATATATAGCTTAACGTATTTATCTTTAACACACATGATGTGCCTTTGATACACTAAACAATGGTAGCGTATTGCAAATATTTGCATTTTTTTTACCTTTTATTAAAAAACTCTAAACATAAAATCCTCGTGTCAATATTTCTTAACCCTAGCATCGCTATCACATTTTCCTCATAATTTAGCATTTCAGTACGCAGGGGTGGAAGATGGGGGTATACTTGACCACCCCGGCAACCCTTCATCGCCTCAAGAACAACATCGCGATTTTAATATAGTCTCGTTTTAACTCGGAGATAGTTAACGATACTTGTTATTATTTTTTCTTGTTTTTACTTCTTTTTTTGTGATTTTTTAATGATTTGGTGTAGAGTGGTTTGGTTCTCTATAAAAACAGATTTATGTTCAAGAAGTTTTGTTTCGTGATCTGGAAAATAAATTGTGTTAAAAATATATATGTACGGAGTATTTTTTTTTTAAATGGAAACAATTGGGAGCAAAGAAATCGAGCCACTCCTTTTTTCACGTGTCCTGGTTATTAGTTTTGGTTTCATGAATTATATAATTCAAAATACAAAAAACTACCCTCATTGTAAAGGTTATCAAATAACCTTTTATTTATTTTATTTTATTTAAATAAACATTGCCCCACACTAAGATTTCTCTTGTATCGTGGGTGCGTTTACCGACACAAATCTCACAAACAAACGCCCAGACCCGAAACAACCCTCTGTAGGCCATACAAATTTTTGTTCCGTGTGGGAATCGAACCCACGACCCGTAGCGCAGAAGCCAATCGCTTAGCCACTGCACCAAACGTGTCGTCACAACGTCGTCGTTTTAGGCGATATATGTTTAGAATTGATCTGTTCCATAATACCAAAAATAATAACAATTATACCTACGTGAAAAATAGAAGTGGCTCGATTTATTTACTCCCAAGTATATTCGGTATATTGTTATCTAATTAATTAATTAACATTTTTGATGTTTATATTTAAATTTCTGTTATTGGTTTGCTCTGTGAAGCTTCGCCAGCTAATTTGAAGTAACCATGATATAGCCTTTCTGTTACTATGTTTATGTCTGGTGTACTTTCTTATATTTTATCTTCAATCGATATTATAATAAAATCAATAAATACCAAACCGATAAAACAAACCACGGCTACCAATATTAAAAATAAATCGCAATTAAAAAATAAGCTCCCATTAGAAAAATAGTGGGGCTCTCACATGTTTAACTAGCGTTTCTCAAGTCGACGCCAAATGAGGGTGAGCAGGGTTAATGAATAATTAATGTGCACACTGTTCGCGCCAATTATAATTACGTAAGGAAAGCAATTATGCCAGCCACCCTGTTTGTTCCTCGTGATTTGCACATAGTTTAGAGAAAAACTATGCATACGCGCGAACTTGTCTGGGTAGTGATGGAATGTCATAACAAGTTTATAAGATCGATACTAACATATTTTACATTATATAGTCCAGCCATTCCAGCCAAAGGTAAACAAACTTTTAATTGTGAGTGAAATATTCATTTTGTTTCAAGAATCAATTAAAAATGCAAATTTTTAGAAATGGCTGCTTTCATTGCTTTCATACTTTTGTTTTCTTATTTTTTATTTTATTTTAATTGATTTTTAATTCAAAATGATTTTTTAATGATGCAGATAAAAGGTGTGTACAAATTTTATAAAAATAAAAAATAGCCTTACTATCGGCAAATACGAGTACGTCCATGCTTTTCTTGGAGGAAGAGAAAAAATACAAGTTTTTACCAAAGACAATTATTGTAAACTACTTGACAAAAATAAACTAAACAATGGCCTGGATTACAAATATTGACTGGAATGTTTAATTTTAGATAATATTTGACTTATTACGTCACGTTTGACATTTGTAAAATAATTTTGGTCAACTACTAACTATTGTTAGTACCTAACAATACTTACTTTCCTATCATTTCGTTACCTTATACCTATTGTATATCTAATAATAATAACACAATCAAACAAAGAACTCTCATACTAACAAAAAATAGATAATCCTAAACAATACGTTTTCCTTTGTTTACGTCTATTTAAAACCAGATAACTCCCGCGGTCAACAGAAACGGATCGTAGCGGGTGACGCAACAGAAATACATTGGAATTCCATTTATAAAGGAATCCAACGTGAATTGGACTTCACTTTTTCTTTGAACTTTGCTTAAGTTGTATCGAAGGACCAATTACAGATAATATTGATTTTAAATTTCGCTGGACCTAGTCATTATTTAAGGGATAATAAGATTAAAAGGTTTAGGTAGTTTATTTTCTGAAATAGATTAAAATCGGAATTAAATTGTATCTTCATGGGGTTTGGTCCTTTTAGTGAACAGAAATGTACGAGGAAATCGATAAAATTTTCAGTTTTTTAATATGGAAGAACAAGTAAGTGGTTCTTACTTATAAGTCATAATAGAACTCTGGTTGTAAAATATTATGTTCAAAAAAATACTATCTTTTAGTAAAACAAAAAATAACAGTTACTAGATGTGAATGTGACCATTCAATTTGAATCACAATGGCTCAAACTCACCGATCCATCTCGCTGCCGCCATCAAAACATCACCTATCTCCCCATAATTAGTACCGGAAAGCGCATTTTTTTTTCACTCAAATAAAACGTCTGTAAAATCAGTGCACGTATCTAATTAACAACAAAGCGGCGCGTGCGCAGGGTCACGGGGAGCGCGCGTCACGCCTTGCCTGGCCGGAAGTACCGCCGGACGTCGAGATTGTGGCCCCAGCCCCTGATTCCTTCCGGTGGACCCCGATGGGCTCTTTGCCGGTAAAAGGTTGAGGCATGAGAGATGAGAGAGATTGAGGTAAAAGAAAAACTTTTCTTTTTTCGTTACTATTGTTGAGTTAAATTAGTGTTGTGGGGTTAGTGATGTGTTATTGAATGCTTTTTTTTAAATTCTACTTTTATATTCTAAGAAATAACTCCTTTACCAATATGTCATACATTTTTTTTTGTGTTTTGAGTCGTTGTGAATTTAATTTTACTTTTATTGTTTTTATTATTCTATAGCGATTTATAATTGAAAAAAATTACAAACACTCTTTGCATTGTATGTGCAGGTAGATGCACTTATTATAAATCGGAATATATTTAAAAAAAAAACGCATCTTTATAGTTTTAATCCGAAAAAATCTAGCAATAAATTAAAGGTATAAAAAGAAATCTAGATGGATTTCTGATTATCACTTTTTTTTAATGGTAAGTAGTTTTTTTTTCAAGTTTGTGCTTTTGCACTTATTACTAATTGGAATACATAAAAAAAAGGATAAGTATTTTTATAGATTTAATCCGAAAAAATCTATCAATAAATTAGCTACAAAAAAAAATCTGGATGAATTTCTGATTGTTATTGGCTGGAGACCCTTCAGGTCTCGCCAATAACTGCCCGGTTACGTAGAAATGGTCCCCTAGGACCACCTACAGAAGTCCAACAGAAAAAAAAACCATCTGATTGTCACCTTTTTTTCTCAAATACTACATAATAAATCGGCAATCTCTTTCCATGAATCACAAGCGTACAAAAGTTCCTACAATTACGCAAACCCGCTACCGCTTATACTCTGCCCCACACATAAGGTCGTCGCTCCGATCTTCAGTACGGAACGATTGGCGGTGATCTTTTTTTTATTACTCGTCATGTACTGTGAGTTGTGACTGACTCATGTCGGGATGTAAGCATGAGATGACCTCTTAGCAATTGATATAGTTTGCAAAGAGGGACCTGTTAGCGAGGTGAATTATGCATAGGAAGTGTCTGTATTTTTTTTTCGTGTTTAGTTAACAGATATTGTATATAGAATATTGGTCAAATGATTTTTACGTAAATGCAGTTTTTTTTTTTAATTTTTGGCTTTTCAACTTTTGTGCGGTGTATTAAAATACCCGTATCAATGAATAACTTTTGTTCTACAACTTTCTGAAAAAGTCAATATTTTTCGAGAAATAGCTGTTCAAACATGTCATAAAAATGCGCTAAAATCTATCTATACGCAGCTGTGTTCATATTTTTAGGTCATATTTGGGGTCATACAATAGCCCCAAGTGCTGATTTCGTAACTAAATCAGGGTTGTCGATTTTATGGAATTAATAAAAACATTTATTTTGTAAAGAAAGAAGAATTTTGAAATTTTAAGAATCAGTGATACATTTGGTGGCCCGCAGAAAATCCTCTTTTCGACCATCCTTGCATATTAAGGCTCGATATTACGATAATTTTAGTAAGATAAGGATAATTATATTCAAATCCTATCTTACTTATTTTAATCACTCTTGTACCCTGATTCATCTAACCAAGAACCAAGCCATAGTATTTCTAAGAAACTTCTCTTTTTTATAAATAAATCAATAAACATTCACACTTACTCTTAACCGTGAAAACTTGTAATTGGCCATTTTATAACACTGTGTGTGATAATTTTGTTCTAACTATAAGTTTTCTAGAGAAATAAAATCAAATAAAATAAACTTCAAAACTCATTTATTCAAAATAGACTTAGTTCTTTTTAAACGTCAATGTTACAAGACAGCCCCCAAAAGCGCCCGTCCTTCACCGCTTCCTAGTGTTTTGCTGTGAAGAAGAAACGGCGCAACAAACTCCCCAGCAACACATTCATTTACTTAACCCTAAAAAAGCACTTGTCTTTACTAAGATCACAAGCTCACGTAACAAAACCACAAATAAATATCAATGGGCTCGTATCATCACAGACCACGGTAGACCACAAGGATCACCTGTGTGGTTCACACGGCGCCGGCGCACTTCTCACGCGCTCGCCTTACACTTCCTTCCTGTGTCTGAGCATTGTGTTCGGATACTCGTAGTAGGGCTGGGCGGAATGTGTATATTATGTTAATTTTATAATATTGTTTGGGTATATGATATGGTGAGTGGTTTATTATATTGGGTTGTGTTATATAGTATCTGTATTTATCTAAATAATATTTTAAATCTGTTTGACATAGCTTGTATTATAATTTTCGTGAGACACATTCATATTTATGATTATTTACGATTTACTCACGTACATTTTTCCGGATTGCCCGACTAGTTTCGGACCCAAACGAAGCCCTTAATCATGAGCTGAACACGCGGCGGGGTTCGACTCACGGCCTCCTAAGGGCTCCGTTTGAGTTCGAAACTAGTCGGGCAATCCCGAAATATGCACGTGAGTAAGTAAATAATCATAAATATAAAATAGCATGGTTTCGGGATTAAAAAAAATCTGCAAAAGAAGATTTGGCTTTGGCCCTGGATAAGAAGTAAAAAAAAATTAAGTCGTGGCTGTATGAGCTCAGGTTCCTTTGCCTGAATAGAACAGAACGAATCGTCGTAAAAAAATCTCCTTAAAATAAATAAAAACTCTTTTCTCGCGTATTTTACCAAGCCAAAGACCTCGCCTAAATAAAAAAAAAAGTCTTGCACTTATATTTTAGCCTTGTATCCGATCGTAACCCTCAAGGGTCATTCAGTAGTGCCAACCTACCGGGGTGATACTAGTTAGCTGGCCCATTGCCTGGGAACCGCTTCTTCCGTTCGGCGTAAGTGACAAATCTTTTTTTGATTGTGTGAACCTAGGCGTATCCGGTTACTTAGGAAGGAAGTGATTTGCTCGGGATACTGCTTGGTTCTTCGACGACGTACTTATTGGATGATTAGGCCTTAAGTATGAATAGTGTTTGAAGTGAATTTTTTTATCGATAAAGGTGTCTGCGGGAGGGCGATTTATGGGCAAAATTGGTAAAATTGAGAAAGTAGGTTATGTTATGTGAGACTTTGTAACAGATAAAATCTTGATGGGCTAGTGAATTATTCAGATACCTATTCTTCAATTACCCTATACTACAGGGTAATTGAAGAATATGATTTGATTTTGAATGAATTCTATTAACAAAATTAAATAATGAACTATACAGAAAACTTTATAATGAAATACTAGATGATGTGACTAACAGTAAAAGGTTATTTGCATTTTTTTTTTATTAAGAAAAAATATTAACACCGAATATTACAACAAGTCTCTCTTTTTTTTCGTACTTACCATCATATTTTTATAATCTTCTGAATATTTTAGTGAACTGTAACGTTCTTTTTTTGAGAAATAAATGTTATGAAACAGAAATATTTATATTGTAGATAATTGTTATAATACGAAATTCTCCAAACATGAGTGACTTCAAGACATGTTCAAATTGAAATAAATTCAAATAAAAAAAAAACATGAATCTTAAAACTCTCACAGCAAAGAAATATCTCCTTCAAAATTCCTTTTCTGCGCACAGGCGTTTGCCTCCGTCTTATTTCTTGGCAGTTAACCCTTTTGTCGCTGCGGTTAAGGAGGCCATTGTTTCACGAGCGGCCGGTCTCACGGGCCCCCGTCTCAGGCAAACAGGTCAGGACTTTGTTACATTGTTTAAGTAGGCTAATATTCCCATGGGAGTGGAGGGTTGATTCTCGTGGTGACATTGAAGTATGAGTAGTGACGTGTTTGATGAGTCAATGTATTTTTAGTAGTTTACTATACTAGCTGTGCCCTCGTGGCTCCTGCGTAAGGTTTTTAGAGTTTTTTTTTATTGATAACATTAAATCTAGTCAAGAGGTAATAAACAAAAAAAAACGGTTCACGAACAGAAGAGAAAATGGTTCTTAACTATTTTATTTTTGCCTACTTATATAATAAAAATCATTTTGGTTGATAAGAGACTTGATAGAAAATTAAGCAAGGAAATATAAATAATAAAATTTTCTAAGAGGGAAAATATTTTTATTTTTTGCGGTTATACTGGGAGAGTTTATTCCTTTAGACCTATTGATGAAAGTTTTATGGCATGAATAAAATTATGTAGTATTAGGATAAGGGCGTATACACAATGGAAGCAGGTAACCAGTGCCGACCTACCAGCGCTTATCGGTACTGGTCCGTGCGGGTAATCGCTACATAAAAGAAGCGGGTAGATAGAAGCAGGGGCTGGCATTTTTAACAAAAATACGCCTTGTTCCCTTGCTAATACAGCAACAAATGACGGCTTACCAGCGCTGATCGGAGCAGGTTGGAACTTGTCGGCGAAGTTCGGAGCCTGTCGGCGCTGGTTCGCCACACAGTATAGAGACTACCTGCGCCTACTAACTGCGCGGACCAGCACCGACAAGCGCTGGCAGATCAGCGCGGCAACCCGCTTTCTACGTGTATACGACGCACTTAGGTAGGATTTCGGATAAATGTAAGTTTATTGTATGTTTTTATTCACTTTGTATTTTTGTGTTTCTTTGTGTCTGTATATGTATCTGTTTCTTTTGTTTTTACACACTATTGTCTACATTTCTTATTCTAAATTCTCCTCTCACAGGTCTGCTGGAAGAGATTTCTTTTAGAAATAAGCAGTCCCTTTGTACGCTTTGGTCCTGATTAATTATCCTTTATTAAGTGTTGTGTGTATACAAGGTTAGTCGGAAAGGGGTAATAATCCGAAAGGGTGTTAAAATACCTATAATAAGGAATAACTTATGTTCTACAACTTTCCCCAAAAGTCAATAGTTTAAGAGAAATGGCTGTCCAAAATCTCAAAAAAAAAAAAACGCTAACAACTATCTATCGTTAGCTGTGATCAGCTGTGTTTAAATTTTAGGTCATGTTTGGGGTCACGGATTAGAAGCTCCATTTTCTGAATTCGTATCTCAAGAAGGGATGAAGAAATTTTGAAAAAAATAAAATCATTTTCTATCAATCAATTCATTTATACGTTCAGATAACAAAGGATCCATAGGGTTAGTAACAACAGTCTTAACCTATGTTAGTACTTTTAACTAATAACACAGACAATGTACAGGTGACAAGTGACCTTACCAACGGGCTGTCATGTCTCCCGGCTATAGCGCTTAGAATGCTGCTGGGGCTGCCACGGAGTCTGTTTAGCAGCGAGGCCGCCTTCTTACGCCGTACAGCATTGAAGCAGTCGGTACGTGCCTCAGCGAACATAGATGATGCGCTACTGAACCGAGGCAGACGCAACAGCACCCTAAATGCGTTGTTATTTTGAATGGAAATAAAAATTATCGAATTTGGAAATTTTAACCCTTGCGTTAAGACAGTCATCAGTGATACTTTAAGTGACCCGCGGATTAGTACCCCCTTTCCGACTAACCGTGTATAAATGATTAAATAAATTCTAGGTTTACAAGATCTCATCTTTTCTATTCCTACATAGTAATCGTAAACGACGTATATCATTTTCCAAATCATCATAATAATCATCTATTTAATATTAAAGCGTAACGGACTTTTAATTTCATAATAATTATGTACGGAACATCTCAAGATTATGATCATCGCGTGCGGGAGTGTCATTAGGGTCCGTCCACACCGTCGTATTGTGTGGATCGCTTACAACACGGTATCTTGAGGGTGGCAAACTGAGCGATGAATAGATACGGTAAATGTAAAGAATAAGCTTACAGCCTTTAAGTGAATGGTTCAGCCTGACGAGTTGCGTTTGTTATTGTTTTTAGTTTATTAGATGTGATTTTATAAAGATAAAAGTTTAGTGAATAGTATTTTTTTAGGAAATAATATTAAACATGACAAAGAATATAATTTAATATTTTTGTTTGTAACTGTTTATATCTAGTCATTTTATCTACCACCTGGTTAGACTGGAAGCAAATACCTGGAAATAATAATTTATAAATTATTATCAGCCTATGCTGTTGCCCACTCCTGGGCAAAGGCCGCCCTCCATTTCCCCCACTTTTCCCGATCCCGCGCTACTTCTTTCCAGTTTTTAAGGAATGCATCCATTTCGTCCCGCCATCTCCTTCGTGGCCTACCACGACCCCGTCTTACTATCTCAGGGCATTAGTTCTGTGCTATTTCGGCCCACAGTATATTTGGCATGCGTCAGAAATGTCCTGCCCAGTCCTATTTTAATTAGGCAGCCTTATGACCCACGTCAGCTATCTGTATTTATTTATACATTTGTATTTTTTTACAAATACAAGGTTAGTCAGAAAGGGAGTACTAATCCGAAAAGGTGTTAAAGTACCCACAATAACAAGTAACTTTTGTTCTACCACTTTCCCCAAAACTCAATAGTTTAAGAAAAATAGTCGTTCAAAAATTACAAAAAAATATGCTAAAATCTATGTATCCTCAGCTATGAGCTTCACATTTTAGGTCATATTTGCGGTCACGAATTAGAAGCTCCATTTTCTGAAATCTTAACTAAAGTAGGGACGGAGAATTTTTGAATAAACTAAAATAAAAATTATTTTACATGGAAATAAAAATGATCGAATTTTGTAATTTTAACACTCGCTTTAAAACCGTCATCAGTGATACTTTAAGTGGCCCGCGGATTAGTACCCCCTTTCTGACTAACCTTGTAATGTGCTTAAAGTTTCGTCTCCTAAATACCAAACCAACCATTTTCTTAGGCCTCATTAATAACAAACTTCTCTACACAATAACACGTCTAATCATTCCCGCATCGAAACTGTCCGCCTTCATTTTTAGCGCATAATTACGTCTACAACGGCTCGGCAAGCTGTCGCGTGGCGTACCGGTCGCGCCGCATCTGTCGCTAGTATGACCTTAGCTTTATGACACGGAACATTATTATTGATGTGTGTAAAACAAAAGAATTTAAATGGTCGTTTTACTGGTTCTAGTTAATAGTGAAATATTTTTTATTAACATTTTTGGTAGTGAATTTTTTGTTAGTACCTACAACCTTATTCAGAAAAATGACGTGTTGGCCCAGAGGTTACAAACCGGCTTGTTAAGTACAGGGTTGCGGGTTCAAAGCCAGGCATGTACCAATGTGACTTTTTCTATGTCAAATATACTTTCTTAGTTAACCTAAGACGCTTCTGACATACGGTGAAGGAAAACATCGTGAGGAAACCTGGACTTTAATGGTTTGAAATCGCTTACAAGTAGTGAGCAAGCGTGGTGATCAATGCTCGTTCCTTCTCTGTATGAGATGATGCCTTTGTCCTGCAGTGGGACAGTTACAGGCTAATATACAAGGTTAGTCGGAAAGGGGGTACTAATCCGAAGCCCACTTATAGTATCGCTGATGACTGTTTGAAAGCAAGTGTTAAAATTTCAAAATTCGATAAAAAAAAATTCCAAATAAAATGATTTTTATTTTAGTTTTTTCAAAAATTCTTCATCCCTGCTTTAGTGACAAATTCAGAAAATGGTATTTCTAATTCATGACCCCAAATATGACCTAAAATGTAAACACAGCTGATCATAACTGGGGATTGATAGATTTTAGAGATTTTTTTTTAAGATTTTTGAACAGCTGTTTCTCTTAAACTAAGTATTGACTTTTGGGAAAAGTTGTAGAACAAAAGTTGCTCATTATTATGTGTACTTTAACACCCTTTCGGATTAGTACCCCCTTTCTGACTAACCTCGTATATTTATTTAAAATCATAATGAAATAAAGTAATAATGATAAATATTATTAGAATTTGACGCGTTTCGACAAGTTTGAGTGAAGGTTTAGGTCATCAATACACATTCCAATTGATTGTCAATACAGCTCAAACATGTTTGTCGCCGCAAAGATTAGACGACCCAAAAAATTATCATACGTAGCAATTATAACAAAGAAAACGTAGCATCTACGTAGTAGCCCGTAGCATCTACGTAGCAACCCGTAGCATCTACGTAGCAAAATACTTATACGAATATTTTTTTTTGCAATATAGTGACGATAAATTCGACTTTGCATGTCGGATCCAAAGATACCTGGATTCTCTAAATTTTTCATGAGAGATTGTTCGCAGTATCTACGTGTTTTAATTCCTGAAAGCTGGAACTTTATTCTTAATTCAGCGAACTCTGATACCGACCTAATGGCTTTAGTCTGTTTGCATTCAATGTCCTTTGTTAGAACGGAAGATAGTTGATGAGTGTGGACTATTGTTATTCAAGTGAGTAACATTTTAAGATTTTGCACATTAATACTATAAATTGTTTAAGATTCTACCGTATTTAATTAAAATGTTTGATAAAAATTTACATTCGAAAAGTTATACAAGGTGTAATTTAAATAACACACAACCTCTTAAGGGGTCACTATACTCATCATTATGAACAACTTTTACTATGGGACAAAGCCTGAAATTGCGAAAAAAAAAATCAGCTGTTCTCTACATTTTGACGAGTTATGCGAACATATAAATATAGGTTTGGTCCCATAGTAAAAGTTGTTCATAATGATGAGTACAATGACCCCTTAAGAGGTTGTGCGTTATTTAAGTTACACCTTGTATATACATTCATAATCAGCTCATTACTATCCCATTGCAGGACACGGGCAGTCCTGCAGTGGGATACCCTTCTCAGAATGAGAAGCGTTTAGCCTTTAGTCCACCACTCTGAAAAGTCAGAGGTAACTGTTTTTTTTTGACGATGACAGAAGGAGGATGGTAGACTCCCTAACAACGCTAAGCCATATATAACGCTGGCAGAAGAGTCGTCGGCTCAGTCGCCATAAAACAAAAAAAAAAACGCTTCGCCAAGGCTAGGTCTAGCACTCACAACAGATAATAATCTGAAAGTAGTATGATAGCACAGAGCATTTCATGGGCATTTAATTGGAATTCGTTTTATTTTATTCGCCAATGGTAATGGACATAAAATCTTTGTTTTTGTGAAAATGATGCGGGGATGTTGTGACCAAATGACTACTATTTTTCTTTTCTTTATTACAGTTTGCTAAAATCAAGCAATCAACAAATTTAAATATACCTTTGGGCCCTAAGCTCCTTTACATTCGAATTGTTATACTGAATCAAAAATAAAATATCGGTTCAACATACCGTCGTGGAATCACAAGGGTTAGACATGAATTGGCAGAAAATTGTTCTAACCTTGGGGTTACTTGTTAATTATAAAGAATTGTACTCTCCAATTAATCTAGTATTTCAAATGTTAAACGTAACATATGTGCTTTACGTTTGCCCTTGCTGACTTGCAAGTAACAACCCTTACAACATTATAAATACACCTTCTACAGTTCTTATCTCGATGAAATAGGGTTCAAAACCCAATGTTATTTATTGATTATTGTGGTTTACGCTTGATTAGTTTTAATTTTACGCCCTTTTCGGGTGAACAATGATGTGGAATGAAGATCTTTGTCTTGGAAGAAGGTAGAATACGAGAAGGGTCAGACAAGCGACTGGGAACAAAAGTTTTGAGAACAAAAGTTACGAGAAATATGTTTGAATAAATTTTGATAATAGGATCTTCGGGACCAGCTAAGATAAAGTTTGTTTACTTTATATTTGGAGATCTGCTATTCGATATATGAAAGTGGTGATAGCCTAGAGCTTGCCTTCCAAGCAGGAAGATCTGACTTGGATCCCGCTCCGCACATCTGACATTTCAAATTCCTCTACGGATCAGAATTTGATTTCCACTTGCGTTAACGGTCTATTATTATTGGTTATTATGCTATGTTAACCAATAGTGTAACTGGATTTAATTAATGCGTGCTTGAAGTTTTGTTTTACAATGACGTTGGGTTTTGTAGTCATAGAGATTCTTTTATTAGTGGAATCTAATGAAATATATTTAGATAGAATGGGTTTAAAGATATATATTAAGCTGGCATGTCAATAAATATCTATAATCTCTAACGCGCTTTAGTAAATTATTAGACTATTGAATAGCTATAGCTCTATTTATATGACATTAAAGTTTTTATAATTAAGTAGGTAGGTATCCTCGTGCGTGTGAGATTTTTGTCTGCAATCTCGCCAAAGATAAAGAGGAATTCCTAGTGTGGTGCAATGTTTTTTAAGGAAAGAGAAATTGCGAAACATGTGATACGTTGTGATGTTCATGTAGTAGGTACATCGTTGAAATAATTAACTTAATACTTTTACTTTTTAATGAACAGCGTAACAATAACAAAAAAAGAACTAGTGGAACGTGTCTTAAGTTTTAAATTGATACCGGCAGGCGGTGAAGGAACCATGAGTGGACAAGTTTCAATTTCGAATTCGGAAGTCTTAGCTTGATTAGTTAGTTTTTGTGGAGCACAAAGCGCACTTCCGGCTTGTCACGTTCCATATACGAATTGTGGAAATGACGTCGATGCGCTCCAACGGTTTATTAGAAATTGATATTTGGAATCTTAGATGGTCATTAGACCGTCTGTCTTCCGGTTGAATAGTGGAGGGCGCGTGCCGACTTAATTGCTTCATTTGTAGCCATAATGCGGGATCAATATAGGTTTTTTTGGCTCTTTGAGGTGTTATGCTCTATTGATGATTGAAATTTATTTATCCATTTCCTAAAACAGACCCTAAATAACCATCTACCGTAACAAACAAAATATCAATCATCATCCGCCATCAATGCATCACAATCACGGTGGTATCGTAAACAAAATTCGATAAAATTCATCATTTTATGCCTAAACGAATTATCTCGTAGCAAATTTTAAGCCAGGCCTGCACAGTGCGTCCGCTTATACAAACAAAATACCAACCAATCACGATTTTGTGAATTTGAAATTTGTTAAAGCCCAACGGTTGTACAGAAAACCAATACGGTGTGTACATGTATGTACATGGTAAAACTACGCACGGGCTAAGCAAACTAGTGGGTGTGTGTGTACCACGCACACTCGTGTACGCACCGCCCGCGTACACTCACTCACACAATGCGATATTGCAAATGGGCTAGTCGAATGTATTCGTTCGCCCGCCGGCCGGTGGGGGGTGGGTGTTACGGCCGGCAGGGGGGGAAGATGCGTTTTTGTGCAGTACTCTCCGCTTTAGCTACGTTTATGAGTAAATATAAGTGCGTAACCGATAACGTCCTTAATACGAGTCTACGTCAGTGTGAGTTCCCCGCTTTTGGACTCAATTATACCTGTCTGTGTACGCGACATCTAGACTTTCTTCACAATAGGGCTGTCACTGAAACATTGTACAACTAACTGTTTGTCTCGTTTGAAACTGTTTTGATTACATACATTTGTTTGAACTATTTCATAGTGACCGCCTTTCAAAATAGTTTCAGGTAATAAATACAACAATACAAAGCAATTAGATTAATAAAAACATACGCTAAGCTGATTTATTTTTCATGTCGATCTATCATCTATAAACCAGAGCTTCACGTGCAACGTAAAGGATAAATGCTGCAAATCTAATTCTAAAGTCAAAAATCATTTATTCAACGCGCTCCGAAACAACTTACAAACACAAAATGTATGTTTGCGATTGCAGTCAGTTAAAAGGTTTGTAGATTTGGTGGCAACGGCCAGTGACGGCCCTATGGCGCACAGCCGGCCGGAACGGTAGGCTTTTTAAAAATAAACCAGTTGTTATTTTTAGTGACAGAAGCAGACTAAGTGGCTTCGACCCGGGGGAAGTCCATCGTCCTCAGAGAGTTAACCACACCTGACTGGCGATGCTCACGGCCCGATTCACACTTCTTTCAGCGCTTCGAACCGGCCGAATGGAAAGCACATGAAAGGCCTGTTACTTCGTTACTAAGAAAAAAAGTAAAATGGCCGCGAAAAATGCTCAACGAACGGGAATTCGGGTGACGTTCTGTAATATTAGATAACTTCGGAGACGCCTGTCTGGTATGTAGGTATCTATGTGACGTGTTAGTCGCCAGCCTATGCTTCTCTATTTTTTGTCAAAGCTGCACTGTGTAATCCGTGTGTCGCGTGCCTGTCGACATTAATTTTTGGGCGCCAATCGCGCTAACATTTTAAAACCTGAACATCCCTTTGTAACGATTCTAAATTTAAAAATCACAAATTCCTTGTTCCCTCCAAATATTTAAATGTGGAACGAAAAAGCGTGCATTGTTTTTATTAATAATTCATAGGCAACTGTCAAAGTCAGAGATTATAAAGGCTTGTGTATAAAAAATATATTTCTAGACTAACCACACAGGCATGCGGTCAGCCGGGAATCTATTTCATTATAACGACGTTTAACTAACCTCACGTCAATGAACCGCGGTGTTTCTACTATAAAATTTATTTTGATTAATCCGTTACATTCTCGTATCTCTGGTAGGCTCGATACCATTTCCGTAGGTACACGACGCATACACAAAGCAATACTGGACACTGTCCACTCCTCTTACGGGACGAACACGAATTTTCGCACACACACAACCGCCTATTTCAGTTTTACCGCACACTGGTGCTTGTATAAAATTTATGGTGCACACTTTTGCATCGGACCTGCTATAGCAACATAGATCTGTGAAAGGGGGATGGCGCTGGTCAGCCATTTCGTGTCGACGAGATTTATAACCTCTCTGTGCGTTGGCGCTAACTTTAGTAAGATGCGTGTATTTGACGTTGGGGACGACTTTATTAGCGAAAATAGGGTTTGTATTTTTTCAAATTTCGAATTACGTTTAAAATTCGATATTTGCCAGGCGATAAAATTGGAAAATGGTAGTGGGGTAGGTAACAGAGCCGTTGGGGGCATTATTTCAAAATGTACGGTTAGGTGGGGGGGTTTAGGGGGGCGGGCGCGGGTCAGCCCGGTTGTTTGTCTATCGCCGCGCTTTCCCATTCACCGGGTGAATTTTCCGAAGCCCATTGCGCTTCCGACCCCACCGCCCCCCTTGAGCCTTCCTCTCTGTATTTTTATTAACGGAATTATGGCGTCTGAATGAGTAGTGCCTACTTATATTGATTAGGCTTCTAGCGTATGGTTTATGTATGTAACTGCGATAAACTACGGCTTTTATTTGGTACCAAATATTTATCAGAAAAGCTGTTCATTTCTTTCGCTATTATATTATTTTCAATCAAAAAGGTACTGATATCGAAACTTTGAATATTTAACACACGCTAGTAAAATTACGAGAAATAGGTATTTAAATATACTCTTTGTTTTCATCTTTGTCTATGGCGACACTGAATAAAAGAGAGAGAGAACTTTTGATATGTTGATTTTTTCTTGTTATTGCGGCGAATGTCTTCTTTTCTGAAGATAAAATCTTTGTTTTGTAAACTATAACGTGAAAACATCGTAATGAAAACTTATTTGAGTACCTTGACTATTTAAATTGCAAAAATATTTGATATCAACTCGATCCTTGCCTTTTATAAAAATATTTCACAATTTACAATTCTTTTAAACTATTTTATTGTCTTTACCGTAAAACATACTTACTTACGTAATAATTCGAAATACGAATCCCCCAATTCTCTTTTCGAACAGAATCGAATGGGCTGTATAGTCTGTAGGCGTTTCCAAATGCAAGGTTCTGATCAGAAACTCATAACGGACACGTCATGTCTTATCTATGGCGAAAAGTTGGGCCATAGAGTGCGCGGGAAACCGCCTATGCTGCGTAGTTTTCCATCACCCGCTTCCGAACCGTGATTCGGGAGAGGAAAAGCTGTTGTTTGGATGTATTTGTTTATTTTTGAGCTAGGGTTAACTGAGGCAGTAAAAGCATGAAATGCTTGTAAAACAGTGAGTAAAATACACTGAAATATTTAGGATCAAGCCAGTTTAAGGCGTATTCCTTTATTGTTAAATTCCTATTTGCTTCGTGACGTTCATTCCTAATACTACCGGTAACCGGTACGGGGTACCGGGAATATCGAGAATTACTAAAGTTGCCCTTCACGCATTAGTTGAGTGTTCAGGCTGATTGAAGAGACGACAAATTAACTAATGTGTGAGTATTGAACATATCGTGGCAGTTACAATTCTCGCCTGTTGTGACAGTGTTATAACCTATGAAGGAAAACATTTAATAATAGTGAGCGGACTCTATAAAACTTTCAATCAAAAATCAGCTCCAGAATCAGTTTTTTTTAAAATGTCAATCTGAATCGATTCGGATTGCTTTTTCGCACAGAAAACGAGATAGCAAATCGAATCAGTTACTGAGATTTATCAAAAAGGTACTGGAATCGGGGAGCTGGATACAAAGATATCAAATATTTTGAATTCACATTAAGTTATCAACGCGTGAAATTAGTACCTACACCAAAACCTTTCTCTATTGTGCCATGATTACGGGCCAATGATAGCAATTTTATAAACGCGGCCATCTTTTTTCTACGTTCTTGTCTTTAATCGGGAATGTAAGTACAAAATCTTCTACCGTTACTATTTCTTTGTAGAACTTCATTTTTATTCTTAACTATGTAAAGGTCGACTTCCAGACTTTCTTTCTTTCTTTCTGTTTATTATTTTAAGTGTTCCCGCGTTCTTAGGTGCCCCTCAAGCTCGCCTCGAATTCGCGATGACTGCGCACCGATACGGCGCCGATAGCTTAAATCGTGGGTTTTCGATGCTCAAAACTGCACAACTGATTAATGTTGCGGTTTATCGGTTCCAACTGTTAATTATGGGTTTTTGAGGAACGATGAGTTACCTTTAAGGTCTTATAATACCACGATATTTCGCATAGCGCCTTAGTGAAGACAGAAGATAATATAGTGTAGGTGTCAGTAAAAATGAAATCAGTTGTTTTTTTCTGTTTTTTTTTATAGTTTTTATATACCTATCAGTCATTTCATTACTTACCGATTCTCTAAGTTGTAATAACATTCGTGCATCTGGCACGAAAATGGCCCGCTCTCATTGAAAAGGTAGCGTTCATGGATGTTATTACACCTAAAAGAATTGTAAATTAATTGATTAATACATTAAAAAAAACAGAAAAGATATTAATGCCGTCAGTTCTTTTCTTGTGGCAGATACATCATCTTTAGCATTTACTAAGACACTATGCAAAATATCGTGGATTATTAGAATAAGACCTTATATCATATTTCTTGGAATTGGTAAGGATGTATCTAATAATGTTATTGGTAATGTTTCAAAGTAAGATTATAGGTAGGTTGTCTCGATAAAGAGTCGCTTGTATCTCCCAAGGATCTTTAGTATTTCTACTAAACCAAATGGTAGAAATGGGTACCTACTGTATTGCCAATACGGCGTGTGAGGGATGCAAGAGAAAAAAAGGTTTTTTTTTTATACTTCGCCCCTCACTAAGATTGCTCTTGTATCGTGGGTGCGTTTACAGACACAAATCTCACAAACAAACGCCCAGACCCGAAACAGCCGTCTGTAGGACTTTGCCTCTTTTATTGGCTGACATAAAAAAAAATTTTTTGTCTTCATCTAAATATTAAAATGAAAAACATGATTGTGAATACAAACTTTAGTTGTTCTATTTACCTTCTTAGATAACAAAAAACAAGGCTGAATAGAAAAAAAACAAAACAACTTAAATGCTTCTGATATAATCACAATCGAAATTAATTCTACAGTTTTACCGCCAAACTTTTCACTATCCACCCCAAAACAAGTTTTAAAAACTGTACTGCCAAAAAGTACATACATATCCGTCCCAGCCGCCAGCTAAATGACATAACATTATAACCGCGACTGTAGTACCAAGTCAACAGAGCTAGGTACAGTCAGCCACGAAAATTCGCTCCCTTTCAAATATTCACAACTTTTCCGAACGGGGATGACGATGAAAAAGCTGTCCGGCGTGTCCCACCACGTCTACTAAGTAACTAATGTGTGTGATAATGCGATTATTTTTACCGTCAACGTTGTAACCAGTGAATAAAATTAGATTCTGTATTGTTGAGAATAATCTAAAAAAACAGTTATATTTATTTGAAGTATTTTTTTATTCTAGGTTTAAGGATAATGTACGGGAAAATAAAATAACAAAAAGAAACGAAAACATCAATTTACTTAAAATATACATTATCCTCATCACGTTCCATCAGTGTGGTTCTATTATAATAAATACGGAATATTAAATGATAAAAATCTTTGTTGAGTACAAATAATATAATTAGTTATTTATAACAAACATAAAAAATAAAATAAAACTTAATATAAATTTTTACTAGGCGTTTCAATCTCAAAAGATTTTTTTAAGTCTCGGAACCAAAAAACCAATTAAATTTTATGACTGCGTACGAAAGTATGTAGGTACTTGTCATATAAGGCGATGGCGGCAAGTGTCGAGGCACATGCACGTCTGATTATTCGAAAATTCATGCCCTGTCCACCCCTGTCAGGCCGCAGACAAAATACGGGTATATGTACGAAATTCAGCCGGTTTTATTCCGGCGTTCGGCCGTCGAAAACTGGTGCTAGCCTGTTCATACCGCCTAAAACTGCGTATGCACGTTACAAAGGAATTATAAAAGGCCGGTCAAGTCAGAATTGAAATTGGATTTTATTGTCGGACTGTACTTTATTTTCGTAGGTGTCTGAGATAATTTGATTAACTTAAAATTGACTTGTATGAAATATTTTCTAAGCCAATAGGAAATCAGTATTTTCAATAAATAATCATTATCGTTGAAAACGTAAAAGATAATTCTGCTTCAGTTTTGAAATTAACTTATTAAGTCTGGTTGGAAAGTTATTTCAGAAAGTTGCTAGTAATTAGACAGGTAATAGGAATTCATGTCAATTACTATAAATTATCTTACCATTAATATGATTTTGAAATCTTATCCGCTGCGAAATATGCCCGTGGCCTGCGGTTGATCTGCAAAGACAAGAAATAGTTTCATTATCTTTCTATTTTATTTTAAATAACTTATATAAATAAAAATTAAATGCTGTTCGTTGGCAAGCGCATCTGAGAACGGCTGGAAAGATTAGTTTTTTTTTAATATTCCTTATTTTCCGAATTAGGTTTTTATAGAAAGATAAATTGGAACAGTTGCCCGGAAAATGGGCCAATTTCTTTTTTCTATGGCATTTTTGTATGACACGACAAAGTCTGTTGGGTCAGCTAATAATAATAATTGTGCCCTAAAAATGGCAATACACTCATTACACCCGCCACATATTACATGGAACTCAATACAAGAGGCATAACGTGGGTGTACAGACTTCTACCCGTGTCGCCCGACCAGTAACAAGTAGTTCCGTACGCGCCTCTCAGGAGGAAGTGTGGCAAGGCCCCACAGAAGAAGAGGTCCGCCAGGGGCTGGCGAACCGAGGCCTGCCGGGGTCGCGGTGCATGCAGCTGCGAATCCCGCGACCCCAGCCAAGGGTCAGGAGAAGGAACACCGTGGGTTTTTAGCCGGTAAGAGTGCGGCATACCCCTTTGCTTTCCCCGCGCGAAGGGCACCCAAGAGGATTATTGCAAAAAAAAAGGGTTTGCAGTCTCCTGTAATAGGAGAACACCTTCACATACCCCTTCGGATATTACGGGCTTGAGTAATGTATGTAAAACAAGCTTTAATTTCTCATAAACAATATTACTATGACAATAATATCAGATAAGGTCACCCAGAAGCTATATAAAGAACAGTCAAAGCCAATTTAACACATTTCTTTTTTCCACCCGTCTACCGTGAATCGATAAGAAGGTACAACACTACTTATCGATATCGATCAGATAGGGGTGGCCACGTGCGCGACCACCCGGCGGGAGCGCGTGCGCACGTCCATAGGAAATCTATGGGGTTTTTTGTTTCTTCCGATAAATGTTGATAAAGCCAATCTTTTGGTGGAATACCCCTATCGAAACTTATAAAATAGTATCAGTGTTTAAATATGTGACGATTTAGGGACGAATTTATACTTTTTTTTAGATAGTTAGTGCTTTTAGCTAAAGTCAACGATGTAGGTAAGTACCTATAGTCTGTTGGATAAATGTATTAACATAAAGATTGAATAGGAGAAGTTCAAAATTGCGGTCTGGCAACACGGTTGGTTGTCAAAATGACAGTTGTGTATGACGACCGTTAATTTAACCAATATTTCAATTTATATTCTTTAAATTAAAGATTGCTACGCGTAGCAGTATCATTTGAGATTTTTAATACAATTTAACCATAAATAATCCCGGCGATGCTAGTCTTTAGTGTTCTACGTTCCGGGTTATTAATGGCATATAGCACTGCTGTTTGACAAAATAGGCAGACCGCTTGCTGTCTCTGTTTGCGAGCTAAAAAGGTATGCACGTCTACATACCAAGCTACATATTTCCAGTATAAGCTGATCTCGCATTGTATAGGCTTTACGTACAAAGAGAGGTCAGCTTATACTGGAAATTTAGACATGTAGCCGCGTACTACTAAATAAAATAATTACCATTACTGATTTTTTCAAAATTGCGCTAAATTACTAACAACTGATACCAAGTCTCGTGAGGTGTTGGACGTAAAGAATAGCACTACCCCATCTCTTCACATGGGTGTCATATAAGGCGACTAAGAGATTCACTAGAGGATGGGCAGCAGCGTTCTCTGAGTACTTTAACAACCATACTGCGATCGCCAACCCGCCTGCCAAGCGTGGCGATTACGGCAAATCCTTCCTCCCTTTTGGGGGAGGCCTATGTCCAGCAGTGGACGTCTTTCGGCTGAATGATGACTAACAACCGATACCAAGTAATATTTTTTTTAGAGCGATTGTCTTTTGCTCTTTGCTTCGAAGTTACGATTCCCGCACGAAACTAATATTTGTATGGACTACAGATAGTTGTTCCGGTTCTGGTCGTTTGTGCATGTGTAAGATTTGTGTCTGTAAACGCACTCACGCTAAAGGAGAAATTCTCGAGAGTTGCAAAACTTAAAAAAAAAGAATAAAATCTTTTTCCATCAAAGTAACATCTTACAGCTACAACTTAAAGATATTTAATACAATATATCATAACTCACATTTAAAAGTACCGAAAGATGTTTCTTTATTACTACCAGGTGCCACGGGGCGCTTTACGTACTCCATTGATCGTTTTATGGCCTATTAAGGGCTCGGTACAGTTCAAGGGCCTAATTGTCAGGTAACGGAGGAAGCTCTTCAGAACAGGAAGTAATTTGTTAAGTGTATCATCAGTTTATAAGAGCTGTGGGTGATTTATTTTGGAGCTGAGTGTACTGCGTTTTCGCTAATATTTTCGTGTTCTTTAATTTGAATATTACACTTGCGAGCAATGAATTCGGGTCACAATACAAACTTTAATATCTCGGAAACTAAGAATGCTAGCTTATTTAAATTAAAAGTATTTTATAGACTATTTTAGAAGTTTTATTAATTTTATTTGAGTAGTATTAAATAGTCTATGAAATACTTTTTATTTCAATAAGTCATCATTCATTGCACCCGAGTGTAGTTTCAAATGCTATTATATCGCTAATTCTTTGTTTCTTAATAATATGAATCTAGGCATCGGTTTTTGGAGGCAACGTTCAAGTAATATCAATGGCAGCGTTTATTTCAACCAAAAGTTCATCTTTTATCATAGAAAAGTGTTTTTCTTCATCAACAATTTTTATTTTTTCAAACTATTTTCAGTCTGTTATATAGGTACCTATTGTTTTAGAATTTTTAAATACAAATGACACAAAACTGAAAAAACTGCGTTAATTTAGGGAATTATAGAAGCCCGAAAGTCTGACAAGGGGTCTAACCTTAGGATATCGACATTGTCCAGTAACTCAAACTCAAAACTCGTTTATTCAAAATAGACTTAGTATTACTTAGTTCTTTTTGAATGTCAAATTTACATAAGACTGCCCCCAAAAGCGCCCACCCTTCACCGCTTCCTAGTGTTTATGCTGTGAAGAAGAAACGGCGCAACAAACTCCCCAGCAACACAGTTCAGTCTGTCAAGTGAATAAATAAATGAGTCTGTACACAAAAAAAGTAAAATATTAATAACATTGATTAAATTATGCAAGTTGATAATGACTGAACTGAACTGGGTTGCGGGGGTCTGATGGCAGTCGCTCCGTGTAAAATACTGGGGTTCAGCCGCATCTGTTTAGACTAGAAGCTGACCCCAAAATAATTGGTAAGAAGCTAAGTAGAAGCAGAAGAAATTTTAGGGAACTATAAAAAAAAATGTGTAAATACCAATATAATACGTATTTATGGTAGCGCTCTGATCTTGAAACCATCGTAAATCTTAAAAACAGCTGTTCCCTTTAATCATATCAACACTGTTTAGTATTTACGATACTCGAAATCTACAAAGGCACTATACGTGTCACATTAGCTGTATAAAGGATCAATAATTTGCACAAATTGGGCAAAAACATGCAGATGTTAACATTGACTTTTGGTTAGCTTGAGAAAAAAAAACAAAGAATCGTTCGATTGGTTTCGATTTCTATAAGATTTGTTAACTTAACATGCGTCTGCTTTTCTTGATATTTTTTGCGGCTTTCGTAGTCACGAAAAGTGCACTAAAGATGCGATAAAAAGGAAAAAAAAACAATTTTTTTTTGCAATGATTGGTATAGCTCGACTATACCTAATAAATTGGGGATGCATGAAAAGAGCCTGCACGATTGACGATACTTAAGTAGGTACGTCCGGCGTACCCTGGGCAGTCAGCCCCGCTACCAAACTTGCTGACTGGCTATATTTTCACCACGGCATGAACTAGTCTTATACAGGGTGTTAACGAATTCGTGTAATTCTTTAAAACCACATGATCTACTACTGGTGTTGATTGGCCCCGCACGGGAATTAGCCTGATTAAAAATCATAAAAAAAAATGTTTTTTTTCATGCGGTAGTGGTTAGTGATCGTATCTAAACCACCTAATAAGGATTCAGTAAAAAAATAAGAATTTTTATTTTTGCAAAAAATATTTTCATGCGCTTGAACATTTCGATGCCAAGCACGACTGTGAAGTGCCGGCAAGCACGACTAACGCGATATCGCTCTTTGCAGTAAGTTAACTCGGGGCTCTAAAATGACTCAGAAATAGAAAACTAAGATTTTATTTTCATTTTTTTTTTCAGTTGATTTTCAAAAATTCCCTTCTAGGGTTAATCTGTGTCATCAGTAGATCACGTGATTTGAAGGAATTACACGAATTCGTTAACACCCTGTATAGCTCGTGCCGACATGATAGAAGAAGAAGACCTAATAATTTTGTTATTATTCTAGATTTTAGAACATAATTTAGCATTTATGCATTTAATATGAGGTAGAGATAGCTAAGGTCCGCGGTTTCACTCGCATTCTAGCGAAACTACTTCATGTACCGAAATAAAAAACATGGTGTATCTGTATGCCAAATTTCATTTAAATCCATTCAGCCGTTTATGCGTGATTGAGGAACAAACATACAAACTCCACAAACTGTAGAAACCAAAACCATTAATTCGTTAGAAGATCGCAAAACATCAAACCAAGAACTCGAAAAGAACTCCAAATGTACACAAGGACAAGGACTCTTAACATTAATACATATTCGCGGGATGCGGGCGTTCGCATTGAAGGAACAATTCTTGGACCCCTCGCCACAATGGGTCAGGAATTGGCCTACTTGGCCCACATTCCCACAAAGCCAACATTGGTCTACTTACACCAAATTACCAGTATCGTCCCGCATCCTTAGACCCCTGCGGAGACGAATTAAATATTAATGTTTTTTGCAAGAGTTGTCACAGGAAGTCGTACTCGTATTGTACTGAAGTACATGGTTATAAATAACGATTTTTTCATTCAGGACTTGTACAAAAGATATGTTAAAAGTTCGCGAGTTTGGTATGGAAAAGAAAGAAATTGTAACAAGACATCCGTTTGGGAGTCGTTTTTTGATTGACAATTATTATGTTAAAGATCAAGGCTATTAAAAGGCCACCCGACCGGACGCGAAGTCAGTCGATTCAAAATACTAAACCAAGAAAGTCAAACCAAAATTACATGTTACATAACATCAACCCTTCACTTATCTCTTCAACGAAATTGTCAAAACACATCAAGTTAGGGGCGCGTTCACACGCCCATTTGTAAGACTTGTGACGTCAGCGGATGCGACGTAAGGACTCCTCGTCTTGAATGGGCACGCTCACACGCACATGTGTGCACGGACGTCTTAGATCAATGTGTGAGTGAATGAACGTACGCCGTGTTTACGCCGAGATTGTAGACAGCCCGACTATAGAGATTGACGGCTGACTAACGTGGACAAACATTCTCGAAGCGACTAATTGAAACACGTCCATTATACCGGATTGGCAACAAACAGTTTCAAAAAACTTTCTAATGAGCAAACATACTCGTTTTCCATCATAAATTCACACTTGAATTGCGACATTCGAGTCGAAAAACTGTTTCGTCATTTCCGAATTTTAATAGTGTATGTTACGATGAATGACGGGGGCATTGGACCCTGTGCCAAAACCATAATACACGGGCAAAGTTGTTGTTGCAGTCAAACAATTAAAGTCCAAGCTAATTTAAACTTTATAGCTATCCTAATAATGCGTTTAAATTAAGAATGAGTTGACATAAACTAAATTTGTAGTTGCAGTATCGGTATGGAGCATACGAGGGGTGAAGTCGGGCGCTCGGGCAGGTGTGAGGCCAGATGTCTTGAACAAATTGCCGTGCCATAAGGTACGTGTGGACATACCCTTACCTCTGTGGGCTTGGCGTGTGCCAAGTTTTAATTTTATGCTTGATTAAGACCCCGATACCGGGAGCGACTAATTAATGGCCAGGAGATCAACTGTGCGGAGTTTTTCGAGTGTTTTGCCGCATTACTAGTAGTTCTTAGGTTTTTGGTTGTGTCGCATAAAAAGACTACGGTAGATTTTATGTGTAGGTATATGGATAGGTGAATTACAAGGGACCAATAGGAAAATGACTTGTTTTCGTTTTAAAAATTCGATTTCTTTTCGCTGTTGCTATGTTCCGAAAATATTTCCGAAGAAACAAATCTTGTAATTGTAAAATAAGTTGTTGGGAGATTAGATTGCCGTCTTGTTTTTCTCAGTTCTTTAGCGTAGTTTCTATTATGTTTTTAACCGATTTCTTCAAAAAGTAGGACGTTCTAAATTCTTGTATATTTTTTTTTATGTTTGATTCTATTTTCTGGCTTAACATATTGCGGTATTGCCTACAATTTAGTTCAGCGTGGATTACCATCGACTTCTGAAACTGTCTATTTTATAATACTGTAATTATTTTATTCGTTTTTTTTAGTCAGTTTTATTTTTTGTTAAAATATTTCTTACATTTCCTCCTTTTTAGTGATCTTAATTAAAACATTACCTACCTATTTTATTCTTTTTTTTTTTAAGTCGGTTATAGTTTTATATGACGCTGTTTACATAGACACAGCTCTGTATAATTTACCCACTGATGTAAAGAATGGACGACAGCATCAAAGTAACGCCACTTTTTACACGGTAAGCACGTTTTTTTATTAGGTACGATTCACTGGACGGCGTGCCGTCAGCTAATGGCTACAAAAAGAAAATCTCAATCGCGTTAGCAAGAGTAAATAACGAGAGAAAATACTCAGTTACAAATTGTTTTTAATTTTTGTGATTTTTTTTTGTTAAATTCACTGGTTTCTTTTGTGAGTTTTGTAATATGAATTGCAAAAGATACTTTTTGAAAAATTCGGACCAGACAAAAAACACAAAAAAAAAAACCCTTCTTTAAAAAAAATATTAAAAAGTTTCCTATATGTAAAATGAGCAATTTTTTATATTTAAAATACTTTCCCTGTATGATCACGTGTTTTGGTAAATATAAAATTTACTTTTATATTTGACTTCTTCGTTGCTCTAGCGGTCGCAAGCGGTACTGCTGAGTCCTGAGCTCGATCCCCAAGTCAGGCAAACTGATATTGGGTTTTTCCGTGTGGAATTTTTCAGTAGCAGCCCGGAGTCTGGATTTGTGCCCAGTCGATGGCAATAGGTTCGTCCCCTATTACATGGGACGTAAAACATATCGGCGAAATGTGGGTGAACTGTATACCTCTGCTTCCTCTTCGGGGAACAAGCGTCAGTTTATGTTAAAATTTAGAAAAAAAAACAGTTTCAATATTTTGGTTGCTTCACCAAATATCATAGGTAAAGCTAAAACTTTATCTCAAAGAAGCTATAGTTCACGGAAGTTATAGTCATTGACTCCCTGATCGTAACAGTGTGGCGAATTTAAAAAATAAGAAATTTCTGTGAAGTGACTGAAATGAGGGAAATGTATTGTTATTTGGTGTCATGTTATACAAGGTTAGTCGGAAAGGGGGTATTAATCCGCAGGACTCTCAAAGTATCACTGATGACGGTTTAAAGCAAGTGTTAAACAAAACTCGATACTTTTTATTTCCATATAAAATTATTTTTATTTTAGTTTTTTCAAAAATTCTTCGTCTCTGCTGTAGTTAGGAATTACGAAAATGAAGCAATTCGTGACCCCAAATATGACCTAAAATGTAAACACAGCTGATCATAGCTGAGGATACATAGATTTTAGCATATTTTTTCTAATTTTTTAACAGGTATTTCTCTTAAACCATTGACTTTTTGGGAAAGTGGTAGAACAAAAGTTACTCATTATTATGGGTACTGTAACACCCTTTCGGATTAGTACCCCCTTTCTGACAAACCTTGTAGAATAATAGGTCTTTGTCTTTCTGTGATTATTGTATGAAGATGAAATCAGGGGGCCAAATCGACGAATAGAATTGTTGCCAAACGCAAAAAAAAACAAAAAACTATAACAGTCAGTCAGTTTTTGTTTACGAAAACTGTCAAATTGATTGGTTTTGTTTTTTGTGTGAAACAATTTGACAGCTTTTGAAAACGAAAACTGACTAAATGAACAGTTCGGCCTTGGTTCGGTTGCTATTTATCAAGATTTCCTTTAGGAAAATTGGGCTCCTGGTGAACTTGCAGCAGCATTAATTCTAATTGAGTTTTTTTTAACCGACTTCAAAAAGAAGGAGGTTCTCAATTCGTCTGAATGTTTATTTTTTGTATGTTTGTTACGCTATATCTCCGTCAATTATGAATAGATTTTGATGATTCTTTTTTTGTTTGTTAGGCCATACTTCAGAGGTGGTCCTATATAAATTTTATCGAAATTGAATCAGCGCTTTTTGAAAAAAAACAAAAAAAGAACATACTTAGATGACGTTTTGGTTTGTTCCCTTCAGCAAAAGTTTTGATGAGGACTTTCAATCTCTGTTTTAACTGTCATCACAGAAATATTAGCCAAGAACAAAGAAGATTGTAGGGGTTCCATAAAGTAGAAGTTATGTCATAATCATGGATGAAAAGAATAATTCGAGCGTTTGTTAACAAGCGTCCCATCAGTTTCTTTAAATAAAATGGACCCTGAAAGTAGGTCGAGAAAAAATCTACAATCATGCTAGAATAAAAAAGAAAAGGCTTGATTTTTTTATAAATAAACATGTTGAGATAAAGATTTCAGCCAGAAATAAAAAAAATGTTTAATAATTAGAAGAATAAAAAAGGTACCTATTGTATTCGAGAAAACATAATTTCAAATTTTTCAAATAAAAAAATCAGGCGTAAATAAAAACTGTTAATTATTATAACAATAAAAAAAAGAAATATAATTTCAAATTTTCAAAACAAACCCTTTGCCTTCTAAAGAACAATGGCAAAATCATTGCTGAGATTTAAATAAGCGTCTAATGGTAAGAGGTATATTAAAAAAGCCTATTTTTTTTCTAGATATTCTTGTAGCTTTAACATTTAAAAACGAACTCTCTGAAAAAATTATATTGCATTTCAAAGTTTGACTGATATTCCCGTTAATTCGAATAATTTTTATTTATTCTTCATGCTTCTTTAATTTTGCAACACTTTGAGAGATGCCCTTATAATTAATTTCGAAGATTTTTTACCAGCTATGGTAATACATTTAATGCTTAATTATTTTATAAGATGTTTTATTTCGACTAATGAATTATTATTCAATAATTCGTGAAACAAATACCAAAATAAAGACAGCAAAGCTTTGCGTATATTAGGAAAGAAATAGATTTTCTATAATCCTGTTTACCTAATAGAAGTATATGAAAAATAAGTATAGCAATACAGACATGACAATGCTTTCTTTCAAAAACTGTCACTGTCAATCCTAGAGTTGTCAGATATCAGTATATTATTAAGCCCCTAGTAGACGAGATCGAGGCGCCGGGTGAACCCCGGCCAAACTTGTAGACGATATGGTTTGTACCCGCTAGATAGCCGGGGTAAGTGCCACTTATATAGGATGCGCCGTGCGTACAACCGGCCTCCGTAAGGAGTGCACATAGGCCACCGTACCAGTTTGAGCACAGGGTAGCCACGCCGTAACCCATCACGGCGGCAAGCTGGGCCATCGTTAGCAACGGTGTCGTCAAAATAGCTCCATACTGTCCTATACATATCCGACATCCAGACTTACTACGGTTTGAAACTGTGCGTAGCCGGTAGCCACGGTCCTAAAAACAGTGTTGTCAGCTAGGAGCCTAACTTTACTGCCTACACGGCTACGCTTTGTCGTTGGACATAATTATTGTAATTATATTAATATTTGGTGATAGTGCTACGGCTTCTGACAAATATTTAAAACTTCTACGTTGCGTTAACGTTACGTTGTACTACTCATTAACTGGACTACGATTTCACTCCTCGATTTGGAGTTGAGAAGTGAAAAGTGGCACATGGATTATGTGAATTTTTCTGGGTAGTGATTGACCAAGTGAATTTCTCTGAGTGGGTATATTCTCAGGGGGAGTGGAAATACTTCTTTAATAAGAGGGAGAATAAAATCATGGTACGTGTCATCATGGAGGAAGTTACTTAAATGTTCATTGTCATGACATTGGTGTGTTACAAAGGAACCAAGGCATCAAAGAAATAAAGCAGCACCAGCAGAATTGTTGTGTTACTCATTAAGAAGAGCAAAAGACAAATAAATATAATAATACGAAATCTTTTATTTATACCCTACATCTTACAAAGTAGATTTTTTTTATTTTTTACTGAACTCATACACCTTGTTCATACAAAACTATAACCGAGGGATGTGCTCACAAATTGTTGCATAGGCTAGGGTGTTTATGGATTTCATTGAATTCAAAACATTTTTTAGAATGATGTTTTGTTGGTTAGGGCATCAGGCGTAATGCTAGGCGGCTAGACTATCAAAGTGATATTCATGGGATTTTTAATAGATACATCTGCTGCACTGATGAAAGATAGAATGAAAGTACGTACTTAATAAAAAATATAATTTGTTTCGTATAATCGTAAATATTCGAACCTAAATATACTTTATGAGCTATTTTCTCAAATCCTAGGGATAAGTGGCGAATCGCTCATTTCATCAGAAATGCCTTGGTTCATTAAGAATTAAAAAAAAATTGCGAATACACAAAGCCTACGATGACACGAAGACGTTACAATTTATTTATACAGATAAAGTCAAGATAAAGTGATGTATCAAAGTTCGCCATTGTTCTTTCTATTTCTAGTTAAGCAAAACTTCAAACTAGAATATCTTGAATTCGAGAGTCTCTTTAATAGTAAGCTTGAAGACAAATCTGTTCAGGAATTCAAGCTCCATACTTTTACATATGTTTCAATAGCAGACGCAAAAGATTATTTCAACAATAGTTTGTTTGAGAGTTTGCCGTTGTTCTTTAAAATTGTAAAAGATTACAGCCTAAGCTAGGGATGCCGTCAATTGTTAGAATCGATCGATTGTCGAGACCCTCATACTAAGCAGTTTTCTAGGGTCGATTCATCGATTGTGACGAGTAATAATAGAGGAAAGGAGAAAGGGGTCGACTGCACCTTTACCGTCTATTCCGGGACAAAATGTCGCGTGCCCGGTGCGTATGATACGAGTTATCCACCGGAACAAATGTGCATCTCACACCTTGTGACATAACTGTTACAGAAGATGTATTTGCAAATGTAGAAGCAGAATTAGTCGATTCAGAATTTATACGATGACATTTGCCGGATTTGACAGGCGTTTTAAGGTTTAGAAAGTTAGTCGGCTGGGATTGCTCAAGACAGGCATTATAAGCAAGCCGAAAAGGAACAATTGGTTGTAGTAATTGTTACAATGTTTTTACAATAAGCTTTTTGCAGTACCTTGGACAGGCATTTTCCTGAAAAGTCAGGCATTTTATGAACCCTAGACAGGCATTACTACATTTCGAAATAGTAAACCTGGATGCGAGCGAAATATTTTTTGATAATCGATAATTACAATTTTGAAACAGATGTGGAATCGATACAGAGAATTTGCATTGTCGATTCAAGGATTTCGGTCGTCAATAGGGGTGTACGAATATAAAATTGAAGGATTTCTTCATTTTATTGATTTGCGATGTAAGCTGCAAATGTGCAAGCGCATCTGTGGGGCGCGTGCGTTGCAAAAGATGTTTTGCGGATGATGGATGGATGTCTTTCCATTGTGCGGTTCAAAATATCGAGTTTCGGGATGCGATTGTTTCGGTAGCGAAATAATCGAATAGGTAATTAATGATCTTTTGATAAAATTGCAATGTGTTGATCGCGATGGATCGTCGGAAAGAAATCGATTAAGTTTGTTTTCTTTTTTGTTGGTTTGATTGACAGGTGATTGGAAGGTGCTACTTTCGTTTTAGTAGCTTTTTAATTGTAGATTTATGGATTTTGTTTTGTATGGTTTTTAATCAATTATTTTGTTTTAAATTACGGGGTCATGCTTACTAAAAGTTACATAATTTAACATCATCATAACTTATAACATCTAAAATCTAAGAAAAATAATAAAAACACCCAAAAATAAAATTACATAAATTTTTTCTAATAGGTTTCCATAATGTTTTAAGTTCCACCACCAAACTTGGATTCGCTAGCGAAACTTTATCGATCGTGATGCGCACCCCTCGCCGCCATCTTGGGCGCTCGCGCAGCTGCGCAGGCGCCGGGTCAAAGGTGCGAGGGGTAAGCAGCTATTGTAGTGTAGTGGGCGCTGAGTACGCTGTCTGTAGGATTATCGCCATATTGGATATCGACTTACGAGGGCTAGATGTTCAATTTTGGGTAGGTCTATGTGGAATTGTATTGCAATTGTAGTATTGCTGGTAGGAATTTCTAAAAGACTCGGATGTCTTCTACGTTTATGGCCGTACTAGGGCTTGCATTGAAGGAACTAGATGTCTAACTTAAAGTTATAGGAAATATTGATCACTGTATATTGATGCCTAACAGTCAAAAAGGGATAAGCGCATTTTTTTGCGAAATGGACTTTCAATATCGTTGAAATTGTCTTTTTTTCCTGCGTAGATTGGTCTAAGTCTCATGACTCTACGACATACTTTTAGTCGTTTAGGCGGTATGTAATTTAAGGTCCTCAGCCTTATTTCTTCGTCGTAAACAAACTTTAAACCAATCTCCTGTAAAGTATGTAAATTAGCGGTTATCCTTTTTTGGTTTTTAGGCATCGACATGATTTTTGCAAAACTCCAAACCAAAGCCTATCGATCTACAAATCAAGTATTTAAGATTCAGTAACATTACCATGAGCTTGATTAAATCACTTTCTTCAAAATAAACAAAGAACAAGACTCATAAAACAAACCGGGAATGAACCCACACCTGGTCACTCAGATTGTTTTAGGCGCCACCGTTGGTCGGTAACCATGAAGACATTTGATACGCCCCACAAACCACATTAAGTGCCGGATCAAGCATGTGCATCGATGCTATCTTTTCAACACGTGCCTTTGACAACTACAAACCTAAAATGCAACCTTAACATCTTAGCTGAAGGTTTAAAATTAATTGGCAAGAATTCTAAGGAGAAGACTTCGAGCACCTTACAAGGTTTCGGCCTCTACAAGCGGTTTAAAACTTTAGTTAGGTGGGAGAAAGTTTGGAATAGATTGCAGGGATTTTACTCTAAATATTTATCGTAAGGTGCGGGCGTAAAATCAGCTGGTCGGTCTTGTAGAGACGTTTTTTTCTTGTAAGGAGTTGCCAAACGGAATTGAACGTTCGAAGTTCTCCAATAAGGTCAATTTTACCTTGAAGATTAATTTGTCAATCCCAGGACTGCCATCTAAGTTTTTGCTTGTAAATTCATCGAAAATTTCGCTATTTTCATCCTTATTCTTTAAGAAATAAGATTCTTTAAAACTTCAAGAGATGAAAATTCTATATTGTTGCAAGAAGGTGGTCTACTTGTCAATACCGGATGACGCATCTTAGTTTTTTGCGCGTGCGCCGATTTGTATTGAATCGATCTACAAGGTGCAGTATAATCTTTATAATGTCAATTATTAAGAAGCAATGTGGTGGCCCGGAGCTTACAGACCCGCTTGTTAAGCACCGGGTTGCGGGTTCAAACCCAGGCATGTACCAATGTGACTTTTTCAATGTCATACGTACTTTCTTAATTAATCTAAGACGTCACCGACATAAGGTGAAGGAAAACATCGTGAGGAAACCTGGACTTTAATGGTCTGAAATCGCCAACCCGCAATGAGCAAGCGTGGTGATCAATGCTTGTTCCTTTTTTGTACGAGAAGAGGCCTTTGCCCAGCAGTGGGACAGTTACAGGCTAATATTTATTTATTTATTATTTTATTTATCTTTGTAGTGCCAAGATGAAACGATTGCTAGTGCTGTACTTATCTTTTCTCCTCATAAAGATTTTAATATCAATAACATAATAATAATATAAAACTTATCAACCACTAATGTATCCTTATAATCCACGAACAATAAACAAAACAAGTAAGAGCTTTACGCAGCATTGGGGTCGCTCGACATGTGCGCACGCGACGCGTGGCTCGACAATCACAGTAATAATAACTAAAAAAATAATAATAAAATCGGGTGAAGAATAAAGAAAATCACCCCCTGCTCCTGTTGGCTTTATCTTGTAGACTTGGAAATGTTAAAGATAATAGGGGCGAGTCCCCTCGTATGCTCGTATGCGCTTGCACACCTTTCGCGGGGGTTGTTACTGGGGCGTTGAGGGACGCGTGCGCAGCGGCGGTTAAATTCAAATTTTCGACGCGTCTTCTGTAAGTGCGCGAAGTACTTATTATTAGAATTGGAAGTTTGGTAATGTGTTAACGCCAGGGATACTTTGAAATCTATAAAAAAAAAACAACTAGTAGATAGGTATGTATAACGAGTGGAATTAGAAGCCGTCTTATATTTTTCTGAAATTTCTTTCTTTTATACTTTTTTGAATGAAATAATGAAATTATACAAGAAATATTATGTAGATATTCAGATACACCATAACATTCTGTTCACCAAAAGATGAGTCCTGACAGTTCGGTCATTTCGTAAATTGTAGCTCTAAGGAGAATGCTATCGAAAAAACGTTAACGACATCATCAAAAACCGTAAAATAGCTATATTAAACATGTTTTGTTTTTTGAAAATATTTGATATACTTTGTATGGTAACATTTTGTAAAGAAACGTTAAGAATCAACTTACGGTCAAAAGGGTATAAGACATTAAAGATCTTTGTATTACGCCAATCAAACCTAAAACCGTACTTCAGACGTAAGCAACCTACACCGAGAGCGGTTACGCACTGCATCCGATCCGAATCCGTGAAAATACGTTCCGAAGTAGTCATAGAACTACATATTTGTATAGTAGTTTACGCACTAGATCCGACTTCCGTCATCCGATTTCTCTCCGTCATCTGCAAGTCTCCAATTCGAAAGAAATATTGACGGACCGAAGTAACTATAATACTGTTTGTATGAACGCTTGCGCATTACCTCGGATTCAAATCGGACATAATGTTGGCATTATGTCCGATTTGAATCCGAGGTAATGCGAAAGCGTACATACAGCAATTCATGGGCTATCTTTGGAGATAGCCCCTGAATTGCTTTGATTTAGATCAGAGATCGAATTAGTGCGTCAGCAATATCCGAATTCGGTCCGAGATTTTTAGACTCTAGTTCCGTATTATCACAAATTCGGATCGGATGCAGTGCGAAAAGCATTATCCGAATTCGGTCCGAGTTTTTTATATCCGTATTTTCACGGTTCCGGATCAGATGCAGTGCGTAACCGCTCTTAGCCTTTTTGAAATAACAAGACATCCCATCACAGGTGCATCACGAGATTGCTTTGGTTTCAAAGCACGTACAGAAACATAGAGTTCAAATACAGAATTCCAGTCTGCCAGAATACCGTATTCCTAGCTCCGCCTACGCCTTGCTACGAGCCTACGAACACTAGCCCATTTCCTCCAAAACTAGCCCGGCTAGCCTAACATGCCCAGCGCGAGATTATTTTGTCGTCGAATTATCTCATGCCGAGACGAGATAACGTATGGCTTATCAAGTATTAATATTATTCTGTCTACGAAAAACTGTAAAATGTGATGATCATGCAGCAAATAATGTTTCACTTGAATTCTTAATATTTGACTGCCTATTGTCTATCGGTATGAGTCTGTCATGCTCACTCAAATGTCTTGCTGATGTTGGCGTTGTGCATCAGGTCGTTGAGTTCCCTGCAACATGGTTGAGCTGAGCGACGCCGGTGTATCCATCATGCTCGTGAACGGGTGCTGTCTGTTGGGACGGCGGTGCGAGCACCGATCTTTATATCGAGTCTATTCGAGAAATGTATCTATTCTAAACGTCAAATTTGACGTAAGATATAGATAAAACGACAACTGTTGTCGATAAAAATATACGTGCTTGCACCGCAGGTCAGCTTGTAACTGCTGTGGCAATCGTTTTAAAAGGCTAATTTTCTTTTTATGTTGTTAACCGCATGTACATACATTAATCTCTATTGTTATAACATTTCTAACATTACTCCAATGAAAATTGTCAAACCATTTAATTTATTAAAAGAGTTTCCGCGGTTTTACATGCTCGCTTTTCTCCATAGGACCTACTACCTGGAACCGAGCACCAGTGTTGACCTTTTGAAAGTACCAGTAATCTGGTCTACTAACTTGAAATAAAAATATTTGACTTTGACTTATTTTGGCTCGGCACGAGCATAATGCATCGACAAAATCATCTCCAGCTGCGCATGTTATCCCGACAGGAAATTAAATCTCTATGCTATTTTTCTTTCTATCTAGCCTAAGGACACTTTTAGAACAAAAGGGACAACAGTATTTTTTTTCAAACTACGTCAATATAAATCAAAAGCCAATTACTGAGATATGAATGAAACGAGAGGCTGACTCGAGGCAAAGGACGCACATTCAAAAAGCCAGAGATAGGCTTTGTTGTCCACCTTTGATTACCTGTGGACGGGCAGAACGCCGGCCAAAGACAATATGCGGATGTGAATGGAAGGAGGAATTAGTTTTTGTGCTTTTTTTTTTTATTTCGCGATTCATGTTTGCATTACTGTGAATTTTGTTAGTTTAATTGTTGTTGGACGTGGATTTGTTGATAATTATGGTGGTTTGCAAATATATTAGGTAAAGTTGTATTTCTACATGTTCTTTCGTTTTCGAAAAAGTGTGTATTTTGTCATTTAATTTCACGTTGCCGTTGGAAAATTAAATTCTGTGCAATGTGATCCAATGGCGGTCTTTATGAATTCATTTGTTAATGATAAATTGTTTAGGGCTTTTTATAGTTTCTAGTAGACCCAGACCCAGTACAGTTCAGCTAAAGTCGGGCCCGAACCTATTTGAAAAAAGGCAAACAACCTTTTTGATTCTTTATGTCTAAGAGCCCAAATACACGTCCGATACCTACTTGCCTCCGACAGTCTGATCAGACTATCTGAAGGCCTCCGCGTCATACATTTGTTTGAACATGAATTACACAGACTATCGGATCGGATGTCAGAATCGTAAGCATCGTCCGGGTGTCGTAGTCGTACAGAAAAAATCGGACACGAGAATCGTACATGTATTTCATGAATCCGATCAGATAGTCGGATCCGGTTCCCGGAAGCAACTGTCGGACGTGTATTTTGACCCTAAAACTGTTAATAAACGTTATGGTATTCTGTACATCAAATCAAACTTATTTCTTACTGTATTCTACGTTTGCTGTGTTTTCGTTAAAATACATGACTTAAGTTATTACTTGCTTATTTTATATAAATCTCCAAAAGATTGTTCCCCTTTTTTCAAATTGGTTGTGGCCATACTATACCCTTCAATCGATTGAAATTCTCTCCTGTTTTACTGTCTTCTTTAACCTAAAGATCCAAAAAGCATCTAGTGTTTATCAATGTGGTTCTACCCCAAAATACTGCTCTAATTTCATCAAAATCCAATCTTGGATTTAGCAAAAAATCTGACAAGACATGCGGGCTTGCCATATGGCAGCAAGGTGTTCTATCAAAGGGAACTCTTTCGGCGAAAGCTGCAAATATTGAAGTAGGTCATCTTGATATTCTTATTACAAACTTTTTGCTTCATATATCATTTCTTCTGGCCTTACCTGATCGCACGTGGTTGGTAACAAATCAACACATGTCATCCCTATTACTAATATTATAAATGCGAAAGTAACTCAAAGTCAAAGGGTGTCCGATTAGTTTCTGCTAAACTTGAACTTATGGAACGTAAAGATAAGGAAAATATTAAAATAACTAGCTTTTGCCAGCGGCTTCGCTCGCGTTAATTAAGCTCAAAAAAACTCTTATCACACTACTAAAGTTTCTATAATAATATAATTCAATCTTGATTCGAAAGACACGTGGCGCCATCTATGAACGTTGTTGTTGTTTTCCTCGGGAACAGTACTTTTTTTCGGGATGAAAGTTACCCTATGTCCGTTTCTGTATACCTGACAACGTATGTGCAAAATTTGAGGATGATCGGTTCAGTTGTTTAGGCGTGAAAAGGTAACAAACAAACAAGCTTACTTTCGCATTTATTAGTTAGATTTAACCAAATAATATTTTGATAGTTAGAAAAATTTAACGTATTAAAATCTATAATGTCTGTCTGTGACGCTTTCACGCCTAAACCGCTGAACCGATTTTGATGAAACTTGGTACAGAGATAGTCTGGAACCCAAAGAAGGACATAGGCTACCCGAAATCCCTTTATCCCGAAAACCGCGAAATATCTACGCGATAACAGACAACCACGCGAGTGAAGCAGCAGGCGACACAAAGTATGCTATAAAAAAAACCGGCCAAGTGCGAGTCGGACTCGCGCACGTAGGGTTCCGTACCATTATCTATAAATACGGCAAAAAATCATGTCTGTTGTAAGGGAGTCCCCCTTAAATATTTGTTTTATTTTAATTTAATTACTTTTAAAGTGAATATTTAACTAAATATTCTGTGAATATTTCAAGCGTCTATCTGTTGCTGTTATCAATATCGAGCAAAAACGAGCAAAAAAATCGCGTTTGTTGTATGGGAGCCCCCTTCAATATTTATTTTATTCTGTTTTTTTAGTATTTGTTGTAATAGCGACTACAGAAATACATCATCTGTGAAAATTTCAACTGTCTAACTACTTGTCACGGTTCATGAGATACAGCCTGGTGACAGACGGACGGACAGACGGACAGACGGAACGAGCCTTAGTAATAGGGTCCCGTTTTACACTTTGGGTATGGAACCCTAAAAACTAGTATTATTAAGGCTGTCTACACATGAGTCTCTAAGTTGCTCGAGACACTGTTTGTAGCTACAAATTACCGTTTGGCGTATATGGCTTGAAGCTAAAACAATTGGCAATCAACACGTCGGCGTCGCGTCGGTCATCATCTGCCTAGCCTTTTCCCAACTATGTTGGGGTCGGCTTCCAGTCGAACCGGATGCAGCTGAATATCAGTATTTTACATGGAGCGACTGCCTATCACACCTCCACAACCCAGTAACTGGGTAATACGATACTCTTGGTAAGACTGGTTGTCAAACTTTCTGGCTTCTGACCAACAGTAACGACTGTCAAAGATCTACAAATGACAGCCGGGACCAACGACTTTACGTGCTTTCCGAGGCACGGAGGAAACTCGCTATGGTAAATGGTCACCCATCCACAGACCAACCTCGGCAAGCGTGGCTTAACCCGGAAGATCGGTCTATGCGGCTGTAATTATTTAGCCACGAACTCCTCGCGTCGCGTCGGTACAAATGTAAATTAGCCAATCTGCAAACGTCAAATTGTTGAGGAGGTCGAAATGTAATAAAAATATTGTTACTGTAAATCATTGTCTTTACGTATTTTCTCAACCAAGTAAATATACTTAAGTACCTATTAGTAGTTATGCCATTAAAACAACTGATTTATTACTAGTGACGTAGTTAATGCATGTTGGTGTATTTTTCACATAAACACCGTGGGTTAGATGAACCCGAAAGATTTTAACCATCGATTCCGATGCCTAATTGGAGAAGAAAAGCTCGGATACAGTTTTTCCAATAAAGCTTAATTTTCGAGATATTCATTATTTATGGAAATTCATAAGTCAAAAAATTTCTAGGGTAACAAGCCCTAGGAACGCGGCGTTGCAATTTTCGCCATATCTTGTTCATACTCCATTCGCCGTATGTTGTGTTTTGTCGGGGAGGTTCGTGAAGTGAGAAGTTTTCTTATCCACTCACACAATAATTGAAACATTTCCAACTCGACTATACAGGGTGTTAACGAAATCGTGTAATTCCTTCAAACCGCGTGATCTACTGGTGACATAGATTAACCCAAAATGGGAATTTTCGAAAATAAACAAAAAAAAAAAAAAAAAACTTTTTTCGTTTTCAATTTCTGAGTCTTTTTAGAACCTTGAGTTATCTGACTGCAAAGAGCGATATAGTGTTAGTCGTTCCTGCCAGCCGTGTCGCCGTACTTTCATTAATTTATGCTTGGCATCGAAATGTTCACACAAACAAAATAATTTTTTTGAAGAAAAAAAATTTTTTTTTTTTTATTGAATCCATAACTAGGTGGTTTTGATACGATCGGTAACAAAACCGCATGAAAAAAAAAGAATTTTATTTTTTTTATTTTTAATGCAGCTAAATCCCGTGCGGGGCCTGCCTACACCAGTAGTAGATCATGTGGTTTTAAGGAATTACACGAATTCGTTTACACCCTGTATAATTATGTAATTTACTATTATTCATATTGTTTTATTTTTTATTAATTTTGTACTCAAGACTTGGTACTTCATTATTCACAGGTCTGTGGTCAAGACTACATTGTTCTCGCATAACTATCCTAAATCATAGTACCCACTGTATTCACGTAATTTGTTAAAGATGTCCTTTTTAAAACAGTTACCATGGAGTTTCTTGCCGGCTCTTCTCCATAGGAAACGACTAATTGGAACTGTGCACCTAAATTCGACTTTTCATAAGCGCCTGTATTGGTTAAAGTGTTTTTTTTTATTTGATTGATTTGAGTAGGTATTTTTTCCGAGGAATGTTTTTATGAACAATATCTTTAGTGTTGTTTATTACTCTTTTTTTTTAATGTTTTACTATTTTTGTCGTCAACTTACTGTGGCCTGTAAGGCCGGTAGGTACACCAATAATTGATGTCGTGTATAGTGTAGCCACACACGTGTGTTTCAATCGCTTATGTGACGTAGTTTGTGTCCTAGCTAAATGTAGCCTAGGCCTAAGAGTCTTCCCTTTTACGTCGATTAAATAAAATGTTTTCCGTCAAACTTAACTAAATTTAAAATAAGATTGCAAATTAAATATTCAAAACAACCACCAAATAATTAAATAAAGATACAAAACTTTTTAATAATCACACTATGATAGCAATTCAAATCAAAATTCATAGACAATTCAGATGATTTATTACTTACGCTCCCCGAGGTCGCGGCAATTATCTGTGTTAGTGTGCCACAATCTCCTATAATCAATAGCGTTTAGCACACGCCACCCCATCAAAACACCATGATACACATCATGCTAAAACATACCCTATACTCCTGCAAATATAATCTAATTTTCATTGCTTCAGAAACTGGTACTTAATAATAACCAATATTGATTGACCTCTCAAAAATTTGCTACAACGAGTATTTTGTTGGTGTTAGGGATGGTAATAAAGGTCATGTTAAACTGGTAACATCCCCTGTCTACGTTTCACAGCACATCTGTTTGCAAGTTCTTCAGCGGGATGAGCGTGACATTTGGTTAAATGTTACTTGAAGGTTTTTTAATTTGAATCCGGTTTTGTTACTCGTATGTTCCGATGTGTTACGGCTGGTCGATTGTGGGGTTATAATTCATTAATTAGTTAAGGAAATTATTAATAGAAGCTGCTGTTTTATAGAACTGTAGCGGCTTCTTATAACGCTTTGGGCCGAAACGGGATTTTCTTGAGAGAATACGTGGAATATGATTTGTTAGTTCAAAGAATTTTAGAAAAATAATGTAAGTACCTAAGATTGTTTTCAGATTGGACAATAATTCTCAAGGATTCGTTATGTTCGGAATTTAAAATTTCCTCTTGATGCATTTAAATTCAAAGAATATTAATGTTATAGAGTATTTAATCCATCTATAAAAGTTTCACAAAGTTGCAAAAACTAATCCTAGTTGAAGAATTTATTCATAAATAAGCTCATGAAAGAAATGAGCGCATAAAAGCTATGGAAATGAGAAGTTAACATCAATAAAATTATTTAAATCACATCGCCCCTTTCAATTAAAGTGCATACATCCATTATACTGTGGTACACGTCAAGAGCGGTGAGCGATTTTCTCTAAACTAGTTGGCACACGAGTGATTAGGCAAAGCGGATTTTTCTATTCATTTAAATACCAACTTTATTAACGTTATGTTATTGTTTATAATTATAAATATGTCTTCCACATTATATCGTCTACATTTAAAGTAAAATGTATAAATATCTTAGAATCCTTGTAACGCGACAAGACAGTTTTTACTACTCTTTCATGTTTTAGGTAGGTGAAGGTACAGACGCCAGCACATCAAACTACTCGAAACTGTCAAATTTTCCCAATCAACCTTGAACCTAAAGGTTTTGCGATAAAGATGAAAATCTATTAAAGAAACTTGACAGATTGTAGTAGCTTTATATGCTGGTCTGTACATATGTATTTTTTTACTTCATATAAAACCGCTTCTACTACACCTTTCAACTGAGATAAGCCATCGCTACAAAATTTAACCACTACTAAATTAATTCAAAAAGTGATTAGTACCGATTATGTAGTCTTATGTTTTAGGTAGGTGAAGGTATTATTTATTATACTCCACGCAAAACCAACTTGTCAACTATGTTAAAATGAGACAAAATTACAAAATTTAATCTTATCTAAAGTTATTCAATAAATTACTTAACACAGATATTTTAATAAAAAAAATAAAAAAAACTTGATTGACTTATAAGTAAACCTCTTATAACTTGCACCCATGTTGATGTGACGCTCGCACAAGACAGGAAGCGTAGAGCATACAATCTCGCCACAAAAGAGACGAACATATAATTACGATATCGTATAACGGAACAGATAGCAAGAAAATGGCGGCAAGTGGCTCACTTGTCGCTTCCTTTGCCTGAATAGACTACACACAGGTTTTAAAATTATATGCTATCGTATATCTACTCGTTGGCGCTTTTTTAATCTGGTGTTTTGCGTTTTGTGATACCATTTGAATAGATGGGTGATTGACCTGTTTTAACTTTTTTTTGTGCTGATTTTTGAGTGGCTAAATTAGAACGCTTGATTTGTGAAACGATGTTAATTTATTGATTAGCATTTACTAATTATAATGAGAATATCAGGCATGTCAGGCTTATTGGCAAAAATAGTCCTGTCGGTGATGATAAACTATGAGAAGATGAGAGAATTTTGATTAGTTGTTTCATAATATTTTGGTGCACACCAATTATTATAGTTACTTGTCATTTCGTCCCCCTCCGCGCTAACTGTCGTATCTAGCCATTGATATTTTTTCAGTAGTTGCGTTAGTAGTGGCTTTATTAATGAATTAATAACTTTTTTATATTGCTCTTGGCTTACTCTTGGCTTGGTTAGTAGTTGCCCTAAAGCCCTAAGGTATCTATTTATTTATTTCTATTAATTTGAAGCAGATACGTCACTCTGTGAGAATTTCTCTGAAAAATTATCGATTGCTAGTTATGACAGCGCGGAGAGTGACGATTTTATAAACGTGGAATGAATGAAAGATTGTACCACAATTTACCTTCCTGCGGAAGTTACAAAATTAGTGAAGGGGAACTATACGAACAGTGGTGATAGGTGGCGATACGCGATGTTTTAGCAATTAGCATGATAACATAATCAGCCCATTACTGTCCCACTGTTGGGCACGGTCCTCTTCTCATAATGAGAAGAATTTAGTCTTAAGTCCAACACACTGGTCTGAGCGGGTTTGCGGTTGGGGTTTTAGCAATTGATTATTATTTATTATTCACTTTAACTTTTCTTTTTTGCGATAGTATTTTAATGTGTTTTGAAAGATGAAGTGAGATAACACTACTATTACAGGTAAGCGGTAAAAAGAGAGCAAACTTTACGCGCGTGCCTGTTATGAATGTCATCACTAATCTATGTGTAGGTACACTGTAATTTTCTAATACCAGCTAGCATGTATGTTTCAGGCACTATCAATGTACCCCTTAAATATACAGGAAGGAAGGAAATAAACATTAAACAATGGGTAATTTACTCCATATTGTTCTACCACCAGGTGCATTGAAAATACACTATAATGTGGAAGAATTTTGTTGTAAAAGTTGAGTATTAGTATGTCCGTACATTCCCACAGGTCACTTCCCCTTTGTGATACTGTAATGTAATTATTACACCCGATTGTACCGATAGAAAATACATTGTATGATTAGGTTTTTAATTTATTGGGTAATTTTTATTAAAGTGTTGGTATTGAATAAGAAAGTCATATTCGTTTTAGTTATTTAGTTTTTTTTAATAACGACGGTAATTCGAACTAAAAAAAAAGTTTTGGAAATATGGACTTGCATTTATGTATTTTCAGTTTTTCTTAAGGCTATAGGTTTCTTAGGCTATTTCTGTATTTTTCAAAATTACTACAGAATAAAGCTTACTCCAGGAAATCAAGAAAAAAACAACAAAAAAATAAATGTTTTTAAACTTTCACGATTTGTACACATTATTAAAATATTGAATCGGGTCTTCTCGCGTAACAAACTTTAAGAGGCAAAACGTCGGGATAAAAGGTATTTTGTGCCTCTTAAAGTTTGTTACGCGAGAAGACCCGATTCAATATTTTTATAACAAAAAAATAGTTATTTACAATTTGGTAGGTATTCCCTGATTTTTCTACTTTGATATTTTTATTGCAAATTAATTGAGACCATATCGAGAAAAATATCATCAAATAAAAGCAAACTTTCTCTTGGTCAGTACTAGCGGCCGTGCGTGACTCCGGCCGGAAGCGGGCGGCCGCCATTGTGACGTAGCTTCCGTGCGCTATGCTTCGTTTCCGCTCTCGCGCGTCGCTTGTGCTATCGCGATCTTGTTAGTAAGATCGTCACCAAGTGTTTATTAAGATTTATTAGCTTTGTGTACACGCGACATTAGAGATAAATTAGAAATGGTTACAGGTGGTAACAGGTTTTGATTGTTTTTTTGAACAAGAAATATTTGTGAAGTAAACTTTCAATGTATTTAATAAGTCTTTGAGAAAAGTTGTTGATTACGGTTGTTTTTTTTTAAATCCTCTATCTTTTGTGTGGCCATTAAGATTCAAATTAGATACTACTTAAGAAAATCTTCTGTCTTGGACCCTATTCCCGACGCCGCGCCGGTGGGCAAAATTTTGTACATTTTGAAATATTTTACTTTATTTTGTGTAGTATTTTTCTATGTAGGTACATTATTAAAACAAATAAACGAAAGATTTAAATAATTTATAAAATTCCATTTTACAATTTTAATTCTAATATGTAATCAAATCGATTTATTATATTAAATACGAAGTTTAGAACGGCCATCCCTAATTTAGACAAGAATTAAATAATTTCATAGTAACCAAATTGGAATATGCCAAATCCGTGCTAATCCAGAAATGCATTTAGAAATTCCCTAAATTACTGGTCTGACTTGTACAAAGCCTATTACAATTATCTATTAAACTATAATGAACCCTTAGAATATCATCACTACATCAACTATAATAGTATAAAACAAAGTCGCTTCCTGCTGTCTGTCTGTCCCTATGTATGCTTAGATCTTTAAAACTACGCAACGGATTTTGATGCGGTTTTTTTAATAGATAGAGTAATTCAAGAGGAAGGTTTTATGCTATAAAACGTACACGTGCGAAGCCGGGGCGGGTTGCTAGTGATTCTATAAACTAAAATCACACAAGTTTTTGACGTATGTACGACAATTTGTGAATATATATATATGTTTGTTACTTAATCACGCATAAACGGCTGAACGGATTTGGATGCAACTTGGCACACAGATAGACCATGTCCTGGGTTATCACATAGGATATTTTTTATTCGGCTACATGAAGTAGGTTTCCTAGGATGTAAGTGAAACCGCGATCAACAGCTAGTTCCATATAAATATTATAACAAATAGAAGAAAATTAACTTAAATAGATTAGAACATATCGTCACATCCACGGCAAACTTACGAATCTGCAAAATATGCATTTTACAGGGGATAGAAAAGAAGGAAGTAAAAAAAAACGTAATTCGATATTGTGGAACATTTGGTTTTCAAAATGTAATCTTTTTAAGATACAATCAACAGATGTTCAATATTTAACAAGGATCAGAAATAAACTCACATTCGTAAATTTACCCCATCATTAGATTCGTAAATTAGCCGTGGATGTGACGATCGTACACTATTGAACTAGCAAACCAAATTAACAAAGGTGTAGAAATAATTAAACCACACCAAATAATCACCACAGTTGTTATAACAGCATTTGAAAAAGATTCAGGCCTCAATTTTGCCTTTTGCTGTATCAACGTACCTATTCTTATTGGAAAATTCGCCGCCATTCCTACCCGCGATCACTTAACGAAAATAATGGCTACATGACCACTCAGACAGAACATTGCGACATCGATGTTCGACGGCTAAAAAAATCAGTCTATTGATACAAGAGGTCCGGAAAAAAAACGTACTTGCGTTTTTATAACGTAGAATGTGTAAAACAAAAGAGAATCGAGTGTTTCATGCAGAGAGATGATTAGTACCTATCGTATAAGGGATGTGGATTTTTTTATCTTTTTTAGAAAAGTGAAGCAGAAAAGAAATGGATTATTAATTATGGTTTAGGGCATTTGCGTTAATGGTGAAGGAAAACATCGTGAGAAAACTTGCTGAGAGAGAGTGGCTCTATAAAGTTCTCGACGGTGTGTAGTTCGCCAACCGGCACCAGGCCATGGTGGTAGGCTAAGGCCTCGACTCTTCTTATTCTGAGAAGAGGCCCGCGCTCAGCAGTGAGACAGTAATGAGCTGATTACTCAGGGAAGATTTTACCAACTTTATTCCACGGTTTACTGACGTGCATTTTTCGGGATTGCCCGACTAGTTTTGGACCCAAACGGAGCCCTTAATCATTAGCTAAACACGCGGCGAGGTCGCGAGTCGAACTAATCATAAATATGAATATGTCTCACGAAAGTTATAATACTTTATTCCTTAGGTAAAGGTAAAAGTTATCCAACATTTTTAAAATCGGCAAAAGTAGTGTTTTTTTTCGAGTTTTTATTGCACTTTTTGTGGCTGTTGAAGCCTCATAGGTGCCTCCTAATTTGTCGGGCCATTATAGTCGTAGAGTGACTCGTTATTAAAAAAAATAGATGTTTTTCTTATTAACAAATAACTCTACAACTACATTTAGAATTAGGGATAAGGAAGATTAGAATTAAAATAAAAAATAGAATTATTCCTATAATTCTAACCTTCCTTATCCCTAAATCTAATTAGTTAAACAGTTCTTTAGACTTAACAGTGTACACCTTTTTAAGTTTGTGTTTGACGTTCAACACGGTATCTAATTTTTTGAGGTCCGACTCACAATGTCTTAGAACAAACCGATTAAAATCCGACTAAACCACTTGCCTGCTGACTAAACAAAAACAAAAAAATAAATAAAAAAAAAGCACAATAATTGCAACAAACATCTTTAATTAATTAAGTCTCTCATCGCGGTAAAAGCGTAATCTAAACCGAAATAGGTTAAACAAAGGCAGTGTAGTCGTGGCTCAAGCGAGCCGTGGGCCTGTGCGGGCTGGCTGTTGGCTGTGCTCTACCGGGCTCAAACGAACCAACCGGCTAATCCCGGCGCATCTGCGCCGTAATGAGCTACTCAAGTACACCCTAACCTGTTTACATTGTATCTTTATTGTGTTTTTTGCTCGGGTCTTTCTTTCCTATGTAACAAAATGATTTTTTTTCCTACCCACAGCTCGTAATAAAACGAAATCTCGCGTCGGTACTGCCTTTGTCTTTTAAGCGATTTATTTTTAATTACGGATGTTGATATCTATAGTTGTGTGGTGATGAAGATGCAGTGCTCCGGGCTTTTGGATGTTGCGAATGTGGTTTGGTTTTCGAATGTTTCTTTACGATTTCGTTTTTTTGAATTATTCTTCCTTGTTACAAAATGTGGTCTAAGAACGTCTCTTTTTGTTATATGACGTTAGAAAGTTATGGGTATATTTTAAATTTGGGTTTTGCTTTAAATCGTATTTTGTTAGGATTAAATTCGTTTAATAAAATAACTGTATTTGGCCCCTTTTTTATCGTTGTAACAATAGTGTCATAACTAGAAAAATATTCGAAATTTAAATTCCTTCCGTTTTTGTTGCTCTTTTTTTTGATATTTTTGACAGCCAGTTGGCAAAATCTTTCCTGTACCAAGCTACCCAAAAATTCCAACTAGAAGTGACAATCCCATTGCATAATTCCGTCTTATATCACTTTTGCTCCAAAGCCTACTCTTTAGCTCAAATAAAACGTGTATTACAAAAAAAAAACACTAGCAAATTACACATAACGGCACAATTCCCACCAAAGTTGCCACCAGCAAAAGTGGACGATACAAAGCAACTAATCATCCCGGTATATGCGTGGCCCCATTTCACACATTGTCTGTTGCTTGATTAAGAGGATTGTCGCCACTTCCTCGGATATTAAAAGCGTGTCTTGTCCCTAGTAGATGCGTGCTCGTGCTAGAAAGTTTAGCGCGCGTTTTGTTTTAGCTTTTTCCCGTTTTTGTTTTGTTTCCGTTTGTGTTACTGTTTTGTTGCGATTTCGATTGTGATGTTTTTTTGTTTTTTTTAGGTAGGTGTTTTATGCGATATTTAGTGTGTGTTTGAATATTTGTCTGGTATATTGGTTGCTATTTTTTTAGAGCATAGGTAATGATAGTAACGTTGCGTAACAAAATGTAGAAGACGGAAAATTTTGTGCAGAATATAGGTAACGCTGGGGCACTAGTATGTATATACCTAACAAATTAGAAGATTTAAAAGCCTACTTTCTTGCGTAGGATTTTTAAAAAGTTGTCCTACGAATACCTACGGCAGTCTTTATGGGTAGTCAGAAGCTCGAAAGCCTGACAACCGGTCTAACTTTAGGACAATCGACATTACCCAGTTACTGGGTGACGGAGGTGTGATGGCAGTTACTACGTGTAAAATACCTACTGGTATTTAGCCGTATCTGGTTAGACTGGAAGGTGATCCCACATAGTAGAGGAGAAGCTAGGCAGAAAGAGATTTTTAAAGCGTTGTCTATCTAAAAATGATTATTTAAGCGGATACTAATCATCTTTTTTGTTTGTAAAAAACTGACATAATTACAAATAAACCGATAAATTACACGCGATTAAAATCATACAATGATGATGCAACACATTATTACAGAGGGCCTCCCTCTTAGAGGGTGGTAGAGAAAGTTCTCAATGCACTCCGATCGATAAGAACTTTCTCCGGAAGTGAATCCTATTTCTATTAATAATCTATTGTTATCCCTCTTACGCAGTATTATTTTAAGAAAATATAATCTGTGGCAGTCGTGGGAAGGTGTATTGTTCACTTTCGTTCTCAGAAAGGAAACTGGATACAAATTACATAAACGCTCATATGCGAGAAAACGACTTCGAAATGTTTGAATAAAGGCGTTTTTTGAATAATCCGGTTTTCGGACTTAAGACGTTCTTGTCCCAAATGAACGTAGTATTAGTGTTTGCATTGAAATCGAAATGTAGATGATTTTGGTCTAAGCATTGTTGTTGTTTAGACAATTATTTATTCTAACATTACATAACGCCTCTATTCCCCGGAGGGTTGGGTAGAAGTGTATAGTTCCTCATTTCTTCTTTCTTCTTCTTTTTTAAAAAACGTTGCCCCACACTAAGATTTCTCTTGTATCGTGGGTGCGTTTACAGACACAAATCTCACAAACAAACGCCCAGACCCGGAACAACCATCTGTAGGCCATACAAAATTTTTGTTCCGTGTGGGAATCGAACCCACGACCCGTAGCGCAGAAGCCAATCGCTTAGCCACTGCACCAAACGTGTCGTCACATTTCCACATTTAACATTTCGCAGTTATGTTTAAGTCCCATGTAATAGGGGGCGAGTCTATTGCCATCAACCATCAAAAAGTTACATTTTCTTATATATTTTTAAGCTTCCAAACTCTCCCTTGTAAAACTCATGCAGATTTGTTTTGCCGTGCATGTGCCGATTTGATAAACGTGAAATCTCCGAAAGCGAATCCAGCGTTACCAACCGAACATCACTTAAACCTGACCACACAGAAAAAGTAACAAAAAAGGACACCAGTGTTTATTAAAAGTAAAAAACGTAAAGTTCATCGTCCTGATGTGAAGCACCGGGTTCCTGTTAGTCATGTCAACAGATATTACTTTCCAAACGGCCACTGTCAGAGTTTTATGTTTATTGTATAGTTTCGGTAGCATGTTTTTATGTTGTTTGGCTGTAGGTAACGGAATAGGAACGTGATTGGTTGGTTGGCGTGGTAGGTTTGCGATATGTTTTACATTTTGGCTGAAAGCGTTTGATAATCTTAATAGTTTTGACAAAGTCGAAGTCAAAGCATTTATTTCAATTAGAACACTTACCTCCTTTCTGAATTGAGAATTCTAGGATAAGCAGTACATGAGTAACATTTGAGTACGGAGGTGTCAAAAATGTGACGGATTTTAAAGCATTTTTTGACAACTCCGTACTCAAATACTACTTAAGTATTGCTTATCCCGAATTCTCATTTCAGAAGCCGGAGGTAAGACTAGTACCTAAGTGAATGTTGGCTATCTCTGTCCTATCTCGTTGGTAGTTTGATGGATCAACATGTTAGACAATTGACAACATTTCAAAACTGACACGACCTTAAAACAAAAATACCGTTTCTTTATTTTCGTGTCCTGAGTTCAAATATATATTTTTTAAATTTTTTCATTTGCTCATTTCTGAGAAAAAAAATGAAAATCAAAAAACATGTGATGACGTCACATAAACGGTGGAATGAGGAATTACCTTTGCCTATGCGTTCCAATGCTTTATATGAAAACATTAAATGTCAAACAAGACATGTCAATGTCACTTATGAAGTTAAACAAGACAAGTGTTATATGACAGTGACATCTAACTAACAGTTTTTTTGACGGCTCACAGTGAAGCAAAGGTTAGATCGCCATTCCACCGTATGTATGACGTCATTTGGCGCATACGTCTTTTTAGAATACGCCGAATTTCAAAATTAAAATTATGTATGAAAAGTACATAATTTCGAAAAACGGAAAAATACGGGTGCCCTGGATTTGGATTTACTTTTATATAACGTAATAATACATGCAGGTTAAAAATATGAAATGTTGTCAATTGTTAGTTTAGTTGAGATCGTTGTTGCCCGCGACTCCGTCCGCATGGAAGTCGAAAATCAATATCGTGTCGCAATAACTAAACACTTTTTTTCTTGATAACTTTAAATTCTATCTTTTGATTGAGCGAACCGATTACGATGAAACAAAAACTAAATGTTACTAGGAGATACGCACAATATTTGTCCATAAGAGCCCAAATACACGTCCGATACTTGCCTCCGATAGTTGGTTCCGATAGTCTGATCAGACTATCTGAAGGCCTCCGCGTCATACATTTGTTTGAACATGAATTACACGTACGATCAGACTATCGGATCGGATGTCAGAATCGTAAACATCGTCCGGGCGTCGTCGTCGTCCAGAAAAAATCGGACACGAGAATCGTACCTACGTGTATGTCATGAATCCGATCAGATAGTCGGATCCGGCTCCCGGAAGCAAATATCGGACGTGTATTTTGACCCTAAAAGTCAACTGCATTGAGTCAGACCTTTTTACGTGATGCGTGCAGAAACAAACCGACAGACATAAAAATCCAAAAAATGATCGGAACGTTTTCTATTGGATACCTAACCTTTAACCCCGCCGTAACGTGTTTTTGAAATCCTTATTTTGTGTATAGATTTGGCTTGATGGATCATTAAAACTGATCTTTAACATCTGAACTCTTACTGACTTGTATGAATAACATGTGCATGTGTGTGCAAAAAAATCCAATCTGTAACATTCTACGTCATCGTAACAAAGAAATTTACAGCCAATATATCGCCACAAATGTCGGCAAAGGTGTTCAATTTTATGCGCACGCGCGGAACATATGTTTGCATCGCATGACCAATGTTTAACCAAACATTTGCACAAAAAATTGATGAGCCTTATACTCAAGGTGTGGCCCGCGAGTTATCTAAACAGCCTGTATTTCGCCGCGTTTTTTTGCTATTTTTTGTGTACTTTTTGATAGTTAGCAAGCCGATTTTTTTGATAACCCTTTAACTTCCGATAAAATGTGCCAATATTTAGATTATTTTTTGTTCCTGTGATTTAATTTGTTTTTTTGTTCAAATAAATCTGTTACGAGATTAAAACCGTTTATTAATAAAAGCGTATCACAAAATCAGAACACGATTAAATAAATGTTTTTTTTTCCATAAGTAATAAAGTGCAACAGTTGATTGAGAGTGAATACTTAAATGTTCATATCAAAACAATAAACAAATTAGTCTAATTATAATCACGATAAATTACGCGTATTTCCTAAACAAGTCATAAAAATGAATGTTTAATTCACAAATCAGATGAAAGATCGCAGTTAACCCTCCCACGGTGATCGCCTTAAGTGTAAGGAGCATACGTCGCGCTCCCCCAAGCACAAAACACCCATTTAAGTGTTAGGGTATGGTCATAGTGCAAGCGAGTTCAAAGAAAAGACACGTCTTGAGATTTTTCTTTATACATATTTAAACAAGAAATGTTTTGTTCATTTCATTAAAGAACATTAAAATACTTAAGAGTACAGTGTGGCAGTTACGTAACTTTTTATTTATGAAGAATAAAATAAAATTGATAAATAAAAATTACCCCAATTTAATGTGTTACAGTTATTTTTCCGAGTAAATTTAACAAATAAGATTCGGTCCGTGAGTATTGGTAAATATTTAAAATGAAGTTTACGTGGTACTCCACGTAAATAATACGATGAAAAGGTAAATGTGTATTTTAAAAAGTCCCGACACGTTTTTATGGAACTCTTTTAAATACTTTACACGTTATTAAAATAACGTCCACAATAATTGGGTGGTATCATTTTTCATCATTCATTTCTTTTTAATCGAATTCTGTTAATATCAGTTTATCGCACACTGTTTTTTAAGCGCTTTTTGTTGACATCTCCTTTCATTCACCACACCAATTAAGATGCTACAAATTGTTTAATGAATCGCTTGTTCTTAAGACAGAGATTCAAGAAATCGTAGTATCGCTTTTGAAGCGTACCGTAATAACTAGATATTATTATAGTATTTTTCACGTCGTCGTATCACGATTATAGATAGACCTGAAACTAGCTAACTTTTGTATTTTTATTTAATTTTTGTGCGTCATGACGACGCAAATAAACACATTGTTTATTTTTATTCTTTTTATATTTATGTGGTTCTTTGTGTCTATATATTTATGTTTCTTTTGTTTTTACACACCATTGTCAAGATTTCTTGTTCTAAATTGTTCTATCGCAGGTGTGCTGTAAGAGATTTCTTTAAGAAATAAGCAGTGCCTTTGTACGCTATGGTCTTGATTAACTTATATTTTATTAAGTGTTGTGTGTACAGACGCCAGCAGGTCAAGCTACTCAAAACTGTCAAATTTTCCCAATCAACCTTGAACCTAATTCTATCGCGATAAAGATTAAAATCCATTAAAGAAATTTGACAGATTGCTGGCATCTGTACATAAATTATTAATTCTTTTCTTCTTTCTTTTATGCGTTATGGGATATTTAAAATTCCTCGTATAGTTAAAATGTCTTAACAAAAGTTCGAATTACAACGGCCCACGACTTATTCAACAAAAAAAATGAACTCGCTCCGCCTACACTGTGACCTTACCCCGTAGTATATTTAACTAAACGGTGTTTACACCGTCTTGAGACGGAGGGTTAAGAAACAGCTAGGGGTGTCACGTAACAACATCGTAAATGTGTTGTTAGGGACACGCAATGTAAACTTGGGGTTTCTTCCATTACCTGTTAATTTGAGGTATTTGTGTAATTTGCGGTTTATTGCTTATGTCATTAGTAAAGAGGGTAATTTTGAGAAATTCATTTTCTTACCCTTAGTATTTACCGGCCATGCATCGTTTGAATGTTGAAATACTACGACAAATGAGTTAACCCATTTGTACATTTCGTTTCACCTTGAAAAAGCATAGCAGTAGGTAATTTCTTACGTCTTTTTTGAGTGACACAAAGTTTAGATTGTTTGCAAAAACCCATGTTATGTCACTTATTTTTGCCTACTGTTAGACATACTCCCCCTTATTACAAACGATGGTCTAAGAAAAACCCTGGTTTTAAAATAGCCCCGTCTCTTTTTGTTATATGACATAAGAAAGTGATGGGTATATTTTAAATCTGGGTTTATCTTAGTCTTGGTTTAAACCACCTTTTGTAATAAGGGGGACTGTGTCTTTCGAAAAATGCCTTTCTTTCCTTTTAATAATTTCTTAAGAAAATGTTTTTCTGATTCTCGTGTGTCAGCCCTAAGATGGGACACACAATCTCACGGGTTTATCGAGGGCACTCTCGAGTCCTTTAGGCGACTCCCCGATGTTCACACTCTTGTTATTTTATTGCTCTTTTATAGATTTGAACTTTGTTAGTCTTGTGTTAGAGATAAAGAAGGTTTTTTTCATTTAATTATGTTTTTTTGACAATTAAAGTCAAGTCGTGAGAAGTATTTATAAGATGATTCAATTTTACTATAGATTATTGATATCGATTGTTTTTTATTCTGTTACCAAATATTTAATATAATGTAAGATTGCACGTTCTGTTGTTGACTGGGTACTAAAGTAAATCTCAAAAACGATTTACCGCTTTTCTTTAACATATTGCAAAACAGTCGCAATAAAAAAAGTTTCACTATTGAATTTTCATAAACTAAATTTTCTCGAATATTATGTTCTATCTCTTTGTCACGTGTTTCGGCTGTGTCAAATATTTTTTCTTTTTCTTTATTTAATATTGATAGAGTTTTAATTCTAGTTGATACTTTTTTTACCCATCATTTACACCTAAAAACAAGCTGTGGTAATCATTGTAAACAAATTGTGTAAAAGTGTTTTCAAAAGTAATTATTTGTTATAAATTCGTAACGAACATAAACAATGAAACAATATATTGCAAAGAATAATAGGTACATTATTTGCAATATATTGTTTTTTTTTTAATATTGACAGATACATGTAGTATTCGTGTTTTATACCTAGGTAAACAGGTATCTTTGTAATTCTGTAAATCAAGACGCATTTAAATCATTTCTCCAATTAAAGAATGAAACTACAAAGTTAGACAGGGATCCTTAATAATTAAATAAAAATAAATAATTAACCCTAAACGTGTTTATAAAACACACCAATTGAAACGACAACTGGCTCCTCAGCTGTGGTTCTATTAGTAATTAGATCTGTATGACGTGGAGAAGAAACCCCAGCGGCCATCTGGCGCCGAACGACTGAGACAAATCAAACATGACTGTGTACGTACACTGCGATCAACTACTCTGCTATATACGTCCACAGTACGTCCCTTGAGTGGACTATACGGTGAACCGACCAGCTCAGTCCACTCCTATAGACAAATAGAGCAATAGACAACATTTTAGGGTTAGGAATACGTCTATCACGCATAGATATTATCCCTACTAATATTATAAATGCGAAAGTATCTGTATGTCTGTCCGTGACGCTTTCACGCCTAAACCGCTGAACCGATTTTGATGAAGCTTAGTACAGGGATAGTCTGGAACCTGGAGAAGGAAATAAGCTACTTTTATACCGAAAAATACGTTATAAACGACGTCCACGCAAGCGATGCCGCGACCGACCTCTAGTAGACTATATTACAAGATTTTAAAAACTTCTGTTTCGGCTTCAGTATCGTTCATAGTACAGAAAGTAATTTTTTTTTTCAAAAATATTCTGTTCTGTTTTTGCTTCTTTGCCATTTTATTACACCCCCCTGTATTTATAGATATTGATTTATGTTAGCTTAGGCATTAGTTGCAATGCTAACTTAGAGCCTAACCTATAAGCCTCCTTGTGTATAAACTTTTGTTTGTCAATCACGAAAGTTTTTTTTTCTATTTTATTTATGGCATTTTTGATCCAAGACTGTTAAAGACGTTTATAGATATACGTACATATATTCTAAAGTTGACTCTTTAGGGTTGTTGCGTTATTGAATAAACTTTATAATAATTCTGTTTATGTAGACTTACATTACACTACAGTCTTCTAAGTCTTGCCTTGTGACCGATATGCGGTTTAAGATAAAATAACGCACGTCTTGGCTAATCTAGAATAAGGCATTAAATGTTACATGATATTTATTTCTGTAAATAAATCTGTTACAGACACTTTTACAAGTCAATGTAATGTTTTTTTTTAAGACTAGATGGCGCCGGCATTTCCTATCTGACTAGCTCTGAGAAGAAAAGCAGAAACAAACTCAGAGGTCAACGTCTCTTTTAAAGTCCAGACATTGTGGTATAAAACTATGCGAGTGTAACAATGTAGGGCAACGTTTGGAATGGCCTTTTGAGGAAAGAGCCATAGCAGGTTTGAGTTGACCTGTCCCAATTATGGCCTTATTCTAGGCTTTACAGCCTTATTCTAGGCCTTACAGCCTTATTCTAGGCCTTATAGCCTTATTCTAGTAGCAGCCCGGAGTCTGGATTTGTGCCCGGTCGATGGCAATAGGCTCGCCCCTATTACATGCGACTTAAATGAGTATGCAACGAGGGTGTACTACACACCTCTGCGAAACCCTTCGGGGAATACAGGCGTGATGTTATACTGTTATGTCTTCTTTTACAACATTAAAGATATCAATAAAATGTCATTGTTCAATTTAAAATGATATTATATCAAAGTTCCAGGTTTAATGACAGTCAATTCTTAAGTCGATCGATCATAATTTAATAAAATGCGTATAAAAGGTGTTTATCGGTTACGGAGGCTGAGTGGACTCATGTAATGCTTACAATATGGACTCATGGGGGATGCATCACGCGAATTTAAAATACCCACGTAACAACCGGGGCGGCTTTTATTTTGTGACGACTTTTTGCTCAAAATCTGAAAAGTAATGCATGAGTTGGAATAAATACTAATATAATAAATTAGATTGTAATAGCATGAGTAAGAATATCGAAATATTCTTTAAAAACAAAGGTTTAAAAAATTGATTGATTTGAAATTGTGGTTTTAAAATAAAACTACGAGTTAATTAAAAGAGCCTTTTATCTTTTATTTATTTATTCTTCTAAGCACTATGGTGGTACTTAAGGTGGACTTAATGTCATAAGGCATTCTCTACCAGTCAACTTTTGGGTTAAAAAGAAAAGCACGGAAATAGGTACAAAAAAATAAAGATGATTTGACAATTTAATCGCAACATGAGGTATTCTCAAATAGCTCGTGCTCACGAGAAGACTACAAGACATTCGGTACTCGTTTATTTTTAGGTCAAAACAAGGCATTCCTCCCTCTATTGCTTGACTATTATCTGGTACAAAGTAGGTACTAAAAACTTCAACCCACTAAGAAGTTCACACAACCAATCTAACTGAAAGTTTTTCATCAAAATCAATTAGAAGTTGTCCCCAAATATGTGGATGGTTCCCAATCTTGTGTGATCGGCGGTGAGCCTGGCATCCCTTCAATTTAACTTAGGGAAATCTTCGGAGTTCCCTTGTGTGGTAATTAATAGTAGGCTACATTGGAACTAGGTATTACGTATATTGACAGAGGAGTAAATGGAATTATAAAATATGAGGTGTAAGAATTGAGGGAAAGAATGGCCAAAAGATATTGAAACAAAAATGTAAAAAAAGTCATGTAATTTGAAGAACAAAAATGGAAAAAAAAAAACAAAAAAAATTGTAAACTAAAAAAAATATTTGTTTCAAACATCACTTTAAATTAATAACAGTTTCAGATCAAAAGACAAATAGATTGTACACTTTTTTTTCAAATTGGGTCGGACCCTACTTAATGCTTTAAATTTTAAATAAATAGGATGATTCGATTTTAATAAATCCATAATAAAATGATCAAGACAGACCGAAATAAACGCTACAAAAATATCAAAACTCGTGCTAAAGTCTAATGAAAAATCGAAGGAAAACAAAATACCTATTGATGGAATTATAAAATGCAAAGGTTTTAATAAGAAAGGCAATAGACAGCGCCAAATTGAAACCAAATTAAATAAGAAGCGAAACACGACTAATTGATACAGGAATATCCAATTTATCAAATGATCTTTTCTCTTAGAGCAACTTTATTTAATTTATTGACACATCGGGATTGTCCGACTAGTTTCGTAACCAAACGGAGCCCTTAATCATGAGCTGAACACACGGCGAAGCGAGGGCTCCGTTTGGGTCCGAAACTAGTCGGGCAATCCCGAAAAATCCACGTGAGTAAACCGTAACTGAGCATTTCTCTATTTTTTTGCCACTGTTTCAAAAAATCGTCAAAAATAAAAATATCGCTAAATCGCTTTTTTTTTCATGAAATCAGATAATTTATCTAATTAGTTATTGGATTTTTGACAAGGCACTCTATTTTATTTAGGATTTATATGAAAAATGTATTAAAAACGAAATGAAGGTAGACTAAACGTTCTTATTTTGTTACTCTTTATTTGTTGAAAAAAACTTTAAAAGTCGCAAATTCTATATCTAAAATGATAAATTTCTTAAACTTCATGGTGTATTTAATAACTTCATCGCAAAGAAAGACCATAAACAGTAAAAGATAATTTCCAAATAAGGTGTTTTAATTTTTTTTTGTTACCTATGGCCAAAAATAAATTTAAAGTTTTGATTATATGATAAATAAACAACATTGAAAGACGTGTACTATTTCATATTAAAGTACTGAGCATCCTCGAGTTATATTACAAGTTATACTGTTTTAAATTAATAAATAATTAATTAAAACAGGAAATCAGAACAGGAGATTTTTGGGACAGTAACAAAAAAAGAGTTATTGGTAACAAAATAAAAAATATAAGGCTGGGTCTACTATGCCTATTATTAGGATTAAAGATATATGAAAAACTATGAAGTTATAATTTTAAAGTCAAAGCCATTAAGTGATTCACAAATATTATAAATGCGAAAACTTGTGGGCGTTTATTTGTTTGTAACATTTTTATGCCTAAACGGCTGAACGAATTTGGATGAAATTTGGAACTCTTCATCATCACCATCACTATTTTTCATCACCACGCGGGTGAAACTGCAAGGCGTTAACGAGTACGAGGATAAAAAAGACACATTTAGTGCTTAATCAACATTAATGCACTTCATTTTAATCAAGTATCCTGTTTAGTGTTTCGTTCACACATAATTCGATTTAATTCTTTCGAAGTTTTTCTTTCTTATTTGTTCTAGCTTATCTAGGTTTTGTTTAAAATTTTATTTATGACTTTTCATCTTTTCTGCAGATGTTAGTCGTATTTTTTTGCGCTGCAATGCAAATGTAACTTTATAATTCCGTTTTTGTAACTGAAATTTCCACTTATACGTTACTACACCAAAGTAACAAAATAAAAAAGTAACGAATCACATGTTTATTTTTTTCAAAATATTATTGTGGTGGTTAAAATTAAAGTTACGTCTATTATTTTATACCAAATTTTAGTGTAAGTTGTTAACTATTATGATGTAATAAAAAAAGTGGTAAATTTTGTCAACTTTCCTTGAAATAGCTGTAACAAAATCGGAATGATGTTCACTGTAAATTTGGAGTACGTGTTTTTACAATTTACTACTGAACGGTGCTGACACATGAATGGATATGGTGGCACTAAATGGCATCTACAGTATTGCCAAATTCAAAATAATATAACTAAATGGAAGTTTTTTAACTTTAACACGTCTAAAATGGGTAACAAAAACTGAAATAAGTTTTTGGAACTTTTTCTGGGACAAGTTTAAAATTAATCTAAATCCGTAAAATTGAAACAAATTACTAAAAAGGCAATGTAATGTGGACCTCCTAACCTTGCAGAATAGTTTCAAAGCAAAATCTAAGTATAGTTTCATTGAACATCATCGAAATAATTGAGTTTGAAATTACGGATTGTAGATTGGGACACACACATTTTCATACATTGCAATTTTCGAGGGTTTGTATTTAGTTGATTTTTTTATTAAATACTATGTATTTATGATTTGTTTATTTTTTTTCTGTGAATGTGATTAATAAATATTCTCCTAAGCAAAACAGTATCAGTAATTTATATATTACACAAAAGTTATTCATCTTCAAACTCGTGGGACACTCCCAAAATCAGTAATGGCAAAAAAAAAGAGAAATGCTCAACTAATCATAAATAATTATTGATTTATGTCAGTCTACAAAGGACCACAGATAAATAACTTCTCAACAGACGCCCACAGATAACTTAATTCAATAAAATAAAAACAAAACAATAAATCAACCAATGAGACGTAATCTTACGGCACGCGCACGCGTTTAAAAAAGAGCCAACAAACAATACGCCATTAAATGCGAACAAAAGGAGCAAAAGCCAAGTCTGGGACAATTAAAACAAGAAATAATAAGGAGTTGTGATAATAAGTATTATTATATCGCGGATGACAGAGGGGCTCGCACACCTGGCACGCGACTCCCCTCGAAACATTATTATTTTTTTAGCTCCTTTTAAAAAGATGTGTTGGCTTTCCAATTGGAAATGTTGGTAGAAAGGAGAATAAGATAATTTTTCATTTAGAAGATAATGAGTTAGAGGGTTTATTTTTTTTAGACGTCTTTAAAAGACTTGATATATTAATTTTCTCTTAGCTTGAAGCAATTTCTTGAACGGATTGAGAAAATAAAAGGTAATTTTTCAACACGTTACGTGTTAATTTATTTTAAAATCATCTGTTTTTCTTTATAATTATCCTTTTTCATATTTCATGATGTACTGAAGAGTATTTTATGCGAAAAAGTGGGTTTTTTTGGTCCAAAAAGAATCGTCCTTAACAATTAAAATGTTTTTGTATTATAATTGTCTTGAGATACATTCATATTTATGATTATTTACAATTTATTCACGTGCATTTTTTGGGATTGCCCGACTAAAGTCTGTTTTTTAATTCCGGAGAGTGAATTGACAAGCAAGAATCGTCAAATTTGAAAACAATGTTTCTAAAATTGAAAAGTTTGACATATGTATCTGTCAATTTTGTCTCAGAGACTAAAAACGGACTTTACGAAATAGTTTTTTTTTTTTAAAAATGTTTACTCTTTCCATCCCGAAAAATGCACCTGAGTAAACTAATCATAAATAAAAAATAGTTTTGTTTTAAATCCATCTCGTCTTTTCAGAAACTAATTTTAAATGAATCACTTGCTGTATAAATTATCATTATTCAAGAATTATGCATCACCCAATTTGCATGCCCAAGCTATGCCCAGCAGTGAACACGCGCTGCTCAAGTCACATCTGCCAGTGCCACCTGGTCAAGTTGCTGCATTTCTGTGCCCCACTGTACAAGTACTCTAGGGGGAAATTGTATGTAGCGAAGAAAAATAATAGTTATTTTTGTAAGTGTACATGGTTTGGTGTTTTAAGAGTAGTTATTTAGAAGTTTTTAATAAATTTATTAAGATTGTATTGAGACAAAAATGACGCGGAAAGGCTCGGTTGATTCTTGTTGTATTGGTTATATTGTTTCGATACTTCTGGAGCAATAATGATGTAATTGTTCTTGTAAATAAAATGTTTTGTCTTGGGTATATTAAAGCGACCGCTAAGAAAACTATGCCAAACTTAAAATTTTAAATTTTATACCTCCAGCTTTTGAAATAAAATTCTAGGATGAGCAGTACATAAGTAACATTTGAGTACGGAGTTGTCAAAAAAATTACGGATTTTAAAGCATTTTTCTGACAACTGCGTACTCAAATATTACTTAAGTATTGCTTATCTCGTATTCTCAAATCAGAAACCGGAGGATAGACTATTTAACACTACTCAAATAAAATTAATAAGCAGTATTTAATACTTTATAAAATACTTTTAATTTGAATAAGCTAGCATTCTTAGTTTTTGAGATATTATTGTTTATTTTGGTGACCCGGATTTATTGCTCCCTACCTACTGAATAGAATATTTTTGGAAGTCTCGCATCTGTCCCTTGTGTAGCTGCATAGCATGCTAAATTGTGATAAACTAAGATGGGTCAGTGTCAGAGTACTTCTGTTCAAGATTGCAAATTATTGAATGGTACTTTAGAATAGCTAAGGGCTAAGGCATACGAGCCATTCGCCACGGCAAAATTTTTCAATTAATTTCACTGTCGATGCTGTAGCGAGTGGCCACTGGCCACCACCGGCCACACGTGTGCGACATGTCCCTGTGAAATGTGTGGTAATGTTAGTCCGAAGCTTGTGGCCGGCCACATGTGACTGTGGTGAGTAGTACGTATCTATCTTACGACTATATTGTTCTGCGTTCGTACATACATAAAACTACACTCATCTACATACTCTATTCATTAATAACTGTCCATTTCCACACAGCAACGTGTAATTACCGTCAATTATGTTAATTCAATTCATACATCCTTATGTACAGGTGTACCAACCTTTAAAGAGTAATTGGCGTGACTTCAGGAAACGGAAGTGCGTCTGGCCAATGGCGGCCCGTCACGGAATGCGCGCCAATAGACGAGGACCGTCGGAATAAGTACTCCGTTTTATTAAAGATGTGGATCGATCTGATTATTATCAATACTGATAATAACGTTTATTGTTAAGTTTTGTTACGGTATTAAGTAGTAGATAGTATTATACTCTGTTCAACAAAAGATGAGTCCTGACCTAGCGGTCATTTCATAAATTGTAGCCGTAAGGAACTGTTGTTTGAAATTACATATTATTTGGCTATATACCTAATTATTAACTAAACTATGCAGTCTATATTTGACAGTTGCGCGCACAGATAACGCATGCCTGCGCGAGCGACGATGTCGACGCAACGAAATGTTGCCATATTTAAATATTATATCTGGTGGCCCCAAAGAGAATAAAACCCTTTGGGTGGCCCAGAGGTTACAGATCCGCTTGTTAAGCACCGGGTTGCGGGTTCAAACCCAGGCAGGTACCAATGTGACTTTTTGAATGTCATATGTACTTTCTTAGTTAATCTAAGACGCCACTGACATACGGTGAAGGAAAACATCGTGAGGAAACCTGGACTTTAATGTTCTGAAATCGCCAACCCACAGTGAGCAAGCGTGGTGATCAATGCTCGTTCCTTCTCTGTATGAGAAGAGGCCTTTGCCCAGTAGTGGGACAATTACAGGCAAATTTTTATTTTTTTATTTTATGTATTGCATAGTGTTAGATTGTTCCTTTATTTATTACGAATTTATTTATTTTCTTTCTTTACATACACTACACATATACACACACATGTTGGTTTATTTGAATGGGCATGACCGCTGACGGACATCCGTGGAGCACAAAGGTTCCAGACGAAAACCAGCGTCAAGTACTTATAGTGCTTGACATTAAGCTGGTCTGGACACCTTTTTTGGTCCAGCCGTGAGACACATACCCAAGACTTTTTTATTTATATCACATTTTTATCTGTTGTGTCTCTTTGTGCTGTGTCCAAATAAATGATTCTTTATCTTTAAGGAGACTGCTATCGAAAAAACGTAAACGACATCATCAAAAATCGTAAAATAGCTATATTATGAAAGTACCTATTTGATATTCTTTGTATACGGTAACGTTTTATAAAGAAAAGACAGGACTCATTTTAAAATGAATAGGATAGTTTCCGTTTTTGAAACGAGAGGCTTTTTCTCGATAAGTTTTTGAACAGGTGTCGTTATTTCGCGATATTGAGGTAGTAGAGATTGTTTTAGCACTACTTATTTCTATTCTGTGACCCACTGAAGGTCAGAGGTAATATGTGCGATTTTGTTTTATCTATTTGTTACGGATCTAATTTTATTGGGTTATTTTTGTTTGTAGGAGTATATCGGTCAATTTGTTTGGATCATGGATCCAATATTCCACTATCAACAGCTCATACGGTCACTGCTGAACGAGAGCTTCCATTTTTTAAACCTTTTGGACTCATTAATCTTCTATTGTACTTAAAGTCTTTGATATTGAAAATTGACCTCCAAAATTATTCAAAATCATCTCAGACACATTATATTTCATCCACAATAGTGTTAACTTCTCAACTATCAAACAAAGCCATTCATCACAGTTTCAAAGACGTTTTAATTACTTTTTCTCGTGTTAGCTTAATGCGAAAACTTTAAAATTCTTGAGCGTCCCCGCCACCATACGCGGGTGTTGGCGCGTGACTCGTTGGCACCCAAGTTGCCGTGTAAACGTGTGCTTATACTTGTGGGATACTCACGGGGATATGGTTGGGACGGGCCTGTTGAAAATGATTCGTCATGGAGGAAATATGGTGCACTTTTGCTTGAAAATTTTAGGTGAAAGGAAGATCATACATTTCTTGTTTTTTTCTTTGTTAGATTGCAATCAGTTTCGTTCACGTATCAAAAAAGTTGTTGATTGATTCGGTGTTAGGCAATTTTATATTTGTTGTATAGAATGTCAAGACACGGGGTACCTATACAGTTTTTCCTGTATCATGGCTGCGTTTGAAGTCACAAATGTTATGCGCACAATTTTGCGTTATTTGCGTAATTTTTCTATATCATAATTACTAGCGACCCGCCACGACGTCGCTCTGTTACGGTTTTTAGTTTAGAACCTTTGAGAAGAAAATACCTAAATGAAGATGAAAACCGCATCATAATCCATTGAGTAGTTTAGAAGAAGTAATTCGACAAACAGAGAGAAAACGACTTCAAATTGTACTATTTAGAGATATCCAAGAAAATAACTAAACCACTGACGGACTTCGGATATTCAAAATTCCACGAGATTGACCAATCGCAAGAGATACTCGTAGCGACCTAAATATTAGTCAAATCGATTTTTAAAGCGTTTTAAAATACTATCTCTAAGAATCCAAGACGCGCTGGCCCGCCTCAATTTCAACCCCGTATGTTTCCACCTCACACCTCGGCATTCAATTTGCAACGCGTCTCGCGAGTAATTTGCGACTTGCGGCAACTTACCTCATTGTGGTGTCGCGGCGTCTTTTGTCGCAGAAACGCAGTCTCATGTGTGAGCGCGCCCTTAGATAATTATTATGAATAGTTTTGGGGTTGAATAAAAATTGTTTGTAGGGCTAAAACTATGGAATATTTCAATTTATTTATTTAAACGCATTAAACTATCATTACAGGTCTATAACCTAATGCAATAGTCAAGTCACACACACAAAACTAAAGTTAAAGCACCAAATACATCTCAAAATTATTGTTTGTAACACAACGTAAGCAATAGTACTTTTACGAATTCACCCCAGTGACATGCAAATATATCAATTTCGACTCTCTCGATATGAATGTAATTGATGGTGCGAATTGCTCGAGTCAGAGGGGTTTTGGCCAGCAAGTTGGTCCTAGCTGAAGGTACGACCAGCAGCCGCTGCTGATTTGTGTGATTATATCGTAAGGAAGATTAAAAATTTGAATTTAAAAAAATCGTTGCTGCGTTTTGTGCTCATAATTACCATTAAAAATCGTCGCGACGAAAATCGCGGGAATATTAATTATTGTTTTATGTGTTAAATTCACATATTTTTATTATATCTATTTATATTTTCATATACCCTATATTTTTAATTGTTGGCTAATCTAATCTAGTTAATTAAGTCAAAATTATCATTAATTCATTTTTTTATTTTTGTACCTCTTTTCGATCCTGTTCTTTTTGACCCAAAGGTTGACTGGTAGAGAATGCCTTATGGCATTAAGTCCGCCTTAAGTACCACCATAGTGAATTGAAATATTAAATAAATAAATATTCTTGAACTATGCAGCCTCAAATCGTTAAGTTAAGATTTGTGGGAGGTACAAACGTTATTATTATTGTAAATACATCCTAACTAATATTACAAATACTAAAGTAAGTTTGTTTGTTTGTTACCTTTTCACGCCTAAACCACTGAACCGATCATCCTGAAGTTTTGCATATACGTTGTCAGGTGTACAGAAACGGACATAGGGTACCTTTCACCCTGAAAAAAAGTAGTGTTCCCGAGGGAAACAACAATAACGTTCATAGATGGCGCCACGTGTCTTTCGAAACACAATTGAATTATATTATTATAGAAACTTTAGTAGATTGTTAAGAGTTTTTTGAGCTTAACTAACGCGAGCGAAGCCACGGGCAAAAGCTAGTTTAGAATATTTTAAACTTCAAAAGCAGTCTTAATAAATATAACTTTAATTCTCTAGATATCCCTCTTTCCATAGCAATAAACCATAATGAAGAATCCTCTTCCCCACTACCCGTAATACCTCCTTTACTCGTAAAACCTCCTTTTACCCGTAAAACCTCCTTTCACCGACTCCGGTAACACTATAACACTTCAGTGCTATCTTAAGTAGAGGCGCGTTTCTCACTCGAGTCCGTTAATGGAGAAGCCCTTAGTTCGGTCTTTCAGCTTTTGTGCTAGATACAGACTTTGTCTTTTTGCTGGCGTCATAGTATTGTAATTGAGGACAGGTTTTTAGTTTTTCTTTTTTGGGATTGATTTTCTGGTCGGATTGATATTTTGTCGTAACAAAAAGTGGTATTGCCTAGTAGGTGGGTTGCGGAGGTCTGATCGCAGTCGCGCCGTGTGAAATACTATAAAGGGTAGGTATAAGGGTAGTTCTTCGAAATTTGATTCTTCGACTGATCCATATGGCCAAAATTTAATTTCTCTTTCAGCTCTGTAACCCATGTTCATATGAAAATAGGTATGCCAAATAACATGTATTTGAATGAGGGACTCGTTTTTATAAAGTAGTTTTCAAGATATCGACGTTCGAATATTTTGTGCCCAGATGAATCAGAATTTGTTACAAATGAATCAGAAACAGAAATAAAAATGAAAAACTTTACGTAGATGGGCTCTGTATTAAGAAAATAATCATATTTTAACAACAACAATAATGTGTTTTTATGAAAACAATTATATTATCAGTGATGTTACGGAAAAAATCTGGTGGATTCAACAATCATTCTTGTAAATATTTTTGAAACTCCATTATACAGGTTTACTGGTCATTTGACGTATTCCTTGCACTACGTTATTGGGAGGCTAAAATGCAACACATTTAACCCCCCATATGTTCTACCGAAAGTCAATGAATTTCGAAATATTAAAAATTTTGTATTATTTTGAATAATACCCAGAATTCCTTCTTAAACACTATTTATCTCTAAAATATGGAATTGACTGGCTTTGATTATTGATATTAGCTTGTAGCTTATACTTTTACAAAGCTTTCTGCGTATTTTACTGTTCTTAATGACCATTCAATTGAAAGTAATCATTAAAAGTTAATTAAGTGTATTAGAAAATCGTCGAGTTACACGATAAACAATGATATTTATCTCAAAAATTTGCTGTGACAGTAAGTGAACAAAATGCAAGACAAACATCCTTATTTAATCAGCTTATCCAACGAGGTATAGACGTACAAAAATATTTAGAAACTAATGTAAAAATATCTTCATGTCTTTTCTGATGAAGAGTCGATGGGACATCTCTGGTGAATTTTGGAGTTACAAGTTTTTCATCGATTGACGAAGTCTCCATCCAAAAGCTGTCGTCATCGGGAAGGTCGAGATCATGTTGGGCTGTATCCGAATCTTTTCCAGTCTGAATTTCGGTAGCAGATATTTGACTACGTTTGATCAAAGAGCTGCATGTACCTTTCTTCGATGTCACCTTTATTTTATTCGCAGATTTGACGTCTACACCACTCTGTTGTTTATTAATGTCTTCTATGGTATGATTCATTTGGGGTTTTGACCATACGAATCAGGCACAGATGAATCAGGATTTTGCCTAGAATCATGCATAACTCATCATACATGCAGACTTCATTTTTGTCATTTCTCTACACGAATCTATAACCCAAAAGCATCACACGAAACACAGATAGAAGTTTTAAAACAATAAAATAAATGTTAATTAAGTAGGCATTGTAATCAGAATGCCACCTGAACCAAACACAGATGAATCAGACATTTACCTTCGTAACATCGGGATCTAAGCCAACCAGCTGTACATCCGTCTTCTAGCTCGTCCGTTGCAGGACTGGCTTCCCCCCGTGCGGGAAGCCAGACCCTCATTATTATTACCTGACCAAGTACGGTCAAGCGCAGCTTACGCCACATTAATCAGTATTATACGCCGGACACTTCTTATTTACTTATTTATAAACACACTAACGTAGTTATAACTAATACACATTTTTTTTGTAAGAGGACAATTCATTTCCTTTCGATATAACTATAATTTATATTGATTTATCAAAGGGAAAATGTGACGTATACCATTTTGTTCCGGAAAATGGCAAACGGACGCGCTATATGAATCAGAAGAACAAACTTCAAATATTTTTATTTTGTACCTAGACAGCAATTATTTAAAAAATATAATTTGTCCCAGTAAGGGATAAAGATAAACTGTACTAATAAAAAATTACATGCCGTTCTGTTGGTTGGTTACAAAAATATACCCATAGAAATCGAAAATTTTGGTCCTGAAGAACTACCCATAAAAACACCCATCACATAGCCGAAATCTATGCACTCTGTACATCAAACTAAATTACATTGACCAAAAATAATTGCTAGGAAACGACTTTTATTTTTTGGCATGAAAAAAACGCTTTTTTTTGTAGCGCGCAATGTGTGGTTGTGGCGATGCCGCGCGTTTGCGTGCATGCAGCGGCCACACATCTGAGCCAAGGCGGTCGTGTGCGTTTGATATTCATTGCGTTTTTGTAACTTCAAATGCATAATTTGTAAGGAAAAATTGAAATTTTTGGTAATGTTTGTTTGGAAGAAAGTTTAGTATTGGAATTGGAAATTAACTTGGAATACGTTTCTGGAAAAAACTAAAAAAAATTATGTATACTTTGACCTTCAATATCTCCAAAACCATTGATTTCCCAGGTATGGTCAAGTGGAAAAAAATGATCCCAATGATGGGTAGAATATGTGGTTTTCGTTATCGTTAAGGGTCTTTTTACACCCGATAGAATTCAGCCGCATCTGATTAGACTGGAAGCTGGCCCCAATATACAGTTGGGAAAAGGCTAGGCAGATTGATAGATACATAGAGAGTAAACCAACGTTTTTTTTTTTCTTATACTCTCCCCGTAAGATATTATTTGTGAAGTTTTCACACAAAGTGTAGCGGCTAAACCGATGATGAATGAATTTCGAAGAGTTAACTTACGAGGCTGCTTCGTTAGTTTAGTGGTCGCAAGCGCGGCTGCTGACCGTGAGGTCCTGGGTCTGATCCCCAGGTCGGACAATGTGTTTTTGGGTTTTGCGTGAGGAATTTTTCAGTAGCAGCCCAACGTCTGGATTTGTGCCCGGCAATGGCAATAGGCTCGCCCCCTATTACATGGGACTTAAAAATAACAGCGAAATCAGGGTGTACTATACACCTCTGCCAACCGAATGTTATGTTTAAATATTGCCTAAAAGACATCGAGATGAGAAAATAAAATACGCCTTCCTAATGTTAGAAAAGAAGGTACGTGAAAGGAGTCCCGGTAGTTATATTTTTAACGATGGCAACACACAAGGTGCTGCAAAAAAAGTATCGATATCTAGGTACATAAAACTCCACAATTCAAAAACAGAACATTCCTTACAACTTACAACACATGACCCACATAAAAAAGCGCGCGAAATATATTTATATGAAAATGTCCGCCATAACGCTCTGTTCCACGTAATGATTCCAAGATTCGCGCCATCAGATCGGGAATGTTTCTCTAATGAGATCCACCTTCGTGTCTACGTACAATGGAACGCGATGCGTGAGCTTTCTTTTTTTTAAGCGTCAAGGGTCGCGCCATTCAGCCTTTCTGGATGGCGTTTAAAAAGATGACGTTCTAAGTAATGATTCTACGTGTGACGTTTTAATTTTGTTAGTGGGGTATTTGTTTTGCGGAGAATTACTTTAGTGCTTAGGTTTACTTGCATGGTTACGTAATTATTTTGGCTGTTGGAGTAGAAAAGTGTAAAATTAAAGATAACTAAGCCATTTTTTGATGGTAAAATGGGGTTATTTGAGAACCACGAGGCTATTTGGTACTTCTTACAGCATTATCGTCGCCTTAGAGCGATTACGCACTGCATCCGATCCGAATCCGTGAAAATACCGATCTAGAGTAAAAATCTCGGACCGAATTCGGATGTTGCTTACGCACTATTCCGATCTTTGATTCAAATTCAAACAATTCAGGGGCCATCTTTGGCATATCCGTTTGGTGTCTGATTTGAATCCGAGGTAATGCGAAAGAGTTCATACAAACAGTACTACGGTTACTTCGGTCCGTCAATTGTTTTTCCGAATTAGAAACTCACGGATGACGGATAGAAATCGGATGACGGATGCCGGATGTAGTGCGTAAGCTACCATACAAATAGTTCTATGGCTACTTCGGTCCGTCAATTGTACTTCCGAATTAGAAACTCACGGATAACGGATAGAAATCGGATGAATGAAATACTTCGGAACGTATTTTCACGGATTCGGATCGGATGCAGTGCGTAATCACTCTTCGAGTGAAAACCTTGGGAATGCATTTGAGCATTGCATGGTGGGCCAGTGGGCTTTCACGTGGACGTAGTCGCGGTCAAAAGCTAGTCAATTATATTTATTACGAATTTTATATCACTACATAGTATAAAACAAAGTGGCTTTCCGCTGTCTGTCCCTATGTAAATCTTTAAAACTATGCAACGGATTTTAATGCGTTTTTTTTTTAATAGATAGACTGATTCAAGAGGAAGGTTTATATGTATAAATTGCACCCGTGCGGAGCCGGGGCGCGTCGCTAGTACCCAATGAACGCTTAATTTCAGTGCCTTTAAAATAATTTCGCATAGAGCGGCTTATTAATATAATTAGCACCTTTAAGTCGTGATAAAAAATAAAAATGACCAGATTGGATTCACGAGGTTTTCACTCTAACGCGACGTTATGGTCACAGGTGCTATAATATATTTACAATTTCAATATTATTGTATACAGTGTGTTAACGAATTTGTGTAATTCCTTCATACCACGTGATCTACTGGTGACACAGATTAACCCTAAATGGGAATTTTTGAAAATCAACTAAAAAAATATTCAAAAAAAACATGATTTTCTCTTTCTGAGTCATTTTAGAATCTTGAGTTATCTGACTGCAAAGATCGATATCGCGTTAGTCGTGCCTGCCAGTCGTGTTGACGTGCTTTCAATAATTTATGCGTGGCATCGAAATGTTTACAAAAACAAAACATTTTTTTTGCAAAAAAAAAAATCTAATTTTTTTACTGAATCCTTATTAGGCGGTTCAAATACGATCGGTAACAAAGCCGCATGAAAAAATAATATTTTACTTTTTTTATTTTTAATCAAGCAAAATCCCGTGCGGGGCCTGTCTACAACAGTAGTAGATCATGTGGTTTTAGGAATTACACGAATTCGTTAACACCCTGTAGATATAGGATTACTAGTTATTTGTTCACGATCCCGTGGAAGGGCTGGAGGACATTAGCCACTATCTAATAACTAATTATATTTAGCTTTATAGAAAAGTGAACCATCTTCGAGATAATTACATAAAAGCTGGCGATCTCTCTCTTTAAAAAACATAAAAAAAAAAACTATTTTCTGAATTCGTATCTAAAGAATTTTGGAAAAAAACTAAATTGAGAATCATTTTGATTGGAAATAACCATTATCGAATGTTGAAATTTTAACCCTTGCATTAAAACAGTCACTAGTGATACATAAGTGGCCCGAGGATTTGTACCCCATTTCCGACTAACCTTGTATATATTATTGTATAAAATATAACTTACCTAAAATATGCTAACGATGTCACCTAAGGGTGTCGGATGTCCTGCTCGAGGTGATGGAGAAGTCTGAAATAAAAGAAAATATTTAGATTAGTTTCATAATTACATAACGTTTTAAACTATTAGCACCGTCTACCTATATCTTACTCCTTACAGTCAGTCAACGTAGAACATTGTCGCAGAGCAATCGTGCGGGGGGTTGCGGGGTGAAGGGGCGGAGGTTATGTCCCGAGTAGCCATACTGCATACTTGGGACATAACCTCCGCCCCTACATAATTTTGATATTTCATAGGATCTGTCAAATGTATGGGCGTTGACCTACTGTATGTAGTAAGTAGGTACACTGTGCTAGAAGACTGTATGAATACATAGATTATCATAAAATTTTAACACTCAAAACATATCATCATCTGCCTAGCCTTTTCCCAACTATGTTGGGGTCGGCTTCCAGTCGAACCGGATGCAGCTGAATATCAGTATTTTACATGGAGCGACTGCCTATCAGACCTCCACAACCCAGTAACTGGGTAATACGATACTCTTGGTAAGACTGGTTGTCACACTTTCTGGCTTCTGACCAACAGTAACGACTGTCAAAGATCTACAAATGACAGCCGGGACCAACGGCTTTACGTGCTTTCCGAGGCACGGAGGAAACTCGCTATGGTAAATGGTCACCCATCCACAGACCAACCTCGGCAAGCGTGGCTTAACCCGGAAGATCGGTCTATGCGTCTGTAATTATTTAGCCACGAGCTCCTCAAACACTCAAAACTTATAGGATTTGGTTATTATGACTTCGATTTAAATTTTAAAAAAACCGGTCAAGTGCGAGTCGGACTCGCTCACGAAGGGTTCCGTACCATTATCTATAAAAACGGCAAAAAAATCACGTTTGTTGTATGGGAGCCCCCATAAATATTTATTTTAGTATTTGTTGTTATAGCGGCAACAGAAATACATCATCTGTGAAAATTTCAACTGTCTAACTATCACGGTTCATGAGATACAGCCTGGTGACAGACGGACAGCGGAGTCTTAGTAATAGGGTCCCGTTTTACCCTTTGGGTACGGAACCCTAAAAATGAAGTTGTTCTGCCTTTTTCCCAACTACGCTGGGGTCAGCTTCTAGTCTCACAAGATGCGGCTGAATACCAGTGTTTTACACGGAGCGACCGCCACTAGACCTCCACAACCCAGTTACTGGGCAACGCCGTTAGACCGGTTGTCAGACTTTCAGGCTTCTAACTACCCTGAACGACTGTCTTAATAAGTATGACGATGATGTAGAGAACGGTCACCCATCCACGGACAGACCGCAGCAAGGTTGTTAATACGCAATGAGCCCTTCTATTTTTTTTATAACGGTTTTTAGGCATTAATTCATTTATTGGTTCATAATTTTGAAATGAATTGCAAATTAGTAGTCTCGTAGCACTGCTACGCTCTTTTCGTAGACCATTCTATCTTCGTAGCACTCCTCCGTAGCCACTTTACACTCATTCGTCAGAAGTTCTAAGATCCAAGTTAAAGTTAGTGTAAACTTAAGCTCCGCCCCCTAACGTCTTGCGCACGCCCCGCGCCCCGCTGCACCCCCGCGCGGCTCCTTGCGCACCCACGCCTACTTTCTTATGCCGCCTTGGTACTATACGCCCTGAGGAGGTGGGGTGACATGTCTTAGAATTGTAGTATCAGCAGAGAAGTAGGTTGTGTGAATGTTTGGTGCTAAAATATCCATCATGAAACACAGTTGGCGTAGTAACTGAGCGATTGGCTTCTGCGATACGGGACGCTGCTGGTTCGATTCCCGAATGGAAATATATTTTTTGTTCCAGATTGTTGGTTCCGGGTCTGGGTATTTTGTGCATGTAAGATTTGTGTTTGTAAAATACAGCCATGACGACAGCAAAATGTTTCTTTCTAGTTTACTTAAATAATGAAATTATTTCCTTGAAATTCACTCTACATAGGCTTTTAAATCAGTATTATGGCTTTATAATAACAATTTCGTTCAAAACTTTGTTCTAAAAAGTATTTTCTCATCTAATGCATGTCATGAATTCTCAAGATTTATAACCGACTTAAAATAAATAAAGGTCATTTTTCGACCCTTAAATTAATAGTTTCAAAAGTCGGTACCTTCATTTTCGTTCAGCGTGGATTACCACCAACTTCTGAAGCTGCTAATTTTATAATAATTATTTTATTCCTTTCAGTTTTTTTGAAGTGAGTTTTTATCAGTGATCTTTTTTTACTACACTCACTAGAAGATGAGGGGGGGAGAGTGAGGGGTTGGTCTATATATTGCCGAGAACCATACGGCAAAAATGTCATAAATGCGAGATAGGTCGAATCCCTTAAAATTTCCCTTTTAATAAACAAAACGTCATCGTGTTAGATTTAATTCAAACAACTGTCAATATCTAACGAATAGGAATACTGTATAACTTCAAATTAACTGGCGACACTTGCCAGGGTTACCAGGTATCATTAATAGAACACATTTAAATAAAAAAGTACTTAACTAATTAAATCACATAATACTAAGTACGTACGCGCTCTTCGCTAATAAATTAGTTAGATCAAGTTTTGCCAGTCAATTTGAAATAATCCTGCATTTATAGCCGCCAATAACAGCGGTATATAAAATATTAGTCGCAACAACTGAATTAGTTAGGTATCTTAGTAACTGAAGTTCAGATATTTTGTATTAGAATGTATTCTATTAATTAACCCTGGCAATTTTCGCCAGTTAATTTGAAATTACCCTGTATTCATAGCCGCCAATGACAGCGGTATATTAAATATTTATTGTAACAAGACAGAACAAGCCACAAGATTGGAATATGAATCGTTATTCGAACATGTTTCTCAACCAATTGTAAGTAAGCACCGCCTGCGTCTTGCCTCGCCCCCTTTCTTAGAAGTTTAGTTGAAACTCCACCTATCGTACAACACGCCTACCCAATACCAAGAGTCGTATGTGGAAAGTTATATTAATAACTAGCTTTTTCCCGCGGCTTCGTTCGCGTTAATTTAGAATTTGACAATCAACTCTTAACACACTAGGTACTAAAGTTTCTATAATAATATAATTCAGTCATCATTCGAAAGACACGTGGCGCCATCTATTATCGTTATTGTTGTTTTCCTCAAGAACAGTACTTTTTTTCGGGATGAAAGGTACTCTATGTCCGTTTCTGTGCACCTGACAACGTATATGCAAAATTTCAGGATGATCGGTTTAGTGGTTTAGGCGTGAAAAGTTCAAATAAACAAACTTACTTTCGCATTTATAATATTAGTTAGGATACAGTGGTTACTTCGAATTTATTGGGGAAACTTTACAAGGTTACTAGGTATCATTAATAATACCTACACATTGAAAAAAAACCTTTAACTTTATTTAATTAGTTAACAAGATACCTTATTATATAATACAGTACCAAAGAGCGCGTATGTAGTAGGTGTTGTCTTATTATATCATAAACTAAAGTTAACTTATTTTTTTATTTGAATATGTTCTAAGTATTAACGATACCTAATAACCCTAAAAGTTTTGCCAGATATTTTGAAGTAACACTATGTATAGATTTATTATGAATAATTTGTGGATTAGCTATTTTCAAGCTGTCTGCCTTAGGGAATAAGCAGAAATAGTTTTATTGCGTCAATCATGATATAGCACGTTATTTGAGGAACCAATATTAGTATCTTTGTTTATACGGTTTCCTAATTTATTGTTTGATTTGTTTCAAGGCATTGGTTGTGCACTTATTATAAAGCGCATGTCTAATTTCTTTAATTCGATTAACATTAAAAATGGTATAATGTAGACAAGTATGCGAAACGACTTTAAAATAACAGTTGTAAATTATTTGGGGACCCAGAAAACCAATGCGGGTGTTATCACTCTGTGATCAGGGTACAGAAGATGATAACTCAACACATGTCTAATAAGAAACCGTACCTTCTCCAAGAAATTAGGCCTTTTTATGATACCCTCGTAAACTGGTTCTCCTCTTTCGGCCAGGTCCTATAATACCTATAGTCAAGCCCGGTATCAAATTTAAAATATCTTCTTCCTCTACACTCCTTGTATAAACAGCGGTACAAATTCACATGCGGGTCAAATGATCTCTCCCGTCTTCTTAGTGTTAAATATTCAGATATTTATCTATCAAACGGTTCGTAAGTAAAATAATTTTGATAAGATCAAATATCCTACTACTAGAGCCATCTGTCAACCAAGATTGGAAACAACGTACCATAGGTTACATATTTGAATCATAGATGGCGTAACGTGCATTTTTGCAACAACGACCAGCTTTTTCTTTTGAAATTATTGGAAGTCTCTGTAACTGATGTATTATTTGATGTATAGATGTCGCTCTACTTATAAAATTTTCGAATATTGTACCGTTCTTTACAAGAAGAGAATTCGATGACAAAATATGCCATGAAATCAAATTAAGTTTTTAAATGGAGTGATTAATGCAAATATAGTATAACTTTTATAACTTTCTTCCATATTTGGATAACCTAGGTAACGAAGACCTATTTTATAATTCATCTTTGTTATATATTTTATGAAAGGAACTACCGGACTGATTTGTTCTATTGTGGAATTGAATCAATCAATAAAGATATTTAAAAAACTGTTCTTACTAGCGCCATCTATGTATGGAGCATAGTTTCACATTTCGTCATTCGTGCGCTTGCGCTTGTGCTTACAACGCCATCTATGTATTTGCGCTGGAACTTTATAAAGCGCACTCTAGCGGCACATGTAATACCAATATTGCTGATTATTTAGTGACTGATATTGACGATAGATGACGCTTTTATATTTAACAAAATGAGTTTTTAAAAACTAGGTTGGCTAATTCATTATTTGTGTTATGTGCATGTTTGATGTTATAAACTAGTCACTAAACTAGTTTTTTTGCTTTTAACATAAAATAAAATGGTAAATATATTGTAAATAGACGATAAAAATTTAAGATGGAGATGTAGGTACAGCTCTTAAGTGTCTTAAAAATGGGGGCGCCACTAGTCATACTTAAAACTTTGAAAATAACTTCTCTGGTAGAAATTTGGATACTTATCTAGTCTTATTCATTTTAAATCAAATAATATCACGTGAGAAATAAAAAAACAGATCTGAACTGACTGACACAGCTCTGACAAAGATAAAAGGTTACATCCGTTTTACATTTTTTGACGGACGTAGCCAATATTTCTTCACAATTGTTAGTTCTAACGACCAATGAGAATGCTCACGTCAAGAATGGCCATTTAATACAGTGATGATATTATTTTATAAAATAAGGTAGGTAATGTTTGATGTTTAGAATAGGAAAATATTTCTATTTTTGCCAACTAGTGATTAATGCCAGAAGATTAATTTGACAAATATTCATTTTCTACAAAGTTTTTCGATAAGTTTTTAATTATCTTTAGGACTGTACCCCAAGTGTGAGTTTTTTACGTTAGAACTACTGTAGTTGCGTCACGCCAAAAATGTCAAACAAATTTTTAGTCCCGCTATTCGCCGCTAGAGGCTCTGCCTAAATTTTCATACATTTTTGGCGAGACGCAACTACAGTAGTAACGTAAAAAAACTCACACTTGGGGTACTGTTTTACAATCTTCGGATAACTTTTATCTGGGAAATATCGGTTTGACACTTCCTCAATACAGATCTGTCAAACCGCCATATTTATTTCTCATTTATCTATGAGTTGCCAGATCATTGTGAAACAAGCCTTTACTACAATATGCTACTTTACGAGTATAAGGTTATCGATCTCGACCAATAGGCAGCGCTGTTTATTTTAGTTCGATAAATATACTTTACGGCTTCTCACGTGTAGGTACGTTTCACAACTTAAAACCTTCCTCTTGAATCACTCTATCTATCAAAAAAACCGCATCAAAATCCGTTGCGTAGTTTTAAAGATCTAAGCATACATAGGGACAGACAGACAGCGGGAAGCGACTTTGTTTTATACTATGTAGTGATTAAAACTTCTAAAATCGTCTAAAATCCCACTGAAAATTCTGTAAATATTCATCCTTTTAGTCTCGCGGAGTATACAGACCGGTAGGTAGAGACTGTTCGTCGTCTGCGCTCGCCCTGGAAGTAGCCGTACTTAGGTGCTTAAAGTGATGAATACTTGAAAACTTACTAGGGGAATACCTATCCGAAAACGTTAATGCCAAAGACTTAAAAAATCGCCTCTAGCGAAGGTTAAAATAAAATATCAGTCAAAATAACTAGAAAAACATCTGAATAACATAATTTTATAGAATTCGCATATTTTGCATAAATCGATAAATCAATCAAAATTCAATACCTACTCAATTATAAGATTTGTGGGGGTAATTCCCCGGATATGGAGTAAATTCCTTCAAATAAATTTTCCTCAGAATGTGTCGTCAAAATATTACGACGCGAACTGAAGTGAGGGACAGAAAAATGGCGTCGCACTCTATTTTTGCCAACAATTAAAAATATCATCACATTCTACGGTAAATCCATTTGACCGAATTTACCCCCTATTTGGATTTGCCCTAACACACTATAACTGGCGGGAAACAGATACAATGATTAACTGAGATTAGTATTATTTAGTACTTACTAGCTTTTGCCCGCGGCTTCGCTCGCGTTAATTAAGCTCAAAAAAACTCAACTTAACACACTACTAAAGTTTCTATAGTAATATTATTCAATCGTGATTCGAAAAACACGTGGCGCCATCTATGAACATTATTGTTGTTTTTCTCGGGCACAGTATTTTTTTCGGGATGAAAGGTACCCTATGTCCGTTTCTGTACACCTGACAACGTACATGCAAAATTTTAGGATGATCGGTTCAGTGGTTTAGGCGTGAAAAGGTAATTAATACACAAGCAAACTTACTTACGCATTTATAATATTAGTTAGGATTGAATAAGAGGTAGCAATGTAACTTCTTCTGTCGTGTCTGCACGAGCTATACGTAGCTTCTGCCGTAGTGAAAAGGTTAGTCAGTCAGCAAGGTTGGTAGCGGGGCTGACTGCCCAGGGTGCGCCGGACATACTTATCGTCGTCTGGGACTGAAAACCTCGGGAATGCATTTGGTCATTGTACGGATCCTGTGGGCTTTCACGCGGACTAAGTCGCGGACAAAAGCTAGTTAATTATATTTATTACGAATTTTATATACCCAATATGAACTAGTTTCAGTGCCTACAAACTACTTCTCATCAAAAAAATCGAAACACTTCCGAAATTATCTTTGTGGCGACAATTAAACAAAAAACAAGCATTAATTCATTATAGAAAAAACATAATTTAGTAGCTGGAAGTTTGGCCTTTACAATGGTGTACGAAACTTCCAAAAATTAGTTTTCTTTTTTATTTTTATCCTATAAATGAGTGGAACATTGTTTTGAGATAAACGTGTGTTTCGAGTTGGAGTACATTTGTCGTGCAAAAAACGCAAAATAACGCATTACTTTAAAAATGTCTGTTTGTAATTTGTTGAGTAGGCTCTGTGACGTCTGATAAAAAGTTTTTTTTCTAACACACATGCACACTTCACCCGCAGCAGCCGCCCAAGTAGTGGCATTGCTGGATTCTGGGACTAGTCAGCGTGTTGTGGCTGCAAGATTGCATCTAAGCCACTTGTCTGTTCAAAGAGTGTACCAACGCTATTGGGAGACTGGTTTATTTACGCGCCATCCAGGATCTGGTAGGAATCGGGTCACTTTTGAGTGAGACGGCCGATTTATTGCAACCGTTTGTTTGCAAAATCGACGCCTTCGCGCTTTTCAACTGCAGCAGCAGCTCCTTGTTGTTCGAAGGGTGACTGTAAGTAGCTCTACGATTTGAAGAAGATTGAAGGAACGTAGACTGGTACCACACAAGCCAGCTAATGGGCAGAAATTAACAACAGACCATCGAAGAGCGCGCCTTAACTTTGCACTTGTGCACTTAAATTGTTCAAACCTACAAATGAGCAAGGTTCTCTTTTCTGACTAGAGTAAAATTATGGAACATCAACATAAAGAATTCTAAACCTTATGCTACCTACTATGAAATGGCATTTAGCATTTATTAAAAAAAAAAAAACATGTTTTTCTAATAATCCATTCAAAACAAAAACTTGCGAGGTGTTTCGATTTTTTTTGGTGAGCTCTTCGATGGTCTGTTGTTAATTTTGACCCATTAGCTGGCTTGTGTGGTACCAGTCTACGTTCCTTCAACCTTCTTCAAATCGTAGAGCTACTTACAGTCACCCTTCGAACAACAAGGAGCTGCTGCTGCAGTTGAAAAGCGCGAAGGCGTCGATTTTGCAAACAAACGGTTGCAATAAATCGGCCGTCTCACTCAAAAGTGACCCGATTCCTACCAGATCCTGGATGACGCGTAAATAAACCAGTCTCCCAATAGCGTTGGTACACTCTTTGAACAGACAAGTGGCTTAGATGCAATCTTGCAGCTACAACACGCTGACTAGTCCCAGAATCCAGCAATGCCACTACTTGGGCGGCTGCTGCGGGTGAAGTATGCATGTGTTTTAGAAAAAAAACTTTTTATCAGACGTCACAGAGCCTACTCAACAAATTACAAACAGAAATTTTTAAAGTAATGCGTTATTTTGCGTTTTTTGCACGACAAATGTACTCCAACTCTAAACACACGTTTATCTCAAAACAATGTTCCATTCATTTAAAGGATAAAAATTGAAAAAAAAAAAAAAAAAATGGAAGTTTCGTACACCATTGTAAAGGCCAAACTTCCAGCTACTAAATTATGTTTTTTCTATAATGAATTAATGCTTGTTTTTTGTTTAATTGTCGCCACAAAGATAATTTCGGAAGTGTTTCGATTTTTTTGATGAGAAGTGTAATTTCACATAGAGCGGCTCTCATAGAAGATATAGTCCCTATAAGTCGTGATAAAATAAAAATTAACAAATTGGATTCTCAAGGTTTTCACTCCCGAGCGACGTTATTTATCGTCACTCGTGGAGGCTCTTATAATCACTATATAGTATAAAACAAAGTTACTTCCCGCTGTCTGTCTGTCCCTATGTATGTTTAGATCTTTAAAACTACGCAACGGATTTTGATGCGGTTTTTTTAATAGATAGAGTAATTCAAGAGGAAGGTTTATATGTATAACTAGCTTTCGCACGCAGCTTCGCTTGCGTGTAATTTTGAACCCGTTAAGTGACGATTTTCCATACAAACTTTCATCCCCTATTTAACTCCCTTAGGGGTTGAATTTCGAAAAATCCCTTCTTAGTGGATGCCTACGTTACAAAAGGAACCTACTGTCAAAATTTCAACTTTCTAACCCCAGCGGTTTAGGCTGTGCGTTGATAGATCAGTCAGTCAGTCAGTCAGCTTCTCCTTTTATATGTATAGATAGATTGCACCCGCGCGAAGCCGGAGCGGGTCGCTAGTAATATTATAAATGCGAAAGTAACTCTGTCTGTGACGTTTTCACGCCTAAACCGCTGAACCGATTTTGATGAAACTTAGTACAGAGATAGTCTGGAACCTGAAGAAGGACATAGGTTACTTTTATCTCGAAAAATACGCGATAAACGACATCCACGCGGGTGAAACTGCGAGCGTCATCTAGTTTATTATACAAGAGATTCGAACCAACTTTCATTGACATCTTTGAATCGAAAGGGGGATTATAAAGGGGTATAGTGAGCTATTGCGGGTAATAGCCATAAGATCACGTACACCATTCACAACCAAAAAAATTATACAATGAACCATTCTATAAACGGGTTATTCCTCACGATATGTCGTAAGAGTTTCCCCCATAAGATTGCTGTAACTTGCGTCCTACGAAATACTTCTTAAGTCGATTACAGCCGAAACGCGTCGAATCGAGTCGAATCGCATTTGTTCCGTGCGAGGCGTAACGGTCAGTAATCGCAAGTCGTTTAAACAGAAATTCGCCTGTCGAGCAATGCGCGCGAGCGCCTCGATTCGTCGCTATGCTATGGACGCAGTTTCATACTAAATAATTATATAAGAGGCGAATTTCTTCGACTCGACTCGGCGAGCCTAGTGGACGCGAGCCTTTATGTTTATATTAAAATCAGCATTCTAATTGCGCAACACACTCGTAATCGGCGGCTTTGATTATGACAGGTCAACAATTTGCATAGCAACGTATGTATTAACAATCTGACTTCTCCACAGCTATGTAGCACGCAATGAATATTGTTTTTGACACATCAACTGTCATGATTGATGTTGGTTACGTTACGCAATTGCTCTGCTGGTTTCTATAACAAGAACAAGGAAAGATGTATTCATCTCTCAGAATCTACACTTTGAAACGCGTGTGCCTTTAAATGGTCGAATAGAAATAAATGCTTTGACATCATTTCAAAATTTGGAGAGTATCGAGACGGGCTCCGTCATCTCGAATGTGCCGCCGTAAAATCCATTGAAAAAAATGTTCATTCGCGAAATGTTTGAAGAATTTGTACTTATTGCAAAATCATGGGTAAGGAACAACGTAACAAGATTATAAAACGTGTTTTACCATGGATAAGAGTGGATTATTTCTACAAACAAGTATGCATAATAACTAAAATCTAAGGATCACAGAACAGTCCTCACAAATTACTTAACGATAGAAATCTCGGCAAAACAGAAAAAAAAACGAATTCTAAAGAAAAACTACAGATTTTGTATAATTTCGTAACCAATAAATAATATTTTTTTTGTTTTTAATCTATAAAAGGTTTCAGATCATTGTTATTTTATAAAAGCTCTAACTCAAGAAACATCTAAAATTGGAAACGGTTTAAACTACAGATTAGGTATCACGTGTACTTACCTTATAATGTAAATCAAGGCAAAATAAAAAATAAACAAGCAAAAATAAAAAAAAGTTTATTGTAAACAAAAACATAAAAAATAATAAAAAATGTGTAGTCAAAATAACAAAACACTTATTTTATAACAAGGCTTATAAAAAAATATTCGACTGCAGAAAAATCTCTCAAATAACCGGAATAATTTATTACGTGATAGTAACAAAAAAATACAAAAAATATTACAAAAGAGAGACTTGTCTGGAGTCAGAAAAATACAAAAAAAAGGTCTAGCTCTAAACATTAAAATCTAATTCTAATTAGAACAAAACGGTTGCTAGTTATGTAAAATCTATCGGGCAGATGGGCCGTCGGACGACGATTTTTCGGAAAAATAAAGAGCGAAAGCTGATTGCTCCTAAAAACAAAATTAAAATATTTATTTTGACAGTTCTTTTGGTAAAATGAATACTGTCATTTACTCTGCCGACCACAAGTTTTTTTTTACAAAAAAAAAAGAAAAAAAAAATACAAAAGAAAAAAAAAAGTTCACACAGTAAAAATAAAATCACTAGCTCTACAATAAAACATTGTTTTTATCACAACCTTGGTCCGGGAGATGAATTCTTGACGAATCACAAAAAGTTTGTACGTCCGAGTAAACCACAATATAGTCCAAATATTATTAAACTAAGTACAGTAGACAATATTTGTGGCAGTCAATAGTGTAGGTCAATTACTATTATTTACTTAATATTAATATAACGCTTAACATTAATTATTATTTACTCATCAATCGCTCACACAAGATCGCTCGTTAGTTAAGAAAAATAAATTTTAAATAAAAATATTCTCATCAACGGCCAAAAGTTAATTCTCTTTACAAATGTAACCGACGTAAATATTAAAAATTTCGCAAAAAACTTTTTTCCACTGCCAACAGTTTAGGTCAAAAAAGTGAGGGTCGAGGGGATTTTAGCCTAAAAATATTTTCGATTAGACGCGGTTAATTTTTTTTTAATTATTACTTTTTGGAATTTTGTATTATTAAAATTTATAATCACAAGAGCACGAGGAACGTGTATTACGCCGCGCGGCCCGGCCGGCCGGCGCGACTCCAGACGGACGACTGAGACGTATCCGCGGCCGGCCGCGCCGCCACCCCTAGCTCGCGCGCCCCCCACCCCGCAGCCGGCGTGCCCTCCCCCCGCCCGCCCCGGGGCCGACTTCGTTACGAGCCACTTGTAATCGCCGCGCGATTTTTCCGCCTAAGACAAATTAGGCGGGCCCGCGCCGCCCGCGCGCCCCCAACGACTTACGTTTGGGCGGTTTCTTAAGGCTAAGACGCTACGTCTACGCCTTTTATTTTTTGCGCAACGCTTGAGTTTGCGAGCGAGTCTTTCAGTTTTGTATACTCGTACAATTTACTCAGATTCACAGCTCACAATGCTGAACAAACGAGTTAGAAATTCCAAAGCAAAGATGTCACCGTCCATCACTACTGCGTTCGTCTATAGGTGTACGTAAATTATAGGCATTCCAATGTTATGGCGGCGAGCTGTTTTATTTTTAAATGGCATTTAATCGTCACTCTCGCTTTCGTCGATGCCGAGGCCGGGTTAATTGTAAATAAAATTCAATCATTCGCAAAAAATCCCCGGTAATCGGCACCCGACAATATCAATGAGAGATACGTATTCAGCGATTGTACTTTTTAATGCATTATGGTGGCATGTATGACGTCACCACACTTTTTTTGTTCGACATTCGACTCGTATGTCGGATAGTTAATCGATTTTAAGACAATGAATGCGCTTTTCGATTAATTGCTAATGTTTAGAACGAAGTGGGTGATTAGAATGCAATTTAATGATTTTTCTAAAAAATTGGAATCGTGCCGGAAAGGAACTGGTTTTTTTTGACCTGTCAATTCCACCATGGTTATTTCCAATTTTTTTACTCACACAGTTAACTGGCATTAGAAATAGATACGTTTTTTTTACATTAAAATTCCCAAAACGATCTACAATATTGATTCATCAAAAAAAAAAAAAACCTAACTAATTAAACTAATTCTAATGCTATTTCACTGTTGCGTTCAGTAATAAGAAAAACGAAAAAAACTACAGAATATTGATTTATCAATACAAAAATCAAAGCATATTTAAGTTAAACTAATTTTAATGCTATTTTACTGTTGTGTTCAGTAAAAAGTAAAATGAAAGAAAAAACCATTTTTACCAATAGTTAATGTCAGAATTATCGAACTGAAAAATTTCACGTTTTAACGTTACAATTACAAATCCCTTATTATATTTCATTTCATTCATGGGAAAACAGACAAAAAAAAGTAAACCTCTCACGGGACACAAAAAAGAATGTATCATTTTATCGTTCAATTAAAATGTATAACCAATTTACGAGAAATTTAAAAAAAGAAACCGAAAATCGGCATGACTTCGTTAAATAAAAAAAAAACAACAACACTACGTCACGATCGCCACGTATTTTATTTTGCGGCGCAAGTGAATGTTCCCGTTGTAAATTGTAAACAGCTGAATGAGTATGAATTAATATGATTCTTTTATCAGAGAGCGGTCCGGCGACGCGAGGTCGACGAACCTGACGCGAATTAACGAGAATTTTATTTTCGATTTTGTTGACGAGCTTGAAAAATATTCATTGAAAAAAAAAACTGCTCTTTATTAGTGATGCAAAGAAAAACATTTTTTTTTAAACAGAAAATGACTTAGGGAAATTCTTTTAATTATTTGTCTTGTAAAATGTTTTTCCGTACACGGGAAATTGTCGATAGAAAATAGTCACAAAAATAATACACCATTATTCGTATTTTTTTTTTGTCATGATTACTTTTTTTTTAGTCAAGTAATGCTGACTATAATATCATAGTGTGCTAAACGGGGGTTTATTAAATAGAAAAAAAACTATTTCATTGAAAATTTCGTCAAATTTTGTTTACACACAACATTTTGACCGTAACTGTTTGGCATTTCATAAATTAAAAACAATACGTAATTTTGAGATATATTTCTGAAAATACTGTTTTTTATGTAAAACGAGCGAAATATGCAAAATAAAAAAGTAACAGCAAAAAGAAAAAAAAAACTACAAAAATGAGAATACTAAAACACTTTTTCATTCACAAAATTACCTGATGTGCTGACAAGAACAAATTTTCCTTATCTTGAAATAAACCACGTATCTTCAAATATTTTACTTATTTCTAATATTCCGTGAACACCACAACAAATACCTGATAATGGTCAGTTCAAAACGTCCAGCGAACTTAACTAATATTTTTACAATTAATTTTTATTTCTAAACTAATCCAGTCCTGGAAAGCCGAGTCGTTACACTAGAAAAAAATTACACTAATTGAAAGTACTCGACACGGCTAAAGTCAATTTGGAACGTCCACTAATTAACTGGTAAATAAAGTAAAAAAAAATCGAACGCGGCGAAGGAACTTAATACCACTTATAGACTATGCGGCAAAACGAGCCGAATATTTACATTGGAGAAAAAAAAATGAGGTCATTCGGAGGTTACGGGCAACGCAGCCGGTCGGCGCGGGCCGCGACGGGATGTGGCCCTCGCGTCCTCCGGCTTCCCGCACACCCGCACCCTCGGTCGGACACCCGAATCGAGACTACCGAAAACCACGTGTGCGCCACTCACGACAGAGACGCAGATACATAAAACACTCGCGCTAGAATGCAACAGAACTATTCTTTTTTCAATTTACTATATTTGCTGATTTTTATTATTTTTTCACATTTCGATATTTTATTTTTTAGTTGATGCGCTCCGCAACTCACCTGTTGTGCTTGACCCGGTTCGATCTGCGACCGATCATGTGATCGACGCTTTTCAATACTTTATTGGCGCGTCCGATTATTTTTTGTGGTTTAGACACAACGCTAACACTAAAACTAAAAATAATTTCATACTTTAATCATTACTTTTCTGATTAAAAATAAAATAAAACTGAACTGTGAGCAAACTGACTGCTGGTTGAAGCGAAAAGCTACAACGAAAACCATCTAATTCGTGTTTTTTTTACTCATAGAATTAAAAAGAAAAAAAAAGGCTATGTATTTGGCGGGAATTTAATTATTTTTACAGCGTAAGCTAACTAAAATACAAGAATCAAATAATAAATTCAAATAAAACTTACCTTTTCCCGACTATTGTAACTCTAATAAGACATCGAAAGTGCTGCCATATTATGGCAGCGTCGGATAGCAGAACTAAGGCTTACAGCAATGAGCTTGCACGCTAGCGCCACCTCGGCGTTCGGCGTCAATAAGAACTATTAGCCGATGGTTCATTTCTAACGCGTCGTTTATTTTTTCAATTTTATTTTTTAATCGTGAAAGTGCAACGTTCACTTCGCCGGGCATTCAACGGCCATTTTCGTTTGCAGTTTCTTTTTCGTTTTCATTGGTTTTTTACAGACGTTTTGATCATGTCGTCGGATCTGTCGTTTTGAATACAGTACCTTTGCATTTGACACGTTGAATACTGTTACTATTATAACATCAACCTGTAGTGTTTAGTTAACGCTTTATCGAAAAGTTTCAAATTATTGTTTGTGTATCTCACAATCCGAATCTAAATAATATCTTATTAATGAAACCTCATTATGCAATGTTTCTACACTAATTACAACAGATGGCGTTAGTTGTACCGAAGTGAGATTAGAATTTAGAAACTTGTTTATTAAATGTAATATTATCATGTTTTATTATTTGTGTAATAAAGTTACTATTATTATAATGTGTAGTCTTATTTTATCTGTAAGTTGAATTGTTTATTTGAAGACATGTAAGGTTTTAGATGAAAAAAAAATCAAGCTAATGAGAATTAACGCATAGGAGAGTCCCTCTTTATCTCTGTTACTTGGATTCGTATGCTCCATTTTAGAACCTGTCTGCGCTTACCATCAGGTGTGACTAGGATAAAACGCGAACAAGAAAAATAATAAAAAAAAAAAAAAACTTTTGATCGCGCAAAGCATTCACTGTCTTACCACAAAATTGTGTTCAGCAGCTGTTTAAACTAAACGGGGCTAAAACACCTTTTTATTTATGGTTTTTGACGTAAGACACGATTTTAACAAAGGTCTAAACTTTTGCAGTGGTGTATTTTTTTTTTCAAATCCTTCTAGTAAATTTTGAGCTAGTTTTACGAACTGGCTTCTTCTTCTATCGTGTCGACACGAGTGTAAAAGAATACATCCCATGGTGAAAAGATTAGCCAGTCAGCAAGGATGGTAGCGGGGCTGACTGCCCAGGGTGTGCCGGACGTACTGAAGTATCGTCACTCGTGGAGGCTCTTTTCATGCACCCCCTCATCCACCCTCATCCAGCACGAACTGGCTGAAAGGAGATCACCCATTCGGGGATAAAATTGGGATTTTTGGCGGCCATCAATAATAGTTACACAATTTTAAAGCACACGTGTGACGTATTATTTTTTGGTATGGCATCAAAGTCGAAAAGTATTTGGGTTCGGAGATAATACCAGGTAAAAATTAAAACGACGACTTGTATTAGGGGTTTTAAGAATTATTTTCTTTATTCATTTTATAACATATTTGATACATTTTTAAATATTAAAATACAAATAAAAATATTTAAAAATATATAAAATAGTAGCCCACCGGCATCGGGAACAGGGTCCAAGCTACCGGCGGTCAGGGCCTCAGAGAGAGGAACCTCCTAACAATACGCGCCGTGTCCAGAAGTACCGCTTTCTGTATCAGGCCCTTGATCCAACCGCCCAACGAGAGCCTCTTAAGGTGTTGGTCGAGGCTCTTGGCTATTAAGCCATTCGCCGTAACTACTATCGGCACAATTACTGCTGAATCAACATCCCACATGGCGACAACCTCATGTGCCAAGTCTTGATATTTAATTTAAGAATTATTTTATTATTATTACAGCATTGTCGCCATACAAAGAAATGTTTGTACTCCTGCCACCATTTTAATAAATATAATTCATTCCTGGCCGCCGACTTTATTTTTTATCCAAAATCATCGAACAAAATGGGTGATCTCCTTTTGCAGATATAAGTAGTTCTGATGACAATTTTTTTTTTGTTAAAACAGAAAAGATAAAAAAATGCAAAAAAAGTAGCAGGTAGGTATAACAGTAGGTACCTACGTGCATTTTATCTTAGCCGACCTAAACACGCTTTCCGAACTTTCGTGCATGTATATTTAGAAAGGAAACAGTTCCTGTAAAAAGTATTAAATAAACTTCGCTTAACTAGTAGTCTATCCTAGGATGATGTTAATTCAATATTAATTAAAACCCCTTTTTACTCATAAAATCTATAGCGACACCATCTGCACGAAGTTTAGGGGGTTAATAACGCCACTGAGTGGCGCATGAAAAGATCCTCCACTAGTGGCGATACTTCTGTACGTCCGGTGCACCCTGGGCAGTCAGCCCCGCTACCAACCTTGCTGGCCGGCTAATCTTTTCACCACAGCATGAACTATTCTTGTATAGCTCGTACTGACACGAGAGAAGAAGAAGAAGAATAACGCCGCCTTTGGTGAAACATATTTTGTTTCATATTCGTAATCATAACTGCAGGTAGACTGCACATCCAGTCGCAACTTTAAACTATGTAACTGCCAAATGCAGATTGAAGGCAATCAGGGCCTGTCCACATCTCCACGTCAAGACGTCGTCAACGTGGAACGGTGCGGTAACGCGGCACGGTGCGTTGACATAACGTGCAAATTTACGTTTCCGTATCGTAACATGTTCCGCCTCTAGCCGCACACGTATATGCGCTCCGCCCGCGCTCTCCACGCCCGCGAGTTACTCACCGTCTATGTGCTCCGATGCTTTAAAACCATACCTTACTGTTTCTTTTATTAAAATTCAGGATCTACATGGTCAACGATGAATCTAACAATGATCCTGACGCGCATTTTTACGATACGGTAACGTTAATTTGCACGTTATGTCAACGCACCGTGCCGCGTTACCGCATCGTTCCACGTTGACGACGTAGTGACGTGGAGATGTGGATGGGCCCTTAGGATGTAGTCAGTGCAACTGCGTGACAACTGCCGACTGGATGTGCAACCCACTTGCAGCTATGATTATAATTATGAATATGAAACGAATTGCACAAAATAAACGCACAAAATAAAATAAAACTGTAAACAAAAAAAAAAAAAAAACAATTGGGAAAATATTCGTCACATCCGCGCAAAACGGCCATCGCTCAGGATAATGCTGTGAGTCCACGTACGAGACTGAGCCACAACCGACTTTTTTATGATTATTTATGACATTGATTACAAAGAAGTAGTAGGTACTTTCTGCCATTTCCATTTAAGTCTGTCTTGCATCAAAGTCAAAGTCAAATATTTTTTATTTCAAGTATACTAGACTACTGGTGCTCAACCGTATACAACGTGTTACAAAAATACCCCTAAAGCCGAAAGGGGATTAAAAGGTCAGTTGTAAAGAGTCTATTGGCAATATTTTAAAACAAAAGTAGGACCCAAAAAAAAATTGGACATAATTATCATAAAATAAAATCATCACTGAAACGCAACCCTGAAAACATAAAAGTAAAGAGCAGACTACCCAGAAAGTTTCCAGAAAGTACATTCTTACCTAATTTCCTCTGAGAGGTAAATGACAACAACCATAAAAGACTACTTGATTAACATTTTCTTTTTTAATGAGAATTATCTAACACGTTGTACCGTATATCGCAACTAATACTTAGTCAAAGGTGCTCTAAAAATCACATCTTATCACAACGGCACTAAAGTACCAAGTACCAACATGTCGTAAACCTGTTACTCAATTACTTATTTTAAATAAATGACTTTTACACGCGATTTTTCTCAGAACAAATATGGGTTAGTCGCGATACGGAAGATAGATTAGACCGTTTATATACGTACAGTAGTAAGGAAAATATTCTATCATGTGAAAATGATAGATTAAGTTGACCGTAATACTTCACATAACATTTATAAAATTAAAACATAACCAGCTAGCCTAACATGCGCAGCGCGAGATGATTTTGTCGTAGAATTATCTCGTACCGAGAAATAGAAATAGTTTATTTGCGAGAAACAAGGTAGGTAGGTATAATGCCCAGCTAGGTACTTCACCATTTTTTTCGTAGTGCATTATGAATTTTGTGATCAGTGACGTGCCCAAAACATTGTGTCGCGTGCCATTAATGGCACGCGTGCCACTGGTTCGCCATCCCCGTTCTAAGCCGTGGTCCGAGTCCCACTAGGGGTTGCCCTTAGTGCTGTTGTTGCTAGTAGTCATGATGTTAGTGTTGTACAAGTAGTTAGTTTATGCTAAGTATTTTACTACCCCCCATTGGCTGGAGACCTTTCAGATGTCGAAATGTAGAAATGGCTGCAAGGAATATCTTTAAGCAGCTCAATAGAAAAAAAAGCAAGAAACTTTTTTTTTTAAATCTTACTCCTCACTAGGATTTCTCTTGTATCGTGGCTGCGTTTACAGACACAAATCTTCACATGCACAAACGTCTAGACCCAGAACAACTATCTGCAGGCCATACAAAGGGGAATGCCAAGATTTCTTTTACGACTCGGCCAGATAGAACAAGGATGAAAAATATCTTATTAAAAAGGGCAAATATTGTAGAATGTATTACAATAACAACATTTCCGCTGGAAGTGCACCAAGAAAAGTTATAGGTCGATAAAGTTGACCTTAATAGTAGATTTTTAACCTGGGGAAGAATGGTAATTCGAAAATCGAACTAACATTTTCTTTACACTCCGTCGACATTTCCATGAATATTTTTTTTAATCCTTGTCGTATTGGTAGACCTTCAATATTTTTGTAAAAATCTTAATAATATTGTTTGATTAAAGCATTCAATTATGTGAATAACAAAACTAAACCATTTTTAGTCAGAATAATACCTAAATAACCAAACCAAAACCAAAGCAAAATAAATATTATATTATTTGGAATTTGCCGTATATTGACGTTGCCATGGCAACGATGATAAAACATGAATGCCATAATACCAAATAACATTAAAATCATACTTTTACTAAACAAAGTATTTTATTTTACAAAAATCCATAATATTGTATTCACGATAGGAATATTATACATAATATGGTTAGTACTTACTTCGATACAGATACCTACTTATTTTTGGCAATAATCGTAAGAAAAAAGTGGAAGTCATTTTAATTGTGACAAAGGTATTGTCGCCATTAAAATAAAATTATAACAATATTCGATTTTAAACGTAATCGATTATCAAGTATCTATAAAATCGAATGGAATATAAAATAAAAAAGAAATATACTTATTTCGCAAAATAAATAGTTGATAGTAATATATAGTAATAATAGCTTTGTAAATTATTTCATAATATTACAAAACATTAATTTAAAATTAGTATAAATCAAAGAGATTAATTAAATATGTTAACTAACACTACTGAATGCCTTTGGTACATATACATACTCAGCTTAATAAAATATTATGTTATTTATTGTGTTTCGTATAAGAAAAGTAGCCCTAAGTTAAATCACAAGAATAGTGACAAACCTGTTGTGTTATAGTGGTTACTAGGATTATTCGTAATAGCTTATTACTAATAAAGCTTAGTACTATAATTTGTAGCTATTAATGGAAGAACACAATTCACTTAACACATTTCTCAAACAAGAAAACGTGAATAAAAAATAAATACTTATTTGCCTAAATAACATGATATTATTATGATATAATTATTTACAATTACATATTGTTTCATGATTGTAATCGATTTATAAATGTAATTTTAGTATCGATATAATTATATTTTTATACTGTGCAACATTTCTATTTACAGTTGTAGATAAAAAAAGCGTTGAAACTTACTAACCAAAACAATAAAATACTATTTAAAATGAATATCCGACGGTGTACTTCCCCAGACTTTATTTATATTGCATAAATCTTACAAAAAATAAACGCGAATTATCAAAATTACGGCATGTCTGTTCTTAATACTTTGTATTGGCCGGATCTTGGCATTCCCCTTTTTGTTCCGTGTGGGAATCAAACCCGTGGTCTGTAGCACAGAAGCCAAGCGCTTAGCCACTGCCCCAAACGTGTCGTCAAAATTAATAATTTTGGGTGGTAAGTTGGATGAATTCGTTGTTTATTTGCGTGCGTGCAGTTGAAATTCATGTTTGAGATGGTTAGATTTTTTTAAGCGTTGGTCTTACTGTCCGTGCGAAAAAATCATTGAAATTTTATTCATTGTATATCTGCGTCGATATACAGCATGTAAGGCTAAACACCGTTGTCACTCAAACCATGGGTAGTTGACTTAAACATAAGAAAAAAGGAATGAGATAAAAAAAAAAATGCGCGAGAAATGAGCGGCGCGGCGGCGCGGCGGCGCGGCGCTACGACTGACTGGGGTAGCGAACTGTGCGGGGCCGTGCGTCGGGCCACGCGGCGAGTTCTCCGCGCCCCCTCCCGTAGCTTGTTACCCCGCGCGTAGGGTGAAATGCTTTTGCGGAAAAATGAAAATTTAATAAAAAAAAAGTTTGTTATTCTTCGTTTTTCATTGATTTTACGTTCTATACATGAAACCAAACCACTGGTTTCATGGATAACGGTGTTTACCCTTACAGCCTGTATCATACAACTGTTACAAAATTTGGTCTTCTTAACTAAACAAAGTAACCGGAGTAACTACATTGTCGTTACCGCGAGTGCGTCACCCGCGCCGGCTCATAAAGTGTCACCCCGGTAATTTTACCGTCAAGTGCGTCATAAAAGAGTCGTCAATTCGTTCCTTAACTCGCGCGAGATTGACTTGCCGACAGTTGCCGACTCGGGAATAGAACATCAACCTGTTATTTCTTTGCTACTTACAATAAATCTGTAGGAGACTTGATCAGGGGCCTAATTCTCCTAAAATAAATCACAACCGAACCAAGGCCGAACCGTTCATTCAGAAAGTTCTCAATTTCAAAAGCTATCAAATTGTTTGACACAAAAAACAAAATCAATCATTTTGAAAGTTTTCGAAAACAAAAACTGACTGACGGTTGTGGTTCGATTGCGTTTGGCAACAATTTATTTTAGGAGAATTGGGCTCCAGGGTTCGTGAAATTCATTTATTTATAATAAACTAGCTGATCCGACAGACATTGTCCTGTCATACAAAAATCTCATAGAAAAAAGAATTTTCCGTTTTTCACGAATTTGACGATTTTCCAGGCATGTTTTCCAATTTTTCTTTCTTCATTCAGAAAAAAATTGTTTTTTTTTAAATTGCCATTTCTGGATGCGAGAAGCACAGGACCGGTCGATGTGGCGATGCTTTGGGGGAGGCCTATGTCCAGCAGTGGACATGTTTTGGTTGAATGATGATGATGATGCCAATTCTGTCAGCTGTTCTCAAGTGATGTGCTTACCAACGAACAGTTTTAAATTTTATTTAAATAGATATTGAAATATGCGATGTACGCTTATTTGCACTCTTATTCAGAGCAACATTTGACAGGTCAAACAAAAAAAAAACGGGCAAAATTTTTTTGACTCTCCTTTTAATTCCTATTGACCCGATCAACTGAAGCCATAAGTAAGGAGAGCCAAAAAAAAGGTCGGATTTTTTGTTCAACCTAGCTAATTTCGTTTTGAATAAGAGTCCAAACAATCCCCTTAAATATGACCACGCAATTTTGATACACGCTGTATAATTAAGTAACCGCTAAAAGTTAAAATGGATTCTGTACTGTTTCTAATGGGTAGGTTAGAAGTGAAAAGTGATCAATATGTTTAAACGCATTTAGTTTTGGGATAGCCGGTTTGCAATTTTAAAAAAAAACCCTCTCTCGTATTTCTTCTGTATCATACTTGCATTAACAGACACAAATCTTGACATACACAAACACCCGAAACAATTATCTGTTAACCACACAATATTTGTTCCGTGAGGGAATCGAACCCGCCAAATGGTGTGTATCAGTCAAGCGCTCAATCTGTCTATTGTCCAACGAGGTGGGTTATCTATACTCTGGCTGCCTAAAATCCGTTTTTCTTGAAAATAATTTTGTGTACTAAGCGTACCAATTCGAATAGTATTCCTATTACCTACTATGAGTGCGATTCCAATTGATGCTCTTCAAATTGGTGCGCTAAACGGAATGTCTCTTGTGCTCTTTGCCTTGTACACTTTTGGTTTCATAGTCTATGATATTTCTGTAGACTGTAGAAGGGGTACTACGTCTTTAATATTCAGTGCCAGATGAAGAAATTAACATTTTGTTTTTTTTGTTAAATGGTACTTTGTCCCTCACTAAGATTTCTCTTGTATCGTGGGGTGTTACAGACACAAATCTCACATACACAAACGCCCAGACCCGAAACAACCATCTGTAGGCCATACAAATTTTTGTTCCGTGTGGAAATCGAACCCACGACCCGTAGCGCAGAAGCCAATCGCTTAGCCACTGCACCAAATGTGTGGTCAATTTTGGTGTTGCATATCATTTTTGTAACCACCTTAAAACTAAGCATAAATAATAAAGGATTCCTTGACGATCACCTTTGCGTCAGAAACATAATCCAAAAAAAAAACATTCTATAAAAAGTCAAAAGTGATGAACAAGACAAAACGGTTTGTATCCGTTCGCTCCCTATAACAGGGTCCGTTTATGATTCGATATAAATTGTGCAACAAAATAAGAATAAAATTCCTTCAAAATGGCGACCACGGGGCCCATATCCCACACCTTGTTAACGTAAGAAGCTAACTTCTTTTTTATTGGCGCACCTTTAACGTTTTAGCATTTCGAATAACTTTGAATTTGGAACGTTTTTATTGTTGTTCTATTTTCTGTCAATTTAAAAAAGGACTTTAATTGCACATGCTAAGGTTGATATTCCTTTGCAACAACTAAGAATGAAGCGTTGAGACGATAAATAAAAACTTTTTCATTTGTTTTGATATACGTCATAGGTATGAGCGTATTGTTTGCGAAAGTAGACTTTAGTGTGATGGGGTAAGATTGGTTTTCTTTTGAATTAAAGTTTATCTTTGCGATAATGTCGGTATAAACCAATATTGAAGTCGACAATTTACAGATATTGTCATTCGTTTTGATGTGACGGGTTCAGAACATTGTTCTCTTATAATGTTCGGGATGAACCTAAACTCTGTTTATGAGTTCCTACGAGTGCTTCCGTTGAAACGAATCCAAGTTTTTATTTCTTTGTTTTATTTAAACACCTGGGAATAAAAAATGGCTATAATAAGATGTCGTTAATGTTATCACAAAATAATGTAGGTTTTGTCGTCATGCAAATTTTTCTTTCATAGTAAGTCGAATGCATTTCGAAACATACAAAATACCCAACATACATCACGCCTGTATTCCCCGAAGGGTTGGGCAGAGGTGCATATCGCCCATATTATGCTGCCAATACCTCTTAACTAACATTTTAACCAAAATTATGTTTTTTGCGCCAGCTGTTAGATTATATCGTAATCTTAGGCGTGAATTACACAGAAGCGGCGTAAGGTGCAGACACGGCGCAGGCGCGTCGCTTTCATACATTTTTTGCGAAAAAGATTTGAAGCGGCACGACAAAACGTATGAAAGCGACGCGCCTGCGCCGTATGCCTTTTCTGTGTAATTCACGCTTTAGATATGACAACAAAACACAAACGTACAAAAACCGTTACAGAAATTAACTTCTATTTTTTTTAATGGAAATAGCTTCTAAGTTACCTAGAGCCCTAAACGAACATGATTTAAATGATATCTCATTAGAAATAATAAGCTTAAACAAAATTAATGAACTTGGATTTTCATAAACATTATCTGTATTTTTATAAATATTCAGTTTATATGGTACTAGCGACCCGCCCCGGCTTTGCACGTGTACGTTTTATAGCTTAAAACCTTTCTCTTGAATCACTCTATCTATTAAAAAAAACCGCATCAAAATCCATTGCGTAGTTTTAAAGATCTAAGCATACATAGGGACAGACAGACAGTGGGAAGCGACTTTGTTTTATACTATGTAGTGATTCTGTAAACTTAACCTCAAAGCATTTTAGAGGTATGTACCTATTGGCAGCTTACGGTTGATATGTAATTAATAATTATACCTCGTTTCACCATTATGTATAAGTCTCATGTAATAGGGGGCGAGCCTATTGCCATCAACCAGGCACAAATCCAGAGTTTGGACTGCTACTGAGAAATTTCAAACGGAAAACTCAGTAACACTTTGCCTGACCTGGGGATCGAACCCAGGATCTCACGCTCACCAGTCGCGCTTACGACCAATAGACCAACGAGGTAGTCAGGATATACAAAGTGTACATGAAATAACGCAAAACCTCAGAAAATCCAAAAGATTATACTTGTTTTGTTATCAATTAATCCAGAAAAAATATTTGTTTTCATAAATTATTGTAGAAAATAATTCAATTTTTTGTTGACCTAGATTTTCTGATCAGAATATTCTGATCGGACGAGTTATCTGAACTACGATTAATTCTTAATATTTCATACCCCATAGGTTGTTAAGATTTTTATTCGAAGCGGCAAAGGGCAGGACAATGGGCGAAAGAAAAGGGTAGTAATCCTTTGAATAGGCGTAGGACTATGGTCATACAGCCAGCGATGAGCGAGAAGGTAAACTTTTAGGCGTGATTAAGAATAAAAAAAAGTTGATTACTGTTTTTGATAGCCGTTACGTACCTAATTGAAAAATGCAAGAATTTTTTATTCGTTAACATAATTTTAATAACCAGACAAAGAAAAAAGAATAATAAAATATTTAGATCATGCACTACCTACGGTTTCAGTACCATCATTACGTTAATTTACGAATTTCAAATATAAGCATTGCCAAAAAGGACCACTAGTACCCCGCTAATAGAAAGGTCTTACAAAGTGGTAAAACAATGAAAAGAACTGTACCGGTCAGAATTAATATCAGTTCATGTTTCTAAATATATTCACCCTCCAAAAGTTTCTATAGGTAGATTTAGGTTGGTATCCACCAGCACACATTTTCTAAATCATCTCTAGTGTCAATACAAGCTATACGAAAATAGCTCATTATGTGGTTAAAAGATTAGACAGTCTACCAGGTTGCTCGCGGTGCTGACTACCCAGGGTGCGCCGTACCTACGTATTTCAATATCTCCACCCGTGAAGGCTTTTCATGCACCCTCAATCCATCTTTTAATGCATTTTCTGATTAAATAACCGTTTACTACTAATACTACTACCTATATTTTTTTAGTAAACGCTTGTTTTACGATAGAATTAATGTTGGTGAACACCAGCCTTAATTATTCATACTCTGTTTGCAAAAACCGACGGTTAACTATTCATTAATAATGTTATAAAATCGCTACACGCTCCTCTTCCCGCTACCAAAGAGACCCCACCCTTACAACCAGTTCAGTTTATAACGAAATAAGTTTTATAAAAGAACTTTGCGAAGGATTGTGGTTCTTTCAGTTAGAACTCCTTTCATATCGATGGAACGAGAAATATAATGCAGTTTTAACGAATGGACTTAATGTTAAGTTGTCTATTTTGCCTTTGAAAAGTTTGATTTTACAGTTGAAGTACGTGTAAGTACCTACCTAAATTAAATAAAGTATTTTTTTCGCCTGCCGTAAGATAAGTTCTAAGTACGAAAAAAACATTTGATTTTTATATATCTATTTTATTATTATTCATAAATATGTAAAATTCTGTGTATAAATTATATTAAATTAAATTCATTTATTTCAGGTAATAGTTATTATCCCATTGTGCTCACAAAATTAAAACAATTAAAATCAAGTTAAATTGAATTAAATTGAATCAAATCAAATTAAATAAAAAATAAATACATATTAGAAATCAAATCAAATCAAAATTAACATTACTTATTATATTATATTTTATTGCTTCTTACACGTTTATTATTTCCAAGCGTCTGTTTTTCTAGTCGATAAATTCGTATGTTTTAAACGTCAAAATTAAAATAGACCCCCTCAAATTCGCCCACTCTTTACCGCTTCCTAGTGTTTATGCTAGGATGAAGAAACGGCGCAACAAACTCCCCAGCAATACATCGACTCTCTCTTAGATTAGTATTTAAAATTTTAAAGAAAACAACGCTACTACTGCCTCCTTGGTCTATTAGACGCAAGCGCGACTGCTTAGCGTGAGGTCCTGGGTTCGATCCCCAGGTCGGGCAAAGTGTTTGGGTTTGCCGTGTGGAATTTCTCAGTAGCAGCCCGGAGTCTAGATTTGTGCCCGGTTGATGGGAATAGGCTGCGTATTTCAATAGTATTCAAGGCCAGTACGTAGCCGTGCGAACTAATCGTGTATACTTCAGAATACACATTTGACGATCGAGCGTTCTAAACTATACATTAGTATTCTGCAATAATCGTGTATATTTTCACGATACTAAGTGTTCAAAATACTAAGAGTAATGTCAACACTAGTAATAATTACTCAAATACATAGCGTTTAATATCATTAAAAAATGCGTGCGTGATGCTTAAAAAAAAAATGGCGTCTTTCTTTAAAATCGAATGCCTGCAACTTCTGTACACATTTAAACTGTGCTTTTTAACAAACGTCAAATCTGACGTAGGTATTACGTTGGTGGAATTTATAGACGCCATTTTAATTCAAATTTTAATCAGAGAAACGTATTAACAATGTCCAAGTGTCCGGCCTGTTAGACCGAAGGGACCGCAAGGAGCAGTATAATTGTCGGCGAGATTTACGGGTTACGGACGTGTTAGCCAAATTGAAAGTTGACTATAAATTAGCTGGGGTGCCCGGCCAGACAACGGTAATGTATGTGGCTTGTGAGATTTACATCGAGTAGCTGTTTAAAAGACAATTCGATAGTTTACTATATTATTTTGTAGATATATTTTAGGAGCCATCCTTGACAAAGTATAAGACAGAAGAGATGTACTGCTCTGCACGAAAGAGTACGAAAAATAAGGGCGCCACTAGTCATAGATCAAAATATTTAAATTTCAAAAATAACTTCTCATGTAGAACTTCGGTTAGTCTTATAAACTGTAATGTAACAGACGGCCCTAGGATCTCCTGAGAGCACGTCTGCTACACCAGTTGTCAAGAATGTGTAGAGCATTCAATACCTAGTACGTAAATAACAAAAATAGAAATGGCTAGAGAATAAGAGGCAGGACTGCGTCACGTCCCTTGGAGTAGTCAGCGAGTTCCTTCTTGTAGTTACGGCGTTCGCCAATGGCCCACACAGCCGGTCTGTTTGCTGCCGCATTGTTTTTTTTGTTAGATCATATAATTAGCCTCCTTTTACATATTTATTATTCAAATCCCTTAAAGCGGTAAGCCAGCGTTTGAATTCCTGTATCAGCATTGCCCCACACATGAGCGTGCATGAGAAACGCAATACCGAGCAGTATTGCGCGTACAACGGTGTACAAAGTGCCTAAACATATTTTGTGGTAGTTATGCTAGTGTTTTGTGCATTTATTCGTATGTATTTGATCTAAATCATATGTCAGAAATAACATTCAGCACCCGAAATCCTTTTAGTTCTGAACTGGGCACTATCTATGACGAAGACTTGTGATAGTTTTACGATAGATATCATTATTCTTTTAACAGTCTGATTGAAACTCTTTACACAAAACCTCAAGAAAAAAAAAGTGTTCCAAACTTAAAAAAGGAAAAAGCTCAATGAGTGCATAAATAAAATCAGCCTTGACACAGCTACTGTAATACAGTGTTCCAGAATGCCAAGGTCAGCCAATGACCTCGACCGAATCAATAACTCATTACTTTTTTATTTCGTTTAACGTTTAAAAATAACGTGTTTTTTCGCGTTTCGCGCGCCCTCACCGCACCGATTACGTATCGGCACTCGGCACTGTTGTGTCGCTGATGGCAATTATGACGTCACAATTCGGAATCGTGACGCGTTAAACAATATTTTAAATATTTATTACTGTAGCGACTGTAGGTACTGTTTTTAAGTTGACCTAACGTAGTTACGTGGTAGGAATATTAAAGAACTTTGATGGGAGGTTAGATATTATTAATTACATTAGTACCTATCAAATCAGCGGCGCTTAGAAAGCTAGAAAGCATAAACTATGCCCCACAGATGTTTGCTCTAGGCAGAAATAGCAAGGTCTTTTCTAATATATTTTTAAGAGTTTTTACCAGGCCTTTCTCTCTACGACTTACACCCAGCGCGCACTAAAGACATCAGTCGGCCTATAGTTTGATTGGATAGGCAAATCGGTATGAAGCTATTAATCGGTAAATGCGTACACTCTTATATAGCTTCATACTGATTACAAGTCTCTAGTGAGCGCTGGGTCTTAGTAATAAAAATATGCTTACGCGCCATTTCGCCTCCGGAGTGAAACACAAAAGAAATCCGAACCGAAATGCAATAGAAGCGTGAACGTACAACGGAAAGGGAACTCTCTTTCCTAACACTAATGCTCAATTTCGCATGAGCGATACATATTTCTCAAGGAATTTTACACATTAGTTAGGGAGTGAGGTTTCTGTAGTACTATTTATTAGTCTGTGCCTCTAGTTGGCCCAAGCTCATGACTGATATTTTCATAGGTTTTAGAATAGGCTTTTTATTTACCATTTTCAAGCTACGTTCTTCCGCTCACCTAGTCATAGCCAAATAGTCACTGTGTCATTAATGTAGCATATTTGACTATAAGTTTTGATTATACTTCTTTAAACCATTACAAAAATAAAAGCAACAGTGAAAAAAACAATGAAATATTTCATCAAATGCCAAAGTTATTAACAATTTTAAATTGTTCACAAGACAGAGACAACACTAAAGTCCCCGTCACGAGAAGCTATAAATTTTGTAAATAAAGAACTTCTACAAAGTTACGTAGCGACAATTCAATCAACTCAAAGTTACATACGTGTAATACGAAACTAACGAGCAATTTCACTTAGTCGGGTTATATTTTAGCGATATAAAGCGCTATCGTCTAATGTTTTGTGGTACCGGAACGTGTCTGACTCATGGAACGTCAACATTTGGCCCGCCATTTTGAAGTAAGTTCACACTGACGCTGTCAATGCTGTCATTTGAGTTTTGAATGCGTTTCAGTTTGTTTGTGTTGTTTTCGTAGATCATTATTTATTATTATACTAGCTGTACCCGCATGCGTTGCAATGCACTTTTTCCTACTTACTACCTACCTACTACCTACCTACTACCTACCTACTACCTACCTACTACCTACCTACTACCTACCTACTACCTACCTACTACCTACCTACTACCTACCTACTACCTACCTACTACCTACCTACTACCTACCTACTACCTACCTACTACCTACCTACTACCTACCTACTACCTACCTACTACCTACCTACTACCTACCTACTACCTACCTACTACCTACCTACTACCTACCTACTACCTACCTACTACCTACCTACTACCTACCTACTACCTACCTACTACCTACCTACTACCTACCTACTACCTACCTACTACCTACCTACTACCTACCTACTACCTACCTACTACCTACCTACTACCTACCTACTACCTACCTACTACCTACCTACTACCTACCTACTACCTACCTACTACCTACCTACTACCTACCTACTACCTACCTACTACCTACCTACTACCTACCTACTACCTACCTACTACCTACCTACTACCTACCTACTACCTACCTACTACCTACCTACTACCTACCTACTACCTACCTACTACCTACCTACTACCTACCTACTACCTACCTACTACCTACCTACTACCTACCTACTACCTACCTACTACCTACCTACTACCTACCTACTACCTACCTACTACCTACCTACTACCTACCTACTACCTACCTACTACCTACCTACTACCTACCTACTACCTACCTACTACCTACCTACTACCTACCTACTACCTACCTACTACCTACCTACTACCTACCTACTACCTACCTACTACCTACCTACTACCTACCTACTACCTACCTACTACCTACCTACTACCTACCTACTACCTACCTACTACCTACCTACTACCTACCTACTACCTACCTACTACCTACCTACTACCTACCTACTACCTACCTACTACCTACCTACTACCTACCTACTACCTACCTACTACCTACCTACTACCTACCTACTACCTACCTACTACCTACCTACTACCTACCTACTACCTACCTACTACCTACCTACTACCTACCTACATGATGTCGAACGGGATAAAAAGTATCCTATGTCCTTCTCCTGGCTCTAAACTACCTCCCTGCCAATTTTCAGCTAAATCGGTTCAGCCGTTCTTGAGTTATAAGTGAAGTAACTAACACGACTTTCTTTTATATATATAGATTATATAAATAAAATAAAAACCATTATATAAAAATAAAAATCATTACAAAACAGTTTTTTTTTATTTGTTCCAAAGGTTGCGAACCCCTGAATGTGTGTTTACAAAATTTATAGCTTCTCGCGACGGGGACTTTAGTACCATATTATGACGTCATGCCTTAACAACTTCAAAGTGACTTGTCCTCACTCTGTACAATATCTGTTTCGCGTGACGAGGATAAACAATTAATGCCTCGTCGACGAACTTCGAAAGCTCTCCTCTATTTTTTCATCAATTTTATTATTTTTTTCACATTCCTACCGTGTTCTTAAACATATAAATATTTTATATAAATAATACTAAATTGTTGTTCATTTACAGAAAATGCCTCCACTACAAATTTCGAAATAGTGTCTCCATTTTTTATTGATTTTTTCGCATATTTGTGTTCTTTTATTTTTTCTAAAATAATACTAAATTTTTGTACATTTTTATTAGCAGTTAAATATTCTATTAAATGCAAACATAAATTAAAAAGTGATCGCGTTACGTAATAAGTGAATGAATATATTTTAATCACCGCATTATTTTCATCTGATCTGGGAAAAAATGAATGAAAGAATCAGCTGTTTATTTCCCGCACAAATTTTAACAGTTAATTTGGGAATGTGAATTTAATGAATGGACTGGAAAGCTGTTATTTAATTTTTTTTATATACGTCGTTGATATCACTTGGAGTTTTACTTGTTTCTAGTAATTTGATTATAAAAGCAACCTGCTAAGTGCTTAGGACCATGCATAACGGGTTCCATTTTCCTTATATAGAACTCCAAAAAGCCTAGTAGATAAACTATGAATGCTGAATATGTTTTACGATTTTGAACTATCTCTTCTAAATTATAAGAACCATAATTGCGGAACTAGGCAGGCCATGATTTTGACAGCTAGACCCGTATTAGTAAACTCCTCTCAACATAGCGGCCTTAGAGCGGCATCATGAGGAACTGTCAAAATGTAAACGTCATCTCAGTTTTCATTAAACTCTCAATCACCGTAATTATAGACACAATAGATAAGACAATTAAGTGTCGTTCTGGAACGACGGGCGGTACGCAACCGGTTATTTGAAAACGTTTTTTTTAATTATCGTTTAAACATACAACATCTAAAGTTATATCTTCTTCTTATTCGTGTCGTTGGCACGACAATCATCATATTTTGTTAGCCCAGAACTTCGCCACTTCCACGGCGCCATCGGTGGCTACGCAGAGATCGCTCTGGCTGCAGGTTCTTGGGCTCAGAGGGCAGGATAGGAGATGGGGCATAGTTTGCAGCGCAGCTCCACATCCACACTCCGCTGCTGTTTGGTTCAGGTAGCCCCACTTGACGAGGTTGGAATTACATCTTCCCACTTCAGATCGGAGGCGATTCAGGGATTTCCAGATGGGTCACGGAAACTTAGACCCAGCAGGAAGATGCTCACTTGGCGGTAAGTAGTGAGTGGGAGGGGGATAGGTATCTCTCCACAGTTTACATCGGGCTTCGGCCGGGTTTCCTGACAGGGACGCCGCGGATTTTATAAAACTATGCCTGCTTTTTAGTTAAAAGTTATATCAAAACGATATGTTAAGAAGAGTTCTAAAATGTAAATTCAATCATTATTAAAGCACTTTCATTGCAAAACACAATCACAATGATTTTGATTTTGACATTTCGACAACGTCCATTGCACCACATGTTTTAACAATCCGTCTTCTAGACTACTCTAAATCACGCAATGAATATTGTTAAATTTTCAAAATGAAAGGGGTTCGAACATTTTTCTATGGAAGCTGGCATAGGCCCCTGCCGCCATTTTAACTTTTTTTCCAAGTTGCGGCGCACGATGAGACTATATAGCACGCTCCAAAACGTTCTCAGGACTTTTATAGTACCAAATTTTGTTACTTGGGTAACATGTATGGGTAGAAGACACTCAAACAAACAAAAAATATTCAGCGATATAGTGCCCTAAAGTGTCACGTTGCCAAGATATTTGGACTCAAAGATTTTTTTTCACGTGACACTTTAGGGCACCATATCTCTGAATATTTTTTATTTTTTTGAGTATCTTCTACCCATATTTACCAGTTACAAAGTGCGCTGCAATCTTGAAAAAAAATCTTAAAGTACAAATATCTCGGCAACGTGACACTTTAGGGCACCAGATCCCTGATATTTTTTGTTTGTCTAAGTGTCCTCTACCCATATATGGTAGTGTTATAGTGCGCCGCAACTTCGAAAAAAAATCAAAATGGCAGCGGGGGGGCTATGCCATAAAGGTTCTATCCCCTTTATTGCGATGGCGATTGTTTTACGCATTTAGCGAGCTGGGGCCCAATTCTCCTAACCTAAATCTTGATAAATCACAACCGAACCAAGGCCGAACCGTTCATTCAGACAGTTCTCAATTTCAAAAGCTGTCGAATTGTTTGACACAAAAACAAAATCAATCATTTTAAAAGTTTTCGAAAACAAAAACTGACTGACTGTTGTGGTTCGATTCCGTTTGGCAACAATTTATTTTAGGAGAATTAGGCCCCTGATCTTAGTGGTAAAGTTCAAAAGGTGGGTACTGACCGGTGTTACGGGCCGTAATGTACCATTCGCAGCGAGTATGTTACGATACGGCGTTTTCTAAACTCCGTGTAACATGATCGTTTCGAACTCTTTGCTAGCCCGTGCTCCAGATTCGTTGCCACTCGTAGTCAAGATGTCGGACGACGAAGTTGTGTTGTTTTACTCAATTATTGTATAGTCCAAATTAAGAAGACAAAAGAAACGTTATTGGATATCAAACTTGTTTAAAAACAGAAACGTATCTGGTGGTTTGTCGTTAATAACAATGCACTCGTTCGTGACGACTCGCTGCGACGTACTGACTGAAGCGCGTAACACTCAAAGGATTTGCCAAAAAACCGATACCGGGGTGGAGCACTCGGAGCGAGCAGCGAGCCGTTGCTCGTTACGAACGCCTTGTTTCCCCGTAGTGACTGCACGAACGCTCGCTGTGTTACACGTTACATTACCACTGACCTGAGCATCCGATGGTAATGTAACATTCGCAGCAAACTTGTTACGAGTTACGTCATGCTACAAACCGCGTAATATATGCTCGTTCCGAACTCCGTGCTCGCTGTACTGACTTCCGTAATGCTCTCTTTGTAACATGTAGCATTACATTATCATTATCAATCGCCGCTTTAAGGCACTGCACTGAGCAAAACGGGGTTTTTTGCTGCTTTTTAAAAATTATAAGCTCGCCAAAGCATTAAACAAAAGCAAAAACGCATCATTTATCTTCAATTCTTTGCGGTCAAATTGAGTTAATTGAAAAACACCAACAACCTCTTAAGGGGTCATTGTACTCATCATTATGAACAACTTTTTACTATGGGACCAAATCTGAAATCGCGAAAAAAAACAGCTGTTCTCTACATTTTTTTTTTTAAAACGTTGCCCCACACTAAGATTTCTCTTGTATCGTGGGTGCGTTTTACAGACACAAATTTCACAAACAAACTCCCAGACCCGAAACAACCATCTGTAGGTCATACAAATTTTTGTTCCGTGTGGGAATCGAACCCACGATCCGTAGCGCAGAAGCCAATCGCTTAGCCACTGCACCAAACGTGTCGTCAAAAAAAACACGTGTCGTTTATGTTCGCTTAGCTCGTCAAAATGTAGGGAACAGCTGTTTTTTTTTCGCGATTTCAGATTGGTCCTATAGTAAAAGTTGTTCATAATGATGAGTACAATGACCCCTTAAGAGGTTGTTGGTGTTTTTCAATTAACCCTGTATAAAAAAATATGTGCGAAATCTGTTCATGAAATGACGACTGAAATTATTGATTTGATATGTCTACTACTCAAGTTGAAAATATGAATAACGGTGTACACTAATGAATAGACAATTTAATAATGAACGTATTAGTAGATTATTTTTTTAAACAACTTTTTTTATAAATTTTTCCTGCAAATACCTAATTCCTAAATCCACGCGAATTTTGGGGGTCGACTCCCTAAACACGAAGTCCGTGGTTTCGGCCTTAGTTACGAGCGTTTCCTACTCCCTATCACCTACGGACATACGATTACTTCGGGGCCCGAACTAAGAATGAATGACAACACGATTTGACAGTTGTCCCTACTACCGATGTGTTTTTGCCCGTCCGAAAAGTTGAACTTGACACTTGTTTTGTTCACTCCTACGTTTCGGGCTACTTTCGGACGGACGACTAGCTGCGTTGACGGACTTAGGGAGTAGGCCCCCTGAAGAGACGGCCGGCTCTACGGCAGGAGAGCTCAGTGGATCGTGAGCGGCAACTTGCCTTAGATTATGTGTCCTTTTGATGAAGTCAAAGTTTTTTTTATTTCAAGTAGACCAAATTCAATAAACACCGTCAATACTAGGTGCACGGTTCCAAAACGTAGGTCTTCTGAGACTGGCCAGAAGCTCCATGGATACTCTTTTTAAATAATAGATCATAACAATTTAACTACAGTATCGTAAGAAAAATAGTATGAGAATAATGCAGGTTAATGTAAGAAATAAAATCATGTAAGAGTACCTAGCAAATATAAAAATAGCCTTTTGGGATTTCCATAGTGACCAGTCCCGACAGACCGGCAACCGGATGCTCTAGGTCATTTGGTCAAGATAGCGCCATAATAGAGATGACAATCAGTCTCAAAACTTTTGACATAATTAAAGGTGGTCGCATTTGAATTTCAGTGTCACTAAAATGCAAACGCATTTATACTAAATTCAAATAAACCAAACGACGACACGTTTGGTGCAGTGTCTGAGCGATTGACTTCTGCGCTACGGGTCGTGGGCTAGATTCCCACCTGGAACAAAAATTTGTATGGCCTACAGATGGTTGTTTCGGGTCTGGACGTTTGTGTATGTGAGATTTGTGTCTGTAAACGCACCCACGATACTAGAGAAAGCCTAGAGACGAGCAAAGTTTAAAAAAAAATGTAAAGTCTAGAATGTCAGTCTATTTCAATGAAGGAGGTCATTATGATAACAAACAAAACTTACAAATGACATTTACATCAAATCAAATTGGAGCTTTATGTACTTATTAAGTAGTAGAGCTGCTTGTGAAAAAGTTCGTTCGGGGAAATACTACCACCATACCCTATTTCTGCGCGTCAAGTTTAAGGCTCAGCGCAGACCGAGAGCAGAGCAGAGCAGAGCATTTTTTGAGACCACTGAAAAAACGACTTTAAGACTATATAGCATACAGTGCAAAATTAAATACTCGAACACGCATCTTGCAAGCTCGAGCATGATCGAGCATGAAGTTTGGACGAGTTTAATTTTGCACTGTGTGCTTTATTCTTAAAGTCGTTTTTTCAGTGGTCTCAAAAAATGCTCTGCTCTGCTCTGCTCTCTGACCCTAAAGGGTTATAGGTGTCGCTGAAATTACAGGCACACGAGGCTTTCCAACTTCGTCTATAAGGTTGGCAACGCATCAGCGATCTTCTTAGTGTTATTGATATACAGAGGCGGCGATAATCACTTCCCATCAGGTGGGCCGTCTGTCAGCTTGTTTGCCAACCGATTAAATAAAAAAAAAAGACTAGGTACTTACCAAAATATTAGCAATTCCCGATGGTGTAAACAATTAACATTAAATCACGTTAATAAGGCACTTTAATCAGACTATGGTTTCCTTACACACAATATTGCACAATTAAAACTTATAATTTAAAAAAAAAGAGCACCACCACGATCCTAATTCGAATTTTAAATCGGTCTTACTTATTATTATTACTTCCTATTTTGAATAGGTACAAAATTAATAATACTATAATTTAAATATTTTTAAACATAAAAGGAACAAACACAATCAGGCACTTATTTTTTAAATTTTGAATTTGTATCTGTCATTTGAATTTGGCGGGTTGGCAGGGGTGGCGTGCGCCCGGCCCGCTTGTGCGACGGTCTACAAGGAACTCGTCTTGGGCCCAAAAGACGTTACGTCGGCGTCGGACCCTACGATCTCCCCTTATTTGATCGTGATAAGCGTGTGTGCTTTTTAGTGGCCGTTGGAATTTAATTCTGTTTTATTCAAGCATCTACTGTTGAGGATGTTTTTGTTGAGGCCGTAAAATTGTGTCTTTATTAAAGTACTTAAACGGTAAATTGATTTTAAATGCTATTGAGAATTTTTCGTGCTGAGTATAGAACTGAAATTTTACGTTTAAAGCAACAATTTGAAAACTACATAAAAACAATAATAATTTAACAGTAATAATGTACTCTAGATGCGTCTACATTTTATACTATTTTCTGAGAACTTAGTATTTTAAACGAGAACTACAGGTTGCTACAAACCGGCTTCGAATTTTAAATTGTAAGAGGCGACGGTCCCAATTTCCACACATCACAATATTAAAAGCAACCAGTTAAAGTATGACGGTAAATGTACAACATTTGCTAATGTAAAATGGCATCTATAATTTAGCCAATAAAGTCTAAACGTCATTAGGGCCAGCTGCTCGCATAAAAAAAAAGGTTTATTTTGTAGGGTGAGCTTTCTTTGCGATTACTACTGTTGTTCGTGTACACACATAAAAGACGACAATAACTTCAGAGAGGAATTTGGAATTATTTTCTTAGTAAAGCTGGATTTTATTTTTGTGGCATTCCGGTTCGCAGTTTTTTTAGTTTTATTTATTCATTTTTAAATAGAATTACCTGTATCAACTTCATTCATTGAATAATTGAAACGCCCTATACTTAAAATCCATAAGTAAAATGCGGTAAATAACAACCTTTGCCTAGCCCTAGCCCTCAGGGGTGCAAAACCGAGTATGATTTTATGGAAAACTAGAGGTCGCCAGCGGCTTCGCCCGCGTGGATGTCGTTTCGCGCGTGTTCTACGTTTTCCTCTACTATAATATTCATGTATTATACGTATAAACCTTCTTCTTGAATAACTGTCTATTAAAAAAAATCCGCATCAAAATCCGTTGCGTAGTTAGATCTAAGCGTACATAGAGACAGACAGACAGCGGGAAGTGACTTTGTTTTATACTATGTAGTGATAATTCCATGTCAATTTATTACAGCAGGTAAGAAAATGTCTAAGTTCGTCCCTGTGGTAGGAAGTATTGCACGGTGACTTATTTTAACGGTCGTACGGCGCGCGCCCTTGCTGTGGGCCGGTAAACCGCGGCCCGCTATCGATATAATCATTTTTTTGACGGTTAAGTTACGATAATGATTGTACACACTGTAAAATAACAAACAAGTGATCATTAAGTCGAATTTTGTTTCACAAACTTTCTTACAATTAACTCCTAAGAGTTTTAGTTATCTGAAATTAAAAAAAAAAAACAATTTACCTATTCTAGTTACGTATTACTTTTATTTTTGGGGTGCATGAAAGAGCCTGACAGTGATGATACTCAAGTACCTACCTCCAGTATACCCAGCTGAGCGGCAGTCAGCCCCGCTCCAAATCTGCTGACTTGCTTATCTTTTATCACGACGTAAGTTTTTTTATAACGCTCGTACTAACACGAGAGGAGAAGATAAAACATATTTTTTTTACTGAATCTACTTTCTGCTTACCGCTACTTTTTTATTACATCGTCCGTAGTTAAAATAAATCGGACCATTTTTTTTTCTTTCCTGAACCAGTGTTCTGAAAATGGTCAAAATTTCATGGTGTTCATATGAGGCTTAACCAAATACACCAGTATTTTTTAATGTCACAATCAGTCATTTAGCCTAATACCGAACTAGCAAACAAAACGTAGCAACCTGCGAGTTGACTACCCCTGCCCACCGTACGTTATGGTCGAACGTTATGCTCCTTCAAAATTCAAAAACAAGCGCTCGACTGAGACGGGACTAACGTATTTTTGCATTTTTTATTAGGAAATAATAAGATGTCTACAAAGAACGATAGTATAATGTAAAACGTCTTATTTTTTTAAAGACCATCAGATAGGTAAGGACTTCTTCTTAATACAGCTCCCATCAACAGAAGATTTATAAACTTGGAGATAACTAGAACTATTTTAATCTAAGGCCCATAATAATAAACCACTCGTCAAGAATCTCGTGAAAGCTGAGAAAGATAAACAAATAAAATATCTTGATCTAGCACACGAGGTGGTCGCCATGTGGGATGTGGACTTAGCAGTCATTGTTCCGATAGTCGTTACGGCGAATGCCTAATAGCCAAGAGCCTCGATCAACATCTCAAGAGACTCTCGTTGGGTGGCTGGATCAAGGGCTTGATACAGAAAGCAGTACTCCTTGACACGGCGCGCATAGTAAGGAGGTTCTTTTCTCTGGAGCCCTGACTGCTGGCAGCTTGGACCCTGTTTCCGATGCCGGTGGGATACTATTTTTTATATTTTCAAATGTTTTTTGTTTTATAGAAATATTTAAAAATGTAAGTAACTTTATATGTGTATTTAGATGAATAAACGAAACCACTCGACAACATGACGGCCTGGGAGTTGTCAAAATATATTTTTAAATGACCAAATCAGCTTTAGCATCACGACTGGGTTGCGGAGGTCTGATGGCAGATGCTCCGCGTAAAATATTGGTATTCGGCTGCATCTGGTTAGACTGGAAGCTGACCTTAATATAATTGAGAAAAGGCTAGGTAGAAGAATCAAATCAGTGTCTTTGATGTTATCAAAAGGACACTTAAGCTAAGCTTTTGGGGTGCATGAAAAGAGCCTCCACGAGTGACGATACTTAAGTACGCCGTGCAGTCAGCCCCGCTACCAACCTTGCTGACTGGCTAATATTTTCACCACAGCATGAGCTATTTTCGTATAGCTCTTGCTGACACGAGATAAGAAGACGATCCAACGAGCTCTCCTGTCGTAGAGCGGGTCATCTCTTCAGACTCCGCAGTCACACCGATAATTCAGCCTTCATCAAGCTGTCGCGTGCCAAGACATTTTTTTTTAACCTAGATCGTCTTTAATTACATTTATCGAGACAAATGTACGTTAAAAAACAAGTAAATTCAAATATAACAACCACCTGGTCAAAGTAAAGCATATCGCGCATCATAAAACACAAGACGCGTGCTCGCCACACGAACGGATGTCTCCAATTTCCATAAATGTGCCAGTGGTACGTATTATAACAATCCTATCATCATTAACACCAACCTTAACGATATAGTTTTAAGGGTAGCTTTTGCTTGGCAATGGGACATGGCACGCGCTATACTGTTCAAGAAAGCGACAGGATGCGTCAACAGAAGGGTGATAACCCTAAGACGTTTTAAAAGTAATAATATAAAGTAAGCAAGCGTTACGCGACAGATGGTAGTTTCTTTGGTCTAGTGCAGGGGTCTCCAAGTCTAACGGCCACGCTGCTACTCCTTTAAGTCCGAAGAAGCCAAGACCTAGATAGTTCATCATACCAACGCCATCGAACTGTAGTTTTGATGAGCAACACCAATCCAGCCCAATGCTGGGGGCCAGATTCGTGGCAAACGCGGGCCATAGTTTAGGAACCCCTGCTCTAGTGAATGGGCAGTAGGCCAGGGGCCCAATTCTCCTAAAATAAATTGTTGCCAAACGCAATCGAAACACAATCAGTCAGTTTTTGTTTTCGAAAACTTTCAAAATTATTGATTTTGTTTTTTGTGTCAAACAATTTGATAGCTTTTGAAATTGAGAACTGTCTGAATGAACGGTTCGGCCTTGGTTCGGTTGTGATTTATCAAGATTCATTTTAGGAGAATTAGGCCCCAGTTCTATTATCAGAATTGTTGATAAATCACGACAAATCTTGATGCAAACCAAACATTTGGACTGTTTTCGTACCTATTAATCTACACAATGCTGAGTACCGTTAGAAATCATCATCATCATTCAGCCAAAAGACGTCCACTGCTGGACATAGGCCTCTTCCAAGCATCGCGACATCGACCGGTCCTGTGCTTCTCGCATCCAGCGGATTCCCGCGACCTTCACCAGATCATCGGCCATCCGTTCTGCGAGCTACCACTTAAATTTGGCAATTCTTCGAGCTATGTCGATTACCTTGGTTCTCCTGCGGATCTCATCATTTCTGATATGATCACGCAGGGTAACTCCGAGCACAGCCCTCTCCATTGCCCTTTGAGTGACCTTGAGCCTTCTTATGAGGCCCATTGTGAGTGACCACGTTTCAGTGCCGTATGTAATCACTGGCAACACGCACTGGTCAAAGACTTTCGTCTTGAGACACTGCGATAGTTGGAACGAAAAACGTAGCTTCCCCAGCTAGAAATAAAAATAGATAAAGAAATTAAAAAAAAAAACAAATTACACCAATTACTAGAGTACCGAATTCGGTGGTACGTTTGGAGGTACGGTGCTAAAAGATCTAGCATAAACCTTTATTTTTATTTGTAATGTGGTCGATTAACCCAGTAAGTAGTAAGCCTGCGAAGTTTCGCTAATTAATTTGAAATAACTTTACACATTACAGAAGAGGATTCGTACGATATCAGTGAGGAGACATCTGTTGCATCGCTTTTAGAACAATTTAATTACACCCAGCAGGAAGAAAAAGAACAAGCAGAGGAAGAAGTGCAAGAAGACGAACAAAAAGAAGAGGAAGCATAATTTATCAGATGATTATGAATGAGACGGATAATTTGACCTATTTTTTAGAATTCACACGGTTTTCGTCCTTTCCAATAGTACCAGTTTTTACATATTTTGAAATAGTATTGAATTAAACAGGATCACAATAGATTGTGGGATAAGCCTATTGGGGAAACCACGTTAAAAAAACGCGCCAAGTACACTACCTTCCAGGTGGCGTGGAAACGCATATTATGAAGAATACAACTTTTTCAACCATTAAATCTCAGAAACGATGACGTTTAGGAGAAAAATTGTAGACAATTTTTATAGATAATTGCATAATCTTCAATTTTTGTCTGACCTATTTTTATCATAAAACTTACCGTTTGGCTAAAAAACGCAAAAAACTCATATATGCGAACTTTGACCTTGAATAATTTTTTTTTGCTAGTGTCGGATCGATGTCACTTTTTACATTTAATTTATAATGGTGTTCCGAACATTCGTACCAATTTGCAGCTCTATGCGAATTTTTGCACTTTGAAATATCTAATTTGACCGGACTATTATTGATTTTAAGAAAAGAGTTATCCTAATCTACCTATCAAATAAAAACGCAGCTAACTCCTTAAAGACTGACGTCATCTTGTCAAACCTTAACAAGGCAGTAACTACCAACCATTTGTCAAACAGTATCTTGTTGGAAACATAGTAAGTTAGTTAAGGCTAAGTTTGGAAGTGCTCGCCGGCCACAATTGCTAACAGATTTACCACTTAAGTGATCTGTCCCGATGCCCAACTTGGAAAATCGACTAATTTGTCTCACAGAGTCGTTGTAGAGTTTGTCTTGTTAAGTTTATACAAGCCTCCCGACTTACGATAAGATGGTTGTTGATTGATTCGGTGTGTTATATACAAAATTAGTCGGAAAGGGTGTTAAAGTACCCATAATAATGAAGAACTTTTGTTCTACAACTTTCCCTAAAAGTCAATAGTATATGAGAAATAACTGTTCAAAGATTGCATAAAAAATACGCTAAAATCTATCTATCCCTAGCTAAGATCAGCTGTGTTTACATTTTTGGTCACATTTGGGGTCATGAATCTCTGAAGTTCCATTTACTGAATTTGTTGAAAAGAAGGGAAGAAGAATTTAAAAAAAAAACTAAAATAAGAAGTCATTTTACATGAATTTTTTTTACCGAATTTTGACACTTGCTTTAAGACAGTCTAACCTTCTAAATTACTAGTCGCGCGCAGAAGGTTTGCCGATGACTGCCCCTCCCGCTTCACCGACCGCTACCCGCGCTCGTCTGGCCTACCTACTAATCGTACCGACCATCGACGCGTGATGTCATGAGGCTATCGGCAAACCTTCTCCGCGCGACTTATATAGTAATATATGATCGCTTTTGTGTACGAGAAAAGTAAGATACTTTGTGAGGGTAGATGAAGATACCCTTGCTTCACGAAGATGACAACTGCTCCGTCACTTCAGTTTACCCGTGACAACGACCGGTGTAATTCTATCGAAACGTCGCGTCGCGTCGGGATAAAAAACGGATTGTGTCTTGACAATATATTCTACAGGATAAGACCCGAGTCAGTATTTTTTTATCGTAAGGTTCTGGGGGCCTGCGAAAAACGATCGTCGAAGTTTCGGGTCCATACGAAACAACGACGAACATCGATCCTATAAATATACGATGAAAGTATTGTCAAACAACGAACTACTAGTTGCAATTAACTATTGGGAGTAGGGTGAACGAAAGACAAAATGTCAGATGCCGAAAATCGAATCAATCGTCGGTTCCGAAACAGTTTCATGGTTGGAAAACGTGCGATCGTCAGCCGAAACTTCTTAGTTCGATTCTCGGAGGAGGCCCCCTGAATCGGACAGGTCCGAAATAGTATTTATACAAAATTTCCAAATTTATTGAATGCCACATTTGCGACAACCAACAAAAGTAATAATTATTTAATCTGCTGGAAAAATTACGTTAGTAATTAATGGTTTTACGATGATAGGTAAACGGCTGAAAATAAAATCACAACCAAGTCAGCATAGAAAAATATTTTATGAGTAGCACTAGCGTTGAGCATGGGTAGACGCGGAATTTAATAACGGTTATGAGCTATTACACCATAATCTTTACTTTTTGCATACCCCCGTAAATATTATAAGTTATAAGCAATAAAACGGATTATATCTATCTATCAAGATTTTTCGTTCAAATAGTGCTCTTAAGAAAGGTCGATAATGTAGTTGCACGGTTCCAAAAACCTGGTCCAGGGAAGGCAAGAAACTCCACTGATACTCTTTTTAAAAATGGTTCAATCTAGTATTTTACAATAGGATGTACACAAAAAATGTTAGAGGCACTCAAAAACAACGCATTTCACTTCAAAATTTGTTTCTGAAAGGACCCATGAATCGAATGGTGGAAAGTGATCAACGAAGTGAATCGTTTTTGCCACTTGCCGGTCTTGCGGCACCGCTTGCTTCGCTCGCTCGGCTCGAGCGTTGAGTCGTCACAGTTCTGACATAACCTAACCTATCCTTCAGCTATCTGGTTGGCATTTTATTTCTTATTGCGGGGGGCGGGGGGTTTTGGGAGCATAAGGTATCAGCAACGCTAGGCTCGACCATAAATAATATTAGGAAACCTGACGAGTCGAAACTCAACGCTATCATTGGCAAGATTTAAGTAAGTATCAAAATCACATTTGGTGAATCTGCACGCCAACTGCCGATTGGATGTGCAGTCCGCTTGGAGTTATGACTACGAATATCAGTTATTAGCACCCCTGGATTCAAACTGTATTACAATATCGATTTAAATGATTTGTTTTAGAGTTATTTTCTATTTTAGAACACTTTTGTTTTTACTCCAATAGAATCATTAAAGTTCACAATGTGTTAGCTAGCCCTTTGACGAACTATAGCAAAAAATAGAGGGTTTATTTGTAATCCGTCTTGGAAGTGGAACATAATAATTGAAAAAAACAATATTATAAAATTTTTTGTTCTCATAGTAACGGTTGGCTTTGACAAAATTAAATTTGCACTTTGAAAGACTCTTAGTGCGTAGACTATAAGGTTCAAAGTATGCCTAAAGATACATGTGTTGGGAAAGTCGGATATTTTAATAGCTGATTAGTTTCGGGTGCAGGTTGATGAGTAGTTCATGACAGTCAGGCCATTGAGTGAGCGATTTAGTTGTCGACAACCCTTCATTATGAGACCCTGTTTTGAAATTGTTGTTTGTTTTTATCCTTGTATGACATAACTTTACGTGAATTTGAAAATTGAATTAAAAAGACAATTACACCAGAGACTGGAGAATTCAAATTGATGTACTAGGTATTTATTACGTTTCTGACAACAAAATAGTATTTACCTTAGTTCCGTTTTTAAAATTATTATTAAAATAATCGATGTGTGAAAATGATATGTGCAATATTAAAAGAAATAGTGTATTCATTATTTATTTATTATTTTTACAGATACGAGTGAAATCTGTAAAGAAACTACGAAAATAAAATAGAAAGGGCGACTGTATAAAAAAATCTGTATAATACAGTCGAGAGCAATAAATCTGGGTCACTAACGAAGAATGGTAACTTATTCAAATAAAAAGTATTAAACCGACTTTTTAAAAAGTTTTCTTAATTTTAGTTAAGTAGTATTAAATAGTCTATAAAATACTTTTTATTTGAATAAGCTATCATTGTTAGTTCCCGAGATATTAAGGTTTATGTTAGTGACCCGAATTCATTGCTACCAAGTGTAGTTACATAATAATAAAATAAGGCTAGGGCCAGAAGAGTTCTTCATTGTGTGTGCAGTCCAACACGCGCCAGGCGAGAGTGGTGGCCTAATGCCTAACTCCTTCTCATTCTGAAAAGCGTCCAGTGCCCAGCAGTGAGCAATAATGGGCTGACTATGCCAACAATTACCAAACAATCAATTTATACTTAAGATCGCTATTACGGGCCTAAAACTATTATTGTATTCTTCACTCGCTAGTTGAACTATCGTGGTACAGACAGTGGCAAAAGCAGCCTCACATTTGAGTATTTTTATTTGTAATTAATTGAAAAACTACACAATTAATATAAAATAAACAGAGATGTATCTAGATTTTTTACAATTTGAAAGTATAGATATTAATTATACTTTTTTGCATGCGTACCGTCAATTGGGACAGGTCAACTCAATGCTGATATGACTTTCCTCAAAAGGCCATACCAGATGTTGCCCTACATTGTTTCACTCGTATAGTTTTTATACTTACCGCAATATCTGGACTTTAAAAGAGATTCTTTTAGAGAGAGCTCTGAGTTTATTTCGGCCTTTCTTCTAAGAAATAATCAGATAGGAAATGCCGACGCCATTAGTCCTAAAAAAATCATATAAAATTGGATTGTAAAAGTTTCTGTAACAGATTTACATACAGAAATAAAAATCATTTATTTATCACTAGGAGACGCTCGCGGCTTCGCCCGCATGGATGTTTCGCGTATTCCGCATTTTTCGGGGTAGAAGTAGCCTATATCCCTCTCCGGGTTTCCGTCTATCTTTGTACCAAGTTTTATCAAAATCGATTCAGCGGTTTAGGCGTGAAAGCGTAACAGACAGACAGTTACTTTCGCATTTATAATATTAAGTAAGGATTCGGAATATTCATTTAGCTCACTTTAATTTGTCTCTATCGACTTGTTTACCAACTTCGCAGCTGACTGTACAAGGTGGCGCATGACGGCAGACATATGTTATATTGAGTTGTCTTCATTAAGCGCTTAAGTGGGATCAGGTGTAACATCATTAACTCTACCATTCTATTCCACGTGCCTGCTGACGTAGCCCATTATTATTCTAGCGTGGAAATTCTATATGCTGGGCTGTTTTTGTAGTTTTAGAACGTACGAAACAAACTCAACTTTGTACAATTAGTACGTACGGTTTAAAAGATGATGTACCTACTGAAAAAAATTGAAAGGAGTATGCTTAGATGATGTGGTCATATTGAGAGATCTAGCTTTTGCCCGCAGCTTCGCTTGCGTGAAATTTTGAACCCGTTAAGTGACGATTTACCATACAAACTTTCATCCCCTATTTAACTCCCTTAAGGGTTGAATTTCGAAAAATCCTTCCTTATTCCTTGTCTACATTATAAAGGGAACCTCTGTGCAAAATTTCAGCTTTCTAGGTCCAAGGGTTTGGGCTGGGCGTTGATGAGTCAGTCAGTCAGTCAGGACTTTTCTTTTTATTTTTATACAAGGTTAGTCAGAAAGGGGGTACTAATCCGATAGGGCGTTAAAGTACACATGATAATGAATAACTTTTGTTCTACAACTTTTCCCAAAAGTCGATAGTTTAAGAGAAAAAGCTGTTCAAAAATCTCAAAAAAAAATCTCTGAAATCTATCTATCCCCAGTTATGATCAGCTGTGTTTACATTTTAGGTCATATTTGAGGTCATGAATTAGAAGCTCCATTTTCTGAATTTGTAACTAAAGCAGGGATGAAGAATTTTTGAAAAAACTAAAATAAAATTAACTTTTCATGGAAATAAAAATTATCGAATTTTGAAATTTTAACACTTGCTTTCAAACAGTCATCAGTGATACTATAAGCGGGCTTCGGATTAGTACCCCCTTTCCGACTAACCTTGTATAGGTGAGTGAACGGCGATTAACAAAAATAATTTATAAGGTTGATGTCAGTGGAAACGCCAGTAGAGGACGCCCTAGAAGGACAAACGTCGATGTGATGATGTGAGTGATAAAGTGATGTTCTTCATAAAGGACAGGTGCGTAGTATTCTCAAAGGGCGCGGGCGTGCGTGTATGGCAAGATGTATGAACGTGGATGAAGCTAAAGGAGTGTGTAAGGATCATTGCATGTGGCGTTCTGCAGTTTCTGCCTACCCACATGGGAAGAAGGCGTGAGTTTATATGTATGTAATTAGCACGTTTTGTTTAGAAACAAAAAGAGTAACCATGGAGTTTCTTGCCGGCTCTTTTGCACAGGAAACGACAAATTGGAACCTTGCACCTAAATTCGACTTTACATTAGCCCCTTTTTTATCTTGGTAAAATCCTCATGGATACCCTTTCGGCTGGAGAAGGCGAAGGGTTATGCCGGACTCTTACCGGCTAAAAACCCACGGTGTTCCTTCTCCTGACGCTTGGCCGGGGTCGCGGGATTCGCAGCTGCATGCACCGCGACCCCGGCAGGCCTCGGTCCGCCAGCCCCTGGCGGACTTCTCCTTCTGTGGGGCCTTGTCCCGCGTCCTCCTGAGAGGCGCGCACGGGCCGCCTTCTCGGGCCTGTTACTGGTCGGGCGACGGGTCCCCTAACCTGCTGCCCGCAGGCATTTACATTAGCGCCTGATGATTAAGCTGCGCTTTCCATGGTCAGTCCATGGATTGGTGACCGTTTGTCTCTCCGAGACGTCTCCGTGCTTCGGAGAGCATGGAGAGCATGTTAAGCCGTTGATCCTGGGTGTTATAAGAATACCTATGACGTTTATTTTGTATTTAACAGAATCTATTGATGTTTGTCGGTATTTACTGCCTCGTTGGTCTAGCGGTCGCGGTTGGATCCCTAGGTCGGGCAAAGTGTTACTGGGTTTTTCCGTGCGGAATTTCTCAGTAGCAGCCCGGAGTCTGGATTTGGGCCCGGTTGATGGCAACAGGCTCGCCCTCTAATTACAAGGTAAATTAACATAACGGTGAAATGAAGTTGCACTATACACCTCTGCCAACCCTTCGGGGTATAAAGCGTGATGTTATATTATCGATAAAATAATTATATTATCTGCACGTTGAATAGTATTGTCATAAGATATGCGCTCAGATATAATAGATATCCTGTATTTGCACCGTATGTGCAATTAATAAAAAGTGCAAGATATTCCATAATAACTAGCTGTACCATTTTTTTTTTTTTGCATTGCGTTGCAATGCACTTTTTCCTACTTACTACCTACCACTTACCTACTACCTACCTTCAGAAACAAAATCCAAGTAGTAACAAAAAGTTAAAACCATTTTCATGCATGCGGTAAACAAATGAAGAATATGGACATACTGAGATAATTTAGTTTTTTTTTTAAACATCAGAATTTTCTTTCATAAGAACCTTCTACAGACAATTAGGAACACAACAACAACAAAAAACACGGTCCAACAGCTCACGCGTGATGCCGTGACCAAGGGATTCATGTATAATTATCATAAGACATGATTATAATTATCGTAAGACATGCGCTCAGATAGATCTTGTATTTGCATCCTGCCTTTATTATGAATAAAAAGTGCAACAGATTCTCTACATAATTACTTTTATCAAACATTTCACTTATCCAAACACGTGTTGCTTACTTAAGTAGATAATAAATTTCACTGGCCCTTAATTAAAGCGTTGTGCCGTCGAGGAGACAGACAGACCAACAGAGGGTGGTTTTACGAGCGAAGAACTCTGTTACGATGTTTGTAAGCCTCTTCAAACAATCAGCCAAGTTTTACCTGGTTTCATGGTAATATTTACCAACAAACATTCGGTATTTTTGTGTTAAAACTATTTGCCGGATAAAGTATTGGTAAACTTTTTTCACATCGCAATTAATAATATTCTGTTCAACGAAAGATGAGTCCCGACCTAGTGGTCACTTCGTAAATTGCAGCCTACTGGTAAATTGGAGGCTACTATCGAAAAAACGTAAACTCAAACTTAAAACTCATTTATTCAAAATAGACTAGAATTACTTAGTTCTTTTTGAACGTCAGGTTTCCAATAAACATCCCACAAAAAGCCCTCCCTTCACCGCTTCCTAGTGTGTATGCTGTAAAGAAAAAACGGCGCAACAAACTCCCCAGCGACACAGATAAATATGTCTGTCAAGTGAATAAATTAATTGACTTACAAAGAAAATCATAATATTTTTCACAATAATAAAATTATGCAATTATAGGAAAAGTAAAAATTTTAAAAAAGTAACTGTATAAATCAATTCTGTATGAATTGAGATAAATTAAATTAGTAGGTATCTTAAAATATAGATTCATATATAAACCTACACATAAAAACTAATGGTTTCCAGGGAAGCCACATGTGCAGAAAAGAACTAGCGCCACACGTCTCTATCGTCAACATAGTCGTTTATCTTATAGTATGCCTTTTTAATGAGAACTGATTTAACGTAAACGATATAAAATATCGCCAGTGAAGTTCTAACAGTGCGGAAGTCAAAAATGGCCACTTTACAAGACAGTGAAAAAACTATTTAAAACGAGCAGCGTAACTACGCTGAACGCAATATTGTTTTTAATTATCATTACAAACTCTTTGATGATTTAAACTTTTGAACATCCTAATAATCTTTTTCATTTCAAGTAAAATTGTGACTTTCCCAGTGTTGTCTGGTTTTGTCACAAAATGACTTACGCACTGTTAGAACTTTACTGACGATATCTCTATTTATTAATGTTTTTTTTTTTTATATTATATAAATATTATTTGTATGGTAAAGTTTTGTAGAGAAACGTCAGGACTCACCTTACGGTGAAAAGGGTTGTTACTTGGTATTGGAAATAAATATGACTGTGGATGGATATACAAATAAAGGTAGACCAAAGAAAAGATAGATTGATGGATTGTGTGAAGGATAATACGGGTAAAAAAGGAGTGAGTACTGAGATGACGGCTGAAAGAGGAGAATGGAAGAGTAGGTAATGCATGTTGTGCTGACCACACCTAGTGTGGGATAAGGGCAGAGAGATGATGATGGCACTTGGTGTTAGAATGTTCTAATTAATTAATTAGAACATTCTAACACCACGTGGCCCACTTTTGTCTAATGGTACTTATACGAAATGTTAATATGTTTGTCAAAATGAGGTTTCTTGGACTTACTAAAAATAATAAACCAAAATGTCGACTGGAATGCGTTTTTTTTTTCTGGCGACATACTGGAAAATCGTTAAATTCCTTACGCTTGTTAATATTGCAATTTATATCTTATTAAACTATAACAATAGAATAAAATTTAGCAAATTGACGCTTTGATAACGAAGCTTTCCTAGCAACAGTGAATACCGCGGTACAAAAATTAACGATTATTATCGCGACATAGGTTTGTATGTCTAGCTATAAAATATAAGATGTTTTAATACTTTACATACAAAAACAATATAAAAATATAGATTGTGGTCTTGTCGCGTAAAAACTTAAAAAAGGCACTAAATACCTTTTTTTATCCCGACGTTTGACTAGACCCCAATCTATATTTTTATAATGTGTACGAATCGCGAAAGTTTAAAAACATTTATACAAAAACAAGTTTACGAAATGTTTCGGTATGAAAATAATTGACCTGCTCAAATATTTGTCCCATGATCGTCGAGGATAACAGAAGGAAGAAAAAACGTCATAGAAAATAAGTGGCATTTATTGAAACATGAACAAACATTCATTTTTAATAGTTATATTCGTAAAATACCTTAGTATGCAATGTGTCCGGTTATGGAATAGCGAGATTCTAGGTACTTATATAGCAACTATTCTTGTACACAAATAAACTATACACTAGGATCCAATTCACTACCCCGCTATTTGGCAGCCATTTTGCTTTTTGTTGAGATATTCTCTATGTTAAAGTTATGAAAATGTGAACCCACTGTATCGTAATGTCAACGATAGGCAATATTGTTGCCCTCCGAATAAGCCTACTTTTATCTCAGTAGGACCAAAACTTTGAGAGATATGACTTTTTTTGTACACATGCACAGAATATCTCAACAAAAAAATGGAAGTGAATTGAACCCTAGTGTATAGTGCATTTGAGTATTAGAATAGTTGTTATATAAATACCTAGAATATCGCTAGTCCATGACCGGACACATTGTATAATATATGTTAAAATATTAATACAATAAATATTAAAACCTTATAGAAATATCCTGCTTTTGGGTAAACAGAATGATGCAACCGAATGCTATCCGATTGAATAAATGCACTACCAAACTGAATGTCGACAGATCGTTCTACGACAAGATTTTACTTCGACACTATGGAACTCCGATATTACGCTAGTACTCCGACAATTATGGAACTTTGACACCTAATTTGGGGCACCCCGACACGGATAGGTTAGGTTCGAAGGGGATGATGGGGCTAGATTGAGCGAGCAAAGCGAGTGAACGAAGCCCCCGACATCCCCTTCGTGTTAGGTTACTTTAAACCCCAGTGTCGAAGTTCCATAATTGTCGGAGTAGCGTAATGTCGGAGTTCCATAGTGTCGAAGTAAAATCTTGTCGTAGAACGATTTGTCGAAATTCAGTTTGGTAGTCCCTCCGTAATTGTATTAAAGATGTTAATCAATGGCAGCACTGATCGTGACATTCGTGACGTAGGTAGTCTTGGGCCATCGTAGGAAGACAATACCTGGTATTATTAAAAAAAAAGGTTTATTGTAGAAACTCGTTCAAATTTTTACAATAAATCTTACATAGGGGCCTTCTTTTAAGTAAAAGATATACCCGTGCTATTATTAATATTTATTATCCATAAAGTTTTCAATGGTGTGTGTAGTCTGCCAATCCGCAGCAGCCCAGCGTGGTGGACTGAGGCCTAAACCCTTCTTATTCTAAGAAGAGGTCTGTACCCAACAGTGAGTCAGTTGTGGGCTGATTATCTGCGTTACTTCCGTTCTGCAGCCAATGTGGACTCATTGATCGGACATACACCGTGGGCTCGAGGTACCCGAAAGATTTCAATCACGTTTTCTGATGGTATAATGAGTCAAATGACGTATTCCACATTGGGCACCCGCTTTTACGGCACCCAAGTTAATGGCACCTGAGGTATTCCATATTCGGCACCTATCGGTATTTTTGGCAGGTGCCATTAGTGGAACAGTTTATTATTTAAAATTTCATTCCACTTTCGGCACCTACGAACCAGTAGGTACTAGTGATGGGACGTTCACTTTTTATAGGACGTTAAAATTAAAAATTCGATTAAAATCAGTAGAGTTTAATAACATGATAAAAATATAACTTCTTTATGTATTTTAATATCACAATCGGTTTCCTTAATCACATATATTGCAAAATCAGCCTTGAGTTACAATAGTTTTTTTTTTTTAAATGTTTTGAGGCTTTTTATCAAACATGATCATGCCAGCCTCATCGTACACAATAGAATTTAAAAACAAATACTTTTTAGGTTTACATACAATTATTTCTCTTCTTGATTAACTTTGTAATTTAAATTCAACTGTCGTCGTCAACTCTGCTTTCGAAACCCAAACAACCTTACAACGCTGAAATGTTTGTTGTAAAGCAAAACTTAAAATAAAAATAAATACCTTAAAAATACCAGGTATTTCATACATAGTTGAAATATCCAATATCTTAAAAAAAAACATTAGATTAATCGTTCGTTAGTGCGATCAATTTTAGTTTAATCAAGATTCAGTAAGTTAAACAGTAGTTGACTCGACCAATATGCGTTATGAACATATTATGTGAATCAACCGTAGTTATCTTGAAAATAGTTAGAATAAACTTAGGTATTATAATACGTAACCAATTCGTGTGCCTAGTTATAGATGCCTAAAAAACTACACCCATCGTTTTTCTTGGCTTTTTTGTTACAATAAAAAGCATTATTATACTAATGATGACTCCCACGGTGACGGAGTAAAACTGACGAATTATTGACTGATCAGTACAACAGGTGGAGAAACAGTTTACAAAAAAACAGTTGTTAATTTTTTTAGAATATAATAGAATCATTTATTCGCTACAGACATGGTTTTACAAAGATGTTACATTTATAAAGGTACACAGACATCTCACCTGTAGTAGGCATGCGAAAGTTTCATACCTATACAAGCTTAGTTTTAGTATATACTAAACCTGAAACTAGTTTGTTCAGAATCACTAGGAGAATCGATTGACATATTTTTTACACCAGATATATATATATATTTTCTTAAATTTCAATTTTGTTAAGTTGTTTCTACCCATAACAGTTGACGGGAATAGGCACCTTGAGGCTTGAGATGGTCCGTTCGGTCAGTTTCGTTGTATTAGACAACCCCTGCATAGCACATCTCAGGCATTTCACATTTCACTAGGGAACTTAACGCGACATAAAATACGGTGTAACTTGGAGATTTATTAAAAAAAAACACACATTCAGGCAGTTCTAATGAAAATCTTGTTGGGGTGTCTCGGTTTTTGTATATACTAAAAATAACGTTGTAATAGCATTAGATTACATTTATTAATCCTTTTGCCACGCTGTGCCGTCACGGGGCGCCAGCCCTAAATCTTTCCCAGTGCTGGACAAAGGCCTCCCCAAAGTTCTTCACTCTTTCCTGCGCCACCACAAACCAGCCCACACGGTACGCGTCTATGTCATCTCGCCATCTCTATCTGGGCCGACCTCGGCGGCGCCGTCAATCTTCAGGCACCTATAGTGTAACCACAGCCCGTATTCGGTCACCGACTAGTGTAAATAGATTTTCGGACTGCCGTATTCGGCCGCAGACCGTTTTGGTGACTGAACATGGCTGATTTGTGTTAAAATTCCTTGTCGTAACACAATAGTTATCCATCCATGATGATGCTTTTGACACGAGTGTACAAAGTTCGGCTGAATGCGGTCGCCGAATTCGGTAAACCGACAACTTAAACGAATACGCTCGCCGTATTCGGTGACCGACTTAATGTAAACCCGCCATAGGGGATTACGCCAAGAAGATGAACGGCACCCTCCTCATGTCTATTTCTATGAATTTCTACGAAAGTGCATAACCTATTCTAATCACCGCTAATCACTATTATTTATTATTGAATTATTATTTTTTTACCTTGACATTTTGTCGACTATTATTATCAATATGTCGTTTGTTTTTATATTATTTTATTAAATTGTGAATGTGAGTACTATGTAGGCTAGCTTTATACATGAATTTCGTAGAACTGTTTGGCGGTTTGAGTATTATTATTTTTTGTGACCTACGCAAATGTCCGGCTGATTGGTATCGTCGTGCGTCGGGTTGTTGAGCTCCCTAAAATAAGGTTGAGCTACACAATGGCTGATGCATGCGTGCCGTCAGTTGGGACAGGTCAACTCAAACCTGCTATGGCTCTTTCCTCAAAAGGCCATTCCAAACGTTGCCCTAAATTGTTACACTCGCATAGTTTTATACCACAATGTCTGGACTTTAAAAGAGACGTTGACCTCTGAGTTTGTTTCGGCTTTTCTTCTCAGAGCGAGTCAGATAGGAAATGCCGGCGCCATCTAGTCTTAAAAAAAAACTTACATTTACTTGTAAAAGTGTCTGTAACAGATTTATTTACAGAAATAAATATCATTTATCATTTACATCCAAAATATACACCGTGGGCCCGAAGTACCCGAAAGATTTTAACCACGCCTTTCTTATGCTATTACGAGTCAAATGTTATATGAATAAAAGATGAAAAAAGAAAAAAAAAAATTTTTTCTTTTCCTTTTGAGTAAATAATTAACTTTAGTGCTTCCTTGTAAACAATACCATAGGTTGAATTGGCAACATGTACAAATTATCGTGGGAGTGGATAAGAAACTTCTCACTTCACAACCCTCTCCGTCAAATAAGACATACGGCGAGAGAGGCGACAAAAGTCGCAACACCGCGTTCCTGGGACTTGTTACCATAGATATTTTTCGATTTGTGAATTTCATTAAATAATGAATATTTCAAAAATTAAGCTTTTTCAATAAATTATATACAGGGTGGTAATTTGAGATGGGGCATGAAGGGCAGCTACCTTAACCATTGTAGCAATAGGAAAACGTTCTTAGAAGACTACCCCTAACTTTTGGGATAATTTCAATCGGCATTCACAGATTTTGAAAAAAAAGTACAGTCAGCGAGAAAAAGGGCTGTTTTTAAAAAACTTTTTTATGATGCCAAACGATCCCATTTCCCATAAGGATCAAAAGACTCTTCCGGACCAACTGAGGTTTGAGTACTAGAAACGTCAGAAATAACAAAAAACTATTTCAGATGGGTTAGTTATAAGGGCAGCTACCTTAATCGTTGTGGCTACGGGAAAATGTTCTGAAGAAACTGTCCATAATTTTTAAAAATATTTCGAAACGCATTCACAGATTTTGAAAACGAAAAAAAAATATTTTTTCTTCGTGACCCTAACTTTTAACGAAATGTTGCTTTTCGTGATTTCTGATCTTTCTAGGACTCTAACCTCAATAGGTCCAGAAGAGTAAAAATCGAAGGTTAAAATCTTTCGGGTACCTCGGGCCCACGGCGTATAGTAAAGTTACGAAAATAAAGAAGATGAAGCCGTTTATTACGCACTAAAAAGTCAGATATCGAAAATAAGGTTTTCGTAAACATAGTCGTTATAGTAATAGCCAACGAAAACAGATGTTGTAGAGTTGACATATACAATAACAGATAACTCCACATTTACAATGACTCAATCAGGCTTTAATTATAACATATTGTATTAAATCGCGCGGTAACAATTATATTGTTCTAATTGTAAAGGAGTTGTTTCTTTCTTTATAATTTTGTCAATATTTATTTTAATACTTTTGTTTTTAATAATATATACGTCAATGCTAGGCTAGATTTTTGGTATAAAAAGGCCTGAAAATGTTGTATCGACATCAGTTTGGTACCAGCTCTCAGTCAAAATGAGAGTTACCTTCGTGATCCTTTGCTGCGCATTGCAGGTGAGTTCAACATTTTTTTAGTCCAAGCAACATTTTAATATGTCATCTAACCACTAATTTTAGATGATATGTTTCGTTTCATCTATCTACAAAATAATATTCCTCAAATCTCAACATTACAAAAGTTTAAATAAAATCTATATAATAAACATTTAGTCACTTGCCGAAAGTAGTAGTTATTTTAATAAATTTCATTGCATATTTTAATCTCCTGCATAGTTCTCTCATTAATCAAATGTAAATAGTTCATTTTTGCATTTCTTCTAATAATATCCATCGAATTTCTTGCCAGTTCTTCTGCATAGAACCTACTATTAAGAATAATGGACCTAGTAATCATAAGCCTGTAGAATCAGCTGGACAATCTTCCTCCTAGCGTTTACCCAACTGTGTTGAAGTAAGCTGGGCATTATGAAAAAAAAAGTTTGATTTTAAAAGTTATTAGTTTTTGTTCTTACTTATGATAGTACTATTCTGCAACTCTCTGATACATCACCATATATCTTGTTATAGATACAACTGATTTATTTCATTCTGTAAAAGTGTGTTAGCTGCAGTTTGAGGTATATTATTTTGTATGTAAAAGCGACGAAAGTTGCCCACACACATAGTCACAGCGTATCTTAATCTTCAAGTTAGAACAATCCAAATCTTTGCAACCGTGAAGGAATCTATCGCCTATGAACATATAGCGGCTGTCAAAGTTCTCAATTCCACTCAGAATGGTTGCTGACAGGAAACCAACCTTATTTCCACACAGTTAAGGTTCATCTGTCAAAGCAAATATCAATTATTCGTTCTTTTTTCGTGTGCATTTAAATTTTAATATATCTGCTAACTAATGGTGTTATTTCTATCGATTAAGCCTGAATTGCTTAGAAATATCTACTGAAACTCACTCCATTTTCGTTGTTTTGGTTGGATAAGGCTACGAAAAATTAATATTATTGTGTTATTCATCGTCAAATATTAAAAAGTTATCGATAAGTAACTTTTATAGACAAAAAAGTATCCAGTAGGTTACCATAAAAGATTAAGTTTCACGGATTCATCGGAAAATGCACCGCAGAACTATTTATTTTTAACAGATTTGATAAAAATAAATAGTTCAATTTTATATTTTGCTATCTATGACATGGTGTTTCTGTGTCACTCGATATTTTAGGCATTCATGTGACTAGAAAATAAATATCAATTTATAATGTTGCTTCGTAATTCGTAACCCAGGAGTACCAAAGACAACAATTTTATACAAATTATCTGAATAATGTGGTAATCGTAAAATTATACATTATTATAGTGATAAATGGTTTTGGAGTCCTGATAAAAATACATTTTTTAATGAGATAGGAATTGTTTAAAATCTGCAATAACTTTTCCTGAATAGGCGCAAGCAAGCATTAAATCCAGCTTATCGCTGTGCCCTGCTGGACATTTTATAATATTAAAATGTACTACTAACTTAACGAAGTGAATTTTCTTTGAAATCATGCAAATGTGGCCCGTGTCTCATACCATCTCAACGCGGTTCGGCTAAGTCCTGTTGCGTGAGCATTTAGCTCAGAGCTAAAGGCTTTTTATTGGACCTTGCACAGATTTATTGTTACGTAATGACAAAGTCCGGTTCAGATTCTAATGAAATACTGGTTTTTAAATTACTTATTTATTTTTATTTTCATTTTACAGTATGCCGCCGCAACTAATCTTCTGGATATTGACAATTTTGCCGGTGGGCGTACCACAATCTTAAACCATACAGACCAATTCATAAAAGGTAAGGATGGATCAGTGCAAGAAGTTGAAACAACCCGCAAGAGAATCCAATTTGACAGCCTTCCACCTGGAATGAAACATCATGAGAAAGGGAAAATGGTGAAACAATATGTCTTTGAACAAGATGAGTTTGGTAACGATGTAGTTTATGAGGAAGATATTTTCATCTCGAGTGTACCTAGTGAAGCAGCTGCATCATCATCTTCAAGCTCAGCATCATCGTCATCTTCTAGCTCAGCATCATCATCTGCTAATTATGGATCTGGTGGTTATGGTCCAGTATCAAGTAGCTCTTCTGGATCATCAGCATCTTCACAAGGACCTTACGGATCCGGCGGACCTGGATCTTACGGACCCGGTGGACCTGGATCTTATGGACGCGGTGGACCTGGATCTTACGGACCCGGTGGACCTGGACCTTACGGACCTGGTGGACCTGGATCTTACGGACCCGGCGGACCTGGATCTTACGGACCCGGTGGACTTGGACCTTACGGATCTGGACAAGGTACTGGTGCATCCGCAGCAGCAGCAGCAAGTGGTTCAAGAGGACAAGAACGATACGGATACGGACCCGGTGGATCAGGTAGTGGTTCATCTGCAGCAGCAGCTGCATCAGCAAGTGGACGAGGAGGACAGGCAGGAGCATATGGCCCATATGGGTCCGCTGGCGGAAGTGAAAGTGCCACCAGTGCTGCTTCTTCATCATCAAGGTCAAACGGTGAATTAGATATTGTCATCTTAACATCAGCTCCAGGGTCATCATCAACATCAGATGCATCATCAATTGCGTCATCAGGATCTTACAGGCAAAACGGACCACAAGGACAGTTCGGACCAGAAGATACACTTGGGCCATACGGACAACAAGGACCCCGTGGACCAGGACAAGGTGGTGTTGCATCCGCAGCAGGATCATCGGCAAGTGGATCAAGAGGACAAGAAGGACAATACGGATCTGCTTACGGATACGGACCAGACAGTGCATCTTCAGCAGCAGCAGCGTCAGGTGCATCAGGAGATCGAGATGGACAAGGAAGTTACGGAGTAGGAGCTTACGGATTCGGTGGTTCAGGATCAGATAGTGCTTCATCTGCAGCAGCAGCAGCAGGAGCGTCAGGTGGATCAGGAGATCGGGATGGACAAGGAAGTTACGGATCAGGAGCTTACGGACCCGGTGCATCAGGAGCTTACGGACCCGGTGCATCAGGAGCTTACGGACCCGGTGCATCAGGAGCTTACGGACCCGGGGCATCAGGAGCTTACGGACCCGGTGCATCAGGAACTTACGGACCCGGTGCATCAGGATCAGGTAGTGCTGCATTTGCAGCTGCATCGGCCAGTGGAGCAGACGGACAAGCAGGAGCATATGGTCCATATGGATCTGTTGACGGACGTGGAAGTGCCACCAGTGCATCTTCAGCAACAGCAGCAGCGTCAGGTGCATCAGGAGCTTACGGACCTGGTGCATCAGGAGCTTACGGACCCGGTGCATCAGGAGCTTACGGACCCGGTGCATCAGGATCAGGTAGTGCTGCATCTGCAGCGGCAGCTGCATCAGCCAGTGGAGCAAACGGACAAGCAGGAGCATATGGTCCATATGGATCTGCTGGCGGACGTGGAAGTGCCACCAGTGCTGCATCTACATCGTCTTCTGCATCAGGCGGTGATCTAGACATCGTTATCATAACATCAGCTCCAGGGTCATCATCAACATCAGATGCATCATCAAGTTCGTCATCAGGATCAGGACCCTACAGGCGAAACGGACCACAAGAACAATTCGGACCAGAAGGTTCATTTGGGCCATATGGACAGCAAGGACCCCGTGGACCAGGACAAGGTGGTGTTGCATCCGCAGCAGGATCATCGGCAAGTGCATCAGGAGATCGGGATGGACGAGGAAGTTACGGAGTAGGAGCTTACGGATTCGGTGGTTCAGGATCAGATAGTGCTTCATCTGCAGCAGCAGCAGCAGCAGCAGCGTCAAGTGCATCAGGAGATCGGGATGGACAAGGAAGTTACGGACCAGGAGCTTACGGACCCGGTGCATCAGGAGCTTATGGACCGGGTGCATCAGGAACTTACGGAACTGGTGCATCAGGAGCTTACGGACCCGGGGCATCAGGAGCTTACGGACCCAATGCATCAGGAGCTTACGGCCCCGGTGAATCAGGAGTTTACGGACCCGGTGCATCAGGACCTTACGGACCCGGGGCATCAGGAGCTTACGGTCCCGGTGCATCAGGAGCTTACGGACCCGGTGCATCAGGATCAGGTAGTGCTGCATCTGCAGCTGCATCAGCCAGTGAAGCAGACGGACAAGCAGGAGCATATGGTCCATATGGATCTGTTGGCGGACGTAGAAGTGCCACCAGTGCATCTTCAGCAACAGCAGCAGCGTCAGGTGCATCAGGAGCTTACGGACCTGGTGCATCAGGAGCTTACGGACCCGGTGCATCAGGAGCTTACGGACCCGGTGCATCAGGAGTTTACGGACCCGGTGCATCAGGATCAGGTAGTGCTGCATCTGCAGCGGCAGCTGCATCAGCCAGTGGAGCAAACGGACAAGCAGGAGCATATGGTCCATATGGATCTGCTGGCGGACGTGGAAGTGCCACCAGTGCTGCATCTACATCGTCTTCTGCATCAGGCGGTGATCTAGACATCGTTATCATAACATCAGCTCCAGGGTCATCATCAACATCAGATGCATCATCAAGTTCGTCATCAGGATCAGGACCCTACAGGCGAAACGGACCACAAGAACAATTCGGACCAGAAGGTTCATTTGGGCCATACGGACAACAAGGACCCCGTGGACCAGGACAAGGTGGTGTTGCATCCGCAGCAGGATCATCGGCAAGTGCATCAGGAGATCGGGATGGACAAGGAAGTTACGGACCAGGAGCTTACGGACCCGGTGCATCAGGAGCTTATGGACCGGGTGCATCAGGAACTTACGGACCTGGTGCATCAGGAGCTTACGGACCCGGTGCATCAGGAGCTTACGGACCCGGTGCATCAGGACAAGGTGGTGTTGCATCCGCAGCAGGATCATCGGCAAGTGCATCAGGAGATCGGGATGGACAAGGAAGTTACGGAGTAGGAGCTTACGGATTCGGTGGTTCAGGATCAGATAGTGCTTCATCTGCAGGAGCAGCAACAGCGTCAGGTGGATCAGGAGATCGGGATGGACAAGGAAGTTACGGACCAGGAGCTTACGGACCCGGGGCATCAGGAGCTTACGGACCCGGTGCATCAGGAGCTTACGGACCAGGTGCATCAGGAGCTAACGGACCCGGTGCATCAGGATCTTACGGACCCGGTGCATCAGGAGCTTACGGACCCGGTGCATCAGGAGCTTACGGACCCGGTGCATCAGGAGCTTCAGGACCAGGTGCATCAGGAGCTTACGGACCCGGTGCATCAGGATCTTACGGACCCGGTGCATCAGGAGCTTACGGACCCGGTGCATCAGGAGCTTACGGACCCGGGGCATCAGGAGCTTACGGACCCGGTGCAACAGGAGCTTACGGACCTGGTGCATCAGGTTCAGGTAGTGCTGCATCTGCAGCAGCAGCTGCATCAGCCAGTGTGGCAGACAGACAAGCAGGAGCATATGGTCCATATGGATCTGCTGGCGGACGTGGAAGTGCCACCAGTGCTGCATCTACATCGTCTTCTGCATCAGACGGTGATCTAGACGTTGTTATCATAACATCAGCTCTAGGGTCATCATCAACATCAGATGCATCATCAAGTTCGTCATCAGGATCAGGACCCTACAGGCGAAATGGACCACAAGGACAGTTCGGACCAGAAGATTCATTTGGACCATACGGACAACAAGGACCCCGTGGACCAGGACAAGGTGGTGTTGCATCCGCAGCAGGATCATCGGCAAGTGGATCAAGAGGACAAGAAGGACAATACGGATCTGCTTACGGATACGGACCAGACAGTACATCTTCAGCAGCAGCAGCGTCAGGTGCATCAGGAGATCGAGATGGACAAGGAAGTTACGGAGTAGCAGCTTACGGATTCGGTGGTTCAGGATCAGATAGTGCTTCATCTGCAGCAGCAGCAGCAGCAGCAGCGTCAGGTGCATCAGGAGATCGAGATGGACAAGGAAGTTACGGAGTAGGAGCTTACGGATTCGGTGGTTCAGGATCAGATAGTGCTTCATCTGCAGCAGCAGCAGCAGCAGCAGCGTCAGGTGGATCAGGAGATCGGGATGGACAAGGAAGTTACGGATCAGGAGCTTATGGACCCGGTGCATCAGGAGCTTACGGACCCGGTGCATCAGGAGCTTACGGACCCGGTGCATCAGGAGCTTACGGACCAGGTGCATCAGGAGCTTACGGACCCGGTGCATCAGGATCTTACGGACCCGGTGCATCAGGAGCTTACGGACCTGGTGCATCAGGAGCTTACGGACCCGGTGCATCAGGAGCTTATGGACCGGGTGCATCAGGAACTTACGGACCTGGTGCATCAGGAGCTTACGGACCCGGTGCATCAGGAGCTTACGGACCCGGTGCATCAGGACAAGGTGGTGTTGCATCCGCAGCAGGATCATCGGCAAGTGCATCAGGAGATCGGGATGGACGAGGAAGTTACGGAGTAGGAGCTTACGGATTCGGTGGTTCAGGATCAGATAGTGCTTCATCTGCAGCAGCAGCAGCAGCAGCAGCGTCAAGTGCATCAGGAGATCGGGATGGACAAGGAAGTTACGGACCAGGAGCTTACGGACCCGGTGCATCAGGAGCTTATGGACCGGGTGCATCAGGAACTTACGGAACTGGTGCATCAGGAGCTTACGGACCCGGGGCATCAGGAGCTTACGGACCCAATGCATCAGGAGCTTACGGCCCCGGTGAATCAGGAGTTTACGGACCCGGTGCATCAGGACCTTACGGACCCGGGGCATCAGGAGCTTACGGTCCCGGTGCATCAGGAGCTTACGGACCCGGTGCATCAGGATCAGGTAGTGCTGCATCTGCAGCTGCATCAGCCAGTGAAGCAGACGGACAAGCAGGAGCATATGGTCCATATGGATCTGTTGGCGGACGTAGAAGTGCCACCAGTGCATCTTCAGCAACAGCAGCAGCGTCAGGTGCATCAGGAGCTTACGGACCTGGTGCATCAGGAGCTTACGGACCCGGTGCATCAGGAGCTTACGGACCCGGTGCATCAGGAGTTTACGGACCCGGTGCATCAGGATCAGGTAGTGCTGCATCTGCAGCGGCAGCTGCATCAGCCAGTGGAGCAAACGGACAAGCAGGAGCATATGGCCCATATGGGTCCGCTGGCGGAAGTGAAAGTGCCACCAGTGCTGCATCTACATCGTCTTTTGCATCAGGCGGTGATCTAGACATCGTTATCATAACATCAGCTCCAGGGTCATCATCAACATCAGATGCATCATCAAGTTCGTCATCAGGATCAGGACCCTACAGGCGAAACGGACCACAAGAACAATTCGGACCAGAAGGTTCATTTGGGCCATACGGACAACAAGGACCCCGTGGACCAGGACAAGGTGGTGTTGCATCCGCAGCAGGATCATCGGCAAGTGCATCAGGAGATCGGGATGGACAAGGAAGTTACGGAGTAGGAGCTTACGGATTCGGTGGTTCAGGATCAGATAGTGCTTCATCTGCAGCAGCAGCAGCAGCGTCAAGTGCATCAGGAGATCGGGACGGACAAGGAAGTTACGGAGTAGGAGCTTACGGATTCGGTGGTTCAGGATCAGATAGTGCTTCATCTGCAGCAGCAGCAGCAGCAGCAGCGTCAAGTGCATCAGGAGATCGGGATGGACAAGGAAGTTACGGACCAGGAGCTTACGGACCCGGTGCATCAGGATCTTACGGACCTGGTGCATCAGGAGCTTACGGACCCGGTGCATCAGGATCAGGCAGTGCTGCATCAGCAGCCTCAGCAGCTTCAGCAAGTGCAGGTGGATCGCCTATTGAAATAATAATTTTTGAAAATGATTTACCTGAATCATCGTCATCAGCTAGTACATCGTCTGTGACCCAGGAATCATACGGACCATACGGACCCAATCCAGTTGTTGGCAGTAGCTCATCTGCAAGCGCGGCATCCAGCAGTTCTACTGGAGGCCAATCCGGGGGATCTTTTGGTACAAGAAATCGCAAGATTTGCCGTCTCACTCGTAGAAACCTAACCGTGAAGATTGGCACTCGCCGCCAGCCTTGTACAACTTGCTAGTTTTTTGATTTATTTCATTTGTTTCTTATTTTCTCTGGATACATCTTTTATTTTATGTGTAAATAAATCTTGGCATTTTATATTGTATTTCATTTCATATGTTAGTTTGTGGATCCGCCCTCCCGCACCAGGCCAGCGTGGAGGACTGAGACCTAAACCCTTCTCAATCTGAGAAGAGGCCCGTGCACCGCCGTGGGACAGTAAAGGGCTAATTATTATACATAATGTACGCCAAAATCGGTTCAGCGCCATCGGTTCATGCCAAACCAGGAACCCGAACGAAGCGGTTTGATTCCACTTTTATTGTAAAATCCGCCAAACAGTGGAATGCGCTGCCCGAGTGGGTGTTCCCCGACAGCTGCAATCTGGGGTTCTTAAAGCTACGAGTGAATCGGTTTCTTCTGGGCAAGCGTGTTCTGTCCTAGACCGCATTATCGCTTAAAATCAGGCGAGATGGTGGTCAAAAGCAGGCAAATTTCAAATAAAAAAATACTAATGCAACAGGTAAAATTTTTACCTGACCCGGATAGTAAAGTATTAAATAACTACTATCGTTTCTAACTCGCAGCGCGCTGCAAGTGCGTGTGATGCAACACAAATATATCTTCAGCGCAAATATGTCTTATGTGATGCGCTTAATCAAGCAGTAACCACTGCACACACTATCTGGATTGTATTAAATTCTTCACTACTAAACTACTGCCTCGTTGGTGTAGTGCAGAGGTTCCCAAAGTGGTCCAGGTGGACTCCCTGGGGTCCACGGGAGACACGACGGGGGTCTACGTTGGTGTGACAAAAAGATCTAATCTTCACATTTTCTAAGGTAATATGGTAGAAATGTAGCTGGTCCACCGGAAACACAAAATTTTGAAAGTGGTCTATGAGAAAAAAAGTCTGGGAACCGCCGGTCTAGTGGTTGCAAGCGTGACGGTTGAGCGTGAGTTCCTGGGTTCGATCCCCAGGTCAGGAAAAATGTTATTGGGTTTTCAGTGTGTAATTTCTCAGTAGCAGCCCGGAGTCTGGATTTGTGCCCAGTTGATAGCAATAGGCTCGCCCCCTATTACATGGGACTTAAATATAACGGCGAAATGAGGGTGTACTATACACCTCTGCCATCCCTTCGGGGAATAGAAGCGTGATAATAGGTGTTATGTCTACAGACTAGTAGAGCATACAATGGCCAACGTTTAAAGAAGATGGGTCAAATTTTTCAAAATAAGATTTTTCTTCCATACGATCCCTATCACCCTGCGTTTTCATGACCTAATATAATATACAGGGTGTTAACGAATTCCTTAAAACCACATGATCTACTACTGATGTAGACAAGCCCCGCACGGGATTTAGCAGGATTAAAAATTAAAAAAAATAAATTATTATTTTTTCTTGCGGCTTTGTTACCGATCGTATCTAAACCACCGAACATTTCGATGCCACGGATAAATTAATGAAAGCACGGCGACACGGCTGGCAGGCACGACTAACGCGATATCGCTCTTTGCAGTTAGATAACTCAAGGCTCTAAAATGACTCAGAAATAGAAATACAAGATATTTTTAGAATTTTTTTTTAGTTGCTTTTTAAAAATTCCCATTTAGGGTTTATCTGTGTCACCAGTAGATCATGTGGTTTGAAGGAATTACACGAATTCGTTAACACCCTGTATGAGATTGTTGGTTAGATGGATTTGAAAATCCTTTACAAATATTAAGAACATGACATAGACATGGAAACTAGTATAAACAAAATATCGGAGAATGTGGTATCAATGAAAGACGATCTTGCATCACTTACTCAAATCACGTCAGAAATTAGAAACGATATTAATTCTCTTCGATCAGAGCAATTACTTTTACGACAGAGAGTTTCAGAGTTGGATGTGAAGTATGGGAGTATGACGGAGCAATTCGATTCCCTCAAGGACTCGGTCCAGTTTGTTACTGACGAGCAAACCGATCTCAGCAAAAAAGTCGACAGCCTTGGTAAACGTATTAAAGAGACCGTTGATTTGAAGCCTATTGTTGCGGAGCTTGTGGCAAAGATAGACAATCTAGAGCAGAGTGCCCGGAATTGTAATATAGAGATATGCAATGTCCCTGAAAAGCGTAATGAAAACCTTATATCCTTGATGCAAAATATTGGATCCGTAATTAAGTGCAACGTTCACCAAAATGATATTATCTCTATTCACCGTGTCCCACATGCACATCAACAAAATAACAGACCTAAAAATATAATAGTGAAATTGGCTTCACGTATACTGCGCGACAATGTTCTTAGTGCCCATCGATTATGTAAGGGACTTGCCACTGAGCAACTCGGCATTTCAGGGACATCACTACCAGTGTACATGCATGAGCACCTCACCTTAAAGAAGAAACAATTATTTCGTGAGTGTCGAGATGCTGCCAAAAACCACAGTTATAAATTCCTCTGGGTTAAGCACGGAACCATTCTTGTTCGTGAAAAAGAAGGGACAAGAGCTTTTGCTATTCGAACCTCGCAAGACATTGCTAAAATCAAGCCTGGCTATGCAGCACCAATTGACAACCAGGGTGCAGCACGCGTCGAACAATAGCTTGTTTAATGGTTTTGGACCTGGACGACTTTTAGGATTTGCAAGTAGCTTTGTTGTTAATTCTCTGTATACTTATATTAATACATATTTTTTGAGCTATTGTAAGGCAGAATTTATTACCGTGAAATATTGCTTTGCCTATATAATTATTGGCTACATAAACAATTTTGTGCATATGTTTGCTATGTGTTTTTTGTTGGGCGTTGTATGTATAATATGCGTATTTCTAGTTTTGGTTAAACATTGTATAAACTGGCTGGTATGTTGCTTGTTGTTGTTGTGGTTGATCTATTTATTTATTTTTTCAGAGTCTTGTGTACTTATTATATTTTACTCGCTTCCCTATGTTGCTCTAATGTACAATCTTACCCTGGTAGTTGCGACTACGTTAATAACGGATAATGCTTATATGACTATTTCCTGTAAAGTTCTACGTTACAATGACAGATAACTTAATTATATATTACCAAAATTGTAGGGGAATCCGCACCAAATTACATATTCTGTATATGAAAATCTTGGCCAATTGTTACGACATTATAATTTTGACTGAAACCTGGTTAACGCCTGAGATATATAATGGGGAGTTCATAGATGAGCGTTATGAGGTATATCGATGTGACCGTGATCGCACGGCCACTAATAAGAAAGATGGAGGTGGTGTTCTCGTGGCGACACTGAAAGGTCTGTGTTTAATTAGAGTAATTCCGCGTTCGTCTATGCACAAAAACATTGAGCAGATCCTTGTACAGTTACCAAGCTCAGTCAGAGGTAAGTTCCAAATCATTGCGGCAGTGTATATGCCACCTAAAACACTTGAGTGTGTATATGCTGAATATTTTGACCTATTGCAAACACTACTTGAGGACACCAACATCGAAAAGTTTTACTTGTTGGGAGATTATAATTTGCCAGAGGTCGATTGGGTCCCTTGCGCAGGTAACTCTCCCGTATGGAGTCACTTGAGTGTGTTTATGTCCTTCCTAAGCGCTCATCAGTTTAATCCTATAAAGAATATGAACGGGAGAATATTAGACTTAGTCATAAGTAATGATGATTGCACCATTTCTACACCAACAGCTTATTTATTACAGCCTGATAACCACCATCCCCCGTTCTGTGTATTAATTTCCCTACGTTTACCTCATAGTTCAATGATACGTAGGACGATAAAAAGATATAATTACTATAAGGCAAGTTACGATAAAATTAATGACGACCTAAAGGAAATAAATTGGAAAGACGCCTTAAATTACCAATCCGTTGACGAGTCTCTTGACTCGTTCTATAATATTATTTTTTGTATTATTAAAAAACACGTGCCAGTGACTATTTGCAGATCTTCTAAGTTTCCTGTTTGGTTTTCAAAACCTCTTATACACATTTATAAAAATAAGGCAAAGGCTTGGGTGAGATGGAAAATGTATCATAATGTTTCGGATTACGAGCAGTTCAAACTGTATCGTTCTAGATTCCAAGATGAATGCAAGAATTGCTATAAAAAATACATTAATTCTGTTGAAGATGGTATTCGGAACAACGTTAAGCATTTTTGGACGTTCATCTCCAATCGAAAAAAAACTTCTAGCATTCCATCCACCGTGAATTATAACAACCAGTCAACTAACAACCCAGAAACCATTTGTAATTTTTTTTCGGACTTTTTTAATTCGGTTTTTGAACCCTCCACTTCGACTAGCATTCCATCCATGTATGACAACTGCTCTGAAAGTTGCACTCTGTTAAATGACATTCAGTTTACTATTCATGACGTACTTAGTGTGCTCAAGGCACTGGATCCTTCTAAGGGACCGGGATCGGATGGTCTACCAGTAATTTTTATTAAGCAGACTGCCGTTAATCTATGTATACCCTTGCAAATTATATTTAACCTGTCTATTTCTCAAGGATGCTTTCCTCAAGCATGGAAACTTGCAAATATAACCCCTGTTTACAAGTCGGGACCTAGGGAGGATGTTGAGAATTATCGTCCTATATCAATACTGTCAGCTTTGTCAAAGGTTTTCGAGAGACTAGTTCATGATAAAGTATACCCTTCACTGCACAATAATATAATTCATCAACAACATGGATTCGTCAAAAGAAGGTCAACTACAACTAACCTGGTAACTTTTGTGGACTACTTGTTTAATAACATGGACTCTCGTATTCAAGTTGATACCATATACACTGATTTCCGGAAAGCTTTTGACAAGGTTGACCATCAGCTGCTCTTAGATAAAATCGCATTTAATGGTATACGTGGCGATCTTCTGAGATGGTTCTCTTCCTACGTTTCTGATAGAACTCAGAGGGTTGTGATACCTAAATGGTTTTAATTCCAGCACCCTAAGCGTTACTTCTGGAGTACCTCAGGGCTCCATTTTGGGACCTCTTTTATTCATCATATTTATTAATGACATCAACACATGTTTTCAAAATTCAAAATTATTGCTATACGCAGATGATCTCAAAATTTTTAGGCCCATCACAAATTTGCATGATTGTCTCCTTTTGCAGGAAGACCTAGACAGATTTTCTATATACTGCTCAAATAATAAACTTCATCTCAGCATATCCAAATGTTGCTGTATAAGTTTTACTAAAAACAAAAACATTATAACGTATCCTTACTCCTTAAATAACGTAATTCTAACAAGAGAAACACTAGTTCGCGATCTTGGAGTTCTATTGGATGATAAACTACACCTTGACATTCATATTAGCAAAATTGTAAATAATGCCTTCCGCATGTACGGTTTTGTGATGAGATCAGCTACAGAATTTGTCCGCCCTTATACGTATTTACATCTCTACAAATCGTTGATCAGGTCACAGTTAGAGTACGCTGTCGCGGTGTGGAATCCCTTCTATGGTAAATATTCAGAAGCGATTGAAAGAGTTCAAAGTAAATTTTTGAAAGCCATGCATTTCCGTTGTTTTCGCACATATGCATCTTATAGTGATCTTTTAAATAAATTTAAGCTACATAATCTGAAAGCCAGACGTATTATTCTGGAGGCAATGTTCTTATTTGATTTATGTAATAACGCATATGATTGTATGGATATTACTAATAAGATTAGCTACGTAGTACCTAGAACTACCATAAGCCGCGGGGTGCGCGCACGCCCCCTATTTGCCGTATCTTCTAGTCGTACGAACGCAGGCTTGCGAGCACCCCTACGTCGCCTTACTGGTCAATATAACAAGTTCTTCCAAAATATTGACATCTTCGCTGTTCCTACTGGGAAATTTAGAAGCCTTGTTCATAAAACTATATTAGATTTTGCTCCGTAATATTATTCACTATTAGTCTGTATTTTTGATTCCAATCAATTTTTTTTCACTCTTTTTTCTTATTTCTTTTTGCATGCCTGTTTAGTTTTAGTTTTATCATTACCTAACCATATTATAAAATTGTATTGTACTGTAAACTGTGAGTGCACATCGCATTAGTTTTTATAACTTGTTTTTATAATATGTGGAAAATGTCGTTGGTTATGCATTTACTCACTTTGTTGCTCAAATTTTGTGTAATACTATAATGTGCAACCGTTTATTTTCCCAAATAAATAAAATAAAATAAAACATCACATCTTTATCCCAAAGTTAATAAAATGCAGGCTAGCGCCTGCATTTTATTAACTTTAACTCCAATTATGATTAAGAATACTTCCATCAAGAAAAAAAACATTTATTTGCCTGAAATATGGTACACGAGATGTTAAATTAAGTTACAGCACAGGACATATTTCACCCTAATTATGGGCATGCAAAATTGTAGTAAATTTCAACAATTATTTGAATAAAATTACAATTATTAGAACTATTTGAATTACAGTAATTACAATAATTTAAATTACAATTATTTGAATTACAGTGATTACTAGACAGAGATCGGTTATTCGGATGCATATTCACCTAAACTTGAGATGTTGGCTAATATGGAATGCGCTTTTGTACCGAAAAAATCCCGCGGTTCCGGAACAATGACTTTATTTTGTTTGTTTTTTGGTTCATCTTACACAAACTACACCTCTTCTCTTCTACACTCTACCACACATATTTGCATCGGTTAAAAAATAATTTTAAATAATTATGCAATTCAAGAATCCCAACTTTTTTTTACTATATACCCGACTAGTTATGAATTCCTGGTGTTCCTGGAATCCCGGGTTTTTTTTACAAAAAATATATTTTATGAATCCACTTCCATGTGTACTTTCATAGCTAAAAATTCACTTTAGGTAAATATGCATTCGAATATCCGATCCCTAGTGATTATAGTTACTTAAATTATTGAAATATAATTATAGACTAAGTCACAGGAAATAAAAGGAAGAGAATCAAGCAATGATACAATAAAAACAATTTGAAACTTCTATAATGTCAATTCAAATTCAAAGTTTTTTATTTCGCATTGGCAAAGTACATGCAGTTAGGAAACGTCTCGGTTTAAAGATCTTTATTCCCATTAAAACAATCGTCACTTACATGAGAACAATAAAATAAAAAATAGTAATACATAATATTATCCCAGTGCGGGTATTAGAAGAACAAAATAGTTTTGTCGGTTGTCAACAACTTGGAAGCGAATTCACTGCATTCCTGCGATAAGGCGGTGGTACAAGTTAAAAGATGTTACACATTTGTTAAAAAAAAATTAAATGAACGCAAAGATAGATACAAAATTAATGTAGTGTTTCATTATTGTAAACATAAGTAAATAATTTATTTTTAAAGATGTTGAGTGAAGTCGCTTCTTTTACATTTTTAGGAAGTTTATTATATAACTGTGCTCCCCCATAGGTTAAGTTATTTTTACCGTAATTTGTTCTTATTCTAGACAATACCAGGTGACTAGCTCGACGTGATGAGTATTTGCTTGTTTCACCTTCCATTTTAAAGGTAATATGTGAGTGAATAAGTTTGTGAACCATTTTATAGATAAGTATGCATGTGTTATATGTAAAGAGTTGTTTGATGTTTAATAGTTTGGTCTCTTTGTATATAGTTTTTGAAGGTGTTAAAAAGTCATAATTATGTAATATTTTTACTATTCTATTTTGTAGGATTTGGATTGGTTTTAAACTTGTTTTAGATGCGTTACCCCAAACTTCGATCAGGTATAATAGATGAGGCTTTACCAGGGCATTGTATATTAGTAGCCGAACTTTATTTGGAATGCAACGAACGATTTTATGCAGTGAGCCCACTAATGAGGAAAGTTTGTTTTCAATGTGTTGTAGATGTGCGTTCCATGTTAAATTGCTATCGAGTATCAGCCCAAGGTATTTTTCCTGATTAGTTCTTTGCAACATTTCTCCGTTTATGCTTAGATTAGGATAATCTGCTAGCTTTTTATTTTTGGCACTAAATATTATGTACGAGGTTTTGGAGGTGTTAATAGTTAAAAGATTACATTGGTACCATTTTTGCAATATATTAAAGTCATCTTGAGCATGTTTTGTGATCTCATTTATACTGTTTCCAAAATAGAATAAGCATGTATCGTCTGCATAAAGGGTAAGGTAACCTTGTAAGCCTGCTTGGTGGATGTTGTTTACATACACTAGGAATAATAAGGGACCCAGAATAGAGCCTTGAGGCACACCACATGTTAAGGGCAGAGAGCTACTCTGGTACGTCTTGACGTAGTTGCACACATGGCATAACGTAAGATTTTCACCAACCGGGCAACGCAGGGGCGCAGCGCAGCGCGTCGCAGCGGATGCTCGAGCACGCGCCAGTAGCTGACCGCGTCCGCCCGACGGCTATAATCTGCTGGAACCCGGGCGCATGCGCGCGCTTGCTCGTGTATCCGCTATCGCAGTCAGTTTCTACCTGCGGTGTGGCCGAGTGGAGCCAACCGGACGCGACGACAGCCGAGCGCCACCGTCCACGTACGCGAGGAGCCGACCGGCTGCCGCGGCGTCCGTGCGCAGCCGACCGTCTGCTGCGACATACGCACGGATCTAACCGAGTTCCAAGCAGTGTAAATTCCACGCAAACATGAAACTTAACTATTGTATATAAGCCTGAATTTCCTTTAGCACAGTGTGCATACGCTCCGCGCGCTCCGCCGCGGCCCGTTTGGTGGAAATCGTACATATTAAGCTACGCCGGGTATTCCCTTCCTGTGACAGCTAGGTCGCGTGATTTGCCCAAGACTACGTCATCAGCTGTGGATGCTGCCACTATGTGTAAATTAATTACCTGAACAAAATGCATTTTTTTACTTACTGTTCACGCGCGAACGTGTGTGTTGCCATGGCAGACGACAGCGGGGCGGGGAGAGGGGCGCGGGACAGCGACGCGGCGAGCGCGCGCGCTCCTTCCGCCATTCGCCAGTGTCCGACTTACACGACTTATACGACGATATACGATTCTGTTATCCGACTTTGTACCTATTCCAATACAACATATTTTATACAGTCCACTTGTCTCATTTACCGAAGAGACAAATCACCATCCTCAACACTTACCTACTTGCTACCATAAAAAAGTAATTTTAAACGAGTCATTTTATACAGTTTACTTTTTGAACTGAATAGATGAATAACTCAAAATAGCAAATAATTAGGCTAGTTAGCAATTTATATTTAACTAGCTTTTGCCCGCAGCTTCGCTTGCGTGAAATTTTGAACCCGATAAGTGACGATTTTTTTTACAAAAAATTTTTTCTCCTATTTAACTTCCTTAAGGGTTGAATTTCGAAAAATCCTTCCTTTTTCCTTGTCTACATTATATAGGGAACCTCTCTGCAAAATTTCAGCTTTCTAGGTCCAAGGGTTTGGGCTGGGCGTTGATGAGTCAGGTAATCAGTCAGTCAGGACTTTTCTTTTTATTAATCATTAATCGTTAATTTGATTATTTGATTAACTATGTCCAAATGAAATGTTAAATAAAACAACTAAATCAAAAAGTAAACATTTCTTATGTACATTTCACAGACTCTACTTTCATGGACTATTTATTATTCGAATACTAGAGGGTGGTAGCTGAGGTACTTCCCTTTAGCTTTTAAGACTTCTACACACCAAAGCCGCCGGCCCGGCGGCTTTACCCGCCGGGTTATGCCGGCGGCCAACTAACGCGAACTAAGCGAGCGAACATAACGCAAAACAAGCCCGGCGGCATAACCCGCCGGGTTAAGCCGCCGGTGCCGGCGGCTTTGGTGTGTAGAGGCCTTTAGCTTCTCAGAGAGAAGTTAGCAGTGCGTTGCGCGTGCGCGGTGAAATGTGCATAAGGAATGTTTACTTTTTGATTTAGTTGCTTTATTTTATATTTTGTTTGACCATAGTTAATTGTTAATCAAATAATCAAATTAACGATTATGATTAATGATTAACGCAAGTAATCATGATTAAGATTACTTTTGTAATCATGATTATTTTTAATCTGATTAAAATTAATCAAATTCATTAATTGATTAAAAATTAATTGATTAATGCCAACACTGAGTGAGAAGTTTTCTTATCAATTCACACGACAATAATAATTTCAATTGCAACCGTCGTGCTTCTGAAAATTTACTTGCCCAAATACCTTCCCACCGAACAAATTTCATTTCTAACTCCTTCGCTGTCTCAGCAATCAAACTTTGGAACGTGCTCCCCCTTAATATTAAAAAAGCTCCGAGTAAATTCTCGTTCAAACGCAAAGTTAAGAAATACTATTTGAAGTCGCTGCACTCCTAATCATCTAATTTAGTCTTCGTCATAATTGCATTTGGATTTTCATAATGTTTTGTATTTGACTTAAATTATAAAGTTAATATAATTTATTATTTGTATTTATGTATTTTATATAACTTATATTTATCTTATGAATTCGTACTATACTCAGTTAGAAATTGTCAACTCATTTTGATTTATTTTTTACTGTACCTATTTCGATGCTTTTCTTTTTAACCCAAAGGTTGACTGGAAGAGACTGCTTTATGGCATTAAGTCCGCCTTATGTACCACCATTGTGCATAGAAGTATAAATAAATAAATAATTAACAGACGTTGCCAGTTCGACTACAAGGAAGTACTAAAACTAATTGATTTATTTGGTTCTGAAAAACAAAATACTTAAATTGACTGAATTGGACCTGTGTTGAAATAATATTATTGACTCTTAATACCATCAGAAAGGCATGGTTAAAATCTTTCGGGTACCTCGAGCCCACGCCACGGGGTATAATATTTTTTATTTTTATTTAAGTATAGAAAACTATGAATTGTAAATTATATAATTACTAGCGATCCGTCCCGGCTTCGCACCGGTGCAATGTATTGTACATATAAACTTTCCTCTTGAATCACTCTATCTATTAAAGAAACCCGCATCAAAATCCGTTGCGTAGTTTTAAAGATCTAAGCATACATAGGGACAGACAGACAGCGGGAAGCGACTTTGTTTTATACTATATAGTGATGTACATACAGTGAATGATTATAGGGTATGTTTTTTTTTATAATAGGGTCCGCTATTGACCTCCACCTCGCCTGATGGAAAGAGTTGGATGAGGTCTACGATGGAAAGGGTAAAGTAAAGGGTTATAGATAGTGGTGAACACAGATGCTAGCAAGGAGTTCCACACCTTGGCTGTGCGTACAATGGAGGAGAACCGCTTAGTATGAAATCTCGGGATATCAACCAAAACCAATAATTTATTAATAATCTATTTATACTTAACCGCTAGCGGCCCGACCGACGAACCGGTTCGTCAGTGCCATTGTTTATCTATTGTGTCTATAATTACAGGTAATTATAGACACAATAGATTAATTTAAAGTCTCAAGTACTGTAGGTCTACAGTACTTGAGACTTTAAATTAAAAATTAATGCTGTTCGTTGGTATCGCATCATTTGAGAACGGCTGGAACGATGTCGCATTTTTTTGATTATTCGTAATTGTCCGAATTAGGTTTTTATGAAAAGAAAAACTGGAAAAGTTGCCCGGAAAATTGGCAAATTCGGGAAAAACTGAAAGTCCTTTTTTCTATGGGATTTTTGTATGACAAGACAACTTCTGTCGGGTCAGCTGGTAAATTAATAAATAAGAATAATCAACCCATTATTGTCCCACTTACCAAACACGTACCACAGGCCTTAGTCCTAAATAATTGGAAACTTTGCTATCCAATTTATTACGACCTGCTAGGTACTTGAACAACGGTCCGAACCGGTTACCGCGAGTCTGCGACCCCTTGATCCGAACAGAACCCACGGCGACGAGATGATATAAAATCAATGCAAATTAATACAAATTTATGTGAGAAATGATGACCGGTATCTTAAAGACTTGACCATTTCACCTTTGACCGTTGATTCAGGCGCATCTAGTCAGAATTACGTTATTTATAACTTTGTTTATTTTTGTATACCTACAGTTTGGCAGTACGTACTTAAAAATCAATACATTATAAAATTATAATAAAAAAAAACAAAGATTTTTTTTGTAAATAAAATTTTGTCGAAGTAAGATTTGCAAAAAAAGTGCGGTAATATTTTATATTAATTTCTGGATTTAGTGACAAAGTGAAAGTTATAATAATACCTTTATTGTGTTGAGACAATCTTCAAATATTCACCAGTAACAAAATAGTATATATTAGTGATGTTTTGTGGCGATGTTCGTTACATTGGAGAAGAAGCTTACCTGCAAGCACTCTGCCGTGAAAAACTACCCGTAAGTGAACATATGTACATCTTGTAACACAATAATGATAAGTCCGCGCTTGACTGGCGAAGTAACTTTTTTGCAAACGTTACCTTAATGTGATATTTATTTATTTAAGGATTGCTAACATAACATACGCGGTTACCCTACTTTACAAATATTACTTCTTAACAAGTACGCTTATCGGCTTAATTTTTTTGTAAATAATACTGTTATTTTCTCTGTAAGTGATTCTGTAAATCTTTTGAGAAAATAAATATCTTTAACCGTAACATAAATTATTCTAACTATAGAAAAAACTAACAAAATATGCTCATCCAATTATAGGCAACCACAGCTAACACAATTAAATCAAGCAAAGATGAAGAAAATTAAGTAGTAATTGAAAATCAAAATTAATTAATATAAAAAATAACATACAACCAAAATCAAATTAACTATACTTAATAAATCAGAGTATTGCTAATGAAATGTCGAATAAAATTAAATAATATTAATAGGTAAAACATTATGATAAAATTATAAAAAAATAATTCTCCCGTATTGTACTTTTAAAGACATAAGTCAAACGTGCACGAATACCCGAAGCCGGAACAACTATCTATAGGCCATTAGGAATATTTGTTCCGAGCGGGAATCGAACGCGCGACCTGTAGCGTCGAAACCAATGGCTCTACCACTGCGCTAATCGAGTCGTTATTTGCAATAACAGCTGTATATAGGATGATTTATTAAAATGGATTAGTAGGGAGAAATCTCAAACTATTAGAGCTAGACAAACTTCTTAGGAACCATGGCGTTGATTTCGAAGTATCTAATAAAAAAAAATGAATTTAATGATTTAATAAAAAAACAATAAATAGAGCAGCGAATTGAACTCAATAATATACCTTGAAAAAATTGCAAGCCGTTTCATTGTGGTAATTGATAGTTTGTAAGTAATAAAAGTTATTTAGGAATTCAGACCATTTCGGATATTTCATAAAATGAGTCAGTAACCATGTATTTCGATACGAAAGACTTCGAAGATTTAAACCTACTTTTTTTCATGTACTAAATTAAAAACAGTTGACAGATTTGTAGTGTTTTGGTATTAAAACCTATTATTTCTTATAACCTTTGTGTACCTACGTTGTCTACTGTCAATGAGAATTAAAAAGGTATTCTGCGATCACGGTTGTTTCCTTAAATATATTTCAAGATCACAGCGTCATCCCTAGTCGAAAAGTAATTTATAGTTTCTAATAGTTTTGTATTACACATTTGAATTTAATTCTTTTTCTAATCCGCAAAAAAAATGCGAAAAAAAAACTAAAATGGCCGCGCAGTGATCGTCACGGGGTGGGTATTTTAAATGTTCCTAACACAGACGCAGTAGTCAGTGCGATGACGCGCCGGGGGCGGCCCAACCCCTTCGCTATCACTCAACTACTCACGCACACTAGCAAATACAACCAGTCTCATTTGACACACTCCGCCTCCTCTAGCACGTCGAATTCCGAACAAAACTAGGCATTACCTCGCGTGGTGATGTATCAAAGTGCACTGGATACATGCACGGATACCAAAACTACAGCGGAACACTAACGTAGAGGCCGAACGTGGTAGGCATAAAATTCAAAAATATACCTAGCTAGGTGTTTGTTTCTCCTGTGCGGGCCGCAAATGAGATGGTACGTGGAGTAGAATGAATGCATGATTTCTATTTGACTTTCCTATCTATTCATTGCGTAGGTCTAGCCATTGTTTTTTAATTATAGTCGGTTGTTTTTTACAAAACTGAAAAAACATGTTTTTACTGCAAAGTAGAATAGGTACTGACACGCATATTCACAAAGTAGTAAAAAAAAACATCAAGGAATAATATTTATACTACTTACATGCACACGCACGTAGATACAATATGAAAAAAATATTTGGACGAAGTACAAAGAAATACCACATGTATAAATAATATAGGAAAAAAAAGAACAAAAATACATTTCATACTAATGCATCAGTCATCACACATACCTACAGGCTGGCAAACTCAAAACCAAAGTGCCTCAATATTAACGTTAAAAAATTACGACAGTTTTTTTTTGTATTTGTATAAATAATAAAAAATATTCACAGATTTTTGAAAAATCGCTGACTGCCTATTGTCGAACCAACATAAATGCGAAAAAATATCAATCTGTATTTTTATGTCATCGATCCATAGGGTCTATAATAAAGATTGAATCTCTTTCTAATAACATTGCCTTAAAAGAAGGCCGTGAAATCTAACATCATTAACTTGGAGTATCGTCATCATCATACAACCGAAAAAAGTCCACTGCTGGTCATAGGCCTCCCCCAAGCCATGTTGGGGAGGGGGGGGAGTTGCCATAATCGCCACGCTTAGCAGTTGTTAAAGTACTCACAGAACGCTGCTGCCCATCCTCTATTGAATCCTTTAGTCGCCTTTTACGACACCCGTAGGTAGAGATGGGGTAGTGCTATTCTTTACGTTCGGCGCCATACGGAACTTGGGTACATAGCAATTAAAAAGATTCTATGAAGAACCATGGAAGACTGCATATTTTACTCGATAAATACTTTATTTTCTGGACTTCAATGAATTTAAGATAAAATTCTGTTAAAAAATAAAATACAGTCTCCTTAATATTTGCAATTTCAATATTTGAGGTACCTACTTTCTCTCATGCAGGCGTAGCATGATCACTGTAGCAACGGTTTTGTCGATGGAAATGTAGACAAAATGACATATTGCCATTGTGAATTATGTCATTTTGTCTATTTTTCCGTCTACGTAGTTCGTCAAGGTTAGTCGGAAAGGGGGAACTAATCCACGGGTCAAAGTATCAAATAAAATTTCAAAATTCGATAATTTTTATTTCCATTCAAAATCATTTTTAATTTAGTTTTTTCAAAAATTCTTCATCCCTGCTTTAGTTACGATTTCACAAAATGAAGCTTCTAATTCGTGACCCCAAATATGACCTAAAATGTAAACAGCTGATCATAGCTGACGATATAGATTTTAGTATATTTTTTTTGTCATTTTTGAACAGCTATTTCTCTTAAACTATTGAGTTTTGGGGAAAAATATAGAACAAAAGTTACTCATTATTATGGGTACTTTAACACCCTTTCGGATTAGTACCCCTTTTCTGACTAACTTTGTATAACTATCTACCACGGAGTATAATTAGGTCAGTGTATGTTACGAGTATAACATTGTTCACACAATTAATTAACATTTTCATCAAATATCCATGAAAAATCATGGTTAACAGAAACCATGCCTTTTATTATTACCTACACAACTGGATACCTAATAGCGATTTTTGGAGCAGTTCTCAATATATCACGTCGCTTGCAGAATGTCACGGGTTACGCACACACGCAAACGAATCAACACGCACACGAATGCACCGCATCATCGTCAAGCTATGAAGCGAGTAAGGTCCGCGTAAAAAAAAACAAAAATAAAACAGCAATTTTTTTTTTATTATTTCTTGGGTTACTATATTTGGGATCGTGTTCTTAAAATAGCTCTCATTTGAGTGCTTTTAAGTGTCGTTTCGATATCTTAAAAAAGTGAGATGCGAAATTGGAAACTTTTTTTTTTGTGATTGTGTTTTGACAGCTTCTCTCAGGGTGTAAATTCTAAATAATAATCTAAAAAAAAACTAATAATGTTGATGTTATGATGAAATTCTAATAACTGAAAAGTGTGAGTTACAATCTAACTAGACAAAACAATTTATGGACACTTCGTATTTTTTTTTGTGTGTCTTATTAGCAATTGTAGTTACATATTTCGTATTCATTTTCCTCTAACCTATTGGGATCTTTCAAAAGGTATTTTTTTATTTTTTGTGGTTGTCAACAAATATTTTTTTGTGTATTTTTGAATAATTATTAATTCTAAACGGATGTTTTTAAATTAAACTAAAAAAAAGTGTTAAATTAATAAGTAGGACTAACATAAAAAGCTACGGTCAATAGATTTCCTTATAAGAAAAAATCGATCACCAAAGAGGTTAGATGGAAAGTGTTCAAAAAAACTATAGACAAAATGTCTTCTATTCTTTTTTTTTTACTAAACTTCTGCGAACTGTACCACCCTTGTGGGCATTTTCCGAAGTGTGAGCGGGGCGCGTTATTAGTTCGCGCGCGCGCTCAGGATAGGTTTTCACAATTTTGAGCCGAGCCGTTTCACACAATGCGCCGCGTCATTTTCTATGATTAATAGTGGCGCGTCAGCCGACGGGTTATGCTATTGTCTATGTTCGCCAAACTTGATGAAGTATGCATAGGGTTCAGGTTTTATAAGAAATTTATATAGGCTCCTTTGCGTATAGAGCAACACACCTGGACACCTGCAATGGGTAATTACGATGTTTTTTTTAATGTTTTTATTAAACAAGCCGACGGCTCATCTGATGGGAAGTGGTGACTGCTACGTTACACCTACAACACCAAGAGGATTGCTGAGGCATTGCCAACCGATAGAATATTACAGATAAAGTTGGAAAATCTCATGTGACGTAATTTCACCGTCACCCAAACTGGAATATAGCAATACTGCTTGGCGGCAGAAATAGGTTTGGAGGCAGTACTTCCTCAGACGAACTCTTTCACAAATAGCTGTACTATAATAGAGCTTTCTTTCTATTGTATGCATATCATACATACATACATAAACTCACGCCTTTTTCCCACGTAGGTAGAAACTTGATTCCGCCTTTCCATCATCGGACTACAAGACGTACGGCAATGCGCCATCGGTACTTGGTGGACATCCCACTCATACGTGCAAAGCGTTTCGCGAACACTTTCATTGTTCGCACAGCTAAGGAGTGGAATTCCCTGTCGGAGTCTGTGTTTCCTGATAGCTATAACATTGGGGTCTTTTAGTCAAGAGTGAATAGGTTACTTCTAGGCAAGCGTGCTTCACCGTCGACCACATCATCGCAAAAAAACTGTAGAACGCCACTTGCTACGATCCTTACACACTCCTTTCGTTTCGTCCATGTTCATACATCTTGTCATAAACGCACGCTGGTTGAGAGTACTACGCACGTTTTTGAAGAACATCACCATAAACATCGATGTATATACATATAATATGGGTTTTTATTTCTATATAGTATCTACAATAACAAAACTATGAATTAGGTAGGTATAATGTATAACTCCCGGGATTACGGTGAATGCACTCGTGAATCCCACAACGCAGGCCGTAGGTCCGCGAAGGAACGCCCTGGTGATTTTACCCGGTAAGAGTCCGACATAACCCCCGGACCCCCCCAAGGTAGTAGAATGATCCAAGAGGATTTCTCCACTTCAAAAATGTACCATTTTGTAAGGAATTTGTAAATGCTACTCCATGTTACCTACATAGCATGGCTGAACAATAACTTTTACCTTTGCTTAGAAGCTGCCACAGAATGTTAAAATCTTTATAGTTTAAAATAAAAGCTTTGTAGTGTTAAAAAAGCTTGTTAGTGTTAAAAAAAGCTTTATGGAGTTAAAAAAAGCTTTTTAGTGTTAAAAAAAGCTATATAGTGTTAAAAAATGTACTCTTAGAATTTTGAAGGATATCGGAAACTGATCAAAATTCGTAGAGCAAATTTTTGAAATTCGTTTTTTTATTACTTTCCTTGTGTCATTTTTTTTTTGTTTGATTTACGTATAAAAACCAAGTTGTTTAATTTCCGATATACATAGAGTAAGACGAAAAAATTGTTAAAGTTATTATTTTAACACCATAATCATGTAATGTATTGACTTAACGACAATTAGGTAACAAGGATTAACACGAATTATAAAAAAAACAATAAACGTACGTTAAAATATCCATAAAGCTTATGTGAACATAATACATATACTAAAAGGTTGGTTAGGCCTAAAAACGCGGATTTCGGCCATCATTCCACAGCCGCCCCCACTATGGGGTGGGGGTAGGGACCACCTGCACTATCCCCCGACGGCACTTGACGACCGCGACGCTAGAATATTAATGTTCGTACTTAATTGAATATTTTTGACTTATCGATTTTTTTAGAACTTCGCATTCGAAGACATTTTCGGAGTTCATTTTTAATAGTTGCGGAGCTAGTAATAAAAATGTTAAAACATTTTTTTATTGGCTGTATCGTGCGCGTCGTTTTTAATAAATATACTTATTATGTATTTAAGTATATTCGTAAACTTATTGACCATTAAAAACCACAATATTTTGTTACTTTTTCAATTTTAATTTTCTTATCTCTACTATTATAAATGCGAAAGTAACTCTGTCTGTCTGACTATTACGCTTTCACGCCTAAATCCGTGAACCGATTTTGATGAAACTTGGTACAGAGATAGTCTGGAACCTGGAGAAGAACATAGGAGTCATTACTTTTTGCGTGATACATGCATAAATAAACCGACAAACAGTTAGACAGACAAATATTCCAAAAATGGTCGAAATGGATTCTGCACCAAGCTATTTAAAAAGGTCGAAAACTGTGCAGACACGCCAAGTTTACCGATTTATTTAATGTACAGCTATACAGGTTGAAAATGTAAACACTCGACAAATCGAAATGGGAGATTGTACTCATAGGCTACTTTTATCCCGAACAATCTGGAATACGCGAGAAAGACATCAACGCGGGCGAAGCCGCGAGCGACCGCTAGTATTACAAAAATGTTGTCTGTAAGAAATTGCTGTTATTGATAAGATCGCCAAGGAAAACTGTGCAAATGTATTTATATATTTTTTATATTGACGAGCCATAACTCTAGCTATTTTAAACAACTAGGTATAGATCGGTTCACGAAAGATGACCACAAATGGCGGCCTTCTAAACAAAATAATATTTTAGACATATTATAATACATACATGTCGCTCCGGTCTTGACGAATTCCGCCCGCGCCTCCAAGGGGACCCAAAAACATAAATGAACATTTTAAAAACCCCCAACGCAAATAACGAAACAGCTGATGACCCTGAAACGGCTGAACTGATTTTGATAACACATATCTAAGAACCACCGCTAGAAAACCAGCTTTTAAGTAAAAAAAAACCGCAATTAAATCGGTTCACCCGTTTAAGAGCTATGGTGCCACAGACAGACAGACAGACACACATAGCGGTCAAACTTATAACACCCCTGTTTTTGCGTCAGGGGTTGAAAAATGCCTTCTAAAAAGTGGCCATCTTTCGTAAACCGTATTATACCTATCCAGTAATCAGTATTACCGCCAAAAATGTATGAAAATTTAGGCAGCGCCTTTAGCGGCGAATAGCGTGACTAAAAATTTGTTTGACATTTTTGGCGTAACGCAACTACAGTAGTAACGTAAAAAACTCACACTTGGGGTACTGATCAGAGTAGCATAATCAGTCGATTACTGTCCCACTGCTGGGCATAGGCCTCTTCACAGAACGAGAAGGAGTTAGGCATTAGTCCACCATGCTGTCCTGGTGCGGGTTGGTGGACTACACCATTGGGAACTTTTTGGAGTCCTCTCAGTACCCCAAGTGTGAGTTTTTTTTTATGTTATTACTGTAGTTGTATTTTTATTTTATTTATTTTTTACTGTAGTTGCGTCACGTCAAAAATGTATCAAAATTTAGGCAGAGCCTCTAGCGGCGAATAGCGTGACTAAAAATTTGTTTGACATTTTTGGCGTGACTCAACTACAGGGGGACAATTCTACTAACAGAAACTTTTATCAATGTCAACTGAATCGTTCATTCAGGCAGTTTTCCTTTATGAAAACTGTCAAAATGTTTGGTTTTGTTTTTGTTGTCAAATAATTTGACAGTTTTTGTCAAATCAAATCAAATCATTTATTTGTGATTCACAGGTAATAATTAGGTCTTATTTATATAAAGGTCATGCTGTGATCAGCCTCATGGGCATACAAATGTCATAAAAAAAATAGTTTAAAATCATAATTCATTAAAAAGTTATAATCATAATTATAGGTAGATTCAATCGGACATTAACAATTTAAGAATTCGTCAACAGAATAGAAATAGAAATTCGTTTTTGTAAACGAAAACTGTCTGAAAAACGATTAAGTTGCAATTGATAAACATTTCTGTTAGTTAGAATTGGGCTCCTGTAGTAACGTAAAAAACTCACACTTGGGGTACTGGTGTGCAGATTTCCTCACGATATTTTCCTTAACCGGTAACACAACTGATAATCAAATTATGATATTATTAAGTAGACTTTTAAACTAGTTAACAAAATATCTGAAATACTCTGCAATAAAATACATTTTCCCTCCCAAATATCTACGTACATAATATTATTATAAACCACAACGGCATTGCACAGTCATTTATTTGAGTCAGACCTAACCATTATCCAATTCCCAAGTTACGGAATCGCTATCGAACTATCTCAAACTCCCAAAAGCAGACGACAATCGAACAAATCCAATAAATTGAACGGAACCGGAGTTTCCTCTGAAACCGGCGTCTAATTACTAACCTTTTAAATTAATATCCGAATCGTAAATAACGCCGGCCGGCAAATTCCAACAATGTTATCTTAACAAATTGACGTTACGTTAGAGAGAGACAAAACCGGCGGTAAGTACGAATTTTACAATTTTGCGCGCCAGTGTTTAGCAGTGTTTATGAGGGGCGGGGGATTGAAGCGGGCGCAGGGTGTACTGGGGGCTTATAGTGTCGAAAGGGGGACAGGATAAGGAGATCTGACCGAAACCTCCGACACTTAGATATATTTGTGCGATGTTACCCCCGAAGATACAGCTGTGCATGTGTGTGTCTCAATGATGTTTAGAAAGCTTTGTAAAATAAGGGTTTTATTATGTTTAGTTCGCTTAGTTAGTGCAGTCTTTGTCGGGGGAAGGGGCTAGATGTACGGGGTGAATATTTTTAATCAAAACTTTACTGAGACTATCGATCTGCGTGAAGCATATTGGACCGATGACCGATAGTCATAACTATTCGAAATGCGCATGCTATTTTAATGTAATTTTTCCTTTTAAGCGCGTTTTTAAGCGAGTGATGTTACCTTTACTTGAGTAACTTATTTCAGTATTATTCAAGATGTATCTTATTATGTAATACAACTTAGGGTGCGGTGGGGTAAGACCGGACATGGGATAAGTTCGTTCAAATGACTTTGCCGCGAAACGTGGAGTTATTTATTATTGCTGTCCAGAATAGCGTGCGACGCTATTTTATTTTGCGCTTTATTTTTCCGCGTCGTCGTAATATTTTTAAACACATTCTGTGGTAAATCGAACTAACCCTATGTTCGGACTTACCCCACTGCACCTGATACTAATTAGATGACCAAGAAATGCATTTAAAATTTTCACAGTGTCCGTTACAGAATGATTTCCAATCGGACATTACTTATAAGAATATCTAACTATTGCACGGTTCCTATGGGCTGTCACGCAGACGAAGTCGCGGGCAAAAGCTAGTCAATTATATTCATTACGAATGCTATATTGCCAATAAAGGTTTAATTTCGGTGCCTGCAACTAATTTCGCGTAAAGCTGCTCTCTTATGTAGTACCAATAGAAACGTCGTACAAAAATTCAAATTACCAAAATTTCATTCCCGAGCTTTTCGCTATAAGGCAACGTTATGTAAAAGTATCTATTTGTCTAACGTTAAAAAAGTATAAATTTCGAGCCTAATTTGAATAAACGATATTTTGATTTCAAGTAGTCACCGTGTCTAATGTTTGTCATTTTGAAATCATGTAGGTACGAAATTTTTAATAAAATAAAAACCGTTACAACTACTTTATACTGGTTTATTCCAATACATATCCTGCTACGAATAGTGATTCAACGCACTTAGAAATATTCCTATAAGATTACATTTAAGTATTTACAATTGGTTAAAGTTGGATTCTTATTCATAAAAATAATAAATAAGAATTCAAGTAGTAGTGAAAGAGCTCGCCCGGGGAAGTCCTCCCACCATACCTATTTCTGCTGCCAAGCAGTGTGTGCTGCAGCTGCCGCTGTGCAGTGTGTGCTGCAGCTGTGTTCCGATTTGAAGAGTATGGGTGCCGGTGAAATTACAAGCACGTGAGATTTTCCAACTTTTTCTCTAAGGTTGGTAACGCATGGGCAATCGTCTTGGTGCTATGGATGTATAAAGGCGGCGGTAACCACGTTCGATCAGGTGGACCGTCAGCATATTTCCAAAATTAAACGAAATAGACTTAAAAAAAACTCTGTGTTGAAAAAAATATCTAATTGAAGTTTCCGCACCGTGTCACCTCTTTGGTGTTACAAAGAGAGTAAGGACTAATCTTCCCAAAATCCAATACCTTCCCAGAAAATTGTTAAATTCGTACCAATGGAGCACAGAGAGGGTACAAAAGACATTCCATTCCACAACAGCGGGACTGGTGGACGGCAGTCCGATTTAATATTCTATTTTATACCAGCGATAAGATTAAAGTATGTAATTTCTTGTGTCCAAATGCGAGAGGCGTTTTGTACGCACTACGTGTCGCTCTAGGGTTGTGCTGTTTTTTCGTAATGGTTGAAAGTACCTAGTATTGTAGAAGTTTGTTTTTAAAAAGAATAAATGATGGAATCAGGCGTTACTTTGCGGAAATCCATGGCATACAAATATGCAAATACATTATTTAGTTTTAATTCCGCTAAATTAGATCGCTAGTTCGGTTGCAGTATACAGCACCACCCTCCCGCCCACAAATATATGCACATGCAGAAGTAGTGAAACAAGTAAGAAAAGTAAAAAAAAAAAAAAATTTTTTTACTTTTTATTATGAAAAGATAAAAATACTAAAAAAAAAAAACACTTCTTCCTAGCTATTTAGTGTGGCGGAGTTAAAGCTAAATATTGTATATTTGTTTCAAAAGAATATTTACGTTATATCTAAAATAATTCTGTTTCAATCACCCTCAATACAGGTTCGTTATATGACAAAGAACGTGTAGAAAATAATAAATCAAATTATTAATTCTTATCTGTTCCGACAGCGTAGCTGGCGAATGGTGATGTCGGCTACGACGTAGCAACCTCGTAGTAATTAGAAAAAAGGGTACCAGTTTACCGATCAGCGATTAAATTGAATTTTGGTTGGCGTTAAAAACTTGATCAACGGAAAATAATCGGTTGATCAGCGATGAATTATGAACGGAGAATTTTTAGATAAAGAACTGTTCCCGTGTTTAAAAAAAAACCACGATGTGCACAGAGCACTTTACCTTACTGACCTTCTGATATATTAATTCGCTGATTATTTATTTAATTAGTTCCCTGAAAAAATAACGCAAATAAGTAAACTTTCTCAACTATTTTTCACAACCTAAGTGATAAAACTCCGCGCCTTTTACGCAGTGAAAGTACGCAGTGAAATAAACCAAATTATTACGTATTATTGGCCTATTATTATAAATATTATACATCATAGCTTAGATCGATGTTAATAAAGCGCCAAATCCACTGGCAAGTTATATCGAGTAAGTTTTTGCAGCAAGTGCTCATTTAGTTCGTAAAACTTGCAGAAATCGACTTCCTACTTGTCCACAGTATAAAATTAGCTTGCAGATCTCAACTTGCGCAATTAAACTAGCTTAAAATCCAAAAAAGATTGTCTTAACAGATTAATTTACAATAATAAAAATAATTGATCATTTAAGATTAGGCTATTTTTTTTATAAAGTATTGGTAGATAATAATCCTCGTTATGCTAGACCACTCATCGATTTTTAGATATTCATAGAAATTGCAAAAAAAAACAAAAAAAAATGTTGGTATTATTTTTGTCAAACTTAAAAATGGCAGCCCTTACAATAGCCGTAAGAAGTGCGTCCCCCCGCGCGGGACGTAGCCACAGACCGGCGGTCCTATAATAAAACCCTCCTTTCTCCCCCGCCCCTACCCACACTAAGATGACGTGCCAGTACATTGGACAATTTTCGTACGTAGACAATTCGTGAGTCGTGACTCGGTTGCCGATTTAGATATTACGGGATGTAACAGTCTTGCTTGGACTAGGAACCGTTAATTATTTTGTTAATTTTCGACTTATTGCGTTGTTCGAGGATGGGTTAACGTTTTTTTAATTATTACAAGTTATGTACTTGAATGAGGACTAATACGATATTTTATTATAATTTAGCATTACTCTGTTCGCATAATTTTGCAGTAAATATGAGTTATCAGTTTGGCAACGTTTTAATTAAATCTTAACGATTGAAATTAAAATAGGCTTGTTTATCTATTCATATAAATAAAAAGAAAAGTCCTGACTGACTGATTAACTGACTCATCAACGCCCAGCCCAAACCCTTGGACCTAGAAAGCTGAAATTTTACACAGAGGTTTTCGGTTACGTATCATAATACCTACGTTTATTCTAACTATTTTCAACTTAACTACGGTCAAAAGACCTACCGTTTAAAACACCTAATGATCGTTTCACCTATTTTTGTAATAACTAATGGACGAAATCCATAATGGAGAATTCATCTACGGTTTATTCGACTACAATTAATTCACCTAACGTTGATTAAACTAACGGACGATTCACCTACTGTCGATTTATCTGTGGTCTTGTGTTTGTCTTACTGGTGATTTTGTATATGTGACAACATTTCTGCGAGCAACTTGGAAGTAGCGCTCGCCGGCCGCTACCGCGGCACCGCTCGCTTCGCTCGCTCGGCTCGCGCGCGGTTTGTCACAGTTCTAACCTAACCTAACCTATTTCACCCAGTTCAAAATGACGAATCATACAATCTGCCGCAGAAATGTTTTTACCATTGTCTAATTATCTAGTCGCAGGCAGATTGTATGATTCATCATTTTGAACTGAGTGAAATAGGTTAGGTTAGGTTAGAACTGTGACCAACCGCGCGCGAGCCGAGCGAGCGAAGCGAGCGGTCCGCGGCAGCGGCCGGCGAGCGCTATTTCCAAGTTGCTCGCAGAAATGTTTTCACCATTGTCTAATTATCCGTTAAAAAGAAAGTTAAGAAAACACAAAAATCTTTGAATCATAGTTTATTTACGGTTACGTATCATAATACCTACGTTTATTCTAACTATTTTCAACTTAACTACGATCAAAAGACCTACCGTTTAAAACACCTAAAGATCGTTTCACCTATTTTTGTAATAACTAATGGACGAAATCCATAATGGAGAATTCATCTACGGTTTATTCGACTACAATTAATTCACCTAACGTTGATTAAACTAACGGACGATTCACCTACTGTTGATTTATCTGTGGTCTTGTGTTTGTCTTACTGGTGATTTTGTATATGTGACAACATTTCTGCGAGCAACTTGGAAGTAGCGCTCGCCGGCCGCTACCGCGGCACCGCTCGCTTCGCTCGCTCGGCTCGCGCGCGGTTTGTCACAGTTCTAACCTAACCTAACCTATTTCACCCAGTTCAAAATGATGAATCATACAATCTGCCGCAGAAATGTTTTTACCATTGTCTAATTATCTAGTCGCAGGCAGATTGTATGATTCATCATTTTGAACTGAGTGAAATAGGTTAGGTTAGGTTAGAACTGTGACTAACCGCGCGCGAGCCGAGCGAGCGAAGCGAGCGGTGCCGCGGCAGCGGCCGGCGAGCGCTATTTCCAAGTTGCTCGCAGAAATGTTTTCACCATTGTCTAATTATCAGTATTAATAAACTGTAGGCGAGTCGTCCATTAGGTATTTCATACATAGTTGAAACATCCAATATCTTAAAAAATCATTAGATGAATCGTTCGTTAGTGCAATTAATTTTAGTTTAATCAAGATTAGGTAAGTTAAACTGTAGTTGAGTCGACCATTATGTGTTATGAACATATGTGAATCAACCGTAGTTAAGTTGAAAATAGTTAGAATAAACGTAGGTATTATGATACGTAACCAGGTTTTCTTCATTATGTAGACAAGGAATAAGGAAGGATTTTTCGAAATGTAACCCCTAAGGGAGTTAAATAGGGGATGAAAGTTTGTATGGAAAATCGTCACTTAACGGGTGCAAAATTTCATGCAAGCGAAGCTGCGGGCAAAAGCTAGTAAATAATGAATTCATATTACAAATGTATTCTAAATAAGGAAACATCGACAAGAAATATTGAATTAAATGGTGACAATGTTATTTCTTGCAAAATAGTAAAATATTTGACATATACAGTAAACTCGGTGTAGAAATAAAACAAAAAAAAACTTCCAACCTTCCCGTGCGTAATAATTCAATAACAGAACCATTTTACCAAGATTACATATACAGAATTATTAGTTAAGATTCCGTGTTAGGGTCGTAGGACACGTTATTCTCTATCTAATAACCTAGTAATGCTTTGTGCAAGAGTGAACCATCTTCGAGATATTATTTTTAAAGAGCCCGTTGGCAGGTTTGAGACAAGCGATATCTCGAAAATGGTTCACTTTTGCATAAAGTTTTACCTACTGGGTTTTTATATAGTGGAACATGTCTTACAATCTTGCCACGGGATCGTGACCTCAGCAACACTGTATAAAAAACATTTATTAGACATCAGACCATTGGTCATATTTTTTACGAGAAGAACAAGCATGCAAAAATAAAATGAAACTTATCTTACTATTGATATGTGAGTGCCAAATAAGGTTCTATTTAATGTTTTGGTATTAATTATACGAGTTACAAGCATAGACAAAGAAGAATAGCTTACTTTAGAAAGTTATCAATAATTGATCAAATATCAAAACTCATTTGGCACGACAGACGACACATTCCTCTGGCCCTGGGTAGGAAAAAAGGTTCTTACTTGTGGAATTCTTCATTTTTTCTTGATTCGGCATGAGCTATACGAGAGTAGGTCATGTCGTGGTGATTTGATTAGCCAGTCAGCAAGGTTAGTAGCGAGGCTGCCTGCCCAGGGTCCGCCGGACGTACTTAAGTATCGTCACTCGTGGAGGCTCTTATAACGCATAATAATTATGTATTATAACGTTAACGTTACGTTATACTACTCAAATAAAATTAATCTTGACGACACATTTGGTGTAGTGGCTGAGCGATTGACTTCTGCGCTACAGGTCGCGGGTTCGATTCCCGCACGGAACAAATATTTGTATGGCCTACAGATAGTTGTTCCGGGTCTGGGTGTTTGTGCATGTGAAGATTTGTGTCTGTAAAAGCACCCACGATACAGGAGAAATCCTAGTGTAGGGCAACGATTTTATTAAAAGAAAAAAAAAACTTGAATAGTCTATAAAATACTTTTCATTTGAATAAGCTATCATTCTTAGTTTCCGAGATATTAATTAAGGTTTAAGTTGGTGACCCAAATTCATTGCTCCCAAGTGTATTTTCTTTTGACAAGAAATTGTATTTACTTTTGACTACCGATAACATTACCATCTATATTTTCTGACTTATTACAGTTTCCTAGCGAATAAATATCCCGATCAAACTTCGCACGCTTCAATAATGTAATAAACCAAAAATTATAACATACCCTCGACTAATTCCATTACGTTAACAAAATTTTCGAGAAACACCATGACATAACAAAAACTAACCCCTTAAAACTTCAGCATCATCCCCCAAAAATAATCCCCAAACCACCCTCACGGTTTTCTTTCATCCCTCCCCTGCTGGGGGTTAAGTCACCCTACTTAAGATCGATGGAAGGGTAGTAGATGAGACTTTGCGATAAGGGTAGAAAGGGACCCCTGTCCCCGAATTAGGACCCACCCTTTGTGAATCTCAGATGGGTCGCTCGAACTTCATATCTTGTTTTGACGTGTTTTATAATTAATTTGCTAGTTTCAAACCGTAGTTTAACGAGGGTAGGGGAAAATTAATTTTAACAAAATTCTCGAGGTCCGGCCGTATGTACGTTTTAGTTGTTACTTATGTAGTAAATAACTAACTGGTTTGACGGCGTTTACTTATTTATTAAGCACGTGACCTGCCTAATAAAACATTTAGGACCAAGTAACCACCATAGCATGTGACCTAGTGATGCGACTCGAGTGAAATTTTGCCATTCGATTCATTCGAGTCATTTTATAATGTCACTCGAACACCACTCGAGTCATCGAGTCACTCGAGTGGTGCCCGAGTGACTCGACCACTAACGTTCATCGAGTCACCTGTGACAATTAATCTGAAGTTAAGTGTTTAAGCTATGTAAGGCAAAGAAAATAAAATCACAAACTGAATCAATAAATCAGAGTAAGTCATCAGACAATTTGAAAAATAAAAACAATTAAAAAATCATATATTATATGCGACACATAACATACAACTATTTTTCTCACTTATAAACAACTTAAAATTATTAAATATAAAGTAAAAATCAGTCTTAAAAAATTGTTTGCATAGGTATAATCAGTCTTTTCCATTAAGCAAACAATAATCTTCTTTCATCACACTATATGAAATACTATGAATCTACCAACCATTTTTTTATGTTGTCCCTAATAATTCAACATAACATAAAACTTTTACAAAAAAGAAAAAAGCTAAACAATTTAAAGTTATTATTAATATTTAAATAATAATTATTTCAAAATCAAATCTTCAATAAAAAACAATAAAATAACGGCAACTCCCTCAACTTGACTCAACTCGTCAGCGCTATGCACGCGAGCATGTACAAACCTGTTTGTCTAGGCGAGTGATGAGCGAGTGACTCGAGTTTACTCGAGTCCGAGTCAACTCGAGTCGCCTATTTCCTCACTCGAATACGATTATTTTAGGTATCACTCGAGTAAAAGTGGAATCGAGTCGCATCACTAAGTGACCTAAGTCTACTAATTTACGCATGCTTCGATAGTGTGTCGATAGAATAGTTTTCGACATTTGGTATTCTGCTATTTATTTTAGACCAGTGGCTTACCACTGACTCCACATTCAACGATTACTTCAATAGAAAACATTGAAGTTTTAGCAGAATGTCTAAATGGTCACAATCGAAATAGAATTAAGTCATTTTATTTAAATTACCAGACTTGACCTCTAAGGATGTGTCTCATTAATGTCTCATGGAATGTAACAGTGATTTATTCCCGGTTGGGGTAGGTTTTTTAAGTAATAGCATACAAGCCGATAGCTCACCTTATGGTGGTTAGTGGAAAGTGGTTATCAACGCCTATAAATGGTTACTGGTTTTTGGTCACGATGCTCCATCCCATCCACTATCTAATAACCCACTAATGCTTCATACAAAAATGAACCATTTTCGAGATATAAAGTATTCGTTGTACACATTTGGTATTCTGCTAGTTATTGAAGGGTTTCCACCGACTTTCCATTGAACTATCATTCAATTACCATTAAACTATTACTTCAATAGAAAACATTTGCTATGCTATACTTCAGTAGTACCTAAACATTGAAGTTCCAGCAGAATACCAACCTGTCACAATTGATATGGGATCTCAATAGTGTATCGCTGGGATGGCAATTGTATTTCAATTTATTTAAATTAGCCTCCATTGGGATATTTCATTAAGTGCTCTACTGCTTACTTCATGTAAGCCAGGCTTTCCAGTTTCTCGCTCACTCATGTCAAGTCACACATAAACTCGTCTATACCTCGGTCACTCCAGACTCTTAACACTCTCGTGCATTCAAATTCAAATTCTGATTTATTCGCGGATGAATGGAAGATGATTCCTTTAGGATATACATAAATGTATGAAGGACCTACAGTGACAATAATTTATGGCAGTGTTATCTTTTTTGAAGGTTTTCAGCTATGAGTTTGTCACACAAATATTATAAATGTGAATAGTTTGCGAAGATGTATGTTTGTGAATCAATCACGCGTAAACGGCTGGTCGGAGAGATACACACAGATTTCTGGGTTAACACATAGGATACTTTTATCCGAGTAAATGAAGCAGTTTTTCTGGGATGCGGGTGAAACTGTGGTTAGCAACTAGTAATCATTATATCCAAAATAAAAACGTCTTAAGTCGGCAGAATTCTGAGCAGAGGAGCTCGTGGCTAAATAATTACAGCCGCATAGACCGATCTTCCGGGTTAAGCTACGCTTGCCGAGGTTGGTCTGTGGATGGGTGACCATTTACCATAGCGAGTTTCCTCCGTGCCTCGGAAAGCACGTAAAGCCGTTGGTCCCGGCTGTCATTTGTAGATCTTTGACAGTCGTTACTGTTGGTCAGAAGCCAGAAAGTCTGACAACCAGTCTTACCAAGAGTATCGTATTACCCAGTTACTGGGTTGTGGAGGTCTGATAGGCAGTCGCTCCATGTAAAATACTGATATTCAGCTGCATCCGGTTCGACTGGAAGCCGACCCCAACATAGTTGGGAAAAGGCTAGGCAGATGATGAAGTCGGCAGAATTCTATGTTTATGACCCAAACGGAGCCCTTAATTAAAGTTCGACTTGCGACCTCGGCGTGTGTTCAGCTTATGATTAAGGGCTCCGTTTGGGTCCGAGACTAGAGGGGCAATCCCGAAAAATGCACGTGAGTAAACCTTAACTAATCATAAATATGAATGTGGCTCACGAAAGTTATAATACAAGAATTCTATATATTGCACATGATTAATGTTTTTACAAAGGTTTTTATAAGTTGGTTCAGTTTTCTGTTTTCACCGTGCCTCGGAGAGCACGTTATACCGTCGGTCCCGGGTGTCATAAGAATACTTATGACAGTCATTATGGGTAGTCAGAAGTTCGAAAATCTGACAACTGGTCTAACTTTAGGATATTGGCATTCTGCCGGGGTCGCGGTGCATGCAGCTGCGGATCCCGCAAACCCGGCCAAGGGTCAGAAGAAGGAACACCGTGGGTTTTTAGCCGGTAAGAGTCTGGCATATCCCTTCGCCATCCCCGAGCGAAGGGTATCCATGAACTTCCAAATGATAAAAAAAAAAGTTGGCATTGCCCAATAATTGGGTTACGGCAGTCGCTCCGTGTAAAATAGTGGTATTCAGCTGCGTCTGGTTAGTCTGGAAGTTGACCCTAACATAGTTGGGAAAAAACTAAGAGGAACAGACAGTTTTATTTTTTCTGTATTGATTAACAAAACTGTACGTTACTTTTCGTTCTGTTCGAAAGGACTCCTTACACGTGGGCTGTGCCAACTAGACCGTCATGACAAACTAAATAAATTGTACCGTTTGTACAAGAAAATAACATTGTGTACTTATTGTGTAAAGTAATACCAAGGGAAACCGTTAAGGCAGCGATCCATTTCCAGCTAAGCTATCTCTGGCTTAGACTTTAATGGCTTAGATGGGTTTGCAAAGATTTTGCTATTAAATTGCTACAAAGCAATGTTTGGAGATAGGGGCAGGAAAAAGTTTTTGAAAATGATTTAGAGAAGTTCTCAATAGCATTATGTAAGGTATACACGGCTACTTATTAGGCTATTCATAACCAGTATGAGCTGATCTCGCATTGTATAGACTTCCCGTAGAAGAAGAGGTCAGCTTATACTGGACATATAGCTTGATATGTAGCCATGTGTACCTACGAATATTTAAGTTCCATCTCAAATATTTTATTTTTCCTATTTCCCGATTAACCAGACTTAATTAACTATTTTCTGAATGCAGGGATAGCCTAGCGGTTGATTCCAGCCCGCACCTCTGATCACAATTTAATTATCATTTGCGATATCGGTGAAGGAAAACATCTTGAGAAAACCTGCACACTCCATAAAGTTCTCGATGTTGTGTGTAGTCAGCCAATTCGCATGAGTCGGGCTAACATGCACGGTGCAGGATAATTTTGTCAATGCATTATCTTGTGCCGAGCCAAGCCATATACTATCTCGTCTCTCCACGAGATAATTAGACGAACAAATTACCTCGCGCTGCGCATTAGGCTAGCTGGGGCCCAATTCTCCTAAAATAAATTGTTGCCAAACGCAATCGAACCACAACCGTCAGTCAGTTTTTGTATTCGAAAACTTTCAAAATGATTGATTTTGTTTTTTGTGTCAAACAATTTGATAGCTTTTGAAATTGAGAACTGTCTGAATGAACGGTTCGGCCTTGGTTCGGTTGTGATTTATCAAGATTTATTTTAGGAGAATTAGGCCCCTGGCGAGCGTGGTGGACTAAGGCCTAAACCGATCTCATTATAAAAAGACGCCCGTGTCTAGCAATCAGACAGTCATGGGCTAATTACCTATGCTATGCTTTCGGTAAAGTTTGAATCGTCAGACATAATTTCACAGTTCCATCGCTAACCGCATCTTGCTATCGCCAAAATTGAGAATTAAAATTTTGACCCAGATGTTAGATTAATGCCGCATCTCCATATTTCGCGATCGCTCATCCGTCGCCAAGAATTCTGTGGACAACCGCCTTCACTAACATACAGTTTACAGTAAACACGTTAAAATTAACGCTCGCCCATGTAAATAATGTGTTAATAAGTTGTTTGCTCAGCTTTCTGTTTGTTCGGGAATATTTTCATGTTCTAATTTTCTAACTAGTTGTGTTGCATGACGTTTAAAATTTACGAGTCAACGTTATATAATTTGTTTAGTTGCTAGTTTTTGTCTGCGGTTTTGGTTACAACTACAAATATTTTCAAGTTTTTTTTGGACATTCTGGTCTTGGCGAATGTATTGGCAAGGCCTGTTGACATTTAAAATTACATTGTAACTACAGGCTTCTAGTTATTTGTTTCAGTTAAAAGAAATGATAATTTTGCTGTTGTACACATGCAAACAAACGTATATACAACGTTATTTTTAGTATATACAAAAACCGAGACACCCCAACAAGATTTTCATCAGAACTGCCTGAATATGTGTTTTTTTTAATAAATCTCCAAGTTACACCGTAGTTTATGTCACGTTAAGTTCCCTAGTAAAGTGTGAAATGCCTGAGATGTGCTTTATAGGGGTTGTCTAATACACGGAAACTGACTGAGCGGACCATCTCAATCAAGATGTCTATTCCCGTCAACTGTTATGGGTAGAAACCTACTGATATAAAATAGAAATTTACGAAAAAAAAAATGTGTAAAAAATACGTCAATCGATTCTCCTAGTGATTCTGAACAAACTAGTTTCAGGTTTAGTATATACTGAAACTAAGCTTGTATACATTCTAAATTTAAAATGTACAAAACTGACATTGAATTATCTACAATTTGTAGCTACTACCAATTTATTTGTAGCTACTATTAATTTATTTGTTGCTACTACCAATTTGTAGGTTACAAATACTCAAATATTTTTGATTGAAACTTCCCATTCCTACCTTCCACCAGTGCGTCTTACGTTGACGTCTTTACATAGTGCTAGACATTCATTGTTTACAAAGAAGGACAGCACTATAAGATGAGTAGTTATAGGGTATTTTAATTATGTGAGCCATTCATAGCCGTCTCCTTTGTAAGGGGACTGAGTTCATTGGCGGCCGGACTATTGTCTTAAGGACACTGGAGGCTTTTAATGTATGAATACCACCACTATCTGTGAACCACTATACGTATAAACAATGGATATTGTTTCAAATGGTCCGTTGAGATAGTTGGTTGGTTTTCTTCTTGCCTACACAAGCACAGGAGGTGCGTGTGTTGTTATCTTATCTTTTCCTTTGTTATATTTGAATCGTTTTGCATCTGGTTGGGTATGCAAACGGGTTTTCGATATATTTAATTTCAAATATGTCGGATAATTCTTATCTGGGAAATAAAGATGGCGGAAACTGTCAAGCCGCCATATTTATTTTTCAAATTAAGAAGTAACCGACGATTGTGAAACAAGACATCATTGTAAGATAAGAAATGTATGTTAAGGTTTCTGTACTCCAAGTGTGTTTTTTCGTTAACTACTGTAGTTGCGTCACGTCAAAAATGTATGAAAATTTAGACAGCGGCTCTAGGCGTGGCGTTCAATACTAATATTCGCGCGTAAATTTATCCCTACATTATCTTAGCTCTCTAATTATTAGACATTTCATTAAAATAATATCTCAAATGCCCGGTATTTGAGATATTATTTTAATGAAATGTCTAATATTAGAGAGCTAAGATAATGTAGGGGGTGTTTCACCAAATCATTAACTAATTATTAAGCTATTTCGGTCTCTAAACTTTTCAATAGCTAACATTGCATTTCACCACCATATCAATAGTGATAATGATTCGGCAACCATTGTGCCGATAATCGTTACGGCCAATGACCTAATGGCCAAGAGCTTCGACCAACACCTCATCAGGCTCTCGTTATGTGGCTGGATCAAGGGCTTGATACAGAAAGCAGTCCTCCGCGACACGGCGCGTATTGTGAGGAGGTTCCTGTCTCTGGAGCCCTAACCACTGGTAGCTTGGACCCTGCTCCCGATGCCGATGGATCTCTATTTTTATATTTTTAAATGTATTTTTTATATAGGGTGACTGGTAATTAGTGACCGATCCTTTAAAACATAATTGTACTCATGATAATTAACAACTTTCCCAAAGAAACATTATTTATAAAACAAAAAAATAATATTTCCATATACGAGCCGCGTCCATTCCGTAACGGTTTACTAATAAATTTTAAATGAAAAAAATAAAATGAAAATAATGTTTCTTTGGGAAAGTTGTTTGTTATCGTGAGTATAATCATGTGTTAAAGGATCGGTCACTAATTACCAGTCACCCTATATAGATTTACATTTAAAAATGTAAACAATAAGAATAGATAATGAATAAAGGTGATAATGACAAGATTATTGGACACTTAAATGTTATATTTGTAGGTCACATTTGGCTTATCTGGTGAATAGTTACGGACTACCTACATTAATGATATGTTGGTGAAATACCTCCTTAGTCCTGAAAAATTGAAATATTAGTGATTTTTTCAAAATCGTAGGGGAAAGGTGTACAAAACGATCCCTCTAAGGGAAGATGTATGCTATAGCCAAAATATTGAAGTTATGTGTGATATAAAAGTAGTTTTGGTTCATTTATTTATGTGATCTCATACTGGCGTACCCATTTTTTTAGATTTAGGTGTCTTTTATAAGTTATTTAATGTTTCTCAGAAGTTTACTAAAGGATCATTTTGTACACATAGGTGTCCAAAATGATCCCAGGAATATTTTACACTTTTATACTAAAAATACTTAGGTTCTAATAAAACACATTTTAATTTTATAATATTTATTTCCAAAAATAACAATAACTGTCTTCTTACAAACAATTAAATCTTAAATCACTCGGAGAATTTAACTTCTTCTTTTTAATGTCTGTAATGGAACTGGAATCCGTTTACTGGTCGTTTTAAAGGGCTTTACTTCTTTCACAGCATCTAGTGCCTTCAGCATGGCATCCTCACTCCAGTTTTGGCGAGTTGTTTTTCGAATGTAAGCACGTGGCAAATGATCACTGGGATCATTTTATACACAATGAAAGGGATCGTTTGACCCCAAGTGCAATGTTTGCACACATCGCTCATAAACTAACCTTAAACATCACTATACGAGTAACAAAATATACTTAAAACGTTATCAAACGTACATAAAAACCACGAGTAAGACAGTCATTTAAAAATAATTAGTAAAAATGAAATAATCATACACTGAAAAGTTACTTACTGTAGATAAAAAGCACTGATTTTATTTTTTTGATCATGGAACAACGTACAGTACTCACACCGCCATGACACTTCACTGGATGACTGATCGGGTGGCGAGAGGGACGTTTACCGGTAAATCCGATAGATAGTTCTAGTAGTTCATTGAGAACTGTGGGGGATCATTTCACCTCGAGGGATCATTATGTACACCTTTCCCCTACATTTGTAGACAAGCCGTTTCTCGTTAAAAGCAAGCCTTATCCAATAAGAATTTCTCCAGACCCGCCTGAACCGTATTAAACGTCATTTGATTGTCACAAGTAACCTTTATCAGTGCTTGCTGGCCGGCCGTAGGGAAAGTTTTCCAATTACGAACACCGTCAAGTGACCACCTCACCACCCCTGCTTACCTCAACACCTCCCCCGGCCCTCTCACACCCTCCCCGCGACCCCTCCGGCCGGGTACAGTCGCACAAAGAAGTTTTAATTGCTAGCCTTCGCGCTAGCTATCAACTTGAACGTACACTATTTGAATTGCCGTATTCATAATGTGGCATTCAAAGGGAATGGTAGTTAATGAGGTTTGATGGTGGGTTTTTTAATCGCTTTGTTAATTGACTTTTCATCAGAAAAGTTTTGAGTTATTTTGCAGTTTTGCTTGTTCGATACCGGAGCCGCGATTATTAACTTTTTATCGATTACGTGCAGAGAATATGAGGCAATCACGTGTGAACAATTCCTTTATTAGTTATATACCTTAGATTTTCTGTGCCTTCAAATTATCACTAAGTCCTAATACATACAAATTCATACCTTATTCTCATAGAAGAAACTGTAAAACGCCATATTATTATGCTACGATCCTTACATACTCCTTTCGCTTCGTCCAAATTCATACATCTTGTCATAAACGCACGTCGATTGAGAGTACTACGCACCTGTCCTTTCTGACAGTCCTAATCTCCATTCAAAAAAATTCTTTTTTTCTATTTATATCATAGGCCGAATTCCAGTCATAAAATTGCACACATATTTGTATCTGAAACACTAAGGGGAATGCAACCTATAATATGGACCCGTTGCTTTTTTTTTCTTGCGCCATTAATTGGGAATTAATTCTTTCTTATATAGACTTCTTAGATAGTTATCTAATTATGACCTAAGTATCGTTACTGGCGAATGGCGAAAGATAATTAGCATCCTTATTTAAATTGCATGAATGCGTTCGAAAATCACCTGATAGGAACAAAAGAGAAAGCATCATATCTCTGGTTGGTTACGTCTTCGAGATTTAATTATTTCTTCTATGGACTTCTTAGATAATTCTCTAATAATGACGAACTAGCTATTGCCCGCAGCTTCGCTTGCGTGAAATTTTGAACCCGTTAAGTGACGATTTTCCATACAAACTTTCATCCCCTATTTAACTCCTTTAGGGGTTGAATTTCGAAAAATCCTTCCTTATTCCTTGTGTATATTATAAAGGGAACCTCTGTGCAAAATTTCAGCTTTCTAGGTCTAAGAGTTTGGGCTGGGCGTTGATGAGTCAGTCAATCAGTCAGTCAGGACTTTTCTTTTTATTTATATAGAAGATAGATAGTTAAAAGTATCGCTAATGGTGAAAGAAAAAAAAAAAGATGCCGAAAGATTGCATTGGCCTTTCATAACCGTTCTTATTTCTAATAGCATTTTAATCTGAAATCCCAAATTAAACAGACATTTACAATTAAATTGCTTCTAAAATAGGCATGGTTAAGTGAATCCCACTAGTTACGTTAGACAAGGGAGTCTAATTAGATTCTAGAAGGGTCAGACAGAAACTAATTTTAGTTACAAAAGCAAACATCGTAATAGTACGGGAGGGACTGTTTGCCTCTGTAAGTACCTGCCGACGAGGGACTTTAGCAAGTTTAAAATTTAATTATCGCTTACATATCTACTCGTCTGTCTAATTACCTCACTTATTACATAAAACTAGATTTTAGAAACCGCTTTGTTGGAAATTGAGTTCTTTGTTAAGACAAACCCACAGCTTTTCAAAATAAGAGCCCCAGCTGATCCACGGTTAAGAAAAAGGGATTCGACCATTATTTGTGTTGATCGCAGTAAAACAGCCCTTCTACGTAAAAGTATTTATCGAATGGCTCCAGTTATTTTCAATAAAATTCCACGACAACGAACGAACGTTCGAGTCGAACTGTAGTTCGACTCGCGACCTCGCCGCGTGATCAGCTCATAATTAAGGACTCCGATTGGGTCCGTAACTAGTCGGGCAATCCCGAAAAATGCACGTGAGTAAACCGTAACTAATCATAAATATGATCTAATATTCTTTGGAATTAAGAAGTGTGTATCTTTATAGCAAAGGAGCGATGCATGGTGCAATGTCTTAAATGTAAAAACTGGGCCCATGAAAGCTGTACGTGTTGGGAACCCGAAGATCTTGATGAGTTTCATTTCTACCACTGTTAAGGGCCAAAATCGGGTATAAGATTTGGGTATACCCGGTTTCGGACAAGGGATGGGGTAAAACCGTAAAAACGTAACTTTTATATTTGATAATTTTTTGTTGTTTAGAATTAAGAATAAAAAGATCTAAAGTGCTAAATATGTGATTTATAAACTAAACTAAAAGCCTACTAAAATTGATTTTATTTTCTTCAAACTTGTGTTTTATTGAATTTTTGCCTTAGGGGCCGTCTCCACGAGCGAGAGAATCGCGGCGATATTATCGTCGTGCTACGTATTTCTATACACTCTCTTAGAACGTGTCTCCACACGGTAATGTTATCGCGGCGATAGTTAGTATTGAATTTGATGGCACGGCAAGAATATCGCCGCGATTCACTCGCTCGTGGAGATGGCGCCTTAGCGTCCCGGTTCTACCCCACTTTCCCATACATAGAATGAGTGAACGGCGATTAACAAAAGGAATTTAAAAGGCGTATGTCAGTGGAAACGCCAGGAGAGGAGGATGCCATAGAACAGGGTTTCTTAGACTTTATGAAGACGCGGACCACTTTCAATATTTAAACAACCTTACGGACCCTTTTCGAATAGAATTGTAGGAAAAGAAAATAAGGGAATCTCAGGCGTAAATTACATAGAAGCGGCGTAAGGTGCAGGCACGGCGCAGGCGCGTCGCTTTCATATATTTTGTACGGAAAAGATTTGAAGCGGCACGACAAAACGTATGAAAGATTCGCGCCTGCGCCGCGCCTTCACCTTACGCCGTTTCTATTTAATTCATCTTAAAAATGAATGGTAGGGAGCAAGAAGGATCACTGTCAAACATTATTAGTTTCGAGATATTTTGAATAAATGTTTTTCTTCATTCCTTTATTTCTTACAGCCGTAGTAACTTGTATTTGAGTCTCGTGTCTAAATTGTTAAGTATATTTTAGCATTTTCTAGTTTTGCAGTTCGATAGCTTCTGTAATTTTTTATTTGTTGGCATTGTTCGTTAAATATCACTACATAGTATGAAACAAAGTCGCTTCCCGCTGTCTGTCTGTCCCTATGTATGCTTAGATCTTTAAAACTACGCAACAGATTTTGATGCCGTTTTTTTTAATAGATAGAGTGATTCAAGAGGAAGGTTTATATGTATAATACATGCATTATAGTAGAGAAAAACGCAGAATACGTGATAAACGACATCCACGCGGGCGAAGGCGCTGGCGACCTCTAGTTGAAAATAAATTGACGACGATCCTTCTTCCCCTGTACCGTTCATCAATACTCTGAAGGATTACAATAGCTTGTGTTACAGTCAGTAAGGCCCGGACTCCACCAAAGCGGAGGTGTGCGGAGATGTCCGAAGCGGAGACGAGACGAGAAGAGATGTTTTTCAGCTAGGGTGTATCCATCGAAACTGTGCGAAGATGCGTACTGGCTGGACTGTAGCGGAGATGTGTGCTGGCTAGGGTGGAGATGTGCGCTGACTAGAGCGGAACTGAGCTGCGTGCGGCGAGCGTTGGATGTAAACGCACAGTTTAGTGCAATCTGTCACGAAAGGCACCGCACATATCTCGTCTCCGCTGCGTGCCATCGTCAGCTTGCGAGGCAAAGCACACATCTCCCTTGCACCGCGGCCCAGCTCAATCTAAGCGAGGAACAGCTCACATCTCCGCTTCCATCGCGTCATACAAATTTGATACATCTCCGCTCAGTGGTATCCACTTAAGCTGAGTGGAGACGAGATGTGTGAATAAGGAAATTGTATCGGTTTTTTTAAAACACATCTTTGCTTTGCTCGTCTCGTCTCCGCTTTGGTGGAGTCTGGGTTTAAGTGAGAAGTTTGCTGCTGCTTAAGTTGTACAAGTAATTTAAATTAAGGAGTTGTTTTGAAACTTCGTATTTCGATTTTCGGAGTAGGCTCCCAGTTTCATTTTAGTTTCGCAGCCGTCTGAACTGCGTCGCTGATGTTCGTCTTTTTAAGTTCACGGCTCATCTTCCGTCGGGACGATGTCCGGTTCTTTGGAAGGCATACGGGGGACACAGGTCCAAAACGCAGAGGCCCCTTTGAGAACTTTAATCTAAAATGGAATGGGGCACCAACCGGGGACTATCCACGGCTGCACTATTGTAGTACAGTCATGGACCGTCTCAGGTGGGTGCAAAACTATTGTAAAATATGGTAAAAAAATATCTGGTCTATGAAAAGGGGTGTTCAGTGGACCGGTTAACCTCTATTACCGGAAGAAAACGGCGTCTGCCTTTCAAGTTTAAATTTGAAATGTGTTGGCAGACGGTGACTCGCCAGCTCACTAGCTGGGTGCTCTGAAAGCCTGATGTTCGTTATTATTATAAGATAAAATAGGATTATTCGTGTGTCAGAAGTGAATGTTAGCCTCGAAGAAAGGGAGCTGTGTTTAAACATAGAGGTTGGGACTTGGGTTTTCTTTGTCTATCCCGGAAGGGACGAGCGTGAATGTAATAGGTAGGTAGTTTACATGTACCTACATGAGAGGTTTATTTAGGTCAAATAATAGATTTATGTCTGTAAGTAGGCGTAATAAGTAACATTTAGTGTTGTTCATCTAATACTATGGCCACACATTGGACTCAACTTTAAGGCCGTTTGTCTACCACCGCCATCACCGAGAACGAGATGACGTTGCCGAAGTAGCGATACACACATTACTATGACCGCACGTCCGTCATCCGAGCGCCGTCATCTCGGCCACCGAGATTGTCAGTAAATCGGCGCTAGAGTGCGCGCAAGATAACTCCGCGCGCGACTGAGGGCGTGCTAAACGTTGCCGTGATCGCAAAAGTTCAAATTACCGCTTTTTAAGCTTAACTTTTTATCGCTATACATAATTTTCCCGTTAAATATTCCTACAATCAGGTAGTTCTACTATCAAAATTGATAAAACGGCACACACTTTGGTGGACCATGATTAGTTCCGATTTCGGCCGCGCGCAGACTTATCTTGCGCGCACTCTACCGCTAGAACTCCGCCGAGATCGTGACGGACCGAAATGCCAGCAATACAAAAGACGTCTGCTATTGACCACTACATCCGAGATTGATGGCGCTGGGTGCACGGATTTTTGTCTTATGTTAGGAACCACCGAGATCGGCCGTGATGGACACACGATCGCCGTCACGTCGTTCCGAACTCGGTCCGAAATAATCTCGTTTCTCGGAGACGGGGCAAACGCTTTAAGTCCAAGGTTGGCTCCAAGATTAAATGGGAAATAGTGAATCCAACTACTGTTCACATCACTGTCCAATTGTCGTTGGAGACCCATCATCACATTGGTGTCACAACAACTGTTGTCATTTTATCTATATCTTATGTCAAAGTTGACGTTTAGAGTAGATAAATTTCTCGAATCGACTAAATAAAAAGATCCGTGCTCGCACCGCAGATTATACAGGGCGTCCCACGACTTTGCCACATGGAAGGGAAGTACCTTAAATACTGTAGATAGAAAAATTTACTGAACGAAGCCTTCATTTTTATTTTAAAAACAATACGAACTGCATTTAAAGAATTTTAAATAATCACCTGTCTGAACCGGGAATCGAACCCGCAAAATGTGAAAACAAAAAAAACTGTAATTTTATTGTACTAATCGAAAGGCTCGATCAGACGCATTTATTTTTTCTAAATAACATAGCATCTAAAATAAAAGGAACACCATGAAATTTAACATTTATTGGAAATCATAAGACACGTTTAACTGTGCAACCTACAAACGATTTAATTTATTAAATGCTAAAAATGTGCTCCTTCCTTTTGTATAAAAATAGTAACTCTTTTAATAATCTCGCTTACCGTTGATTTATTTATTTTTTCATAGTGAATATTTGAAATAATACTTCGAAATAGTAATAAAGCAGAAAGTAGTACATAAAGTCAGTTGTTACAAGCACGACATAGAGAAAAGTCAATAATCTGAACAAATTTTTAAATTAAATGTTAAATTTTATTAGTGTCGGATTGCCATATAAAAGCCTGAACGACATTTTGCTGTCTCGACATCCGGAATAGTAGGAACAAGCTCTCAAACATACGGTTATACCTATTACCTACTCACAATTATTAAACTCGTCGTCGCGCTTGTCGCTCGCTAGGACAACGGATTATGTAGGCCATAATAAACATGACTCATTTGGCAGTTTATTAAGCAATCATACAGATAAGTATGAGTTTATTTAAATTCAGAATAAAATAGAAAAAAACATTTTTTTTTCGAGCCATTCGTGCATTTTTGTATACACAGCAAAGGACATCGGGTAAAGTTCATAAAATGGTGGTCCAAAAAAAAAGTTGCGCGCCCTGACCTATGATTATTTCCAATAGCTAGGTCGTATATAAACCTTATGGTAAGGATACACGCCGACACATTACACTCGACACCCAGTGTCGACACTTAGTGTCGTAGTGTGTACATCGCTGTTACACTGAGTTACGCATTAGCTCTGGTTTCACTTCAGTGTCGCGATTGCATTGTGTCGAATGTCAGTGTCACCGTGTACCTATATATATATGTAACCTTAAACAGTTACTACGAACATAATGTAACTGCATTTCCTAAGCTGTAATTGATATAAGTACGAAACAGTTATTATAAGTAGTTACAATACATATTTGTCAATATACTTGATTTCTGTTTTCATTCTCATTCATTCGTTTTTTAGGCACCAGCAGCCTAACCTAGCAGGCATCAGCCGCTAGCTCATATCAAACAATTCGGTTGTTTCAACAGCAACAGTTAAAACACTGAGTTTATCAAACTTAATCACTTATCATTCACGAATGCAGCACAAAAATCCTACAGAATTCTTTTTCAGGGTTCCGTACTCAAAGGGTAAAACGGGACCCTATTACCAAGACTCCGCTGTCCGTCTGTCATCAGGCTGTATTTCATGAACCGTGATAGTTAAGACAGTTGAAATTTTCACAGATGATCTGATATCTGGGGCCCAATTCTCCTAAAATAAATCTTGATAAATCACAACCGAACCAAGGCCGAACCGTTCATTCAGACAGTTCTCAATTTCAAAAGCTGTCGAATTGTTTGACACATAAAACAAAATCACTCATTTTGAAAGTTTTCGAAAACAAAAACTGACTGACGGTTGTGGTTCGATTGCGTTTGGCAACAATTTATTTTAGGAGAATTAGGCCCCTGTGGCCGCTATAACAACAAATACTAAAAAACAGAATAAAATAAATATTTAAGGGGGCTGCCATCCAACAAACGTGATTTTTTTGCCGTTTTCAAAGAAAATGGTACGGAACCCTTCGTGCGTGCTTGGTTTTTTTTTCAATTGTCAACATGCAAATTCATAAAAGGATAGACCATTTATTATGTTTCTACGCCAAATTAACAGCATAGGCCATAATAAAATGCAAAATAACATCCTTCCGAAGAATATAACGGCAACCATTTTGCGAACGAAGGGGGTTACAGATGGCGTCGAGGGGTCGTCTTAATTTCGCCGTATTAGTGAGTCTTGCTGACCCTCTGGACATTAATCGTGAAGGGTCCAGGGGTCGGTGAACCCCAGAATTAAGATGGAAACTTGGGGTAAGAGGCGATCGTTAAATCCAACTATGTTATAGTTATGTTTTTGAATAAGATTATTTTTGTAGCTGCGTGTAACCGTGCTACTAAATTCTCGAAGTTTCTCAAAAACTGTGTGTTAGAAAAAAAAAAAACTTGACTCTTTGTAGGTAAGTATTGTTTTGTTTAACACATTGATAAAAATAAAATAAATAAATAAATCAGCCTGTATCTATCCCACTGCAGGGCAAAGGCCTCTTCTCATACAGAGAAGGAACGAGCATCGATCATCACGCTTACTCACTGCAGGTTGGCGTCTTCAGACGATTAAGTCCAGGGGCCCAATTCTCCTAAAATAAATTTTGAAAAATCACAACCGAACCAAGCCCGAACCGTTCATTCAGACAGTTCTCAATTTCAAAAGCTGTCTTATTGTTTGACACAAAAAAACAAAATCAATCATTTTGAAAGTTTTCGAAAACAAAAACTGACTGACGGTTGTGGTTCGATTGCGTTTGGCAACAATTTATTTTAGGAGAATTAGGGCCCCGTCCTCACGATTTTTCCCTTCACCGTATATCAGTGGCGTCTTCGATTAACAAAAAAATATCGAATGACATTGAAAAAGTCACATTTGGTACATACCTGAGTTTGAATCCGCAACCCGGTCGGTAAAAAGCGGGTTTGTACCCTTCGGGGCGCAGCGATAATTAACATTAATAAAAAATGTATTCACTATTATTTAAACTTAAAAAAAATACAATGCGTAAAGACCGATAGCTAATACAAGGTTAGTCGGAAAGGGGGTACTAATCCGAAAGGGTGATAAAGTACACATAATAATATATATATATTATATTTGGATATTGCTAATTCTCTGCTGTCATTTTTTACAATTCGGCGAATAGTTAAGTAGGTACTTGTTTACGAATTTATACTCGTATGACAATGTAATTATAGTCAAGTTATCGTATAAAAGCTCATCTTAAATACATTAAACTCACATCTTATTTTATATTCTTAATAGTCGTTTTATTCTCTCAGTCCACAAATGGTTAGTAATTCTCGCACGCTCCTTGACAATCGCTCGGCTAATTCATTCATGTTGCAGGCTACGTTTTGATTTTCGGGTTTTGCTTAAAACGATTGCTGACTCAAAAGCACTTTGAATGACTAAATTTTGTGTTGAATGTTGTCGATTATTCATTACAAATATTCTTCACGATGTGGTAATGCTTGGGGCAGGCCGCACGTCTTTCGGCTGAATAAATTCTTCATTATTAGTTGTACCTAGAGATGGGCAAGCAGATAATTAGTTACCTTCAGCTTCAAAACTCATTAATTCAAAGTACTTAGACTAGAATTACTTAGTTATTTTTGAAATTTTACAAAAGACAGCCGCTAAGAACGCCCGCCCTTCACCACTTCCTAGCGTTTATACTCAAAGAGTAATACTCCATAAACAATAAAAACTTAATAAATACTCCTTTTTACTGGAGGTACTATGTTTATGAGTATTTACTCGACCGGATGTATTTACCCTTATCTAGTCGTAACTACCTATTTTTTACGACTGCACCTTCTTTTTCGCCCACCTTATGGTTTATTAAAGTTTTAACATATTAATTTTATTTATCATCAATTATCGACCCGCCTAGACGTTGCTTAAAACTTTTCGGAAGTAATTACCTAAATTAAGATAAAAACTGGATTAAAATCCATTGTGTAGTTTAGAAGAAGTAAGCGGACAAACAGACATACGTTAAAAGCGACTATTTAGAGATAATGATTAATACAATAATTTTATTGTTACTTAAATAAGTTGCAACATTATGTCTAATAGTTTTATGACTTTTATGTTTTTAATCTGGCTACAATTTCTTTCTCTTCCTGCAGCATTCGCCAAGATAGGCGAAAAGTTTAGCCCCTGTGTGAATTAAAAGCAAATTAATTGATTAACCAACCTCAGTACACTTATCTCTAAATATACTTGGGAGCAAATAAATCGAGCCACTTAAATTTTTCACGTAGTTAAGTTTAGATATTGTTATTATTTTTGGTGTTATGAAACAGATCAATTCTAAACATATATCGCCTTAAAGATTATTCGATAACCTTTACAATGAGGGTAGTTTTTTGTATTTTGAATTTTATAATTCATGAAACCAAAACTAATAACCAGGACACGTGAAAAAAGAGTGGCTCGATTTTTTTGCTCCCAAAGTGTAGTACAAATTGAAGTCTATTTTCCCGTCTGTGTTTTCATCTTAATTTAGGTAATATATTCCGAAAGCTTTTAATATCGAGTCGCTAGTTCATTACACATTGCTTATTCCTTACTAACCTACTAAACAATGATTATATACCAACAAAGACTTCAAAATCTACGTACATAAAGCACATAGTGATGTAACAGTACATAACTGAAGCTATATAATGCTCGGACAAGATAAATAATGCGGAGCTATCGTCCAGCCATCCAACTTTATAAATTACTTTCTCAGATAGCGAGGTCCGTTCTCCAATGGACGCAGTTACGGCATAAATTATGATTGTTATACAGAGTGTAAAAAGACCCATCACATAGCTGAAATCTACGCACTCTGTACAAACTCTGGACTTAAAGAATAGCACTACCCTATCTCTTCTCATGGGTGTCGTAAAAGGCGACTAAGGGATTCAGTAGAGGATGGGCAGCAGCGTTCTCTGAGTACTTTAACAACCATACTGCGATCGCCAACTCGCCTGCCAAGCGTGGCGGTTACGGCAAAACCCCCTCAACATGCATAGCTTGGGGGAGGCCTATGTCCAGCAGTGGACGTCTTTCGGCTGAATGATGATGATGATGAATAAATATAAATAGTATATAAAAAACTTTATATTCGAATAAGCTAGCGTTCTTAGTTTCTGAGATATTAAGGTTATGTTGGTGATCCGGATTCGTTGCTCCCGAGTGTAGATTAAACGCGCAATAAATATTGAGCGTATCCGCAGAATTTAGATCCAAATATCGTGATAAATATTGAGCGTTTAGCGTGACTGGTGGGGTGCATGACAAGAGCCTCCACAAGTGACGATACTTTAGTACGCCCGGCGCATCCTGGGCAGTCAGCCCCGTTACCAACCTTGCTGACTGGCTAATCTTTTCACCACGACATGAGCTATTCTCGTATAGCTCGTGCCGACACGATAGAAGAAGCGTGCGCTAGATCAACAAAGAAAGTACTTACACATGGCATTGAAAAAGACACATTAGTACTTGCATAGGTTGTAACCCGCCACCCGGTGCTCAAGAAGTGGATATGTAGCCTCCACTACCAAGACATTTATATCTAAAGTTAAGTAGATATTAGATAATACATAAGAAGGTAGTTAGTAACTAGTAGTGCCACTGTGGACGGTGGCACGCGTGGGGCGGGCCCACAAAGGCTGTGCCCGCAACTATCGCGGCAAACTTCTGCCCGTCCCGCCCCGAGCCCCGCAACCCGCCCCGACGAGCCCCAGCCTTATGGCGCCTCTTGACGATGTTGAGACGTCAGCACCAGAACTGATTGTAAATAAGGCAGTTGGAGTTTTATCCCTTGTGTTTGCTTGGAATACTGCATGTGTAGAAAAATGATGAATTTTCCTTGATTCAGTCATCATATTTCTACTTAAAATTAGGTTTAAACCCTTTATAGGGTAGATTTTACATTAATCCATTTATAAAACCATAAATACTTGATGTCACTGGCGATCATGTTGGCTAAATTCACGTTGGTGGTCGCGTTTATGCGCTGTGCCCATTGGATCATTCTTACAGTAGGTTCGATATAATCGACATAAAAGTCAGATAAGTGGGGTAGTTACAAGCGCTATATAAATTACGTTTCTGCCCTATATACAAGCTTAGTTTTAGTATAAAGGTACTAAACCTGAAACTAGTTTGTTCAGAATCACTAGGAGAATCGATTGACATATTTTTTACACCACATTTTGTTTTTTTTTCTTCATATATTTCAATTTTATTTCAGTAGGTTTCAATCATAACAGTTGACGGGAATAGACACCTTGAGGCTTGAGATGGTCCGCTCGGTCAGTTTCCGTGTATTAGACAACCCCTGCATAGCACGTCTCAGGCATTTCACACTTTACTAGGGAACTTAACGCGACATAAACTACGGTGTAACTTAGAGATTTATTAAAAAAAAACACATATTCAGGCAGTTCTGATGAAAATCTTGCTGGGGTGTCTCGGTTTTTGTATATAAGTACTAAAAATAACGTTGTATATAGGGTTAAAGCGATACTTTTTTGAAGATTGGCTGAAGAACCTTGAGGTCTCGCCAATAACTGTCCGGATAAGTAAGTTTCCGCACGGACCGTCTACAAACAGACCAGAAGAAAAAAGGAAATAAAAACTTTATTGTGGTTAAAATGTAAAAAAACACAAGCGTACTAAAACATCATACATTTCGTTTTTCCCGAATCTCAACGAAACAAAATTTATTAGCCCCACTAATGAATTATGACAGTTCCAAAATTAAAACAAGCGAGCATCACGCGTACTTGGGTGAATACTCGAATTTCCTAAAAAAAAAAAAATAACAAGTCATTGTTCTCCTTCGTTGTTAACATTAATATTAGTTTCAGATAGTTTTTATTCTTGTCTTTGCTTGACGGCAGTGGTATAGTTTGATTTTTCATTATTATAATTAAAGTTTTAAACATCTGCATTTAAGAACTTTGGGATGATGATAATGACGTTCTTATTTTTTGTTCTTCTTCTATCGTGTCGGCACGAGTATACAAGAATAGGTCATGCCGTGGTGAAAAGATTAGCCAGTCAGCAAGGTTGGTAGCGGGGCTGACTGCCCAGGGTGCGCCGGACGTACTGAAGTATCGTCACTCGTGGAGGCTCTTTTCATACACCCCATTTTTTTTTTTTGTTAACATGTTTCGAATAATCACCCACTTCCCAATTCGCCGCACAGCACCATTTTAGCGGCCCACACCTCAACACTTGTTTTCTTACTTCATCAGACTTTTCCAACTCATTTGCATGCAAAAGCAGATAGCGGTGATGGTACGATAGCGTACCTTTGTGGGTTCCATATAGTCTACAAAGTTGTCTGCTTCTAGTTCCGTTAGTGTGCTGCCAGTTGCCAACTTTCCGTGAAGTTGGCGTAATGTTGCGGCAAAAACCGTTCACGGCAGGTTTAACAATTACCTAAGCAGGCCCCGCAAAGTTTCGCGCAGCAGTGCTGTTGTTGTTGCTTTTCCAACGTTTAGTATACTGTATATTAGGTATTTTGGTTTTATAGAGCTTAATTAAGAATTTTCCGCTTGTTCTGTCGAACTGTTTGTGTTGGTTTTAGGAATTTTTGGGTTAGTTTGTTTATTAATATTATATAACGCTTGCATTTCTCGAAGGGTTGGGCAGAGGTATGTAGTACACCCTCATTTCGACGTTATGTTTATAGGGGCGAGCCTATTGCTATCAACCGGGCACAAATCCAGACTCCAGGATGCTACTGAGAAAACCCAAAAACACTTTACCTGACCTGAGGATCGAACCCAGGAGCTCGTGGGGTAAAGTCGTTCAAGATTTTCTGTCGGAATTTTTCGATGCGGTCTGTAGTGAAGGGCAGAAAAATGGCGTCGCATTCTATTCTTGCCACCGATTAAAAATATCATCGCATTCTGCGGTAAATCCATTTGACCGAATTTACCCCATATCCGGATTTGCCCCAACGCATTATATACCTAACTAATACTATCGAAGAGCGCGCATGCAGTAGGTATACTGTTATCCAAAACAAAGGTTTAGGTGCTTTTTATTTGAATGTTTTATTATTGATACCAGTAACCCTGTGACATTTGGCCCGTTATTCATGATTGGGTTCCAATTACAATTGGGCCTGGTACAAAATTTACGAAAAAAGTGTCCTGTGTTTACATACACCTCCAGAGCGCGCGCCAAGGCATACCACGGTATAAACTTAGAAATCCCAACAAACTAATTTAAATTGTGCATGTCATCATCACAATGCCATATTTAGCTTAAACAATTTCTCACCATACGATAATAATAATAAATAATAAGAAAGCGGTACTTCTGGACACGGCGCGTATCGTTAGGAAGTTCCTCTCTCTGGAGCCCTGACCGCCGGCAGCTTGGACCCTGTTCCCGATGCCGGTGGGCTAATATATTTTTATATTTTTAAATGTTTTTGTTTTATTTATATGGAAATATTTAAAAATGTAATTTTATATGTGTATTTTAATGAATAAAGGAAATAATAATAATAAAATTTATTTATAAACTTTTACAAAAAAGTGTACAGATAGCCACAGTATTATTAGTAAGGTCTTATAATAATGTTAATCTTAATGTCTAAGTATATAGTAGTGTATTACTTATATTAATTACAGGTGCAAGAAAAGCTAACTCCCATAAGAAGGTGATGTAGCGACCTACCCGATCTAGGTTTATTCAAACCTGTGTTTCAGGCCATCACTTTACAATAGACTTTAATGGGACAGTAATTTATGTTACGTCAGACTAATTGAAAAATATATAATTGCAACTTGTTATTGCGAGAAAAAACAAAGTGTAGGTAATTAAAAACTAAAATATATATACTATACAATTATACAAAATAAATACTTATGAAGTAACTATTTCAGAATTTCTAGCAATTCTTCTGTGTCTGTGTAATTGAGTTTCGCTAAGTATTCTGTTAACAGAATAGCACATTTCTTATAATTTACACTCTTCAAAAGATTGTTACAATAATTTCTATACCTTTTATATGTAACAGAAAGTATGTCATTATCAGGTGCTAGTTTCGATTTTAAGTGAAGTTTGTCTCTAGGTATGTCTTATACAACGGACGAGACCGGGTGTGATCCAAGGTTTAATGTTATTATACTTTCTAGGCAGTATTTTAGTAAATGTGTTTTTTCTTATTGCACATTGTAGCGAATGTATGAAATAATTTAAAGAACTATTTGCATCGTCTGAATTGTAAACTGGGTCAAAATTAATGCTGCGTATGTCATTATCAAGGTTTGTCATATTGACTTTTGTATAGCTGCGAGTGCAGTTTTTTCTAGGTGAAGATATTTGCAATGTTAGTAAAACAGCTTGATGATTGGTGAGTGAAGAGTTAGTAACTAATGTTATGTTTGGTTTTTTTGTCTTAATAATGAAATGATCTAAGCATGAGCCGCTTTGATGCGTAGGGTGATTGCAGTCCAGATAAGCTGGTAGCAGTCCATGAAAAGAGCAGATATTCAGGTAGTTATGAGCATGAATATCGGTTTTCCCGGAAGCAATATTAATGTTTATATCACCCAACAGTATTACGTTTTTAAAACATGATAATTTGTTTTTAAAAATATGCTAAGCGAGTCTAAAAATCTGTCAATATTTTGAGAAAGACGATGATTCGACTGTGAGTGCGATTGCGTTTACGACAATGGGTGCCATTGACGTAAATTAGTCTTCTTTTTTGCGTGTTAGTCTACATTTGATTCGGATATTTTTGCTCGCTGACCCGAGGTCCATAAGTTTCTACGTCAATAGTTCCAAACATATTGTACACTGTGCAACGAAAGATGAGCCCTGACATAGCGGTCAAGTAAATTAGAGGCGTAAGGAGACTGCTATTGAAAAAACGTAAACGACATCATCAAAATCCGCAAATTATTTTTTTAATATTAATTTGATATTCTCTGTATGGTAGCGCTTTGTAGACAAACGACTCACCTTACGTTGAAAAGGTTATAAGGTACTACCCACATCATCGATACGAGACAAAAACACAACTACCTACATAGAAAAGTAATTAAATTCAACTACCTAACAAAACGAGTCCTCTCTAATACAATTCCTAACAAATTCAACAAAAAATGTTCTAAACCTACTAACATAGTTCAACAAAATAGTAATAAATCCGTACATAGTGACGACAGCTTTGAACCGTGCAAATAACAGAACGAACGTCTAACACAGCACATCTGCGAGCATTACGTAAGGACCATTAAAACTGTCGGAATACACTGTGTTTTCAATTACAGAAGGCTCGCGAGATATTTGCCGCGCATAGGGTTGCATGCGTCCGCAAAAACGTTTTAGAAATACCAAATAATGTAGAAATGAAATATATTGCAGCAGGACAAAGAATGTATACAGTCGGTTGCAACCCAAAACCTATTTAAAGAACTAGTCTGTCCCAACTCTAACTTTAAGTCAGATCAGTCTTTAGTTACCATTGATCTTACAGATCAGGTTTCCTTAGTAAGTCAAAAATGTATTAATAAGACTAGTCACAATACAATAAAAAAATATGTAAAAATTAATAAAATCATAAAGAAATGTCAACGCCTAAAAAGAAAACAAAAGCACTTCTGTAATAATATTGAATTAAGGAAAGAACGTGTTGCTTTAGTAAATAAACTTAAAAATTATCAAATTAAAATTGAGGACAGTAAAAATATATATGAAATTGACACTCAGCGTTTACAATCTGAGATTAAAATCCTGGAAGAGTCGCTCAGTTCTTTATATAATAAATATATGACCTCACAAAAACAAATTGAGGAACATATACTTGCTGCAAACCATTTAGTTGACATGTGCAAGTATAATGCAGACAGACTGGACTTATTGACTGACAACAACAATGTGTGTACGTGTATGAGCAATTCACACTGTAAAAGCTCCCCCCCACTAGTGATGTTGAAGGACTTACCTCAGTCCGGGAATATTAGTGACATCTTAACTGTGAATACATCTCAAGCAGTAAACATAAGTAGTAATATCAATTCAAATAGGAATAATGTTTGTTGGCAATCTATAATGTATTCTGATAACATAGGCAAAGGTTTTGGGGAATTGTTAAGCAACAGCCTGTGTCACTCTTCACAAAATCACTGTATGCCTGGGTCATCCTACAGGCAAATAATATCATCACTTATGTCAAATAAATTTACACAAAATACTAATTTAACATTACTTGTAGGCAATAGCTTAAACGTTAGGAAAAAAGATATCACCGACAGTGTTACCTTAATGTTAAACTTGGTCTGTAATAAGATAATATTATGTGCATTTCCCTATCTTGACCATCTGTCAGACAAACAAAATGATTATGTCCATACGCTAAACATGCATATACACTTCTTAGTAAGTCGCCATAGTGACAAGTTCATATTTTTTGACACCAATGCTTTTGTTGGTAAACTACATATGAACGGAGACTCTGTGTATCTGCCTAAGAAACCTAGGCGACATATTGCTACTTTATTAGCCTATAATATTAACTCGGTCATAAGTAATATGACGAAGTTCTCTCTTACATCCACCATAATTAGTAATAGTACTAATAATCAGATGGTTACTTTAAATAATAATTTAAACTCAATTGTCTGACAACAGAGAGTGATAGTCATTATTTAATATTGACACACCAAAATATTAACCGCTTCTCTGGCAAAATTTTAGACGTTGAGTTGTTTAGTGAAAATTACAATGTAGATATCTTATGTCTTACAGAGACATGGTTAAAGGCAAATTCAATGTTGTTTAGTGTAGCTAATTTTAAGGTAGCCAGTTCGTTCAATAGGGTGTCAGCAGAAGGTGGGGGAACTCTAATTCTAGTGAGAAATCACCTAAAATGTAAAGAGCGTTTAGATATACGCAACATATCTGTTGAACGAGTGTGTGAGCTGGCATGTGCAGAAACTGAGGAATTTGTTATTTTATGTGTATATAGGCCTCCATCCTCATGTACCTCTCAATTTCTATTAACTATGGAAGATGCTCTTAGGAAAATAAAAATAAACAAGAAACTTTTAGTATGTGGGGATTTTAATGTAGACATTCTGTTAGACACCACCGATAAACGTAACTTTTTGTCCTTATTTAAATCGTTTAATTTAAAGTGCATCTTCTCTGAGCCGACTAGAGTGACACCCACCACAGCTACATGTATTGATAATATTATAACAAACTTTAAAATAACAGAAAAGAGCCTTATTAGTGGAGTCCGTTCGGACCATAAATGTCAATTAATAAAATGTAATAGTCACTCCATTAGATGTAGGAAAATAATAGAATGTAGGCCCCTGACAAAAAAATGTCTAGAAGTATTTAGGAAAAATGTTGAATGCGAATTAAATACAATAAAAACACATTCTGACAACCCCAATAAAATGTACCATACATTATTTAATGCGATAAGTACCGAATTTCATAAGGCTTGCAAAATAAAAAAAGTTAATATAACTAATAAATTACGGTTCAGTGTTTGGGCAACCAAGGGTATAAGGCGAAGTAGGGATGTCTTATACGAATTATATGATAAAAAATCGTACACACCCAATGTACACTTTCATAATTATGTTAGAAATTATTCTAAGCTTTTCAAAAAAGTTTGTATACAGGCTAAAGCAGCCTACATAAGTAATCAAATTAGTAAATCAGATAATAAAATAAAAACGACGTGGAAGATAATCAATACAGAAACTGGCAATCGTGGGTTAAAAGACAATACTATTAGCTTAAAAATAAATGACGAAATAGTTTCAGACAGGAATGTAGTCGCTAATTTCTTAGATAACTATTTTACTAATATACCATTAGAGACGACGAAATATCTTCCATCGTCACCAGTATCGGCGGAGATATTTTTAAAAGAAAACGTAGACATGCAGGTAGCTGATTTTAATTTTAATTTTGTAAATCCGACTGACATAATAAAAACTTTCAAAAATATAACAATAAAAAAAACTGAAGACCTTTGGGGATTATCAACTAAAGCTGTGGAGGCAATAATTACCGAGATCGCCCCAATGCTGGCAAAAATCTTTAACTCTTGCATTACAGAAGGCATATTTCCCGATCTTATGAAAACCAGTAAAATCATACCCATTTTTAAAGCAGGTTGCTCAAATAACGCGTCCAACTATAGGCCGATATCAATACTCCCAGCCCTAAGCAAAATTTTCGAAAAATTAATCCTAAATCAAATGCTTACCCACTTTAATAAAAATAAAATATTACATGACAAACAGTTTGGCTTTACGAGGGGAAGATCTACAGAGGATGCTGGATCCACTTTAATTAAAACCATACTGGGGGCCTGGGAGGGGGCACAGGATGCTTTAGGTGTGTTTTGTGACCTTTCTAAGGCATTTGACTGCGTGGATCACCGCACACTCACCCTAAAATTGAAATACTACGGAATCCGAGGTAGATCTATCGATCTTGTGACGTCTTACTTGTCAAATCGGGAACAAAGGGTGGCTATCGGTGATGTCATCTCTACAGGCTCACGAGTCAGAATGGGCGTACCCCAAGGATCAATTCTTGGTCCATTCTTGTTTCTAGTATATATTAATGACCTTCCGTACATGATGAAGGATAATAACATGTCAAATATAGTCCTATTTGCTGATGACACATCATTAATATTTAAAGTAAATAGAAAAGACAGGGATCTTATAGAGCCTAATAACACTTTAAATTTAATCTCTAACTGGTTTTCTGCTAACAATCTTCTTTTAAATGCAGGGAAAACCAAGTGTATTAAATTCTCTTTACCGAATGTAGCTTCTATTAATGCAAATATAGTTCTGGACGGAAAAAGGTTAGATCTGGTTCCCTCAACTGTCTTTTTAGGTATCACAGTAGACCCTAAATTACAATGGGGGCCTCATATAGAGGCAACTGCGGGCAAACTTAGTTCCGCTGCTTTTGCTGTTAGAAGAATAAGGCAGCTCACTAATGTGACTACAGCTAGGATGGTGTATTTCGCATACTTTCACAGTATTATGTCTTACGGCATTTTATTGTGGGGGTCAGCTGCTGATGTCGAGACACTTTTCATACTGCAGAAACGAGCAGTTCGAGCCATTTATAATCTAAGTTCTCGAGAGTCTCTTCGCGAAAGATTTAAGGACATAAATATACTTACCTTACCATCTCTGTACATTTACCAGAATATCCTGTACATTCGTAAAAACATATCGAACTATAGTAAAAACAGCGATACACACAGCCTGAACACTCGAAATAAGCACAAACTTGTGGTGCCTGGTTTTAGACTTCGTAAAACTAGTAAGTCATTTTTGGGAAACAGTATTAGATTCTATAATAAAATTCCACCTTGTATCACTGAATTGCCTTACATGAAATTCAAGTCCTTAGTAAAGCGTATCTTAATGTCAAGAGCATATTATAGCATAAACCAGTACATTGAAGATAAAAATGTCTGGAATACGATTCCCAACTGCACACAGCGACCCACTGGCACTCCTTAACTGGCAGTCTAAATGTAAATTTTCACTTATATGTACTTAATATTTCACTGTAGGTATCATTTTTGTTACCTACTCATTATATATTGTATCATAGTTATTATATAACTTTTATTTTAAGACATGTAACATTTATTGTTTACAACGTAATATATTCTGATATTTATCAGTTTTACTTTTAGTATTGTCCCTGGCAACGATCTATTTAGTATTTAAGCATTATCAAATGTAAAATGTGAGTATCATGTAGCCATTATTGTTTACTACGTTTTACTGTAGGTGCTTACTCCTACATAAACCTGCCCGTTGCCTGGTGGCTTGAGTCTGTCATGCTCACTAAAATGTCCTGCTGACGGTGGCGTTGTGTATCGGGTCGTCAAGTTCCCTACAATATGGTTGAGTTAAGCGACGCTGGTGCACTCGTCATGCTCGTGAACGGGTGCTGTCTGTCGGGACTGGTCGGCTCATACTTACTATGGCAGTTGTTAGGCACTTTTTCATTATTATTCATGTACTTCTGACAATTACCTACATTATTCTCACATTATTGTAATATGATTGTATTGAATTAAATATATTGAGTGTATACAATTATGTGTACCTATATTATGTTGAATTATCTATGTTGTTTAGATAACTTTAGGTAATTTTGTTACAATTCAACCAGAATTGTATTACTTATACTTTTTCTATAATCCGCATTTTGCATATTTCACTATTGTAATTAATATTACCTTTTGCTTTGTATAGACTCAATTAATTTATTCACTTGACAGACAGATATGTGTTGCTGGGGAGTTTGTTGCGCCGTTTCTTCTTCACAGCAAAAACACTAGGAAGCGGTGAAGGGAGGGCGCTTTTTGGGGCTGTCTTTGATGTATATAATTCTGACGTTCAAAAAGAACTAAGTAATTCTAGTCTATTTTGAATAAATGAGTTTTGAAGTTTGAAGTTGAAGTTGAATTGTGCGTATGTTAGCATCGTTACATGATCTACACTAATATCATATCGAGGGGTAACGGGCTATTTGGTTTAAGCGACATTTTGGGTGATATTGAGTTATATATATATTTGGAATGAGAAAAATTGGCTGAAATTTTTCTCATATAATATATATTTGGAATCAGCGAATTTTTCTCATTCCAAATATATATATAACTCAATGTCACCCAAAATGTTGCAATATATGTTATATATTTGGAATCAGCGAATTTTTCTCATTCCAAATATATATATAACTCAATATCACCCAAAATGTTGCTTAAACCAAATAGCCAGTTACCCTTCGACATAGAGGTAAAGTTTGTAAGTTTGGATGTAGAAGATAATGGCCGAAACGACTCATCCGATTTCAAGACATCTTTCATCATTATTTAGAATTAACCTTCATTATGAACATACGCTATGTATTATCTACCACGCGGATGAAATCGCAGGCACAGCTAGTATTGTTTAAAGCGCTGAATCCACTAACAAGTTAAATTGAGACAGTTGACTTTTGCTAACGACTTCCAACTGTGGACCTGTAAATCGACTTCTGGAAGTTTTACGAACTTAGCGAGCACTTGCTGCAATGACAGTTTAACTTGCTATTGGATTTGGTGCTTTATGGTGTTGCAAATAGTAATGGTTTTGCAGTGCCGTCTGCATTTTTGACTTCTTGTCTTTTAGCAGAAAGTAAACACTGTATTTAATTTAATTGTTTGCATACCTCCCTAGCCATCATGGACTATCTGCTTCATTCAACATCATTGTATACCGTTTCTCCAAGACACCTGATCATCATCATCTTCTTGCCCTATTCCCCAGTTACTTGGGGTCGGCGCAATATATTTTGCTCTTCCATTCTTCCCTGCCAGCCGTCAATTCGTCATTTACTCCCTTTTCCTTCATATCTTGCCTAACACAATCTAATCCAAGACACTTAATTGCGATATAATAATGAGCTAGTGAGATCTTTCCATAACAACCGCTGGGCAAGAGTCAACAAAATGCGTGCCTGGAAATGGGCGGCGCCGTCGATGCCGAAAGAGGTGACGAGATGACCTGGACGCGTACCGTGAGGGCTGGTTTGAGGTGGAACAGGAAAAGAGTGCCTCGAAGAACTTGGGGGGGCAGCCTTTTGACCAGCAGAGGGAAAATAGAGGATGTTATAAAAAAATAAACAAAATTAAGCTTTAGAAATTCAGCTAATTATACAGAATGTAAACGAATTCGTGTAATTCCTCCAAACCGCGTGATCTACTGGTGACACTGATTGACTCTGCATAGTTTTTTTTCAGAATAAACAAAAAAAATGTTTTCAAAAAATGAACCATGATGTTCTTTAACTGAGTAATTTTCGGGTCCCGGGTTAACTAACTGCGTAGAGCGATAACGCGCTAGTCGTGCCCATCAGTGTGTCGCCGAGCCTTCATTAATTTATGCATGGCATCGAAATTTTCTATCACGTAAAAATTAGATAGAGGAAAAAAAAAATTTTAGTCAATCAAAATCCCGTGCGGGGTTAATCTATACCATTAATAGACCATGTGGTTTATAGGTAATTTCAATAATTAAACCTTCGGCCGTGTTCCGAACCGAAGCCGAGGTCGGACACTGCTTTCAAACATTTTTTTTTCTCATCATCATCTGCCTAGCCTTTTCCCAACTATGTTGGGGTCGGCTTCCAGTCGAACCGGATGCAGCTGAATATCAGTATTTTACATGGAGCGACTGCCTATCAGACCTCCACAACCCAGTAACTGGGTAATACGATACTCTTGGTAAGACTGGTTGTCAGACTTTCTGGCTTCTGACCAACAGTAACGACTGTCAAAGATCTACAAATGACAGCCGGGACCAACGGCTTTACGTGCTTTCCGAGGCACGGAGGAAACTCGCTATGGTAAATGGTCACCCATCCACAGACCAACCTCGGCAAGCGTGGCTTAACCTGAAAGATCGGTCTATGCGGCTGTAATTATTTAGCCACGAGCTCCTCTATTTAGCCACGAGCTCCTCAAAAACATTTTTTTTTCTATTTGACTTTTATTAGTTGTCCTTGCGTGCCATTTCTGCATAACCGAGCAGTTATTGGCGAGACCTGAAGGTTCTGCAGCCAAAGCTTTCAAGCAATTTCCCGTACGCTTTAGTTGCTCTGCAAGCGTTGCGTCGTAGCCCTAGTCGTGACGCGCCGCTCGCGTGCCTTCTCGCCTCGCCAGCGTTGCGGCAGCCATGCCATTCGACATCATCCCTGCCAACACCTTACATACACACCTTTTGCTACATAATAAAACTGATTGCGATTCAGTACGAGAACTTTAAAGGTGTTTGTTATACCATTTAATACTATTCAAGGTTAGTCGGAAAGGGGGTACTAATCCGAAGCCCACTTATAGTATCGCTGATGACTGTTTGAAAGCAAGCGTTAAAATTTCAAAATTCGATATATTTTTTTCCAAATAAAATGATTTTAATTTTAGTTTTTTCAAAAATTCTTCATCCCTGCTTTAGTTACAAGTTCGGAAAATGGTGCTTCTAATTCATGACCCCAAATATGACCTAAAATGTAAACACAGCTGATCATAACTGGGGATAGATAGATTTTAGAGTTTTTTTTTGAGATTTTTGATCAACTGTTTCTCTTAAACTATTGACTTTTGGCAAAAGTTGTAGAACAAAAGTTATTCATTATTATGAGTACTTTAACACCCTTTCGGATTAGTACCCCCTTTCTGACTAACCTTGTTTATAGATATAACTACCGTTATATTCAGGAAAGCGATGATATGTAACATTCGCTTGCTTTTTCGCCTCCCGAGCGTTTTTAGCCTCGTGATTTCACATGATGTCTGCCAAAAAACTAGATCCTTTCTTATTAAGCGAAATTGTGTGAGAATACGCGCCATGTTCGTGCGTTCTCGGCTCGCTTCGCCCTTCGCTGGTCCTGGCATCCACGTCAGAATAATCTTTAACACATTCGAGTCCACCACACTTTTCATAGAGCTCATACGCCATACATATTGCTAGTGGACCTTCCAGGAGGGTCCTCGGCATTACATTTGCGCTAAGAGTGAACTCTCGAGGAGGGTTCCTGGCATTAGGTTAAAAACCTTGAAATATACGCTACTACGTCGTAAAATAGGTGTTTGCTTGTTTCATGATGGTGAATTTTCCAAGAAAAGCCTGCATTTAAAATGAGCCCTCCACGAGGGCGCCCGGTATGGCGAATGCGACTACAGGGTGCCCTCCTGGAGGGCACACGGCACTGAACGTGTTAAGGCAGTAATCTTTACGCAGTGATAGCCGCAGAGGGTCCGAGATCAAAAATGACCAGCACCTCTGTCTTTTCAAATTCATGTTGCGGATCAAAATTTGATTATCACTTGCGTTAACGGTGACGGAAAACCATTACGAGGAAACCTGCATACTTGAGAGGGCTCTGTCATGTTTTCGATGATGTTTTTAGTCCGCACCGGGCTAACGTGGTCGAATAAGTCTTCTCATTTTGGACAGAGGGTCTTGTCCAGCTGTGGGATAATAATGTGCTGATTATACTATTATGAACCTTTAAAGCTATGTCTACACCAGTGCGCTTTCATTTGCATCTTGCGTCTTCGTCTGAAACATGCGTGAAGCGCCACAGCGCATGCTTTAAAACTAGTTCGACAAAAGCGCATGCTCCTAGCGCACGCTAATCCGTCTATTATATCGGGTGTAAAAAGACCCTTAACGATAACGAAAACCACATATTCTACCCATCATTGGGATCATTTTTTTCTACCAGACCATACCTGGGAAACCATTGGTTTTGGAGATATTGAAGGTCAAAGTATACATTTTTTTATAGTTTTTTTCCAAAAACGTATTCTAAGTGATAATACTAAACTTTCTTCCATACAACCTTATCAAAATGTTAAATTTTTCCTAACAAATTACGCATTTGAAGTTACAAAAACGCAACGAATATCAAACGCACACGACCGCCTTGGCTCAGCTGTGTGGCCGCTGCACGCATGCAAACGCGCGGCATTCCCACAACCACACATTGCGCGCTACAAAAAAAAGTGTTTTTTTATGCCAAAAAATAAAAGTCGTTTCCCAGCAATTATTTTTGGTCAATGAAGTTTAGTTTGATGTACAGAGTGCGTAGATTTCGACTATGTGATGGGTCTTTTTACATCCTGTATGTCGACTGACGACTGACCGAGGCGCACCGGTGTAGATGATCGTGCGTCTTATGGCAATCAATATTGCAAGCCCTTGACGCAAGAGGAATTGAAAGTTGAAAGCGCAAGATGAATATGAAAGCGCACTGGTGTAGATATACCATATGGGTAAGTTGAAGATTTTTCCCAACTGGCAAAAATCAGTTTGTCCCGGAACAAAACACCAATATCTAAATATTGGTCCTTTGTTCCGAGACACTGATTTCGTGCGTGATTGACGATAGCAGTAAAAATAAACGCTATATCCTTTACTACAAATTGGTACATTTGGTATCCCTCCAAATTCTCGCCGTTATGAATAACTCGGTATAATTTTATCTACAGCTCGAGTCGAACGGAAACCAGCAGACAAGTGACGATATTTTATTTAGAGATCGACGGTCAACTCTCAACATATTTTTGTCCACGTATTCGTGTTTACTAACAAACTTTATTCGTGGCGACGAAAATGGCGCGGACTACGGGACCAACGAAATGGTGCAATGATGGATCAACTAGCTTTGGTGCAACTTTAATTCTTAAGTCTTGGAGGGAATACTTTATTTGATCATAGATATTGGATTTGCATCTATGAAAGATGGTTTAAAAATTACTTTTACATTTTGAAATGGATCTAAATTAACGTGGCAAAATAGAAAACTTACATGAAATGTACTGGATTTGACACATTTTTGACATTTTCCTTCACAAGCAGCGGCGTCATCCATTGGGAGTCATGTTGGACTATATTCATATCAAAAGTACTATATAATTTGGGCGTACATAATGCGAATACTCGTACACTACAACTATGATGAAGACAACGTAAAAAGAAAACCGATGGCAGACACCTCCATACTTAATTACCAATTAGAACCACCAAGATGATATAATTAATAAATTGAATTTGATATGATATGATTTAACCAATCAGTTTTGGAAATGTTTAGGTTTAAAATTTTTGAAACCAGAGCGATCAATTCTTATTTTGGAGATTGAGCCAATAATGAGAATTTTACACTCAATGCGCCAAAAGAAGTATCTCGAACTTCAAAAATAGAAACATGATGATGAAAGATACATATGCAAAATCTACTAAATCTTCATAACATTGTGAATATCAACAAAAAAAACTACCATTAAGTTTGTGTTGTAACCTCATTCCTATTTTACTCGAACGAATGTCTGACTTGTGGTATTCATTAGCTCCCTAATACGTGTTACTTTGTCCTAATCTTACCACAAAAGACCACTGACACAACATAAAATAAACCTTAAACCCTTAACATAAAGCTTAGTATCAAATATACGTATATAATCATTTTAAGTCGATTTGACATGCCGGGACTAAGTATTTCGCCGCATTGTTTCGCATTCAGCGTAATAAAAGGGAATTTGTTAATTTCCAAAATGTCCGAATAGTGGGTAAGTTTTCAACCCTTAGGGGGAATTCTCTTTGAGTTATATCAAGATTTAATTAGTAATTCAGACGAATAATGGTTGATTGTTTGTTCTTATGTTGTATTAAGTAACAAAAAACCTGTTGTTCCTTTTAGGGACGTATACCTACAAGGACAATATTGATGAAATTATACTACGATTGGCTTCTGCGCTACGCATCGTGTGTTCGATTCCCACACGGAACAAAAAATTGTATGGCCTACAGATGGTTGTTGTGGGTCTGGGCGTTTGTGTCTGTAAACGCACCCACGACACAAGATAAACCTTGGTGTGAGGCAAAGTTTAAAAAAAACAATAGCTATTTGTTAAATGAATATGTTCTATTGATGATACCTAGTAACCTTATGAAGTTTCGCTAATTGATTCAAAGTAACTCTCTACATAAGTAAGGGATTAGTATTTAAGCTTCATTTCGTTTGTAATTGAAGTTGTGTTCGTTAAACTGCTGTGAAACAGATTAAACTTCTACGAAATAGCAAATAACTTTATGATTGAAATACAAAACTGTTTGCTTTAAACTCGAAAGTAGAGTTTAAAAGTGTTATAGCTTAACAGTTGAAAGCTTAAAGCCTCGTCCCCACTAGGAACATTTGTCGAGCGACATGTGTCCCCGAAGACATCGGGCGATGTCGCCCTACATCGCCCCACGTCGCCCGATGTCACCGGGGACACATGTCGCTCGACAAATGTTCCTAGTGGGGACGAGGCTGCTATCACTACTCTTCATCGACTGTGCGACAAGGAACAGTTTCAACAAAGTCGCGGCGATGTCGTCCGACGTCGCCCGACATGGCCCGATGTCACCGGGGACACATGTCGCTCGACAAATGTTCCTAGTGGGGACGAGGCTTAACTGCTATGCACGAGGATCTGAGTTCCATCTCAGCCCGCACCTCTGACTATTCGAATTCATGTGCAGGAGGATGTGTGAAGGATCATCCTAATCCTAACTAATATTATAAATGCGAAAGTAAGTTTGTTTGTTTGTTACCTTTTCACGCCTAAACCACTGAACCGATCATGCTGAAATTTTTCATATACGTTGTCAGTTGTACAGAAACGGACATAGGGTAATCTACCTTTCATCCCGAAAAATATTACAGTTCCCAAGGAAAACAACAATAACGATAATAGATGGCGCCACGTGTCTTTCGAATCATGATTGAATTATATTATTAAAAGAAACTTAGTAAACGATGAAAACATAGTAAAACTTGTTCATAATGATGAGTACAATGATCCCTTAAGAAGTTGTTAGTGTTTTTCCAGTAACCCTGTATATAACAATAAATTTATATTTCTTCATGATATCAATACCTTATCATCAACCTAGGTACCTTGTTTTTCCTTCTTATAATTTTATATGTAAGTATATGTTTTATGTCTATGTATTGTGTGTAGTATATATTTTGCAGCAGTACACCACGGACTACCCTCCCCTATCTCATCCAAAGGTTGTCTGGTAGATATCGCTATCAGCGATAAGACCGCCATTGTACCCTTCAATATATGATATTGTATAAGAGCTGTTTTACAATTTTGGTGTACGATAAAGTATATTCTATAGCACAACGTTATCGCTCGGCATATATTTTAACCGACTTCCAAAAGGGAAGAGGTTCTCAATCCGACTGAATGTTCTTTTTACTTTTTTTTTAAATGTTTTTTCGCGATTATGCCGCCAATTATGAATGGATGTTGATGATTCTTTTTTATTTGTATGTGGACACGTTCACACAACGCTATAACTATATAACGAAATAGTATAGCGTATACTAACTTGTATATAATGGCTTGTGATATAGCGTATAGTGTGAACGTCATGCTATATTGTCACCCTCCCTGCTAACTGTCGTAACTAGCAATTGATAATTTGTCAGAGAAATTCTCACAGAGTGACGTATTTGCTTCAAATGAATAGAAATAAATAAATAGATACCTTAGGGCTTTAGGGCAAATACTAACTTAAAAGAGGAAGCCAAGAACAATATAAAAAAGTTATTAATTCATTAAAATAAAGCCACAGCTAACGCAACTACTGAAAAATTATCAATTGCTAGTTACGACAGAGAGGGTGACGATATTGTTATAGTTTATGACGAAATATACTTTACTATATAGCAAAATAGTATAGCGTAGTATGAACTGCCCTTTACAATTTATTGATAGAAAATTAGCAGCGTAATCATGTTCTAGAATAAAAGAACACTTTAAAAAAAGAAAAGTAGAATTCAAATATAACCTTATTTTCAACCTAAAAGCTACTCATACAAGATACAAGCGGGTAAAATAATATTTATGTTTTAAGTATGTAATAAAACAGGTTGGCGAATGTCCATGGAAGCGTAAATTGGCTATTCCCTCGGGGTCCATAAAACATTATGTAAATCAATAGATCCAACTACAACTAGCGCCCTCACAAGACCCGAATTACGTGATTAATCAAACACACACACACACATGTTGTGTATGTGGTCTAAGTAAATAATAGAAGAAAAGGTAAATGCTTATAGGCCGAAGGAATTTTAAGACGGTGTATTGTAGATGTAGAATAAGGTCGTGTTTTCATAGCTTATGACGCAAAATTACACGATAAAATGCGGTTACGACTCCGAGCGCCATATATAATAAATATATAGTAAATAATAAGTTTACTACGAAGTTATTTCTGTCGTGAGTAAACGGTTATTACAGGTTGAATTTTTCAACTGGACTTATGGCTAAATCCGAAATATAGGGAATAGCGAAAAAGAGTCTCGGGGCCGATTTTGATAAAACTAAAATTGTATACTTAGATTTAAACAAAAAACAACAATTTTCCCAACCAGGAAATAATTGCTACGATTTAGAAAAAAATCACTGCCTGTATTGTTGCGCCATTCTATAGTGTCACTTATAAGAATCTAATTCTGGGAAATAATGTTAAATGGCAAAATACCTAAGGAAGTCTTATTTTAAGAAACATATATGGCGGTCGTAATCGTCACCGCATTTTAGCGTATTGTATCGAGACCCGTAAAAACGTTCTAAAAAAATCTTCAAACAGGCCTACAAAAAAAAAAAACTAAAAATGTACTTTAATATCTCAACAAATATATTTATAAAACTTCCTTTTAAGTTCATAAGAGTAAACCAAAATAGTATCTATCTTATTTCAAATCTAAACAACACATCCAACGTTAATTAGAGCTAAAAACCCTATCTACCTACCGAACCTATTTCTGGACCCAACATACATAGAGCCACTCATAAACGAACGTCTAAAGATAAGAGAAAACCGGGTCGCAAGGATACAGCAATAATGAATCTGGGAGTCACAATTAAAGAGGGGAAGTGCGTGCGGATGATCTTCGAGTAATCTAAGGGTGGGGGAGGGGGCGAGGGTAAAATTTAGGGGAGGATTTGTACAGACTACGAGTTAATGTTGTATGTAAAGATAGGACGGGGTTTTGTTTACGTAGATTTGAGACTTATGTAAGGTTTTCTTTTGAAATAATCTTAATAGTATCAAGACCTTGCTATAGAATTAAAATCCCAATGGAGAGCACAAACAATCCACATCGTCCCTGTACTTCTCTCATCTACAGGAATTATACCGAAGTCTCTACAACAAAGCCTGAACACCCTACACATGCCTACATATACACTTCACATGCTACAGAAAGCCACCATTCTTAACACTTGTCGCATCACCAGAAAATTCCTACATTATCATCCACTTATTCTATTTAATCATCCTCCTCTCTCGTTTGGCTTCGGCTCGCGGATGAGGTTCTTTACCCTCCCAAAAAGAGGAGAAAAACAAAAAGATATGTCAAATAATAATAATAATAAATTCTTTATTATCAGGCTACTTGCCCATAGATATATACCTTACAAACTAACATATATATTATAATAATACATTTGTATTAGTATAGAAACTTAGGCCTATGTTAGTAAAACTTCACTTATGCAGTGTCGTTGTACGATCGTGTGGCACTTGTCCTAGCTATGTCTACACCGCTTTCATGTTCATCTTGCGTCTTCGTCTGAAGCATGCGTGAAACGCCATAGCGCATGCCTTATTACTTGTTCGACAAAAGCGCATGCCCCTAGCAAGCGCTAATCCGTCTATTGTATGTCGACGACTGACCGAGGCGCACCGGTGTACATACTTATGTACGTCCGGCGTCATGTCAGCCCCGCCACCAACCTTGCTGACTGGCTAATCTTTTCACCACGGCATAAGCAATCTTCGTATAGCTCGTGCGGACACGAAAACATCACCAATATTTATCCATCGTATTTTCGTATCCACATCACATCCCTTATATGTAAGCATCGTGGGGTGGCGAGGGTCGTCACGGGGTGGCAACCCGCTAGATAAAACGGTGTTATTTGGCTCGAGGTTGGCAATTTCTTGAATAGTCGGGGTAGTCAAGTAGGGCGACCCTGCGAATTCACTTGTCTTCCTCGGCCGAATTAAATTCGGGTTTACGTATATATATACATGTATAAGTTGTTTATATTTTGGACATGTTTGTATAAAGTTTTTTGTTTTAGCTACTACGTTTTACGCGTTTAAAATCTTGATTTAATAAAGCTTGATTTAAAAATTAGAAAGGGTACCTTTAACTGATCAGCTATTAAGGGTACCATTTAACTGATCAGCGATTAAATTGAATACTAATTGGCGTTAAAATAAGTTGATCAGCGAACAACAAGAGTAGTAGAGCTCCTTGTGACGGAGTTTGTTGGGGGAAGCACTGCCATCATACCTATTTCTGTCGCTAAGCAGCATTGCTGTGTCCCAGTTTAAAGGTGAAATTACAGGCACATGAGACTTTCCAACTTTGTCTCTAAGGTCAGCAACGCAACAGTAATCCTCTGCATTGTAGGTGTCAGTGGCGAAGGCTCCATACAACTCGATTCCTATCGGCTTCCCTTTCGAAACGAGTAGTTACTGGAATTCACCCATCACACTTGAGCAAGGTAAGCATTTTTTGGTCCGGCTTCCCTTTTAAGAAAATTCACCCTACGCCACTGGTAGGTGTATATGTAGGTATAGGCGGCGACTACCACTTACGATCAGGCCATGGGCTTGTTTGCCAAACTATTACATAAAGAAAAACAATATTTGATCAGCGATGCATGATCAGCGGAGAAATTTTGATAACAAGTATTTGCAGCGTGTTTAAAAAAAAACAAGTGCAAAGTGACCATCGCAACGCGATCCTAACCTAACCGAATATTGATTCTGCTGACCAAATATTAATTTCACTGATCAATTCGACTCAAATTGGTTCCTTATATTCACTCGGTAAACTTGTCCAGCCCATATAACCATGAAGTCTGCCAATTATTCTGTATAGCTTTTACTATGGGACGAACTCTAAATTCGTGAAAAAAAAAACAGTTATTCCATACATTTTAATGGTAAAAGTTATATAGAATGATGAGCATGGTTTTATTTATTAATTTATTAGGGATGAACAAACAGTTACACATTGTATCTTAGACAAAAATTACAAAAAATAACGTAAATGTGCAACTCACACCGTTATCCACAGTTTATATAATGCAAATAATTATTTCTAAAAAATGGTTTGCATCAAGGCGTTGCGAAACTTATTAGCAGACACAGAAAACAAATCTAATGTTGTAAAAAAGGTACTGAAATTGGTACTTAAACGACGCAGAGGTGCGCGGACTTCTGCGTTGGTTCGACACGAAGATACAGCAAAAAGTGGGCGTGCACGCACCTCCCGTCTCAAAACAGTTCTTGGAACAACATAGCACAGTTTGTTTTCGGTTACATCCGGCCGGTACAGTCCAGTCAGACTGAACAGTCATTCTGTACTGTATTGTATTTGTTAATTTTTACATATACAAGTAACATTATATCTACTTCCCCATAACCATACTCAGAGCCTATAGCCATATTTTTGCGATGGTCAGTATCAAACGTTATTTCCGTGACGGTATCAGCAGAGAGATGGTGTTGCCGGTTCATTGGAGTCGCAGAACCACTGAACTGACGCGACCATCTGAGATCAAAAGATCTGAACATAGGATTTTGCGCCTGCAGTGTTGGCCGCGTTGACGACGACTCGCTAGTGGAAATGAGTGGAACACAATTATGCCGTCCGATTTATATAAGGCCGTTAAGTGAGTAAACCTAATTTTGAATTATGAGCCAAAACCAATGATATTATAAACTACATTTGGAACCCGTTAAGTGACGATTTTGCATACAAAATTTCATCCCCTATTTAACTCCTTTAGGGGTTGAATTTCGAGAAATCCTTCCTTATTCTTTGACTACATTATAAAAGGAACCTCTGTGCAAAATTTCAGCTTTCTAGGTCCAAGGGTTTGAGCTGGGCGTCGATGAGTCAGTCAATCAGTCAGTCAGTCAGGACTTTTCTTATAGATAGATAGATGCGTTGCCCGCACTCAATATTGGCAATATTAAAGCAAAGTAATTGCCCAGCATTTACTTAGTCACGCACCAAACAGTGGCTATACGTCCATTTAAAGTATACCTACCTAACTCTTGCAACATTTTCCGAAAAACAAGCCATCTTGTGCTTACAGACGATGTACGAATTATGCTGTCTAAATAATTGTATAATTTGCAGTGTATAACTGTACTGGGATGTAGCTATCGTAAAATTTGGGCTGTTTTGTAGTGGAAGATGTTTGTATGACGCGTTTATTTATAAAACGTCTTTGGCAAAAACGTGGAAATTTTGTCACTAGACCTTCTGAAGACATACAGATGTTTTTATTATGCCAAATTATTAGGCTACTTTTAAGCTCATGGTATAACTTTTAATGAGTTACAGGAAACTGTTTTTAAAATTAAACTTTTTGTCTTTTAGTCATGTTTTTCTGTACTGAAATGTGACCATCTACAATATTAATGACTCTGTAAAAGTCTCTGGATCTCGTAACTGATAAATGATAGAAAAATACGGACCATACCTCCTGATTATCGATCGTTCTCGATTAGTGTCGTAACAACCAGAAAATGAATTCAGTATTATAATATAAATATAAATTAGACAAAAAAGTGGCTCACCACGGCACCAATATCGTTGGGATCATTTCTTCAAGTAGAGTTTCAGCTCATCAATTTTTTTTGACATATCATAAAATAAAATCATCACTGAAACGCAACCCTGAAAACATAAAAGTAAAGAGTAGACTACCCAGAAAGTTATTTACATTCTTACCTAATTTCCTCTGAGAGGTAAATGACAACAACCATAAAAGACTACTTGATTGACATTTTCTTTTTTAAGGGGAATTATATAAAGATTAATTATTCGGGTCAATCGCCGAATAATTAATCTGTAACACGTTGTAGATTAATTATTCGGCGATTGACCCGAACATTTCGCCGAATAAGAAAGATGTAAGACATAGAAATATAATTATACCGAGTAATTACCGAATATTCACTGTTACACTGCTACTGATTGTTCACCATAATAATAGCAAAAAGCAATCAATTTAAAACAACGGTACAATAGCGATCTTATAGCTAATAAGCTAAAAAAAGCGTTAAAGCTTAGCCTTGTTATGTCTTTTTTTATTCCACTTTTCATATTGATCTGAACAAGTAAAAATCGACACACAAAATACCAAGAAACATCATCCATATTCCAAAAACCATAAATAACTGTTACATCGGTACCTTGGTATAAAACAGTTGGTACGTACAGTAGAGTGGCGCTCGGCCCGTCTGCGGTGCATACTAATTGATTCCATATCGCCGCTGTCCTTTTGCATCATTTCCTCTCCGCTGAGATCCAATCACTTTTATCTAATACGTGCAACAACACTCGATGGGAACGCAAAGGGGTTCTGATTGCTTGTGTGTGATCAGCGTGATCAGTTATCAGACAAGTGTGGATCTATCCTTATTTTATGAAAGTGTTGAAAAGTTATTTCTTTATGAATTTATGCAATGTATTTTATTATTGTACTCTAGCTTTTGCCCGCAGCTTCGCTTGCGTGAAATTTTTAACCCGTTAAGTGACGCTTTTCCATACAAATTGTCATCCCCTATTCAACTCCCTCAGTGATTGAATTTCGAAAAATCCTTCCTTATTCCTTGTCTACATTATAAAGGGAACTTCTGTGCAAAATTTCAGCTTTTTAAGTCCAAGGGTTTGGGCTGGGCGTTGATGAGTCAGTCAGTCAGTCAGGACATATACCTATAGATAATTAGAAAGGTTATATTCATATATTAGTTTCTGCGTTCTGCCTAGCCTTTTCCCAACAATGTTGGATTCCCAGTCTAACTAGATGCAGCTGAATACCAGTATTTTACACGGAGCGACTGCCATCAGACCTCCGCAACCCAGTTACTAGGCAGTGCCAATATCCTAAGGTTAGATCGGTTGTCAGACTTTCGGGCTTCTGATTAGCCGTAACGACTGTCATAAATAGGTATTCTTATGACACCGTGTTCTCCGAGGCACGGTCCTACCGTTGTCTGTGTATAGACTCAATTAATTTGTTCACTTGACAGACAGATCTGTGTTGCTGGGGAGTTTGTTGCGCTGTTTCTTCTTCACAGCATAAAGACTGAAGTGGTGAAGGGCGGGCGGTTTTGGAGGCTTTCTTTTGTAACATTGGCGCATAAAAAGAACTAAGTAATTGTAGTCTATTTTAAATAAATGAGTTTGAGCAAAGTTATAGCCGATTCCTATGATTTACCGAGTGCTATTGGTTAAATTAAGACTCTTACATGTTTACCTATAATGAAGCAAAGACCCCATAGTTTTGCACAGTAGACCCTCCCATACGTTAGTAGCTAACACAGGTTAAATTAGCTTACGAGTCTATTCTCCTTCTTCTCTCGTGTCAGCACGAGCTATATGAGAATAGCTCATGCTGTGGAGAAAAGATTAGCCAGTCAGCAAGGTTGGTAGCGGGGCTGACTGCCCAGGGTGCACCGGACGTACTGAAGTATCGTCACTCTTGGAGACTCTTTTCATGCACCCCATTCTGTTTATATGCCTGGTTTAGAAATAAAAAATGCTACCATTGGTAAGCAAACCGATTCGTTAGTGGTCATACGAACCGGGCATTAGTCTATTGTAAAACTAATACCATAGCTAAACAAAGGCAAATTAACAATTTTACTCAATAAAATATAGATACAATAATTATAAAGTGAAACATTTCAGTTTTTAGCGTATTTAGAGCGCGTATTACGTTTCCAGTCAAATGATAGCTGGCACAAAGCTTTATATACAAAAATATATATATATAATAGGCATTCAAGTTCTCTCGATATTTGATATAGCGAATATTTCCACAGTTTTTGTTGTAGGCTTTAGTTTTAACTGATGTATGTATTATTTATATTGAACGTTGATGAGAGTTGCTAGCGGCAATTTACCTGTATTTATTTAACATACTAGAGATCGCTCGCAGCTTTGCTCGCGTGGATTTCATTTATCGCGTATTCAGTATTTTTCGGAATAAAGTAGCCTATATCCTTCTCCAGGTACTAGACTATTTCTGTACCAAGTTTCATCAAAATCGGTGCAGCGGTTTTGGCGTGAAAGCGTCACAGACAGACAGAGTTACTTTCGCATTTATAATATTAGTAGGTATGAATATGAATATCGATACATCGATTATAGAAACGATTATAAATGTCGCTAGGGAAAGAAATGGCTTATAACCGCAGCTTCGCCTGCGTTAAAAAAACTCTTAACACACTACTAAAGTTTCGATAATAATATAATTCAATCATGATTCGAAAGACACGTGGCGCTATCTATGAACGTTATTGTTCTATTCCTCGGGAACAGTACTTTTTTTCGGGATGAAAGGTACCCTATGTCCGTTTCTGTACACCTGACAATGTATATGCAAAATTTCAGGATGATCGGTTCAGTGGTTTAGGTGTGAAAAGATAACAAATAAACAAACTTACTTTCGCATTTATAATATTAGTTAGGATTCCGTATTTTTCGGGATAGAGTGGCATTATGTCCTTCTTCAGGTTCCAGACTATCTCTGTACAAAGTTTCATCAAAATCGGTTCAGCGGTTTAGGCGTGAAAGCGTCACAGACATACCTACAGAGTTACTTTCGCACTTTTAACATTATAGGGATTTTCTTTAAGTATGTATTAATGACGCGTATCCAAATGTTTGATTCCAGAATGTTCTACAAGGTTAGTCGGAAAGGGGGTACTAATCTGAAAGGGTGTTAAAGTACACATAATAATGAATAACTTTTGTTCTACAACTTTTCCCAAAAGTCAATAGTTTAAGAGAAACAGTTGTTCAAAAATCTCAAAAAAAATATCTCTAAAATATATCCATCCACAGTTATGATCAGCTGTGTTTACATTTTAGGTCATATTTGTGGTCATGAATTAGAAGCACCATTTTCTGAATTTGTAACTAAAGCAGGGATGAATAATTTTTGAAAAAACTAAAATAAAAATCACTTTATTTGAAAAAAATATATATCGAATTTTGAAATTTTAACACTTGCTTTCAAACATCATCAGCGATACAATAAGTGGGCTTCGGATTAGTACCCCCTTTCCGACTAACCTTGTACGAGTATACAATAATTAGAAACCTATACCTAAGTTCTAATTTGGTTTTGTTGAGAGGGGCCCATTATTGTCCCACTGCTGGGCACGGGCCTCTTCTCAGAATGAGAAGGGTCTAGACCTTAGTCCACCACGCTGGACTGGTGCGGGATGGCGAACTACACACACCGTCGAGAACTTTATGGAGCACTCTCAGGTGTGCAGGTTTCCTCACGATGTTTTCCTTCACCGGTAACGCAAGTGGTAATCAAATTGTGATCCACACACATGAATTTGAAAAAGCCAAATTTTCCCGAGTACGGACCCGGACCCCGTTGCATGGTATACAGCCGTTCAACCGTTAGAGCGATTACGTACTGCATCCGATCCGAATCCGTGAAAATACGGATATAAAAAACTCGGACTAACCAATAGTTTTTAGATGTAGGTTTATGTATGTATCTATATTAGTTAGATACGATTATGATTTAACCCAATTCATACAGAATTGATTTATATACTTTATTTTTAATTTGTTTTTACCTGTACTTGCATAATTTTATTATTGTAAAAAATATGATGATTTTTGTTGTATAGAGTCAATTAATTTATTCACTTGACAGACATATCTGTGTTGCTGGGGAGTTTGTTGCGCCGTTTCTTCTTCACAGCAATAACACTAGGAAGCGGTGAAGGGAGGGCTTTTTGTGGGATGTCTATAATATTGTAAAACTAACGTTCAAAAAGAACTAAGTAATTCTAGTCTATTTTGAATAAATGAGTTTTGAGTTGAGTTGAGTTTGACTGAATTCGGATATTGCTTTACGCACTGCATCCGATCCGAATCCGTGAAAATCTCGGACCGAATTCGGATGTTGCTTACGCACTATTCCGATCTCTGATCCAAATTCAAACAATTCAGGCTACTTCGGTCCGTCAATTGTTCTTCCGAATTAGAAACTCACGGATGACGGATAGAAATCGGATGACGGATGCCGGATGTAGTGCGTAATCTACTATACAAATAGTTCTATGGCTACTTCGGAACATATTTTCACGGATTCGGATCGGATGCAGTGCGTAACCACTGTTACGCTATCACTTATTTTTTTGTTTTTACGGAAACATTTGTAAATATAATTAGTAAGTTTTCTTCTTCTTTCGTGTCAGCACGAGCTATACGAAAATAGTTCATGCTGTGGTGAAAAGATTAGCCAGTCAGCAAGGTTGGTAGCGGGGCTGACTGCCCAGGGTGCGCCGGACGTACTTAAGTATCGTCACGCGTGGAGGCTCTTTTCATGCACCCCAAAAATTAGTAAGTAAGGAAGATGAATAAACAAAACATAATTATTATATTTAAAATAATAAACAACTATCATATTATTAAAAAAAAAAACGCAAAACAAAATCCGTATCTAAGCCAAAAACCTAATGCATCATTACACTAGCTAAACCAGACCGGATCAATACACGAAGCAAAACTTAAATTTCGTCCCCCCTAAGAAGAAGGTTGGACGGGTCCAAATTCGTATGTTAATACATCCCCACCGCTGGGGCGGGCCACCACCCCCGCCTCACGAGGGAACGGACCGAACTATTATAAAGGGTAGCACGAAAGTTAGATTAATGATGTTAGGAGCTGACCAGTGTACACCCGCCGAGAGAATTGGGTTCAGAGTGAGGTGGTAATGTTCGCATGTCTTGGGTCAGAAAGTATTGAGACTCGCCTCATTTGAAAAGATCTTGTATGGCTGCTTCTCCACCAGATATGTGTGCTACGGATGTGTTTTAAACGAGCCAATAGGATCGTTTTATTTTACTAACCTTGACACTATGTTTGAAAATTAAGCGATCCTATTGGTGGATTTGACAAATATCCGTAGCACAGATCTGTGGTGGAAAAGTTCACACCGATAATTCAGCCCTCATCAAGCTGTCTCCCCCCCCAATGTCCACGCCAGCAACGCCCTAAGCCGAGGTCCGAGTCCCACTAGGGGTCGCCCTTAGTGCTGTTGTTGCAGGTAGTCATGATGTTAGTGTAGTACAAGTAGTTAGCTTAGGTTAAGTATTTTACTTCCCCCCATTGGCTGGAGACCCTTCAGGTCACGCCAATAACTGCCCGGTTACGTAGAAACCGTCCCCTAGGACGACCTACAGCAGTCAAATAGAAAAAAAAAAAAAAAAAAATGGTGGAAAAGCAGCCTTAGGTGCGGGGCTCGTTAGGAGAGACTTCAGACGAGGACGAGTTGAAGACGCGGCACCCCTTTAGTGGACTTTCATACTAAATGTATAGAAGAGTCAAGATGCAAAACAGGCGACGGAGAGCGGACATGATGCTTCGTCGTCTGCACCTTATTGCACTTAACTTTAACACAAAGGCGAGAGGAGGCGCGGGCGCAACGGGGGCGCGCGGTTCCCGCATCTCGCCCTATCCGGGCCACAGTGGACTGGATTTGCAAAATTGAGAATTACGGATTAGTCTATTGACGCTCGCGCCTCCTCTATTCTGTATAGTTTGAGAAGTCGTATCCGCGCTTCGTCCGCACCGTGTCCTAGCCTCGACCTCGATCGACTCTACTGTCTGGCCCGAGCCTTACGTAAGGCGATAGTTAAGATACATTAATTATCTTATATCACAAATCCATAAGTAGCCCTTGACATACAATAATAACCTATGGACACAGACGGTTGTTGCTAAGCTTGAAAAGCAATGAAGAATGGGCATTCAAAACCCTAAACTGGTAAAAAGTACTAGCATTGACATTTGGTGCATATGTCTTAAATGAACCTGCATTTCTTGTTTTTCTAGGGTCCGAGGAAACCCAGTAAAATGAGGTTAAAGTTTAAAAAATAAATAATATCAAATAGTGTTCGTGTAGTACGGAAATAAATAAATATTTACACTAATCATTGTATAGTAGTGCACTGGTAACAATTTATAGTGCAGGCATTTTACATAAATGGAAAACACGCCAGGTGTTTGCTCAAAAAATGGATTAAAACATTACCAAAGTTCTGAAGAGATAATGTTGGGGGTTTAGTTACTAGTTCAGTGGTTATGATCAGATACCTATTGCTGGACGTCGGAGTCTGCTGGACAGATAGAAGGGTACACGGCTAATCTATTGTCGTGTTCATGTGGTGCACTAGGCTGTCAATTGTAAATGCAGTTCGCAATATCTTCAAAAGTTATGGTCAGTCTCCTAAATAACGTTTTCTGTTGCTACAATGGTTAAGGTAGCTCCCCTTACTGCCCCATCTCCCACCCAGTAGATTACATACATATACTCACGCCTATAATCTCCAAAAGGGAAAGCAGAGTTGTTCTCATATTACAGGAGTCTGTACATCCACGTTTCGCATCTTATTAGTACCATTTGTTGAAATGGAACGCAAACATTCGACGTGTGTAATTTTTTATGATGTGTTGCATTTTTATTATTTTCCTGTATTTTCTTGTATTCAATCATTAAAGCACTCAAGTGTCCATGTTTGTCCATGTTGTTTAATTCTATAATAATTATCTAAAGTACAAAGTCGCTCAATATACAACGTTATTTTTAGTATATATGTTACGGCTAATAGCCGAAGTGCGGCTACACCTAGTTTTAGCCGGGTACAACTAGGTGCAGCCGGCCACATGCGGTTAAACTTAAATCTATCCTACTTATCTTCGGTTAGAACTAGGTTTAGCCTTCATCATAGCGGCTAGAACTAGGTGCAGCCGCACACCGATGGTTAAGGGTAACCCCGACACGGATAGGTTAGGTTCGAAGAGGATGACCGTCATCCCCTTCGTGTTAGGTTACTTTAAACCCTGCAGACAGAAATAGGAGCCCCGCACTGCGGGGCTCCGTCGACTTAAGCACCACCTAGTTCTAACCAACTGCTACTGGTTGCACCTAGTTGCACCCGGCTAAAACTAGGTGTAGCTGCACTTCGGCTATTAGCCGTAACATATACAAAAACCGAGACACCCCAACAAGATTTTCATCAGAACTGCCTAAATATGTGTTTTTTTTAATAAATCTCCAAGTTACACCGTAGTTTATGTCAGGTTAAGTTCCCTAGTAAAGTGTGAAATGCCTGAGATGTGCTATGCAGGGGTTGTGTAATACACGGAAACTGACTGAGCGTACCATCTCAAGCCTCAAGGTGTCTATTTCCGTCAACTGTTATGGGTAGAAACCTATTGAAACAAAATTGAAGTTAAAGAAAAAAAAATGTGCTGTAAAAAATATGTCAATCGATTCTCCTAGTGATTCTGAACAAACTAGTTTCATGTTTAATATATACTAAAACTAAGCTTGTAGTAGTAGATATTTCCCTTCACCAGGTGGCGAGGCTGTTACCCGGCATCAAGCATAGTTATGGTGCCAAGTTCGTCGCCTATTACGACTCGCATGTGCAGCGACGGAGAGGAATTACCTATATTCTTAATCCGTCCCCTCACGGACTAGATTAGTAGCTTAGTTCATGAGAATTCTATTTTATATCCACCCAAAAACATTCCTGGGCCAATTCTGCCTGTAGGTGTACCTCTCCTATCGAGTCCCGCGGTAAAGTGTGGACGATCTAACTTCGCCTTACACACACACCCACACAAGCTCATACACACACGCACATAGACACACGGCACAGTGACGCCGCGGGCTGTAACGCTGAGTTCACATGGGATTAGATTCGTCACTACACACACAGTTTTTCATTAGACACTGTGTTGCATAAATCATATGCAGAAAGCCACGACACTGTTTGAGAAAGGACACTGTGTCGCGTAGTGTCGACTGTGGAAAACGGGACGAAATTCTATGTGTATAAAATTAGAAATATTAGATGTTTTTCTTCTTTTATACCAATTTGTTGCTTACAAACGAGCTATTGTTTTAGTTTTTTTCATTGCAGAAAATTGTTAAGCAAATTACTGTTATTTCCTAAAAATGTTCATCTTAAAATTTTATGATTACTATGATTGCAAATTAAAAGGAGGTCAATTGACATATTTTTAATAACTTTGAATAAAAACTCGCTTCCAAAACTGCAACTATACCCTTATAATCCTTATTAACAACGAACGAAATAACGAACATTAAACTAAAATATCTAATGTATCGCATACATACATAATTACTGTTAGACACACACTTGCGCGGCTTACACATACAGACGCAACACGTCCTCAAGTGATCCGCCTTCACCACCACCATGATGTGAATTCAAGCAATCTGTTGTAGAATATGCAAAAATTGCAGATAATTTATACAATTCAAATAAACTAAACGTTCAATAGCATTCTAAATTGCTTATAAATAATTAAATAACTGTTTTCATAAATCAATACCGAGCCATTCTACAGTTTTTTTTAACCCAGATATCTTTTAGTACCTATATAGAATTTTCAAACTACTTATGGAACAAAATGATGCTATACTTTGTAACTTAAAAAAACCAAGACTTTTCAAAACTATTAAAGAATAAATACAACTATCATGAAAATCATGAACATCATTCTAACATCTCAAAACTACAAAACCCTTTGACCCTCTAAGAAACACGTCTAATAAAATATTCCTCAAAGATCACGAATCTATTAAAAAACTAGTTTGATAAAAGATCAACGGTCAAGTCAAAGGGACACCGAGGTCGGCGCAGGCGCATGCGATATTGTGGGAACTCTGCCCTCATTATTATGCGTTTTGATCTCTGACCGGAGAATCTCACGGTGACCGGTCTGGACCGGCTATCTCCCTTACGATTACCAATTTATTCTATTTTTATTCTAATACATTTTATTAATTATGTGGAAATCTAACGACGTTTCTTTTGATATAGAGATTTTTGGGAATTCCCAGGGTGTAACGGTGAGAATTGTTTAGAATTGATGTTTTATAAGAAGTTCATGGGTTTGAATAATTTAATAGAAGTTGCTTTATTGTAATCACTGCAGGTCGAGTTAATAGTGTACGGAACATATTTGTGATACAACTTAAAGATTTAAATGTTGCGCATTTATTCAGAATATGGGACGCATCATCATTTGACATCTTCTATCAATGGTCTGTTTTTCTGTTTTACTATTACCTCTTAGTATAATGACTGCCTCGTTGGTCTAGTGGTAGCAAGCACGACTGCTCAGCGTGAGGTTCTGGGTTCAATCCCCAGGTCATGCAAGGTGTTATTGGGTTTGCCCGTATGGAATTTCTCAGTAGCAGCTCGGAGTCTGGACTTGTGCCCGGTTGATGGCAATAGGCTCGCTTCCTATTACATGGACCCTTCGGGGAATACAGGCGTGATGTCATAATGCTATATTATATTAATGAACTAAGACGTAACAATTTATCTGAAACTCTTACATATACTACAGAAGACCGCCGCCCACTCGCTCGCGAATTCGCCCAAAACTACACTCACACCCCGATATATTTACGCTTTATCCCGAACTTGTCGCCTTGTATAACGTCGACTCCCTCGCGTGCCGACAACAGAGAGGTGCTGGTTAGCTGGACGACCGTACTGTATAAAAGCGAGCTTAGGCAGGTCATATTTGATGGGAAGACGTTTTAGAACAGTTTTTGAATTTTGCTAGTATGAAAATTGGAATACATTTGACTTTAAACAGAACTTATCGCCTTGTCTAACGTCGACTCCCTCGCGTGCCGACAACAGAGAGGTGCTGGTTAGCTGGACGACCGTACTGTATAAAAGCGAGCTTAGGCAGGTCATATTTGATGGGAAGACGTTTTAGAACAGTTTTTGAATTTTGCTAGTATGAGATGGGATACATTTGACTTTATCTAGTACTTATCGCCTTGTCTAACGTCGACTCCCTCGCGTGCCGACAACAGAGAGGTGCTGGTTAGCTGGACGTACCGTAATGTATAAAAGCGAGCTTAGGCGGTCATATTTGATGGGAAGTCGTTTTAGAACAGTTTTTGAGTTTTGCTAGTATGAGGTGGGTTGTATTTGATTTTATTCAGAACTTATCGCCTTGTCTAACGTCGACTCCCTGGCTTGCCGACAACTGTATAGTGCTGGGTAATATACCGTATGTTATAGAGCAGAACAATTTTTATAGGACGTCATCTGGACTAGTTTTAGGCTCTTCCTGAGCAGTACTTCTCAATCTGAAGAATAAAAGCAGGCTTAGGTGGAACATTTTGTGTGGGCGTTATATACAATGTGTCTGGTCATGGACTAGCGATATTCTAGGTACTTATATAAAAACTATTCTAGTACTCAAATACACTATACACTAGGGTTCAATTCACTTGCATTTTTTTTTTTGTTGCGATACAGAAACACGTACACGTACACAGAAGTACGTGTGTACAAAAAAGTCATATCTCTCAAAATTTTGGTCCTACTGAGATAAAAGTAAGCTTATTCGTAGGGCAACAATATTGTCTATCGTTTACATTACGATACAATGGGTTCACATTTTCATAACATTAAGATAGAGAATTTCTCAACAAAAAAGCAAAATGGCTGCCAAATAGCGAGGACGTGGGTTGGACCCTAGTGTGTAGTGTATTTGTGTACTAGAATAGTTGCTATATAAGTAGGAACCTAGAATATCGGTAGTCCATAACCAGACACACTTTAAAAATATGTTTTATAATTTGTTAATCGACCGATATTGTTTGGAATTCTGTTGTGGAATTCGTGCTGGTGGAACTGTATAGCGGTTCTCTGATGTTGACATTTAGGAGGTACCTATGAGGCTTGCATAGTCACAAAAGTGTACTAGTGCCTCGAAAAAAAAAGAATAAAAAAAAAAAAGTTTATGACATTTAATTTCATTATATTAAAATATTTAGTATTGTTTTAAAATTAATTCTATGCTTCATATTATTGTTTTTATCCTAATATAAGCAATATGTTCTAATCTAATATTAATTGAATACTGTATTTTTATGTTTTATTTATAGTCTATATTTTATTTTAGTCGTAGTTTTATTCAATTCCAATTATATATTTTAAGTGTCTTTAGTTTTAAAAGGGGAATTTCTGAATATAAATACGTGATCTGTGAAATTTTGCATACAATACACCCCTGTATTGCATTAGAACGCATATATAAATAAATACTTGTCGTCGTATTTCTTTGCTCCGACTGAAATTGTGTAATGAACGTGTTATGTCATTCACAATCCACACTAATTTAGATTGCTACACGGACACCGTTCCACGTCATGTCTATGCAAATCAGAAATTAATTTCGCACATTTATAGCCTTATAAACAATCAGGGCCGTTTTAGGCCATACAGGGGCCCTTGGGCACGGAGTTTAGGGCCCCTTTAGAAAGCCAAAAAACGAGAATGAAATCATCAGAATGTACTTTTGTTCAGTGACTTTATTGGTTTTTTGATTGTCGCCAACTTGTAGGTCAAGTTGTATTTATATTGTAGTGAAAAGTTAGAAAGTTAGAAGCAATTTGTATCAAATTATAGGACATTTCTGGTGAGCAAACCTGGCTATCTGAGTGTTTTGTTAATGATGCTTTGAACTAAGAAAATAATGGTTTCCCTGGAAACCATTCGTTTTTATGTGTAGGTTTATATATGTATCTATATTATTTAGATACGATTTTGATTTATCTCAATTCATACGGAATTGATTTATACATCAATTAAAAAAAAACTTTGAAAAATTGTAAAAAATATTATGATTTTCTTTGTATAGAGTCAAATAATTTATTCACTTGACAGACATATCTGTGTTGCTGGGGAGTTTGTTGCGCCGTTTCTTCTTCACAGCATAAACACTAGGAAGCGGTGAAAGGAGGGCTTTTTTGTGGGATATCTATTGTAAACCTGACGTTCAAAAAGAACTAAGTCATTCTAGTCTATTTTGAATAAATGAGTTTTGAGTTTAAGAAACCAATGTTTTTTTTTTAATATTTTTTTTGTTCCAAAAATACACGAGCTTCGGCGTTTTGGGGCCCCATCAGGCCAGGGGCCCTTATGGTAAAGATGGAATTGTAAACAATGGGAATCTAACACGTTTAAAAAATTACACATGTTTCGGACAATTTCGGTTGATAATCGAATTCGTTTAGGGCGGTGACAACTCGATTTTTCGGGGTTTGATCGGTAATTTATCCCAATTAGTGTAGGCAGAGCATACGGTAAAAGAATTTTGGTGGAGGTGTGAATTAAATCGTGTTAGCCGTTTAGCCTCCCCTACTAAATTTGATTTATAATGTCATCGTAGCGTTAGATTGTAATTAAATGAACTCAAATATAATAAATAAAATATTGTACCTGTATGCACGTAGCGTTTTCCTTTATTTGCAAGATTATACATGGTTTAATTATTAGATCGTATTAAAAAAAGGAACGCTATCTGGAGAAAAAATACCTCAAATATTGAAGATAGGAAATGTTCCTCAAAATAAACTTTAATGTATTTTTAAAAGTAACAAAAATTGTATTCTTCCATTTTACACTAACGTAGAAAATGTCTCAGTTTATTTTAGCCACCGGTTAATATGGTCATTATGCATAAAATCTCTAATAAAATATTACGGAGCCGAAACGTGAACACTCACCGTGGGCCTGGTCCACAAATTTAAGGTTGCTCAGCGTGCTATGGAGAGAGCGATGCTCGGGGTTTCTCTGGTGGATAGAATTCACAATGAAGTCATTCGCCAGAGAACTAAAGTCATCGACATTGCGCGTAGAATTAGCACGCTGAAGTGGAAGTGGGCCGGCTATGTCCGCAGACGAACAGATGGTAGATGGAGCAGACACGTGTTAGAGTGGAGACCGCGTTTGGGCAAACGTAGTGTGGGACGCCCTGCGGCACGATGGACCGACGATTTGAAAAAGGTGGCTGGCAGCGGATGGATGCGGGCTGCCCAACACCGGGATGGTTGGCGATCTCTGGGGGAGGCCTACATTCAGCAGTGGACAGCAATAGGCTGAAATGATAAATAAAATATTATGTTTTTTCCATTCTGTATATCATATATCAGCGATTGTTTACATGGATAAATTGACTCATTCTTTTCCCGCAATACTTAGTTTTATTTGATAAGTATGGCATTCTCGCATCCAGTGGATTCCCGCAGCCTTCACCAGGTCACCGGTGCCTATGCCCAGCTGTGGACGTTTTTAGGCTGTATGATGATGATATTAAGGTATTACAATAAGCGTAGTACCTATTTATTTAACAATCTTACTTACACTGAGTTGCAAGAAAGATACCATTAGGTGATCGTTAACTAATCCGTCATTAAGAATAATGTTTTCATTAAATTAATGGCTATTGCATGAACACTAATTAGGTCGTAGTTCGTTCTTCATTTACTAATTATCATATATTGAAATCATGGGGAGTTTGACACATCAAAAATGAATTTTAATGGATAGTTAATCATTCCATTAAATCTAGCTTCTTGCAATGGACAACAGAGGTTAATGGAGCATTAACATTCTAATGAGAGCATTAAAATTTAATGGACCTTTCTTGCAACTGAGTGTTAATCTCTTTTTATTATTGAAGCGCTTAATAGCTTAGTAATAAAGGGTAACTAAATTGTCGAGACGTTTCCTGTGCACGTACTTTGCCTATTCAAAATAAAAAAAAATGAATTTGTAATTTATAGCTATGTCCACACCAGTGCGCTTTCATGTTCATCTTGCGTGTCCGTTTGAGGCATGCATGAAGCGCCATAGTGCATGCAATAGCGCATGCCTTAATACTATCTCGACAAAAGCACATGCCCCTAGCGCACGCTAATCCGTCTATTGTATGTCGACTGACGACTGACCGAGGCGCACCGGTGTAGACGATAAGCTACATGCGTCTTATGGCAATGAATATTGCATGCGCTTGACGCAAGACGAATTGAAAGTTGAAAGCGCACTGGTGTAGACATGCCATATGAATGTCCTTACTTCAATTATTCCTAGGGAATAAACTTTTACATACTTTAGAAAGAGTGATTTACGATTACGATAATTACGATCCATCACCCCCGCTGTATTTTTCAAACAAGACAAGTGGAAAGCCAGGAGAATTACTTTACCCTAACAGCGAGAGAAAGACTTATTAGAACTGGCTAAACCGTAATCGTAAATCGTAATCGTAATTAATACGTTACCATAAAAATGATCGTAAACTTGAAACTAAATACACTACAGATTCCTTTAACATCACAAACAGAAAATTTTAACAATAGTGTTTAATGCTCATACGAGTATTTACCTTAACAAAACACTACAAAATTATAATAATGTTTACCTTAAAACATCTGTGCATACATAATGACAAACGTACTTATATACTAACATGTGTAGTTGAGCTATCCTAACTAATATTATAAATGCGAAAGTCAGTTTGTTTTGTTTTGTTTGTCATCCTGAAATTTTGCATATACGTTGTCAGGTGTACAGAAACGGACATACCTGTACCGGTACCTTTCATCCCGAAAAAAAGTACTGTTCCCGAGGAAAACAATAATAACGTTCTTAAGATAATAGATGGCGCCACGTGTTTTTCGAATCATGATTGAATTATACAGGGTGTAAACGAATTCGTGTAATTCCTTCAAACCGCGTGATCTACTGGTGACACTGATTGACCCTGCATAGGTTTTTTTCAGAATCAACAAAAAAAAAGTTTTCATAAAATGAACCATGGTATTCTGTATCTGAGTAATTTTAGCGTCCCAATTTAACTGACTGCGTGGAACGATATCGTATTAGTCGTACCCGTCAGCTGTCGCCGTGCCTTCATTCATTTATGCACGGCATCGAAATTTTCTATCACAAAAAAATAATATTATATTTGGAAAAAAAAAAGTTTTTTTTTTGTTTTAATCAATCCAAATCCCGTGCGGGGTTAATCTATACCATAATGGAATTACACGAATTCGTTAACACCCTGTATTATAATAGAAACTTTATTAGTGTGTTAAGAGTTGATTGTCAAATTCTAAATTAACGCGAGCAAACCCGCGGACACAAGCTAGTCATTAATAATAATGCGCACAATATTCTAAAAGTTTTGTGCAATTAAACCTCGCTTGAGAGCCATAAATCTGTTTATATCTGGCAGTCAAAGTTATCGTTAAAAACTTATACTTTTGCCGTTAGTTGTTGTTTATTGCTAATATTTTAATTATCTGCCTGATATTTGGTGGTGTTTAATGTAAGTTATGTGTGATTTGGGAGTTTGCTAAATATTGTTTCTAGAAAGATGCTTGGAACCTAATTCTGCTATCAGAAACGTTAATTAATCGCAACCGAACCAAAGCCAAACTAAAGCTGAACCGTTGACACAGCGATGCGCGATATATTATCAGCTTGATATTTGGTGGTGCTTAATGTAAGTTATGTGTGATTTGGGAGTTTGGAGATAAATATAGTTTCTATAAAGATGCCTGCGTTTGATTAACAGAAACTTTAATCAAACGCAACCGAACCGAAGCCGAACCGAAGCTAAATCGTTCAAACCGCGATACGCGACATTGCACGACGTTATCGGATATCTCGTGACATGTAGACATCTAGCAACATCGCTCTAGTCATGTCGCGAAAACTGTCTGGCGACGTTCCGCGATATCTGTCGACGTCTCATGATGTACCAAGCGACAAAATAAATGTCCCGTGACATTTGTCGCCAAGTGAATATACGTAATCTTATCAGAATGCCGTTTTAGCTTCGATCAACTTTCAATCTAACATCGATCTCATTCAAATATGTCTAAGTTCACATTTTGACGTTGTTAATGTAGAAGAATACCATTTGTGGCATTTACGACATTGAGACTGGATTGGATCTATATTTTGAACAATTTTTAAACACGAGAATTGGCCCTAGTGTATTAGATATTATTTTAACAACTCTGTTTTGTGAATGATCTTTATAATAACAATTGATATTTAAATATTTCAGAGATGAAAATTGGAGCCATCCATGACAGCTTTGGACACGAAGGACGATACCACTGCTACGTCATCTTATTGGAGTTCTTTTTCCTGTGCAAAGATGTAAGTGTGTATTGTTATTAAATTTACTTTTAAATACGGAAATAATGATTGGTTAAGACCCGATTTATGTAATACTAGCTTTCGCCCGCAGCTTCGCTTGCGTGAAATTTTGAACCCGTTAAGTGACGATTTGCCATACAAACTTTCATCCCCTATTTAACTCCCTTAGGGGTTGAATTTCGAAAAATCCCTTCTTAGTGGATGCCTACGTTACAAAAGGAATTTACTGTCAAAATTTCAAGTTTCTAAGCCCAGCGGTTTAGGCTGTGCGTTGATAGATCAGTCAGTCAGTCAGTCAGCTTCTCCTTTTATATGTATAGATTTGTTGACTCTTCCGACGTCTAAAGGAACGTATTGGTGTACATTTATTTATGAATTATACTGTCAAGTAAGCCACCTGATAGAAATTGGTAACCGCCGTCTACAAAACAAGGATTGCTGATACGTTGCCAACCATAGTGACAAAGTTGGAAAGCCTCATGTTCATGCGCGCGACACGTGCGTCATTGACGTAACTAATTACATATTTGATATTTTAAATGACACCTCGGGCCTAATTCTCCTAAAATAAATCTTGATAAATCACAACCGAACCAAGGCCGAAGCGTTCATTCAGACAGTTCCCAATTTCAAAAGCTGTCGAATTGTTTGACACAAAAAACAAAATCAATCATTTTGAAAGTTTTCGAAAACAAAAACTGACTGACGGTTGTGGTTCGATTGCGTTTGGCAACAATTTATTTTAGGAGAATTGGGCCCCTCATCACAGTGCCTGTTTAACCCGTCACGTAAGAGAAACAGACTTCGTACAGCCCGACTTCGTTCGGGTACTTAAACAACTTTCTTGAGGAATTTTTCGTCGGTTTTCACCAAACTTTAGATTTTTTCGACTCTCTTGACATCAATCGTGATAGCTCAGCTAATTTAAATAACACGTTTATAAATTATACACATAAATCTTTCCCAATAATATAGATATGCGGACAGATAGACAGAGAAGCGCGTTAGGGGACATTCTTTTATCTTTTACTAGCGACGCTCCCCGGCGTCGCTCGGGTACGTTGTATGAGGATTCCGGCGACTGGGACCGCAATAAACTGGGACCGCGGTCCCAGTTGACGGATCCATTTAATTTTAATATTTTTCTTCCGGCGACTGGGACCACCAATAAATCAATACCAAAATAGTACAGTCATACGAAAAAATGTTCAAAGTAAAAACACTATGATTCAAAAATATCACTTCTACATATAAATATCATTTTCTTTCAACTACGCAGTAATGCTATCATTAATCGCTACAAAACCGATCACAAAATACGTATTTTCTGCTTAGAAGCAAAACAGTGCAGAAATGTTGTATGAAATCTCATTACTGCACTGCAAACAGTGCAGAAATGTTGTATGAAATTTCATTACTGCACTGTTTTTCATTAATGCAGTTTTTTATTTTTTATTTAGATATAAATTTACCACAGAGGTTTAATGTCTCCCGTTAAGTTTAATATTAAATCTTAGAGCATATATCTATATTAAATGTATGCATTTTTATGCATTAGATCAAAAAGATACAGGCTGAAAATAAAAATCGGCTGAATAAAACCGAATTGGTGAAAAAAAAAAAAACAAATGGCGCGCATTTTGTACCATTGTAAAACTTTGATACTTCTTATTTAGCAAGAAAAGTTTAAAAAAATGGAAATAGATAGCGATATGAATTCAAGTCCAGAAAGTATAAAAACAGCTGCAAATGAAATTGTTAATAACCTTTTGCCGCAAAAGTCGCAGGATAACCTTGTTTTCATTAACTTGAGTTTTTATTTTGAGTAGGTATATTTTATCACGGTAGGTAAATTGGTAGTTGAAAGAAAAGTAGATTACGCACCTTGCTGAAGTGAGTGATTAATGCACTCGTGCTAATTTAGTGCCCTCGCTTGCGCTCGGGCACCAACATAACACTCGTGCATTAATGACTCACTTTGCGCTCGGTGCAACAATCTACTATTACTTATCCTAGATATGATTATGAACTTATTCCTGCGCTAGTAATAGATTAAGGCGTTTAAGGCCGTGGCCCCATATCTACGGTGCGTGCGCTTGTACGGCGCCGGCGCCGTGTAGGTTGCACCGTACGTCCGTGGCTGGCGTGAATATGACATGTCTAAAATTGCAATATTTCAGGGCGGCCATTTTAAAGCTTTGACTTCTGGTAAATCGGTAAATTGTATGATGTGTTTTAGTTGTTATAAAATATACAGGATGTTAACGAATTCGTGTAATTCCTTAAAACCATAATATGATCTGCTACTGGTGTAGATTGTCCCGGCATGGAAATTAGGCAGATTTTAAAAAAAAACTTTTTTTTTCATGCGGTACCTACCTATGGCTAAGTGATCGAATCTAAACCACAGGATTCAGTAAAATACAAATGTAAATGACGTCAACGTCAAAATCCAAGACGGCGGCTGTGAAATTTTACAAGATATGCATCATGGGTGTCGTGTCCATGGTTTTCGGGGGCGATGATGACGAAAGTGAGGTCGAAATCAAAATCCAAGATGGCGGCTGTGAAATTTTACAAGATATGCATCATTGGTGTCGTGTCCATGGTTTTCGGGGGTGCTGATGACGAAACGGAGGTCGAAGTCAAAATCCAAGATGGCGGCCAAATTTCACAGCCGCCATCTTGGATTTTGACGTTGACGTCATTTACATTTGTATTTTACTGAATCCTGTGGTTTATACGGGTTGCAGACCAAGAGCTAAGCTAAGTTAGTTTAGCTTAGCTCGCATAGCTGACGCTGTTTTTCATACAGTTATTCATAGTTTGCAGTTTGCACACAAGTATGAAAAACTGCGTCAGCTATGCGAGCTAAGCTAAACTAACTTAGCTTAGCTCTTGGTCTGCAACCCGTATTAGATTCGATCACTTAGCCATAGGTAGGTAACGCATGAAAAAAAAAGTTTTTTTTTTAAATCTTCCTAATTTTCATGCCGGGACAATCTATTGTTAGTTAAGGCTGAATTTGTGATAGATAATTACTTACTTACTTGTTGTTAATTGTTGATTATTGCTAACATGGTTTATGTTTTATTACGTACATTTTAAATAACAGGAACGATAGTCAAAGGGTGTTTTTTCATATCATATTCTATGAATAAATGTTATTTTTGTATCAAAGAGTTTTTTCTTTAATTATTAATTTGAAAACTTTTTCGTTTGACTGTACAGTTTTGACTTGAACAATAGATTTTAGTACTGATTTATTGGTGGTCCCAGTCGCCGGAAGAAAAATATTAAAATAAAATGGATCCGTCAACTGGGACCGCGGTCCCAGTTAATTGCGGTCCCAGTCGCCGGAATCCTCCGTTGTATAGCTTAAAATCTTCCGGAAAAAATTATCTAAATTAAAATGAAAACCGCATCAAAATACATTCAGTAGTTTAGAAGAAATAAGCGAACAAACAGGCAAACGCGAAAAGCGATGTTAAGATAGATAGATAAGAGAAACACACATACAGACATAAAGACACGGCGGGGGACTTAGTTTTATAATATGTAGTGAACTATCACTACATATTATAATAAAACTAAGTATGTCGTGGATTGTCACACTAGCGACAATCCACGACATACTAAAATCTACTACTAAATATGTAGATACATCTCCACTCGCAAACGAAAAGAAGTCAATAATAAAATCCCAAAAATATTTCCAATACAGATGGTAAAGTTAGTTCCATAAAGTGCAGAACAAACACCGTGTCGTTTACGGGCGTTATAACAAGTTATTTTTTATTAGTTTACTCCTAGTCCACTTCAAACTAAACCCGATTTTTGTTTATTTTCAGTGAGTATTGGTGTCTGCGCCATTTCCGCGCCAAACGTGTGTCTATGAATCTATGAACGAGGTATGTTTGGAAAACCATAATAAAACTATTACACATCTTTTCTGTTGACGGTAACCGCTTGTAGTTGCCTTTTATCTTTTTCATGTCTTTTTGTTTGATGGTATGATGGATTTAGTATTTATACTCACGTACACACATCAAAAAAAGTTTGCGATCACTTTGAAAAATTATGTAGCCTTTTTGAAGCCGAATTTTCTAATCGGGATTCAAAGCGATAATTATCATGATAAATATAGATTGATAGTTATCTAGATAAATATAAATCAGATTTCAGTTGGACTTTGAATTCGGAATCTTCACATACATAATTATGCTAGTGATCGCAAACTTTTTTTGACGTGTGTACAGTCGCGGAATTAAGTTTATCAGATTTCAAATTCGATTCCTTCTCTAACTTTGTGCATTAAGGTTTAAAATGTCATTTCATGTTACGTAAGTATTACTTTTTAAAATTGTGAAGCGTCGATTATAGCAAAAATGCTATTAACCACTTTTGAATGTTATGAAGTTAGTCTTTTAAAATATTTATAATAGTCTTGTAATTTTTTTATATTTTTTGATAGAAAGCGTCGCCTCGATAGGATAGGATCCTATCTAAATACACCTACAACACCCAGAGGATCGCTTATGCATTGCCAATCTTGGAGACAAATAAACTTTAAATAATAATAGGTGTGTTGGTAGTACTATCCCGAACGAGCGCATTCACAAGGAGCACCATTACTTCTAAAATAAATATATGTATAAATAATTAATAATCCATATGTAAATGAATCATTTTTATCATTATCAAAATTATCAGCCTTTACACCAGCACTAGGTAAGTAGGTACTAAGAATAGGCCTCCCAATGATCGCCACAATTTTAATATACATACATATATTCACGACCGTAAACCCTGAGAGGGTAAGCTGAAAGCAGAGATGTTCTCCAATTAAATGAGTCTGTACTCCCGTTTTACCTTTTGTATTAAGTCCGTCTGGCAAGCATGTTGCAATATTTCAGGCACAATAATTATGGCGCCTGGTTCTTCGCATCTTATGCTTGCCCGGCGACGAAAGAGCCAGAATAAACATTATTACCGATTAAAATTAAACGTAATCATTGTCAAATTTCAGAGCCAGTTGCCTCAAGACTTCAGCAGAAGCAGTGCATCGGAAACCTGTAAGCATTCCCGCTTCGCTTCGCCACCACCAGCGCTTCGCTACGCTTCTGCTTACGCTCTACGTACAATTTTTGTACCTACCTGCTTTAGAGCTAAAGGGGCAGGTGTACAGTCCGACATGGTTCTAAATGAACGTGGGTGGCAGTGGTGGCATGACAAAAACCTGTCAAAATCAGTACATTTCATGTTAGTTCTATATTTCGCCACGTTAATTTAGATCCATGTCAGATTGTACTACAATTTAGTTTTAAACAAGTATATTTTTAGATTGGGTAAATAAAACGGCGTAGATAGATATAGACGTGTCCCCACCAGATATAAAGTTGAAACAGGAGGCTAATTCTACTAACAAAATGATTGATAAACCGCAAACGGACTAAAACCGTCAATCAGCTTTCGTTTACGAAAGCTGTCAAAACGATTGGTTTTGTTTTTTGTGTCAAACAATTTGACAGTTTTTGTAAACGAAAACTGTCTGAATGAACGGCGCTGCTTCGGTTCGGTTGCAATTAATCAACGTTTCTGTTAGCAGAATTTGCCCCCAGATACCGCGAATTAATCTACTTTGTGTGCCATTCAGTAGGAGCAATTCTCTTACATGTTACGCTGCTAAATCAGTTCCGCCTAGACTTTTACCGTTTCTGCAAGTGCGAATGGTTGCAGGATACGTGTGCACGAATGAGGTAGAATGTCTATAGATTTTCCTTCTTTTTTCTTGTACAGTATTTTAAAAACATGCAATTATCTGGGATTATACCGGTTTTTGGCGAAAACGTTATGAACGGAAATAAAACTACAACAGACAAGTGTCGACTTTTTGAATTGCCATTCAAAGCTTAAAACAAAAAAAAATGGCGTTCCCGGTTTTTTCTTGTACTTGGTACATTGCACTTGGTAAGCAATGTTCTTGCTTACAACCGCATATTTATGTTAAATACTTTTTAATCAGGTATGGGAAAAATAGTTGAATTAAACGATTGGTTCAGTAAAAGTTGTTTTATTATCCTGCTGCAAGCGTGTACAAAATGATGTCAAAAGCTTTGCTTGGAGCTTCACTAAATAAGTTTAAAAACTCGGAAATCATCATGATAGGTACTTTCCGAAGACGTCTTATGCCGTGGTCCATTACAAACGCCGTAGGCCGTGTACAGCGTCACGCCGGCCTACCGCGTTTTGTGACAGACCACGGCCTTAGACGGTTCGCCCACGGTGACGCAAGACGGATCGACACGCGTCTGAACGATTTTAGCTTCGCACTGAGTTGTACGAAGTCGCACACAGCTGTCGCATAGACGCAAATCTCTGTAGTACGCACGCGGTTGGTGTCGCTCCGATTTGCGTCACCGTGGAGGAACCGCCTCGGGCTGAACGTTGTTCAGAAGAATTCTGCGGTACATAGACTAAACATGATCCATAAGGGACTAATCACATTACCCAGCATCATTTTGCAAAAAGTTGTATGGTTTTAGCCAAACTTATTCGCATCACCTGTGAAATTAAGTGCTTTTAGTATATTGAAGAGTGCGTAAGGTGCTGAATCGATGCTTAAAGATGAAATCGTCGTTGCATATTTAGAATCTCCTATGTGTAAAAAGTATCCTTCCCAGAAAAACGAACGTTTTGATGAACAAAGTAATGTAATGGACACTAAGGATATTTTTCAAATGAGATGTACGTCTGTGAATTGTGAAGAAATTCACATGGGAGTTTTTTTAAACGCTAAAGCTATATAACCGCTATTCGAATTTCTGAAAAACTCATTTTCTACAAAAATGTCACAAAGGGAGATTTCAAATTTGCAACGACGAAATAAAAAATGACCATATTCAGAAATTATAAAAAAAACTGAAGTCACGTCAGGCTATTAAACTGACAGGAATAAAAAATCGACTGGCAAAATCTAAGACTCGAAAGGCTCGATAAGATACATTTATTTCTTCTAAATAACATAGCATCTAAAATAAAAGGAACACCATGAAAGTTAACATTTATTTGAAATAATAAGACACGTTTAACTGTGCAACTTACAAACAATTTAATTTATTAAATGCTCAAAATGTGTCTCTTCCTATTGTATACAAATTGTAACTCTTTTAATAATCTCGCTTACTGTTGATTTATTTATTTTCATGGTGAATATTTGAAATAATACTTCAAACTTCGAAACAGTAATAAAGCAGAAAGTAGTACATAAAGTCAGTTGTTATCACGACATAGTCAGAGAATATGCTATTCATTATTCTGAACAAAATTTTAATTTAAATGTTAAATTTCATGGTGTTCCTTTTATTTTAGATACTTTGTTATTTAGAAGAAGTACATGTATCTGATCGAACCTTTCGATTAGTACAATAAAATTACAGTTTTTATTGTTTTCACATTTAGCGGGTTCGATTCCCGGTTCAGACAGGTGATTGTTTAAAATTCTTTGAATGCAGTTCGTATTGTTTTTAAAATAAAAATGAAGTCTTCATTCAGTAAATTTTTCTATCTACAGTATTTAAGGTACTTCCCCTCCATGTGGCAAAGTCGTGGGACGCCCTGTATATATGATAGTTTAATAGCCCCCTTATGAATCAGTTTGACGAATGTTTGAAATACAGATGACAGTATTTTTAAGTACCTAATAGTTTGGCAAACAAGCTGACCGCCCACCTGATGTTATATGATTACCGCCGCCTACATACACCCACAAAACCAAGGGGATTGATGATGCGTTGCCAACTTTAGAGACAGTTGAAACGTCTCTAGTGCCTGTAATTTCACCCTCCTTCAAACTCCTCTTAGGATGCTACTCAGGCCACCATGTTGGAAAGGGTTTATTAATACGGGTCCTAGCCTACTTCACTAAAGACATGTAAATTATTAACCATGCGGCATACCCCACACAGTTAAAAATAGGTACATCGTTTTAAAACTCTTGTATATTGTAGGAGTTCCAAGATCATGATGTCTTTAAAGTCTAAAACCAGATATAATATCATAGAAACTTGAACAGTACTCTCTTCAACTCATACAATTTGACTAAATTAATTTCTAGATCTCAATTTCATTGCTTTGTAAGCTAAACTTAATATTTTTCATAAGTCAACGAGTTCCCTTATTCATGATAGTCAAAAAACGTAAACCTTCAACAGACATCAATCGCCAAAAATCATAAGTAAGTAAGCCATCGCTTCCCATCCCCTCCGTGTTAAACCGCCCGAAAAGCGCCACCGAGTAATTTTTTTCATAACTAAATGGCGCGCGGAAAAAAATCGCGCCCGTAACGGCATCTCTTAGCGAACGGGAGAATTTTTCCCGAGTTCGGTCATAACAACCGGCCACGTGCATTTGTTTTGGTTGGGTTTTTTTCTCAAAAAAAAGAGCATACATAAAACTCACCTCGGCCGCTTCGTAGGTGCGCAAAGCAAAATGGTCGTCATTTTTTTCTTCTCTTTTCAGCCATCTGTCCGTCCTTTTCGGTCAAAAATGCGATCGTTATTTCTGTTCCGGTGCGGGTGTGTGCGTCTAGCGGCCAGTGTGCTAAATATACGCCAGGATCATACAAAGGGAGTTTCGACTGCAGTGACGTGTAATAGGGATTGTTTTTGTGTAGCATCGGGATCGTCTTACGTCTAATGTTTGACGGAGAAAAAATAGAAATATAGGAGGCACGGCGTGTACGATAAAGAGAGCCGGAGTCGTTAACGATTCTGCGCCGGGAAGTTGCGCAGATTGCGTTTTTGGTGCTTTTTTTGGGGGCAGCACCTCACACCAGCGGGGAGTTTTTTATGGCTGTCTTTTTCTAGCACGCAGTCTCACTCCTAGCTGCGATGTGTGAGCGCGTGTGCGTGTGTGCGGGGGGCAAGCACCTAGCACTAGATTTTTGCGTGCAAACTTCCTAGATAGGTGATCGGTAGGTGTACATAGCCGCGGTATATAATGAGATGTCACCGCTATGTACATAGTAAATAGAGTTGTGGAACAAAGCGTATGTACGTTGACGCTGATTAATCGCGGTCTTTCATAATTCCGCGCTGCAACCTACTGACTGTTAATTGCCTATTCAGATAGAATATGAAAAGTATGCGTAGTTTTTCAAACAAAGACTAACTAGATAGCGTTTGATAGATTTTTAGCTGTGATGTTTAGCTTCATCTATTTTTAGACTAATTCGTTTTTAGTGTACGGCATATTGTTTGCCTGTTGAACTAAGTACTTGAATTAATTAGTATTGTCATCGCAATAATTCGATGGGTTGGGAGATACTCGCAACAGTTGTGTAGAGGCTAGTGAAGCTTCATTGTATGCTTATTTGTGACCCCAGCTATCGGGAGACGGGACTCAATACTTTGCTCTTAATGAATTAAATGTTATTGTATTTCCCGCCAAGCGTATCGTCATGGCAACGCGTGGTGGGGGTGTACTTTTTAAAGAATGGCGCTCGCCTTTTTTTCTAGATATAATCTACAGTAATACACTTTTGTAGGATATCTTTTTGTTGACTTCAAAGATAGAGAACATGACATTTATCTTGTATTTCTTAAAGGATATCAGGAAATCTGGTCTGGAAGTCTGGAATTATTTCCAATAGATAGGTCATATGGAAACCTAAAAATGTAACGATAGACTTAAGCCCGTAACTGCATTTCCTGAGCTGTTAATCGATATACAAAATATATAATTGAATATATAAAAAATTACGAATAAAAAATAAACTTTGTTTTTTTTTTTCAGAAATCAATTATATTAAAAAATATATACCTAGGTAAATATTATCAAAAATAATTGTTTAGTATATCAATTACAGCTCAGGAAATGCAGTTACAATGTTATGTTCAAGGTTATTATACGACCTAGCTGTTAGAAATAATCCTAGGACTGGCCGCCAAGTTCTTTTTGTACCATCTTTATTTGAAATTTGCCTTATGTCCTATGATTATATTGTCTCCTAGTTGAGTATGTCTAAACCATCCTAGCTATATTGGCGGGAGAAAGAGTCGATTTAAATATTATTAGCTGTTGCTCTGTTTCGCTCGAATCATAAGGAAACTCCTTCAAGTACACAGATAAAAAGTATCCTATATGTTAATCCAAGACATGGTTTATCTGTGTGCTAAATTTCATCCAAATCCGTCCAACCGTTTATGCGTGGTTGAGTATCAAACATACATCTAGCTTTCACTTATACAAAGTGTTAAAAAATCAACTCTATGAATTTTATGGGGTTACTCGACGGCCTACAGATAGTTGTTTCGGGTCTAGACGTTTGTTTATGTGAGATTTGTGTCTGTAAACGCACCCACGATACAAGAGAAATCCTAAGGCCTGAATTACACAGAAACGGCATAAGGCACAGCCACCGCGCAGGCGCGTCACTTTCATACATTTTTCGTGCCCCTTCAATTTTTTTTCGCACAAAATGTAGGTATGAAAGTAACGCGCCTGCGCCGTGCCTGCGCCTTATGCCTTTTCTGTATAATTCACGCTTAATGTGTGGCAAGACTTCAATAAAAAAAAAACTGTTTTCAGAGAGGCAAACTTATTTTACATGTTCTTTTTTACAGCTGTTTGCGGCAGGTAAGAAAGCAAGAGAGCTGGGCGAGTTCAATGAACCTTCATTAAAACATAAAATCTTACTTATTTAGGTCACTTCGTGTTGATGATGTTGTGTCATGAGGATAGTATAAACATAAAAACATAAAGTAATGTTCACTATTTTCTTGCAAATCGTGTCATCCATAGGTTGTCTGGTAGAAATCACCTAGTTTGATAAGACTGCCCATTGTACATCACTATTTTGAGTGAGACAATATGAGTATTGTATTGTATTATGTTTATGTTATTCTTATTAAATCACTTTTGTCGCTGATGATTTAATTTGTTTTTATTTTTATCAACTGACGTCACATTTGTAACAATCCCATAAAGTTTGGGCTGATATTTTGAAAGGACGTGAAAAAGAGAGAAACAAAGAAAAAGTTTAATCGTTTACGAGTTTCAAAGTTACCATGAATAAATAATAAATAAATAAATAATAAAAATGTTTATTTCATCAACATATAAGTGGTACAATTGCTGGGTTTGGAATCACCTTTTAAGCAAATATTTGCTTGTGTTAGGTGATTCCGCTCTTCCAAGTTACTTTAACAATGCTTAAGTGAGTGAGATAAACAATAATTTTGAAATTAACCTAAGCATGCAAATGATTTGTTAAGAATATGTACTTTGATACATTTAAAATGCGCACAAGGTGTTTAGTGACAAAGTATGAAGGAAATTAGGAGTGACTGATATAAGCCAATGATTAAGTAAGAAGGTGAGCGCGTATGTGAGTGTGTGTGTGTGTGTGTGGGGGGGTGTGAATGAGTATGGGAGAATGTAGCTTGATGCACCATTTGAGTCTAAAAATCCAATAAAATCCAATCCAATAAAATTTTACCTCATAAATCTAAACATTAAATGTGTTTTTATAAAGAATACAACTTAAAAAAAAAGTATTAGTCATAAACTATACAGGTTGGTAATATGAAATGGGACATGAAGGGCAGCTACCGTAGCCATTGTAGCTACAGGAAAACGTTCTTAGGAGACCACCCTTAAATAAGAACGAGTAAATTAGTACCGAAAAAAAAAGTTTTTTTCTTTATTCAATAATCTTCTGACGTTGTTACTAAATAATTTGTAATTTTCCTGCACCCTTTTAGTCATTACAAATGATAGTACGAAAAAGCTTTTTTTTTTTTTATAAATACATATTATTTATGTAATTCATTCTACTCTCTGCGCATCACGACAGTGTCTCTACTCTACCAGCACTTATTCGGTACTCTACTATTGCAGACTATTATAAACTCTACTTAAACTGTATGTGCTATAAATAACTCTACTAGAAATGGTAGAGGAGAGTGGTTTAGAAAAGTAAACTTCGAATGTGAAGTAATCTGCAAAGAAATCCTCAGTAGCCTATTGCAGACGACTGTAGAATGACGGCCTCTTTCAAAAGGTTAATAAGATCTGTAGCCAGCGCAAAACAAGCACACTACCTAAACCTAAACCGTTTTCAACGTAAGGTGAATCCTGAGATTTCTCTACAAAACGATACCATACAAAGAATAACAAATACTTTAAAAAAACAAAACCTGGATAATATAGCCATTTTACGGTTTTTGATGATGTCTTTTACGTTTTTTCGATAACAGTCTCCTCATTTGGATTCATCTTTCGTTGAACAGAAGGCCAAATAACGTAATTAAAAATGTTCAAAATACAGTTTCGATCTAGTCTCAATCTCATAAATATGACAAAAGGTATTCTTTTTCGTTAACAAACAACGTCAAACGTGAGATTATATTGAAATGAGATTGAAAGTTGACTGAAGCCAAATGGGTATTCTGATTACGTTACGTTCTGAGCCATTTTGACAAGTTGGAATTCTCATTTATTTCTAGAATTTTAGTATATGATTGTTAATATCGGTATGCTATCGGTACTAGATTTTAAGTTAACTTACGGCCGATATTAATAACCGATCTCAATCCAAAATCTCTGGATTGATCTAGGTTTTTGACAGAAATTCAATACAACTAATGTCAAAAACCTAGATTAATCCAGAGATTTTGGATTGAGATCGGTTATTAATATCGGCCGTTAATTGACATTATATCGAGATAGACTGAGATGATACCTACTGAAACCGGACCGAACTTTAAGTGTACCAGAATACAATTTTTTATTCAATTCATAATTTAATCTCAGTTCGGTCAACCTTCAGTCTTATTTCAAATTAATTACGAGAATTGGGCACCAAAGGCCACCAAATTTGACTACTATTAAAAATGTACAACAATTTAGTATTATTTTATAGAAATTATAGAAAGAAAATGATATGAGAAAAAATAGAGAGGATACACGCTTTCAAAGTTTGTTGGAGCCATTTTCTGTCTTTGTACACGTAAAACGGATATTGTACTGAATGATGTCAAGTCACTATGAAGTTCTTAAATAAGACGTCGTATAGCAGTAGTGTTGTCTTGTGAACAATTTATTTCATTTGTTTTTACTGTTGCTTATTATTTTTGTAATAGTTTAGAGATTTCTAAAAAAAAAAATAGTCCCGTTAGGGACTACATTCATACATTAGGGGTTCTAGAATGGTCAAATAGTTTACAATAGAGTATTAACTCTATTGTAAACTATTTGACCGTTCTAGAACTAAAATTAAATTAACATCACAGTGGTTCCTATAGTGTAAATATTCTTTTTTAAATTCCTATTTTTTGCTACAATGGAATTGTGAAGTGTAAAGAGCCTAATTATTATGCATTGGCCAATGTTTTTGAGTGACCGATTGCCATTCCATTAGTAGAACTACAATACCTAATTAATTTAATTATTTTGTAATTGATCGAATGTGTCATTTCATATTTTGTTTTAGCAAAAGTACTTATTTATATTATATATTTTATATACCTACTAATAAAATTATAATAATTGTGTGTAGGTGGTTATTACGTAACATGCAATATTCTAACTAAATATTAATTTTTATTTCAATCAAAAGTTCATAACCCTTAACATAAAATGAATCAACGACAACCGTCTACGACATCGCTACGCTCTGTAGCGATTAGTTTAGAGCGCCATCTATATAATCTTCGAGGTACTAAAATATAATAAATAAAAAACTGAATTAAGAAAGTTAATAACTATGAATGTAAGTCTTGTTACGCTAATAGTTATTTAAATAATTACCAGATTCATTTAATTAGAATTCTGTGAGGACGGTCCAGTCATATTGAAAACAGCGCCATCTACTAGTGAGTAGCCGAGGTTTTTTCAAAGTTTGGGACGGCTGTCAAAGCTAGCGTAGCTTTGAGTAGGGTGCATAGATAAATTTTATTACGATATACTGTTATCTGTCGCATAGTGAATTCCGCACTACTTTTTAACCGACTTAGAAAAACGAGGTTTTTAAGTATGTTCACCGATTTCTCCGAGATGTGTAGACCGATTTGAGTAATTCTTTTTTTTAGTAGTCTCGAATTGGTCCACTACTAATAAAATTGTATGAAAATACTACTCTACTTTAATTAGTGTGTATTAGTAGTTTAAAAATATGTTACCTTTGTAGACAATCTCGGCAAAGTCAGAGTACCTACGTATGAAAGGATGTACGAGTGTGGGGTGGGGGGGGGGGGGTGTTCAAAGAGACTGGCACCTACATATATGGACGATGTTGTAATTGTAGTAGTACCTAGTGGTCCAAGAATTTGTAAAGGCAATCAATCAATTAACAATGATTAATTACTTGGAGTTCTAAAAAGAAAAAAAAGTAACAAAACATTTTAAACAAAAAGAAAACTACTTACTCAAATTAAAAAGATAAAGCTAAAACGCTAAAAGAAATGATACAACAAAGAAAAAAAATGTAGGTACTTCAGTACTAAAGTCGGGCGGGGTATAAAAACAGATGGACCAACGAGAAATTAAGAATTGTGTACTTGGCCCCGCCCGACTTCAAAAATAAAGTATTATTTTCTCTTTGTAGTGAAATTCCTTTTCGTGTGCTTGTTTTATATTTTTAATTTGTGTAGTTTTTTTTAAGTCGTTTTTTTTTTTTTTTTTTTTATTAAGTATACGTCAAGTGTTATAAAAGAATTAGGTAAGTAGGTATGCTAATTTACAAATGAAACAAGTACAAAATCAGGAGTTAAAAAATCTGAATATTTTTTAATTCTCTAATTATTATTAATTTAATACACGTGCAATATACATAGACAGATAAAATCTGGACAATTTCAGTTTATTTTAGTAAATTAGTAGAATAGGAATGGGTTTCATTTGAATTAGTGCTAAAATTACTAACCTATTTTAAAATACTTACTACAAAAATATTATCGTCCTATAAAAAAATACGATATCTAAGCTTGTCGAGTTTCAACAACAGTTTGTATGGAAAGGAGTATTTATAAAAACTAGTAATTCTAAAATTTATGAAATAAAAGTTGTTAACTTTTAACAATTTTGACGACACGTTTGGTGCAGTGGCTAAGCAATTGGCTTCTGCGCTACGGGTCGTGGGTTCGATTCCCACACGGAACAAAAATTTGTATGGCCTGCAGATGGTTGTTTCAGGTCTGGGCGTTTGTTTGTGAGATTTGTGTCTGTAAACGCACCCACGATACAAGAGAAATCTTAGTGTGGGGCAACGTTTTTTTTTAAAAAAAAAGATGAACAATAGTATGTAACAGCCAAGAGTTAACTGTATTTTTTTCAACAACTCTGTATATCTGTTGCAGTAACATTACACAAAAACAATCAATTTTATAAGTTCATTCAATCCACCTTTACCTAAGGCCCGGAAAGCGGAGACGAGACGAGTGGACCGGAAACGTGTTTTAAAAAACCAATAGTATTTCGTTATTCACACATCTCGTCTCCACTCACCTTAAGTGGAACTGAGCGGAGATGTATCATATTTGTACGGTGCGATGGAAGCGGAGATGTGAGCAGTTCCTCGCTGTGATTGAGTTGGGCCGCGGTACAAGGCGGAGATGTGAGCTTTGCCTCGCAAGCTGACGACGGCAGCGGAGACGAGCGGTGTCACACTTCTTATGTCAACTTGTAAAGCGACAGGACTGAGGCGTCTACCTTTCGTGTCAGATCGCACTAAACTGTGCGTTCACATCCAACGCTCGCCGCACGCAGCTCAGTTCCGCTCTAGTCAGCGCACATGTCCACCCTAGCCAGCACACATCTCCGCTACAGTCTAGCCAGTACGCATCTCCGCACAATTTCGATGGATACACCCTAGCTGAAAAACATATCTTCTTGTCTCCGCTTCGGGCATCTCCGCACATCTCCGCGTTGGTGGAGTCCAGGCCTAAATCGCTAAAGTGCAAGTGTGCATTATAAATTGTTATTGTGTTATTTCTATCGCCACACAATAGTTAGATGAGTGCATACGCACCTCGCGGCTACCAACCACAAAAAGAGTGGAGTGCGTCTTCGTGGATTGAACGCACCATGTTTTTTTATTCAATGTCATAATTAATTAATAAATTAATTATTAAAATATATGTAAGCAAACATTATTTATTTGAATAAAACAGAAAACTGTTTTACTAACGCAGAGATATTCGACAGCATGTTTTTAAACACCATGGGCCCGAGGTACCCGAAAGATTTTAACCTTCGATTCCGATGCTTAATTGGATAAGAAAAGCTAGGATATAATTTGTTGAATAAAGCGTAATTTTCGAAATATTCATTATTTACGGAAATTGACAATTCGAAAAATTTCTATGGTAACAAGTCCTATGAACGCGGCGTTGCGACTTTTGTTATACCATACCCCTCTCGCCGTCATATTTGTCGGGGAGGGTTGTGAAGTGAGAAGTTTCTTATCCACTCACACGATAATTTATAAATGTTGCCAGTTCAACTTAAGGTATTGTTTACAAGGAAGTACTAAAGTTAATTGATTTAATAAGAAAAGAAAAACAAAAAAAAATGTCTGAATTGGACTTTCGTTGATTTAACATTTGACTCATAATACCACCAGAAAGGCGTGGTTAAAATCTTTCGGGTACCGGGGCTTCTATATTTACTGATGTTTATAGCCTAGCGGTGGAATGCATGCCTTCCATGCAGTAGGGTCTGAGTACGATATCGGCCCGCGCTCTGACTTTTCGAACCCCATGTTGGGAATCTTCTTCCTCTCGTCTTTGCACGAGCTATACGAAAATAGCTCATACTGTGGTGAAAAGATGAGCCAGTCAGCAAGGTTGGTAGCGAGGCTGACTGCCCAGGGTGCGCCGGACATACTGAAGTATCGTCACTCGTGGAGGCTCTTTTCATGCACACCATCTGGGAATCAGAATTTGATTATCACTTACATTAATGACGACACGTTTGGTGCAGTAGCTGAGCGATTGGCTTCTGCGCTACGGGTCGTGGGTTCGATTCCCACATGGAACAAAAATTTGTATGGCCTACAGATAGTTGTTTCGGGTCTGGGCGTTTGTGTATGTGAGATTTGTGTTTGTAAACGCACCCACGATGGTGAAGGAAAAATTTCGTGAGGAAATCTGCACACCTGAGAGGGCTCCATAAAGTTCTCCTTTGGTTTTCCGATGGTGTGTGTAGTCTGACAACCTGCACCAGGCCAACGTTGTGGACAAAGGTGTAAACCCTTCTCATTCTGAGAAGAGGAGAAGAGTTCCTTGTGGAAGAGGAGAAGAGCTGCTTCTGAAAGAGGAGAAGAGCTCCTTGTGAAAGAGGAGAAGAGCTCCTTGTGAAAGAGGAGAAGAGCTCCTTGTGAAAGAGGAGAAGAGCTCCTTGTGAAAGAGGAGAAGAGCTCCTTGTGAAAGAGGAGAAGAGCTCCTTGTGAAAGAGGAGAAGAGCTCCTTGTGAAAGAGGAGAAAAGCTCCTTGTGAAACAGGAGAATAGCTCCTTGTGAAACAGGAGAAGAGCTCCTTGTGAAAGAGTTCGTCCAGGGAAATACTACCTCCACACCTATTTCTGCCATTAAGCAGCATTGCTGTGTCCCGGTTTGACGGGTGCCTATGAAATTACAGGCACATGCGACTTGCCGACTTTGTCTTTAAGGTTGGCAATGCATCAGCAATCGTCTTTCTTTTTTTTTCTATTGGTCTGCTTTGGGTGGTTCTAGGGGACCGTTTCTACGTAACCGGGCAGTTATTTCCGAGACCTGAAGGGTCTCCAGCCAATGGTGGGGAAGTAAAATACTTAACGTAAGCTAACTGCTTGTACTACACTAACATCATGACTACCTGCAACAACAGCACTAAGGGCGACCCCTAGTGGGACGACTACCTCGGCTTAGGGCGTTGCTGGCGGGGACTTGGGGGGGTGGAGACAGCTTGATGAGGGCTGAATTATCGGTGTGACTGAGTCTGAAGAGACGACCGGCTCTACGACGGCAGAGCTCAGTGGATCGTGAAGCAATCTTCTTGGTGTCTTCGGTGTATAAATACAGACGGCCGTAAGCACTTACGATCAGGTGGGCCGCCATCTTGTTTAATATTATGGGTTAATATGACATAAAAAAGAGACCCGTGCCCAGCAGTGGGACTGTCCCATTGTTGGGTCTGATAGTGGCATGTTATGTGTAGAATGTTTTTCCCTTATTTTATAGGACTGGAATATACACTTCGATAAAAGGTTATGCCCAGTATTGAAATTCGATAACCCGAGTAGATAAAGGTAGACCGATATACAGGTTGTTATAAAATTTACTCTAAAAATTTTGTGGGGCTATTCGGTATCGGAAATTGAACAACTTTCGTAGAACAACTTTTCGAAATAAGGGTTTTTTTCAATACCTTTTATACGAATCCAAGAAAAGAAATATTGATAGGTAAAATAAAAAAAAAATGCCTGTAACTATCCCACTGCCGTCTGGCGTCTCGTCTAGTGCCGGACTTAAAGAATAGCACTACCCCATCTCTTCCCATTGGTAAAAGGCGACTAAGGGATTCTCTAGAGGATGGGCAGCAGCGTTCTCTGAGTACTTTAACGACCATACTGCGATCCCCAATCAGTCTTCCAGGCGTGGCGATTACAGCAAACCCCCCCACAAGTATAGCTTGGGGGAGGCAAACCCCCCCCCCCTTTTGAGGGAGGCCTATGTCCAGCAGTGGACGTCTTTCGGCTGAATGATGATGATGATGATGTCCCACTGCAGGACAAAGACCTCTTCTCATACAGAGAAGAAACGAGCATTGATCACCACGCTTGCTCACTGCAGGTTAGCAACTCGAGACCACCAAGTCCAGGTTTCCTCACGATGTTTTCCTTCACTGTATGTCAGTGGTGTCCTAGTTTAACTAAGAAAGTACTTATATGACATTGAAAAAGTCACATTGGTACATGCCTGAGTTTGAACCCGCAACCCGGTGCTTAACAAGCGGATCTATAACACAGGCCACTACGTCAATTTTGATTTGTATAGACAGTAAAAAAATATATTTGAATTTCCAAAAGTTGTTCTCTATTTTTCCATAGATAAGGCCACACATAAGTTAAGACTGGTGCGAATTCAGAAAAGGTTCCTTTGGCATTTGGCATATTCTTCCGGAATAGCCAAAAAGAAGTCATCGTATGACGCTAGATTGTCGCACTTCAAGATGGTCTCATTAGAGAAACGCAGAAATGTGATTGATTCTCTTTTCTTATTTAAGATAGTGCGATACAAAATAGACTGTCCTCAATTGTTAAACAAAATTAAATTCCGAGTTCCAGCAAGATACCCTCGCGCTCCTCCCCTTACCCCCTTTCATCCTCCGCTTCGCAGAACCGTTCTCGGCAACAACTCTGCCATTCCCCGGCTATGCAAACTGTTGAATGGTTGCAGCGATCTTATTGACATAATTATATGCAGACTCACTTGGCAAGTTCCGTAAAATCACATATAACAATATGTAGTGTAATGTAGCCAACCTCTTTAGATTTATATTGATATTAAATACTTATATTGGTAATGTTTAGATTACACCATAAAATTATAGCGCATGTGGTGCTTACCTGTAAAAAATTGTAACACTAGACTTTTATATATAAGCAAGATCCTTTGTAATTTTTGAGTGTTAACAATTGTTGGTGAGCCAATAAAATAAAAAAACAAAAAACTTTTTTTAAAAGTTGCCCCCCCCCACCTTATGATATTTCTTGTATCGTGCGTGCGTTTACAGGCACAAATCTTTACATGCACAAACACCCAGACCCGGATCAACTATCTGTAGGCCATACAAATATTCGTTCCATGCGGGAATCGAACCCACGACCCGCAGCGCAGAAGCTAATCGTTCAGCCACTGCGCCAAACGTGTCCTCAAAAGTTCTAAAAAAATTGTTCAAATGCCGATACCTACCGAGTAACACCAAAATTTTTAGAGCAATTTTTTTTACATCCTGTATAAAATGCAGGCATTATAAAATGTAACAGACAGACATCGCAGCTTACCAACAGCACTAATGATAAACACGTAATTACAGCGTCATTAACGTGCATAATTTAAACAGGATTCTATTTAAACTCGGAAAACTGCAAAATAGTTACAAAGGTAAATAATTTATTTTCACTCACCCCACTTTTATAATTTTATATATAAACGCTTCCAAACCAATCACGAAATATATTTACGAATAAATTAAATATTGTGTACATTAATTATTTATAAAATAGTACCCCCTAGTACCCCCTTTGTTCGTGAATAGAGTCACCCTATTACTAGTCATAGATGAGGGTGTCTATTTTAACCCTCAAACAAAATTAAACTATAAACTCAACACAATACAGTCCATTTTCCCTGTTCCGATTTCTTTCATTATGTACTTTTATTCGCGCTTATGTATAATCCGTGTCTATTTTATGTATGCCGTGGGCCTGCTCAAAATTGTTTATAAAATTTTAGAGGAATTATAGCATGAAGGTTGGAAATAACATGTCATGTCGGTGTAAAATGAAATGAAGCTGGATTTTTGGATACATCGATAGTTTTAGTATGTTTGTATTAAACCAAATAATAATGAAATAGTTAAGGAAATCCGCAGACCTGATAGGGCTCCAATATGTTCTTGGTGGTGTATGTAGTCCACCAACTGGTGCGGACCAGCCGGGCTAAATGAGGCTTTCACAGGTGCGTGATTTCGCGCACCGCGGTGCACGAGCTCGCATCGGCGCACCATGGGAAGAGACCCGTCCGTAGTAATGTAGTCGCGTGCGTAGCGGTGAGTTATATCCATCGAGAACTTCAAAGGTGCGATGCGAGCTCGTGCGAGGCGGTCCGTGTAAGCACAGACGAGCATGTCAAAAGCATACCTTGACCGACTCTTGTTGAGTGGTTTTTGTTCTTCACTTTGTTTTTATTTAAGCACAATAATGATTATGACTGAGCGAGCCACGAGAGCTGCGATAGAGGTAGCGATACATTTTCTTGCACTTGGCATTTTGGAATGACAAAATAGCTTTGACGCACTCGCACAGACGAACACGCGAAAGCCTCGGTGCGGTTCGTGGCTGTCGGTAATCGTCAGCTGTGCGTGGTATCACCCGTAAAATCACGCACCGTTGGAAGTCACCCTTACATGCGCAGTGCGAGATAATTTTGTCGATGCATTATCTCGTGGCGAAACGAGATAAGCCCTGCCGCCAGATAATAAGACAGCCAAATTATCTCGCGCTGCCCATGTTAGGCTAGCAGGATAGTGTAATAGACTAAAGCCTAACCCTTCTGAATCTGAGAAGAGGCAGTGGGACTAATGGGTCGATGGCGATTTCAGACCATTAAGACCAGATTTGCTCATGATGTTTTCCATTACTGTATGTCAGTGGTGTGAAAAAGTCAGATTGGCATATGACTGGGTTTGAACCCACAACCCGATTCATAAGCGGGCCTTATTAATTGAAAAAACAAACATTTCATGCGCTTTCTAGTTTTTTTCTGCTCGACTGACAAAAAACATTGTCACTAAAAAAATATGAGAAAAACTCAACCCTGCCTTTACGCAATCGGATAAAGAGCGTGAAAGTGAATCAGAAAAAAATGACCTTATTTCCTAGATAATGTCAAATTCCTTTTAAAATAAACAGCAAACCAGTCATCATGAAAATATTCAATCTAATAACCAGGTATCTACGTACTCCGTAAGTCGTATTACGTCAACGTGTTTTATCAAACTATTTTGGCTCTAGTTAATGTCTTAGGGTCTCCCCACACTTATCGACGCGGAACCGTCTTAAGCCGGTCGGAAAAAGCTCTACGTCTACGGTAATAAGGGTTTAACCGACATCGTTTACCTCAGCTCAAAGCGGCGCGGCTACCGAGCTGAAGTGAACGACGAGGAAGTCGGTGACACCCTTCCTTCGATAAGTGTGGCGATACCCTTAAACTGTATTAAGGTAAAGTACAAACAGAGCGAATTTTATTTATAAAAAAAAAAAAGGAAACATGTTCTCTTGTTCGTCTCTCGAATTTATTATACTTCCAGGAAAACAAACTTCGGGCGGTAATAAAAAAAACTCTAGTGACGCTGAGAAAAAAGAAAAAAATATCAATGGGAGAAAGTTCTAAAAGTTACTAAACAAAAGCTCGTTCTATTAATAAATTACTTATGCAATCTAAAGAACTATCATCACGTGCATTTTCTGACTAAAAATCTGATAGATCTAACTTAGTTTTAATATTAGCTGTTGCTCGATTTTTTCATCGCATTCTAGAAGAACTACTTCGAAAATTTACGTAGCCAGATAAAAATAATGTATCCTTTAAGTTCATCCAGGACATTGTCTATCTGTGTGCCAATTTTCAACCAAACCCGTTCAGCCGTTCATACGTGGTTGAGTAACAAACATCCATCCATCTTCACAAACTTTCTCATTTATAATAATTAGTAGGATAGGATTACGCGACGATAAGGGTCAATTTCTACACTTGGGTGCAAAGGAATCAAGCCACTCCTTTTTCACGTGTCCTGGTTATTAGTTTTGGTTTCATGAATTATATAATTCAAAATACAAAAAAACTACCCATAGTGTAAAGGTTATCAAATAATCTTTTAGACGATATATGTTTAGAATTGATCTGATCCATAATACCAAAAATAATAACAGTTATAGGTCTACGTGAAAAATAGAAGTGGCTCGATTTATGTGCTCCCAAGTATATATAAATAAAAACGAATCGCCGAAATGTATGTACGCGCATAACTTCCAAACGATTTCACCAAATTATTTTTTTCTTTTTTATTTATTGTCAAGACAAGGTTACAAAAGAAAATTTAAAAAAAACTCGACGAAGCAACGGAAAAAAGGCGGTACTAAATTCAGCTAGTAAATTATAAAAATCTTTTTTCTAATTTATATTTAAACACAAACCTCTTTTCTATATGACACCATGAGTTAGTTAGTTGTTGTCATAAACATCAAAGGAACAAAAAAAAAATACGATAAAAGGCGCCACAATTTTAACTTTAAAAATAAGCTCTCTGGTAGAAAGTCGAAGTATAACTTCTACCGCGCGTACACGCTCCGAGTTTTTTTCACTATTATGATGGCGAAGAATATGACAATTTTGTCATTATTTCACTGCGGCCTAAAGTGGCGCCCCCTGGTCTATTTTCAGTTTCAAAATAACGCCCATTAGGGTGCCGCGAAATATTCAAAAGCGTTTATCTCCTCCATTTTTTAAACGATTTTATTTATTTTGTGATAAACTTTGAATTAATATTAAATTATTGTTTATTAATCAACTACCACATAGTAGAAGAAAGAACAAAAAAAAATACTAGGTATGCCCAAATCATTTTTATCCTACGCAGTTCCTCGTTCACACCGATAATTCAGTACTCATCAAGCTGTGTTCCTCATAATCTCCAGCTAGCAAAGTCCTAATCCGAGGTCCGAGTCCCACTAGGGGTCGCCCTTAGTACTGTTGTTGCTACTAATCATGATGTTAGTGTAGTATAAGTAAGTATTTTACTTCCCTCCTATTGACTGGATACCCTTCAAGTCTCGATAATAACTGACCGGATCCGTAGAAATGGGCGGAAAAGATCATTTAGGTACAAGTAGAATAAAAGAAAAAATGTTTTTCCTCGCTATGCCTAAATAAAATAAATTTAACACGCCTACTTCTTTTGTGACCAACCCGCAATTGTAGCACGTACCATAAACCACAAATAACGGCGTATTTGAATAAAAACAAACGGATTTATTTCTTAAACATTTAAATTAAGCTTGCCGCCATTTTATAGCTTAAAGCAGTACGCAGCCGAAATATACGTCCTTTATTTGGCACATAGCGGAAATAAAGCTGGTTCATATGAATAGGTGGCACTGTTTCGCATGAAACCCTTTAATTTATACAAACGATGTATGGTCGGCAAAGATACGTGGAAGAATGGTTAAGTAGGTATTTGATGTTTAAATATACCTAGGTACCACCAACATTAGACAAAAGTGGCACACCAAGGCATTAATATCCTTTTCATTACTCATACTCGGAAAGTACCTAGGTCTGAAGTTTCCTGAGGAGCGGGTTGAAAGTAATACTTTTCAGCCCTACGGAGAATCGTTTTCAAACTGACAGCTGTCAAATTATAAATAAAAAATCTAGTTCTACTTTCACATTTCTATTGAACCATGTTCCAACTTTCTATACAGCCACTCAATTACAGCGCGATGTTAAATTATAATAACATACAGTTATGTATTAATTCAAGTTTTTTTTTTAAATGACATTATTATAATTTTGTTTCAACTATTTTTTTAAATAACATAGATTTGGGAAAAATATTTACCATTTTTTCAGTGATGAAAATGAAAAATAATGGCTGAATAGATAGACGGCCGGCCAAAGAAAAAAAAATAGGCGGGAAAGCGGCAATCCGATCACTCATTTTTTCTTTAGCTAATTCATGTTTTTATTTTTACTTTCCTTGTATTCGTAATGAAAAGTGTTTACCTCGGGTTAAAGACTTAGATATTTAGTCGCTTGAAATATTGACGTCAAACCCCGTCTCGGCACTAAATAAGTTACTTTCACCCCTAGGGTAACAATGTACTATTGCACCATTTCTTCTAGTGAAGTTTTAGCTCATCCTGATTGACCATTAAGGTTCAAAGCAGATACTGTGTTAAATCCCTCTTGGAAGTAGGCATGTTGTTTTTTATGCATTTGATTCCTAAAATTGTGCCTTGTTTGTCTAATAACATAACATCACGCCTTTATACCCCGAAAGGTTCCGCGGATAGTACCTACACCCTCATTTCGCCGTTATGTTTGTGTCATATAATAGGGGGCGAGCCTATTGCCGTCAACCGGGCATAAATCCAGACTCCGGACTGTGAAATTCCACACGGAAAACCCTATAACACTTTGCCCGACCTGGGGATAGAATCCAGGAACTCACGCTCAGCAATGGCGCTTACTACCACTACACCAACGAAGCACTCTTTGTCTAATTTTATAATTACTTACATATAATTATTTTTATTTCCTCAGTCGATAATCGATCATGTATTTTATATACCCTCAAGACTAAAGACACTTATTAGCATCAAATCGCAACTCACTAATGTAAAATGAGCATTTAAAATGAACATGCGTACGTGCTTCACTTTTTTGCATTAATTCAGCTTTCGCAGCTAAAAGCTTCAGTTTTCTCAAGACCTACGTGGATAAGTGTGTCTAAAACCATTCAATATTTTTGTGAATTGATGCTGAAAAAAGTAAAATAAGGACTAATTCGCTTTTCCTACTGCCACTTTCAAATGCAAAAATCACTGTGTAACTTTTGTTTAATTTATTTATAATAAATATTTTTTTATAGCAAATCACTACTGTATTTTTTTATTTCCGCAACTCAGTCTGTGGCAATCCTTTACAAAAAATCGCTACAGCTAGATATGAGTTCTTACTCGGATAATACTCGAGGTCGAATAAATATTCATAATACAATAGAGTAAAAAAGAGTATTTACAATGTGAGTATTATTTATTCGCGAGCCCATCGCGACCTACAGCATTCCTGCCAAATTACACAATAGTTTGTCTGCAGTACAAGAATGATTTCAGTTATTCCTTTTCGTCGTCTTAGTTCAAGAATAAATCTAGAAAAATAAGCAAGTGGGCCCGAGGTACCCGAAAGATTTTAACTACGCCTTTCTGATGGTAATAAGAGTCAAAACCAATACAGACTCTTTTTTTTGTTTTTCCATTCTTAATAAGTAAATCAATTAACGGTACAGTACTTCCTTGTAAATAATACTTTAGGTTGGAATGGCAACATTTATAAATTATAGTGTGAGTGGATAAGAAACTTCTCAGTTCACAACCCTCCCCGACAAATAAGACATACGGCGAGTGGGATACGGTATGATAAAAGTCGCAACACTGCGTTCATAGGACTTGTTACCATAGAAATTTTTTGAATTGTCAATTTCCGTAAATAATGAATATTTCGAAAATTAAGCTTTATTCAACCAACTATGTCCTATAGCTTTTCTTCTCCAATTAGGCATCGGAATCGATGGTTAAAATCTTTCGGGTACCTCGGGCCCACGGTGTATACTTAATTCCCTATTTATGATTAGTTAAAGTCTACTCACGTGCATTTTTCGATATTGCACGACTAGTTTCGGACTCATGAGCTGAGCACGCGGCGAGGTCGAAAATCGAACTCGGTCCGAAACTAGTCCAGCAATCACGAAAAATTTGAAATCAACCCACTTTATGCTGACCACACATGGGTCAATATGTTGCTCGAGACACAATTGATTGCCATTTTTAGGGTTCCGTACCCAAAGGGTAAAACAGGATCCTATTGCTAAGACTCTGCTGTCCGTCCGTCTGTCCGTCTGTCACCAGGCTGTATAGATACACGGTATCACGGTTCATGAGATCTCATGAACCGTGATAGTTCACAGATGATGTATTTCTGTTGCCGCTATAACAACAAATACTAAAAAACAGAATAAAATAAATATTTAAGGGGTGATTTTTTTGCCGTTTTTATAGATAATGGTACGGAACCCTTCGTGCGCGAATCCGACTCGCACTTTTTTTAGCTGCATACCATACACATGCATATTGCTATTTATTTGTAACTGCAGCTAAATAAATATCGATCAACTATGTCTCGAACAACTTAGTGGCCCATGACATGTACGTTCAGCTTTTGTATATTACTAAAAGTTACTATTTTAATTCCATCATATTTCGTACTTCTTCTCTCGTATCTGCACGAGCTTTATGAGAATAACTTATGCTGTGGTGAAAAGATTAGCTAGTCAGCAAGGTTAGTAGCGGGGCTGACTATCCAGGGTACGTACTGAAATATCATCACTCGTGGAGGCTCTATTCATGCAGACAACCCATATTTCGTTTTCGTAAGAGCTTAGAAATAGTAATAGCACATCTATACGCTATTATCTCCTATTCTCCATAAATTAAACACCATCCAAAAAAAAACATTTCCGAGAATTCAAACCATATCTTTGGGTATAAAACTGGGTGCGCAGACAATTTTATAATCCACCCCATTTAACACACCAGCCCGACAATAAAGCACCCAGTTTCCCTTCCAAAGCTCGCCATTTTTCTCCGCAGGACCCTACATATATTAATAATATATCGCGCTGTAAGAAATCGCAAACGCGAGGGTGGGCCGGCTAAATGCTCCTCGATCCCTAGAGGCATGACCAAAAAAATATTCAAAACTCCACACACGAGTTTTAACTGTATTTTAAGGAGAATAGGGTGTAGTTTCGGGAGTAAGGTCCCCAGCACTTAATCACCGCTGTCTCTCGCATAATATGTATATAGAATGGTCGCGTACTTAGGCCTTTTTTAGCAAAAACTGTGACGCCTCGCGGATGCAAGATGGCGGCCGTTCCATACGTATTTTGTTTTCGTGTAATTACATGCTCTTCAGAGTTTTAAATGGGTTTGCGTGAAATCATCCGGAATTAGGATGTAATTGTTTTTTGGAACTCTGAAACGAGATTGAGAGGGGGAAATGAAAAATGGAGGGAAATAACAAAAAATAGGCATGTTAGGTACAGATGTTTATTTTGTTACACGGAAAATGGTTACAAATGTTTTTATTTCTTCGAAAATTGAATTCCTTGATATTCCATTATCAGATTATAACCAAATAAAGAATAGAAGATAAACCAATGCAAGTTTTACAATGTAAATGGATATAAAACAATTTCAATTAGAGTGATAGGAGGTAGATAGTAGTTATGTTTTTGGACAAAATTACAATAACACTATATCCTTTTCAATGTACGGTGAGTCCTGACGTTTCTCTACAAAGAATATCAAATGTTACGTATTAAAAAACAAAACATGACTAATAAAGCTATTTTACTGGTTTTGATGATGTCTTTTACGTTTTTTCAATAAGAGTCTCCTTACGTCTACAATTTATGAAATGACCGCTATGTCAGGACTCAACTTTGAACAGAGTATAAAAAGCAAGCAAGCGAAATTTCATTTAGTATCGGCACAGTATTAGTTTAAGTAAAGGTGAGTGTGCGTCCTGAGTGACGGCGCACCGCGCAGGCGGAATGAACGGCGCATTAAATAAATGTTCGAAACGTTTGAATTTTGATATCGACATTACTAAAACCAAAGTAAAATAAACGAAACACTAAACACGCGCGTACGCGTCAACATTCCCGCGTGCACTAAGGTAGTAAGTAGTATAGTGTATTATCTATGCACTAAGGACAGGTATCGACGGTAAAGCCACGGTAAAGCCGCTCTGCAATCCGCAATACGCACGTCCGCCGTCACTCAGGACGCACACTGAAATAGTTAAGCGAAAGCGTTTTTCTCTTATTCCCGTTTACAAAGAATGTCCAATATATCTAAACAGGATTTGAATTACAATGAAAATTAACTTTTAACTACCTTGAAATAAAATTTGGAATTGGCTACTCCGTTACTAAAGTGGTCTATGTAACAATATAATGTTGAGAAAACAGATGAAACTTAATTTGAAAGTCAATACTGCTTATGAATGAATAAAATTCTGAAGTGATATTTTGAGTTTAGGCTATTTTAGTGCAGAAATGACACTGAAAGGTATTTATTATTTTCGCACGGATAGTTTTTTTTTTATATTAATTTCAATAATGGTCTTATATGAGTTTTGTTAAAAATGTTACATAGATTAGTTTCAGGCTAGCCAAATGTAGATAGGTATAATGCCACACTGAGATCATTAAATTAAGGTCTTCTGGTTACGTTTTCGAAATAAGTCCTTTCAATTTTCTACTGTTTTATGTTGATTATGAATTGAGAAATATAATAATATTTTTTTACATAAATAAGGCAATAATCAATACTTTTTAAATAATTACATTCTATGATTTTGTAGCCTATGACATTGGAGCCAACAATTTTAAAACAGCAGCTGACATACAAAAAGTAAACTAATTATTTGACAATAGCAAACAAAACGTATTCAAACATCTGTCAGTTTTAAAAATCGAACAAGAAATCGATATTGTCTGTGGTTTTAAAATAATGAAATCAAACATTCGATATTGATTGTGTATCGATTTTGTGTTTGTTGAAATCAATATCGGTAAGCGATTCCTGTTTGTTATACGTCAGCTGCTGTAACCAAACTGAGTTTTCACTTTTTTATTGACTTTTTTTATAGCATACAAAGTTTCCTGGTTTGCTGTTAAGAACATAATTAAAAACTAGAAAATGAAATTTTGTGAGTGGCGAAATTTAAATTCTGTTGCTAATTTTGTAAAACAATTTTTTGGAAGATGCTTACATTTATTTATATATTTTCCAATCAGTAAACAATTATTTTCATATAGCTACAATAAGATATGATATATTTTCTATGTAAAGATAATCTTCAATGAAAGCTATCCAATATGTATTAGTTTATGAGTAACCATGTCCAAGGATTTTAATATTTTTCGATCAGTAAACAATTATTTTCACATAGCTATTATAGGATATGCTTTATTTTCTGTGTAAAGACAATCTTTAATGAAAGTTATTCGATATGTATTAAGGAATGAATAAAAATGTCCAAGAAGCAATGAATCGTCTTTAAATATTTTTATAAGTAAATGGTCAATGAGAATTATGAATTTTTATAAAACTTGTTAAATGTAAATCATTTTTTTAATGTTTCCAAAGTATCATTCACAGTCACAGAATGACGAAATTAGAATTAATATAAAAAAAGTCGTTTTTTTGTCTTTTTTTTTGCTCAGAATGATATCATTACAGATAAGTAATTTGTATTACAAGTCTTATTGGATATTGATAGATAGACAAAACGAAATCTTTTATTATTAATGGTTTCAATTAATTACAAATTCTGAAGCAGTTTTGAACTTGATAATAAAAGTAAAATTTATGTAACAATTTTCGGTTAATTATGAACATTTTACAAATCTGTTTACAGTGATAATGTCATTATTATACTCCTAATTTTTTAATGATGAGACAGTATTTTTTTTCCGAAATGTTTCAATTATTAAAGGGCCCATTTCATCACTTTACAATAAAATTATTAGGTTTGATATTTGGTGCATTTTTTGGATACTTAATTTAAAAAAAACTGGCAGAAATAAGAGGCAAATTATGTGCTAAAACAATTACAAACTACAGCTAAAATGGTCCAGAAATGACTATTTTTAATTCTATTTGTTTTACCACTATTTTTACTAATGTGCTTTTCTGTAAAAAAAAACATGAAACAAGCCCTTAACAAATACAATCAAATCGAATACAAATTATTTACCACACTCCATTCATCAAATCAGCAAAACAGGGCGCCAATCGATTCACTCTAATACCGATTGCAATCGATACGCATATCGTATCGGTAAAAGAATTTCACCAGCGAAGTGTGAGCCGTCCGATCGTGAGTAAATATTGGTTGGTTTTGTCTTTTTGGCTGAACGGCGTCCGTGGCCGAGTTAGAGGTTATTGTTCCATTTTTGAAATTCCTGCCGAATTTTGTTTTGTTTTTGACGTGTAATGGCGACGTGTTGAAACTGTTTTCGTTTGCAGATGTATCGGTTTGCGCTGAAAACAAAGATGGTTGATAAATCATCTCGGATTTTGAATTTGATATCTGAATTGGTTTATAATTTAAAAATAAGAAAAGGAATTGTACGAAATGGTCAATACTTTCATTACCGCTTAATAAGTGGGCAATAAAAGAGAAATGAAAGCATTTTATAAAAAAACGCAGAGAACTTAAGTAATTAGATCTGACTTTTTTTTTAAGTTAGTTCTTAATATTGTTTGTCTAAAAAATTGGTAATTATTACTAATAGGTAAACATTAATATTTCTTTTGCATAGCGAGTCGTTAAATGCCCAATTTCATATTTTTAAAAACTTAGACCCGAAACAAAAATGCATAAACCACACAAATATTAGTCTTTATGCGGGAGTCGAACCCTTTTGCACAGAAAGCGGGCTGCGTCGCAAATGCGCCATTTATGTCGTAAGTTTTCAACGTTGCTGACAATTTTTTTTTAATTCTTTTTATTACAAGTAGGATGTTGTAAAAATCTTTGCGGATGCAAACAATCTGAACGTCACGGATGGACAAGTTATGATAGAATGTTCAGATTAAGCCCAGCCACACATTATCAGTTTCTGTCAGAAAATTTCTGACGCGTGCGCGAAGACCCTCTGCACATACATTTTGTACTAGAGCTAACAGACTGCCGGATCCGGCAAATTCTGACAGTGTGCGGGGTTTTGTATAAAACGTATGAGCAGAGACGCGGCTTAGAAATTTTCTGACAGAAAGGTAAATGGGCATTTTGTTCGGACCCACCAGCGACCACTAATGAAACTAGTCGGAGTATGTTAAAGACCATGAATACTACCCAATGAGATGAGTCGCATTCCTCAAAAGTATGGGAAAGTTTTTTTTAGCAAAACAAGAATTAATATAAAAAAAAAGGATTTTCGTATATCCTTCTAAATATATAAAATGCTTACAAAACTGCACAAAGATTTACCTAAAAAGGTACAAGAATGTTTAGGAGCTTTTCTATCTTGTTCCTCGCAGTTTTTTGAACCACATAACTTTTTCCCCCATACGTTTACATTCCGTGAAATGTTAACCCTAAACCTTCAAAACAAACCATATTTCATAAATGGACGCGTACTTTTGTGGTACCGGGTCAAAAATGCCCAATGACTTTTCTAATAATGTAAGGCCGGGCTATGTGGAAAAACTGACAATTATGTTAGAAAGTAGAAAACACTAGACAGGAAACTGAAACACGTAATACACACAGATATAGAAACAAAAGCTGAATCTCAATCTAATAAATAAATGAAAATGACGCAGCCCGCGTTACGGAGCGGCATAAGTAAAGAAAACGGAAAAAAAATCACGTCAATGGCCTGAGTACACAACAACAATTGTCAGGCGATTGTTGTCATTTTGCGTAGAATGCGCGTCGGCCGTATGGCGTGCGTCTACTCCGAGCAAATAAATAAACAAATTGGTTTTTTTACTTGTGGTCTGTTCCCTCGTGGTCTGGTCTGGGCTGCCTTCGCGAAATGCTGGTTTTGGTACTTTTGTAGTGATTTAAATTCTAGCTTAACTGTTTTAAACATTTCTTCACAAAATGATGCGGTATTGAAGTGAGTTTTTGGAATTTAACAGAATAATGTTCTCGTGTTCATTTTTTGTTATTTTATATTGGACGGGACTGAATGTAGAGGATTTTAGCACTGTCACTAATTTTTAAATGGCATTTTGTACTGTTTGCTTTTAATTTTATTCACTATTACATTTTGATGGGATATTTTTGCAAGCGAACGTATCGATCGGTAGCCAGATGTGAACTGAATTCGATCGGATCTCGCAATCCTACAACGATTCATATCCCCACTCTAATTTAAGAAAAAAATATTTACCTGTCCAAAACACGAGAAACGACGAGAAAAAAAGTACTCATCTTCTATTGCAAAACACATAAAGATTAAAATCCCTTGCAAACTTTAAAAGTAACTGCAAAAATAAAACTGGGAACAAGTTTACGAGCCCATCTTTATATTGTGTTGTGAAAAAGACCGGTTTTAAAATCGTTGCAGCTGTATATAGATTTGAGTAAATAGGTTGCAGCATTCCTGCTGCAGAATCGAGCTCGAGCGAAGGGTGCAACCCTTTGTCGCGTGATCGCGTCGCTATGTATATGTACTCAATCTTTATAAGGGTAGCAACGGTGTGTTTTGTACCTAACCTGTTTAATTTGGTTAAAAATTTACTTAGGGAGTTGGTGGTTTTTTTAATTATTGATAAAGGCATCTTATATTAAATTGGTATTTAGACCGTCGTTTTACTTATCGATTTTCTATGTTTTATGAGATTTTTATTACAACAATTGCATATTTTTTTTACTTACGTTAAGAGTGTAGAAAAACAGCGTGAAGCCAAGGTACTCAAAGGTCAGCGTGAGCCTTCTCTTTCTAAGAAGCGACCCGTGGCCAACAGTAGGACAGTAATGGGCTAATTATTATGCTAATTGCAAGATACTAGAAAGTCAAACTCCTTCTTCTGGCTTTCGACAGAATCTGCATCGTTTATTATTTTTCTCTTCGTTTTCTTCTCTAATGTCAGCACGAGCTATAGATACGAAAATAGCTCATGCTGTGGTGAAAAGACTAGCTAATCAGCAAGGTTGGTAGTGGGGCTGACTGCCCAGGGCGCGCTGGACGTACTTAAGTATACTCGTGCGGCTCTTTTCATGCACCTCATTTTTCTCTAATTTTCTCTTCAAAGAAATCATGGAAATATAATTATTATTCGCGTTTATTCGTCGTACCTACATACATTTACATAATATTTTTAAATACACATTTAAAATACAATAATAAATATTTAAAATGAAAAAATAATAGAAAAAAATGTGTTCTTCTGTCTCGTTAAAGTTTTAGGTATTTTATTCGAATCATTTAAATTCATGAACCGTTGAAGCATTTTAACAACTTTTTTATATTTTTTATTAAGCTGGAGACACGTACCATGTCTCTCGCATTTTCGGCAGTTTCATTTAGATAACTAAAAGAGAGCTTTTGAGTTATGAAAACTGGAAATAGTTTTCGTTTTAGGGATTAGAGCTATTATACCGACATTATGAGAGATTTAAAAGTAAGTTCTTACAGCTTTTTCAAATTAATTGTCTTGCTATAGGTATTATTATGACTACAAATATATATTAAGTACCTATTTCTGACGTAGAGCTTTCTTTTTGGTATAAAATATTAAAAGCAGCATAACTAAAACATATTACCACATAAAAAATTTGTTTTTATTGTTATAGTTTTATTTCTTCTTCTTCTTTTAATATTAATTTATAATTTGTAAATTAGATTATGATTTGAACATAAACACACGTTAACCATTCATTAAATACTAACGATATACCTATAATATAAGTAAATTGGTTTGATTTACAAAGATAAAGGTCCTGCCCATGTTTCCCTTAAAAGCCCATGAATTTTAAATCACTGAGTCAACAAGAGCAGGACATCGTGGGCAAACGATTCGTACCGAAGAGAGAATGGTCACCCTACGTGAATTTTGCAGGATAATATAGAATAAATCATATGGTTTCACTTGAAAAAAAATGCAAAAAATAATGTTCACAAATTATTGCGTGGTGAATTTAATATAATAAGAAAAAACGTAAGTTAATTGTTATTTGTAACTGTTTAAAGGAGAAAATATAGTAGTCAGATCAAAAAGTTACTACTAGATAAACCGCATTTATTAAAATATAAAAATGATATAAGATTACTTCGTGATCGTTTTTTTTTTACAAAACTACCCATAAAGACAGGACATTGATAAAAGTTTCAGCCAAAACCATGCAAAACGTACAAAAATTATATTGTGTTATTTTTTGCATAGTTAAGGACCACACTACCGTATTATAATATCCTGCAATGATATTTGTGATAGACAGAACAAATAAATAAATTTCTAAATCGTTCGCTGTAAGAAGATCTGCTCGGAAAAAATAATCATACGCGTGCAAGCCGCTGGTATATAAACATAAAAACCGTTGCGGCCCACCACTAATCTAAATGCAAATCAAGCATCTGCATTACGCCGACTAAATTGGACCTCATTGATTATACTTTTATTTCATACGTGTGTTATTATGTTGGAAAACATTTTTTTATGTCTCATCCCTTACTTTGCGCAGTTATTTATCCTTGCTGTGTTTTTTTATAAAAACTTTTTGATAAAAACATCATTTTTTTTGTAAAATCAATTTATTCACTTTTTTACATCCTATTATATGAAAAAGCTTTGAGAGGACTAAAAAATAATAATCAACTAAAAATTCCACTTTGTTTCAACAGATTACATTTCCACGAAAATGCGTGGAACTAGATTAAATGCCTCGTTTTACGTGACGTGCAATCTTTTTTTTAGGTTAAACTCACAAAAGCTTACTTTTTTTTCTGACTACATAATACTAACTACTAATAGTATTACAATAAGTGGCTTATTTTTTTCATATAATTATTCATTCGAAAATTGAAGTACTAGATTTATTAAGACAGATAAAAAACTTTTCTTAGTAAAACAGCATACAAAGAAGAACACAATACCTATTGTGCAATAAAAAAAATCAATGTCCGTTTAAACGAACCCGTTTTAAAGGCCGCACAAAAACGCTACAAAATGACTTATACCTCCTTTATATACGCTATTATGCCGATATCGGGATCACAATTGGCAATTCAACCGCTCCCCATTCTAATTCGCTCATTTCGACCGAGCTCGGTGCAAAACGCAGCTAATGCAATCATGCAAAAACCGGATTCTAAAAAACGAATAAAATCATTTTTATTAATCCACCAATAAAGTTTGAATTAAACCTGTTTTTGATCGAGGGTTTCTGCAACGCACAGGTCCTGCGGAATGCAGACTTTGAGCTGCAGATCATCAAACTGGTTTCGGGACATGTTTCCGACATTGTCGTCAAGAATGAAAGGGTTAAACGGACAATGATTCGCACAAATAAATACGGCAGCTGCAGGTTGCAAAAACTGGTACTTGTAAAAGATTCGTTTTCGTTCATTGTAATATTTCAATAGCTATTTTATACTTGTACAGATAAACATGATATTTTTAAAAAGAAATCCAATGAATACAGATTGTGTCGCGTCCAAACTGGCATCGTTACATTTTAAGAAGAATTTGAATCGTCCAGCGTTCCATTTGTAAATTAAATTTAAAAAATGGAACACTTTTTGCACAAAGGCGAGAACGTCATGTTTTGTTTTTAAAACTAACACCGAATGCCAAGAAAAGGAACGTGTTATGCAAGCGGAATTAAAAAAAAAGAGCAGACATTTTTAAAAAAGCGTAATATTCACATTTTCCTACTAAGATAACGCTCCGCCGAGCGAAATATGAAAGGAGTTATCAAAACAATCTCGCGCGCACTAAATCACTGTATATAAGGGGAAGAGGAGTCCTATTTACTCGGAAACGGACAAAACAAATGTTTTTATTACATAATGCGAATTTTCTCAAAGTCTCATTCTAAATGTGGATACAGCAAAAATGGTCCTTAGCCGTTTGAATTTACAGTTAAGTTTCTAACGTAGATTTTTTTGAACATTGACGTGGTTGTTTGTTAATTACAAATGGACCTTTTTGTTGTGTGAATAAGGCGTATTTTCGTGTGTGGGGTGTGAGGGCAGATGGCGGGCATTGTATATAAAAAGGTATGGTGCACAATTTTAAGCAGAGGGATTTGGTGGCGCTCGACAGCCCAGTGGCTTTCGTCGCTTACCTACCTCTGCATACGTAGTATATACCTACGGACTGAACTACGGTCCGTAGGTACATTCTGCATGAAAACTAAGTTGTAAACGTTTTATAAAGGCTGATTGTGAATGAAAACTCGCTATTCTGATTTTCATTCATTCTTGCCATCCTACTATACTTAGTTGAACGCCTGTTTTCCCAGTTACAGGCCAGTAAGTTTTTTTTTTTATTATTATATTGAACAAACGATTTTATTTTATTTTTATTACTATCTAATGGTTTTTACGTTTGTAGTCGATATGAATTCGGCCTATTGTAGTCCAAATGGTTTCTATGTTTGTAGTCGGTATCCATTCGGGGCGTATCCTACGATAGACCGAATTCCTCCGCAGTCACCATAGTAACCTACCATTTTCTTCAAAGAAAGCGAGTTTGTAGATCGTCAAAGTCTCTTCGGTAAGCGTACCTAAGAGTGAACTTCATGCAGACTGATGAAATTCTTGCTTAATGTTACTACGTTGTTAATAATGGTAGTTGATGCTAAAAAGCAACAGAGATAATTGTTAACATATCTTTAGGCCCACTTGCAAAACGACTAGCTAAATACATTTAGTGCTAAACATATTTAGTACTAAACGTTACTAATACAGTTAGTGCTAAACATATTTAGCATAACGGCTTGCTAAATACTCGTGCATTTAGAGTTAAAAATATTTAGCACAACGACTTGCTAAATTCGTTTAGTGCTAAACTTATTAAAAATGTCGTTCTATTTCAGTCAATTGTTTGAAGTTGATAGAGACAAAATGGTGTTTTAATTGTGCTTAGCGCTAATTGTATTTAGTAAGTTATCGTGCAAGAGGGCCTTAGTAAGTTTTCAGTTTTGTTTAAAATTAATTCACTCCTTCAATCCTTTGAAATCCTGGTACTCGTTTTATCTTCTAAGAATTTTCCAGATATATTCAGGTCCTCTACTGATTGATACCTACTCAATCTCGCAAGGACACACAAAACTATACAAGGTTAGTCAGAAAGGGGGTACTAATCCGCAGGCCGCAGGCCACTTAAAGTATCACTGATGACGATTTCGAAGCAAGTGTTAAGATTTAAAAATTCGATAATTTTTATTTCCATGTAAAACAACTTTTATTTTAGCTTTTTTTTTAAATTCTTCGTCCCTACTTTAGTCACGAATTCAGAAAATGGAGCTTCTAATTCGTGACCCAAATATGACCTTTAATGTAAACACAGCTGATCATTGCTGAGGATAGATTGATTTTAGCATATTTTTTTTATGTAATTTTTCAACAGCTATTTCTCTTAAACTATTAACTTTTGGGGAAAGTGGTAGAACAAAATTTACTCGTTATTATGGGTAGTTTAACACCCTTTCGCACTAATACACTTTTGGACTAGTACCCCCTTTCCGAATAACCTTCTAGAATAGATACCTAATCAAACAATTTATTTTGAAATATGATCGCTACGCGTACGCTAACAAACCACTAACACAAACGTAAAATTCTATTCATACCCACTATGTAACAAGTATCGTTTCGGATCAGCGTCACTCGTTAGCGCTTCTAGCTAACGGTCCCGGGTTCGATCGGGGGAAATGTAATTGGGATTTCAGTCAGAAAAAATCGCGGTGCCGACAGGTTTGAAATGTAACGTAGTCGGAACTAATACTGTCATTGGTGGAATTTTGTTACTTTTTTCTGTGCGTCTATAGCATAGATTATAAAACCTGACGGCATTCTGCCTTCTTATAGTTTTTATAATCTGTAGACTTGGCGCGTCTTGACAATAGCTATATTTAAAAAAGGTGTTTGAAGGTTCAGCAATAGATTTTATTTCGATAATTTTTGAAATATTTGTCTAATTATTTATTTATTTAATACTTCAATGCACAATGGTGGTACATAAGGCGGACTTAATGCCACAAGGCATTCTCTACCAGTCAACCTTTGGGTTAAAAAGAAAAAGCATCGAAATAGGTACAGCAAAAAAATATATACTTATTATAAAAATGAGTTGACCCATGGTGAACTGCATATAGTACGAATTCATAAGATATAAATTACATAAAATACATATATACAAATAATAAAATATATAGATAGTATAATATATATATATATATATATATAATACAAAACAATAAGAAAATCTAAATGCAATTATGACGAAGACTAGATGATTAGGAGTGCAGCGACTTCAAGTAGTATTCCTTAACTTTGCGTTTGAACGAGAAATTACTCGGAGCTTTTTTAATATTTAATAATATTCAACATAAGTACAGTTTTTGCTTCGTTACGATTTTAAATGTACAGATTTGTCATAGGTGTCTATTTATTTATGGTAAACAGAAACCGATCTCGGTCACTTAACGTATCAAATTCAATCGATTCCTTTGACATCTTCCTCGCTTGAAGCGCGGCGAAAGCGAAAGCCCTGCATGGTAGACGCATTGATACTCCCCCTGCCGTGCCGCGTCGGAACTAACGATATCACATTCACAGTAATCGGACCCTATCTGACTCGAATCCGCACTAGTACAGCAACGCTAATTTGTTCTGGATTGCAGATCATACTAGCCGAGCCCCTATCTCCGCTCGCGCGTAAAATTTACCGGGAAATTGTAGTTGCGTCTGCTAAAATTCATCAAACTCTGTGTATATGTTTAGCCATATTAATGTAACAGACACATAAAAGTATTATTTTATAAATTACTAGCTTTTGCCCGCGACTTCCCTCGCGTTAATTCATAATTTAAAAAAAAACTTAACACACTACCACAGTCTACCTATATCTTACTCTTTACAGTCGGTCAACGTAGAACATTGTCGCAGAGCAATAGTGCGGAGGGTTGCAGGGTGAAGGGGCGGAGGCTATGTCCCGAGTAGCCATACTGCATACTTGGGACATAACCTCCGCCCCGACATAATTTTGACATTTAATAGGACCTGTCAAATGTATGGGCGTTGACCCACTGTATGTAGTAAGTAGGTACACTGTGACACTACTAAAGCTTCTATAATAATAATTCAATCATGATTCGAAAGACACGTGGCGCTATCTATTATCATAATTGTTGTTTTCCTCGGGAACAGTACTTTTTTTCGGGATGAAATGTACCCTATGTCCGTTTCTGTACACCTGACAACGTATATGAAAAAATTCAGGATGATCGGTTCAGTGGTTTAGGCGTGAAAACGTAACAAACAAACAAACTTACTTCCGCATTTATAATATTAGTTAGGATGTTATAAAATAATACTGTCTCGTTGGTCTAATGGTCGCAAGCGCGACTACTGAGCGTGAGGTCCTGGGTTCGATCCCCAGGTCGGACAAAGTGATTAGGGTTTTTTCGTGTAGAATTTCTCAGTAGCAACCGGGATTCTGGATTTGTGCCCGGTTAATGGCAATAGGCTCAACCCTATTACATAGGACCTAAATATAACGGTGAAATGAGGGTGGATACACCTTTGCCTAGCCGTTCGGAAAATGCAGGCGTGATGTTATATTTATTTTAAATAAAAAAAAATTAAAATTAGTGTGAATATTTGCCATAAAACGTAATTATTCACTTGCTCCTAAATAGCCAATAAGATTACCTATTATACCTTTTTATAAAACATTTATAATAATGGCCTTTATTGCCTAAGTTTTCAAATTCCGTAATTTGCTCCAATATCTTTCTTTTTTCTTTTAAAAAACGTTGCCCCACACTAAGATTTCTCTTGTATCGTGGGTGCGTTTACAGACACAAATCTCACAAACAAACGCCCAGACCCGGAACAACCATCTGTAGGCCATAAAACTTTTTGTTCCGTGTGGGAATCGAACCCACGACCCGTAGCGCAGAAGCCAACCGCTTAGGCACTGCACCAAACGTGTCGTCAAACGTCTGACAACCGGTCTAACCTTAGTAATCGGCATTGCCCAGTAACTGGGTTGCGGAGGTCGTTCCGTGTAAAATACTGACTCCGAAATAGTTGGAAAAAGGCTAGGTAGAAAGCATTGTAGCTTAGAGCTTGTCAAAATTGTAAAAACAGTTATGCCAACCCATGGCGAAACATATTTATGATTAGTTACGATTTACTCCCGTGCAGTTTTCGGGATTGCCCGATTATTTTCGGACCCAAACAGAGCCCTTAAGAGCGTGTACGCCATTCGGCATTTCATACTCAAGTCCATTGTTCGATATGACTGAACCGATTTTAATGAAACTTCATACCCATCAGCAAGATACATAGGACTAAAAATTTAGTAGAAAACATTTTCGAAAAATAGTGTTACAGTTAAATTAGACCGATTTAAAATTTTCCATACAAACGGAAACTTCCAATTATCTTTTTTTAAGTAAGTAAGACAATTCGAAAATGTTTTCTACTAACTTTTTAGACCTTAGTATCGTGCTTATGTGTGTGAAGTTTCATCAAAATCGATTCAGTGATTACGAAAAACAAAGACTTGAAAATTTGTATGAAATGCCGTACGGCGTACACGCTCTTAATCATGAGCTGAAAATGTGGCGAGGTCGCGAGTCGAACTAGCGCTGCACTGCGCCGCGTAGCGAAACATTTAGATCACCATAATTTTACTGTAGGAACATATTGTACTATCATTATTATGTTAACAGTCAGTCAATGTCAGTGTTATGTTATGATGCATAAGAAGAGCCTCCACCCTCCACGAGTGACGATACTGAACGTCCGGCGCACCCTGGGCAGTCAGCCCCGTTACCAACCTTGATGACTAGCTAATCTTCGTACCACGGCACGAGATGTCTTATTTAGAAAAAGAAGTACAGTTTTATGCAAATAAATACTATTCTTATTCAAATGCATTAACGACAAGCCGCTAGCTTTCTGTAATTTAATTTACTGAAGTGTCGAAAAAGCGTAAATAATGTAAAAGAAGCCTAATGTGCCTCAATAAATAAAACGAAGCTGAAAAAAATATTTTTCATTACAATTTCATAATATTTTTTCAAGCGTAACTCACTGGTTACCTCTCGTTTAATATCGTACGTGTGATAATCCCCATAGAGGAATGAAAGTATAAACAAAAACAAAGCGGCCAGTCCCCGCCTATTCTAACCTCAAAACATAACTCTTGCTCATAAGCCCTCAGAAACAAAAAAATGTACGCAGAGACCGCTCCAATTATAAAAGGCAGTCGCCCCGAAAACCCTCGGCTTTAAAAAAAAAGAATAAAAAAAAGTTATTTAAATAAAACCCGGCGCCCACGCTCTGTGTCGCATAAATTGCCTTCATTAATTTCCGGACCCTGCAAAATATTGTCTTGAAAGGATAATCAAATACAAAAACGTGGAAATGGCGGTGCGTCATTTCCATAACATTTCCCTGGCCCGCCCCCCGCGTCCCGCTGCCCCCTCGCTCGTTTTTCGTCCCCTTTTCCGGTCCCTCCGTCCCCTTTATGAGTCGTCCAATTACGACCCAACGTCGGAGCTTAAGGCTCGCATTAGAGAGAATGGTAATGGTCGCAATTAGATGTATATAGTATGCAGACTCACGCGGTTTTATGTGAAAACCTATTGTTTAAGAAATTAACTTTTTTTTAGCTAATCTAGGTAAATTAGGAAAAAAGGAGGCAAGCGCTGTGTCCGCTGCTGCAGTTACTAGGTTCACCTGAATAGAACAAAACACGATATTGTTTCAAACCCATATTAGATGAAGTACCTACATAGGTAACATAACATCACACCTATATTCCTAGAAAGGTTGGGCAGAGGTGTATGTATAGTGCACCCACATTTTGCCGTTATGTTTAAATCCCATCTAATAGGGGGCGGACCTATTGCCATCAACCGGACACAAATCCAGACTCCGAACTGCTACTAAGAAATTTTACATGGAAAAACCCAATAACACTGCCCGACTTGGGGAACGAACCCAGGACCTCACGGTCAGCAGTCGTGCCTACGACCACTAGACCAACGAGGCAATATGTAAAGTACCTAACAGTGGCGAAGGGTGAATTTTCTTAAAAGGGAAGCCGGACCAAAAAATGCTTACCTTGCTCAAGTCTGATGCGTGAATTCCAGTAACTACTCGTTTCGAAAGGGAAGCCGATAGGAATCGAGTTGTATGGAGCCTTCGCCACTGGTACCTAAAGTAAAGTAGACTTTATTGATTCTGATTGAGTAGATATAGTTGTTATACACACATGATTAAGCTAGAGACATCAATCAACCCATTTTGGGCATACAATAATTTAAAGATAACGTGTCCAAATCTAAGTCGGTCGAATTCTTCGATCTTCTTCTAGGTCGAATGGTCGCAAAGCTTCGGGACTCGAACCCAAGGTTTTGACATGAAAACATTTACGAATCGGAACAATAAACGCGTACACACGGAAACGCAGTGTTACACAAGTTTTTTTACTGTATAGATGACCGTAATGTCAATACGTGAGTAATACAAAAAAAAATACAAAAGTTGCACATAGAAGTTAAATAATATGCAGAACCCATATGATCAAACGCATGAATAAAATACCAATCGTTTCTTGATTGAACCCGTGCGTTTACAATCGTGCATGCCCGACTGTTTCCGTGCCCCGCCATTGTAAACCGGCTTTACGGAAAGCCCTCGACCATTTCATATCATTGTGCGGTGCATTAAAAGAGTCTCCACGAGTGACGATACTTAAGTACGTCCCGCACACCCTGGGCAGTCAGCCCCACTACCAACCTTGCTGACTGGCTAATGTTTTTACCACGTTCATGAGCTATTCTCAAACAGCTCGTGAAGACACGAAATTAGTATCATTGAATATCATGAAGCAGTACTAACAAAAACTTAACAATACGAAGTTTGAGCAGAGCTCTGTTATTTTAAAACGTTATCAGCCTGATACTGTCCCACTATTGGGCACGGGCTTCTTCTCAGAATGAAAAAGGTTTGTAGGCCTAAGTGCTCAATTAGACTGCACTAGCGGGAGCGGGGGCGGGCGCGGGCGCTCGGGTCTTGGCGTCTTCGTGTTCACAGTAGTGCCGAACGAGCTATCGTAGCGTGCGTGTGTGTTTTGTTGTTAACAGCTGTGAATGATACGAGCGGACTGAGCCATTAGAAACAACCGCGCCACGGCGCCCGCGCCCGCCTCATGCAGGCGCGCGACTCGCGGGCTCACTGTGAATGCAACTGGCGTCTACATACATTTGATTTACACGCGCCCGCGCTAGCATCCGCGCCCACTTCCACTCTGAAATACGGCTAAGGCGTCATCTCCACGAGCGAGTGAATCGCGGCGATATTCTCGCCGTGCCATCAAATTCAATACCAACCATAGCCGCGATAACATTGCCGTGTGTAGCCACGTTCTAAGAGAGTGTACAGAAATACGTGGCACGACGATAATATCGTCGCGATTCTCCCGCTCGTGGAAACGGCCCCTTAGTCCACCACGCTGTGTGGGTTGGCGGACTACACACACCATCGAGAACTTTATAGAACCCTCTCAGGTGTACAGGTTTCCTCACGATGTTTTTCTTCGCCGTTAACGCAAGAGATAATTAAATTCTGATCTGAAAATGAATTCAAAAAGTCAGAGGTGCGGGTTGGATTTAAACTCAGACCCTCCTGCATGGTAGGCAAGCATTTAACCGCTCGGCTATCACTGTTTATGTCACTACATCACTACATAGTATAAAACAAAGTCGCTTCCCGCTGTCTATCCCTATGTATGCTTAGATCTTTAAAACTACGCAACGGATTTTGATGCGGTTTTTTTAATAGATAGAGTGATTCAAGAGGAAGGTTTTAAGCTATAAAACGTACCCGTGCGAAGCTGGGGCGGGTCGCTAGTTATTTTATAAAGTAGTGCGCAATTACGTCATGTTGTAAGGTCATAATCATCACCCTTTGCATGTGATGATGCGATATTGTCCGCGTCTCTGTCAAACAAATCAAAATTGCATATTGACAAGCTCACGCACACAGCCCCGTCCTACAAGAATGAGTGTATTACGTACTACGGCTACATATCAGGCTATTACAACCATTATAAGCTGACCTCTCATTGTACGGAAAGCCAATACAATGCGAGAACAACCGCTATGTACATCATAATCCGGGGTGATATAGCAACGCGTTTCCGGATTGAAATTGTCATATTATTTTTATGTCGTAGTTTTTACTTAAACTGAAGCTTTAAATACGTGAGTCATGGATTCCTCTTTAGTTGTTAGTCACCTCAGAAGGAGATAATTTGAAACCTTATGTTCTATTGAACAAAATAAATCGTGTTGCTAATTAAACTTTAAAAGGGGTAATTAGCAACGACAGGTGAAAGGCAATACATTTAAAACTTGTTTGGAAAAATAGACGTCAAAATGTAATTTAAGCAATAAAAGTAATTATTTAATATCCAATCAACTTTATTAAATATTTAGAAAAATAACATTACCAATAGAAAATCTATCATAAAAACAATTTTCAAACGAAAAGAGTTCTAACTTGTATAAAAACTTTGACAGCTGAATACCCGCGACCGCGAATTTGAACAAATGTCAAAACACAATAATGCCAACCTTAAAATATGACATTTAAACCAATTATTGCCATAAACAAATTTATTACAGAGAATGGTAAATGTTGACGTTATGATGATGAACTTTTTTCTTAAAACTTTTGTGTTTCACCCCAGTAGTTGCAATACACCCCAGTTTACCGGTACCTAGATATGTAGCAGTACGTACGAGAGTGCATCCTATTACAAAACATGGTACCATCTTTCAATTACCATACTCAACAGGCTTATTGACCCATTGTAATTTTCAAACTGCTTCCTTGGTTTAGTGATCGCAAGCGCGACTGCTTAGCGTGAGGTCCTAGGTTTCGATTCCTAAGTCGGGCAAAGTGATATTGGGTTTTTCCGTGTGGAATTTCTCAGTAGAAGCGCGAAGTCTGGATATGTACCCGGTTGATGGCAATCGCGAAAGTTATATTTTTATCAAATTTAATAACGAATACCAGGAATTTAAAAAAAAAAAATCTCTAAATCTATTGACTTTCGCCTAGGATACATGGGGTGTTAATTTGTTGCATATAGGATACACTATCACGCCTTAAAGGGAAAACGTCGAATTCGATTTCACCTTGTATATGTATAAGCAGCAGTGCGAGCACGGTTCTTCTTATCGAGTCGAGTCGAGAAATTTATCTATTATAAACGTCAAACTTGACTATGATATGGGTAAAACGACAGCTCTTGTCGTTATAACTATATAATTTGACATTTAGAATAGATAAATTTCTCGAATCGACTCGATAAGATCTCGAATCGATAAAAATTTTAACATACCGAATTTCATCGAGGGTCGGTAGCACGGAACTTGCCTCGGGAACTTTTTCAAGCCTTGTCGACGGCTATGTTTTCTCGAGAGCTTATCAACTTTACAAATAGCAACACCAGAAATATGCAGATACACAAATACTATCACTAAAATATTTACAGTACTATTCAATAATGTAAGCAATTAGAAAATAACTGCAAAATAATAAAAAACTACTCCGCCGTAGATCCTTTCCACGTCCCGACGCGCTCAGCTTTCAATATTAACAAGATTATTTCTCCAAAATCCATTTTTTTGCAATAATTGCTTCAAAAAATCTTTATCGACCAACTTTTTAAAGTCGACAACTATTCGAGATAATTCGAGAAATTTACCAATGAGAACTGTCAAAAGTCGACATAATCAATAAATCTTATCAAGTATGTCGACTTCATATCGAGGCGTCGGTAAATTACATTGATGAAAGAAAAATAAGAGGATATCAGATGTGGTCACATGATCTGAAGCCAAGTTTTCCTCTTATGGCGTCGACTCCGCCCTCAGCAATGAATTACATCTTCTGATGCAACACTTTGTCATGTTAGGTTTTGTTCACTTATCCTATATAATACAACAAAAAATACCTAAACACCCAAGGTTCACTGTAAAACTGTAAATAAACTTCGAACAAAGCTTGAATGACAGACGAAAGGCATACTTAAGTAATTCTCTAAAATGGCGTCGTGTCAATAATATCCTTCAAGGTGGAGCTTGGTGACGCTGAAAAATGACAATAGAAAATTGAAATCTATGACATAATTATAGTGCACCCACTTTTTACATTTGTAAATAATTACGTGTAAGAACGAGACAGATTATATTTTTTACTGCGGTACCTACATAATTATTTGCCTAGTATTTAAAAAAAACATCAATTTAGGGCTTATCCTCTTATGTTTCTTAAATCAATGGTAAATTACGATCCGTGCTACCTTTGTCATTTTATCAATATCTTATGTCAAATTTGAAGTTTAGAATGGATATAATAACGTCTCGATAAAATTCGATAAAAAGAACCGTGCTCGTACTGCAGATTCGCGATAAAAGACAAATCGTAGTGATGTGCAATGATTTTAAAATAAACCAAATCGGTAATTCAAAAACCGAATTCAATTAAACGTAAAATGGAATTAGAATCTTCAAAAACACGTACCATTATCTATATATAGAGTGCAAACACAGACACGCCGCGAATTCGTTTCGCAGTTGCGCCTAAACAAACAAAAACGTTTATTGGCTTGTATGTTTGTCCCCCACTTAATTAATTTTCTCATTTCCTATTAGCCCCGAGGAGTGGGCAAAGGATTTTCGTAGCCCTGTTTGGTTTTTGGAATCATGTTATGTAAATGTACCGGAGGGACCCGTGTAGGCGTGATATGTAATAATATACACCGTGAGTCCGAGGTACACGGTACACGAAAGATTTTAACCATCGATTCCGATGCTTCATTGGAGAAGAAAAGCTAGGACGTAGTTTGGCGAATAAAGCTTAATGTAAAAGACACAACAACATAATCGTTCAGGGGTGATTCTATGATTACAGTTATAGCTAATATCGATATGTCAGGATTGCGAGCAAGGTAAATGTAGTAAATAAAACCAACATAGACTCTCCACCACTGAGAGTACTTGTATTTGGGTTAGTGTTAGTATCATGAACTAGATCACAATATAATACTTTACACAATTATTACAAGATCATAAAATAAGGACAAGCTAGACAGATAAAAAGGTCAGACTTCTTCAGCTGTTCAGCACCGAATGCTTCGCTTCGTCGAATGATCACCGCCTTTATAACATCGGGTAGGTTGATCCGTATCGACGACTACCTTCCTTTGTCAACATTGCCCAGTGCTACCCGCTACCGATAACATAAATTATCACTAACCGATCCACACGAACAAAGTTTTTTTATTTTTAAACATGCTTAATCCTGTGCACGGTCAATCTACACTAGTAGTAGATTATGTGGTTACACGAATTCGTATACACCCAGTATATGTATAGATTACGACACGTTGCCGCGACCACGGTGCATGTATCGTGCAGCGTACACAATATCTATACAACACAACGCTTGGCGCGCCTCTTTCTAGGTATGTTAGCCTAGTCCTTTTATCGAATGAACATTTAAGTTTTCTAATAAACATATAGTACTAGCTATGCATGCTACTACTATGTTACGACGTACATTACGTACGTCTACTGTGTACTGTAGTAATGTGTACGTTTTTTTAAAGTACATGCTACATAGTAGCATGCGTTGCAACGTACTTTTTCCTACTTACTTCCTACTCACTACTTACTTACTACCTACCTTCAGAAACAAAATCAAAATAGTAACAAAAAGTTAAAACCATTTTCATGGATGCGGTAAACAAATGAAGAATATGGACATACTGAGATAATTTCGTTTTATTGTTTAAATATCAAGATTTTCTTTCATAAGAACCTTCTCCTGACAATTACGAATACAACAAAAAAAAAAAATTTGAGAAATCGGTCCAGCTGCTCACGGGTTATGCCGTGACCAAGAGAAATAAGGATTCATTTTTATATAATGTAGATATTAGTCAGCGTGTATCTACACAATAAAGGCCAAGCCGCAGCAAACGCGAGTCGCGAGCGGGGCGTTAGATGGATAGCTATGAAGCATGTCGCAACAAAAGCGAACGCGGGCACGCCGTCGACACAAGAAAGAAAGAAAGAATGATAGAAGAAGAAAGAGAGACGACACGTTTGGTGCAGTGGCTAAGCGATTGGCTTCTGCGCTACGGGTCGTGGGTTCGATTCCCACACGGAACAAAAATTTGTATGGCCTACAGATAGTTGTTCCGGGTCTGGGCGTTTGTTTGTGAGATTTGTGTCTGTAAACGCACCCACAATACAAGAGAAATCTTAGTGTGGGGCAATAATAAAAAAAAAAAAGATTTCTTTGCACAGAATACAGGTGGTACCAGATATTACAATGGTGGATCGTTCAAACCTCAGAATACAGAAAGAACGTTCAAACTATATTCTGCCTGTATTAGGCACACAAATATTTATAATTATATTATATAAAACAGTTAAAATGGTATTATATTACTTACAAATGTCAAGTTATATTATTATTTAGCATATTTTTTTATTAATATTTCATTACCTTATTTTAAATTTTACAAATAATCAGATTCAATGGTTTTATGTCGCATAAACTCTACTTATGGTATAAAAGCACTTATCTACTTGCCACTTTCTTAACTTAATTTTAAAATATTTAAATGGAAGTTCCCTGAGGCTCTTAGGCAATTTGTTAAAAACTGATATGCACAAACATTCTTTTTATTTGGAGTTGTTCTACAATATGGTATCATTATCTTAGTAGGATCACTTGGTCTGTATTTAGTTACATGATCCCCCTTGAATTTGAAAACCAGCACTGCCTACAATTCGCGCCCCGCGTTTGGTGTGGACAAACCTTTAATCGTGTTATCGACTAATGCCAACGACCCGTAACAACGCTCACCTCTAGTTACAGTTAAAAAAAAACTAAATTAAATTATACAAACTCGTGTTCCACATAGATTGCTATAAATTGTTGGTCATATAAAAACTATTTTGTAGAAGAATTTAACATACTAGTTTTGCACTACAAATTATTGGAATATTCAGTCCATATTAAAGGTTTTTTTTTATAAACTAATATCAAGCCACAAACGGTTTTAGGAATTTGATATACAGGGTGTTAACGAAATCGTGTAATTCCTTAAAACCACATGGTCTACTACTGGTGTAGACAGGCCCCGCACGGGATTTAGCTTGATTAAAAATAAAAAAATGATACTCTTTTATGAATGATAATTTCAAAATACGATTATTTATACAGGGTGTTAACGAATTCATGTAATTCCTTTAAACCGCGTGACCTACTGGTGACACTGATTGACCCTGCATAGGTTTTTTTCAGAATCAACAAAAAAAAGTTTTCAAAAAATGAACCATGGTATTCTGTATCTGAGTAACTTTAGCGTCCCAAGTTATCTGACTGTATGGAGCGATATCGGACTAGACGTGCCCGTCAGCTGTGTCGCCGTGCCTTCATTCATTTATGTATGGCATCGAAATTTTCTATCATATAAAAATAAAAAATTGGGAAAAAAGAAACTTTTTCATTTATAAATAATCTAAATCCCGTGCGGGGTTAATCTATACCATTAATAGATCATGTGGTTTAAAGGAATTACACGAATTCGTTAACACCCTGTATATAAATATTTCCATATAAAATTATTATAATTTTATTTTTTTCAAAAATTCTTCATCCCTGCTTTAGTTACGTAATCAGAAAATGGACCTTTTAATTCGTGACTTTAAATACGACCTAAAATGTATACACAGCTGATCATAGCTGAGGATAGATAGATTTTAGCGTATTCTTTATGTAATTTTTGAACAGCTATTTCTCTTAAACTATTGACTTTTGGGGAAAGTGGTAGAACAAAAGTTATTCATTATTATGGGTACTTTAACCCCTTTTCGGATTAGTACCCCCTTTCTGACTAAGAGCCTATGCACACGACGTTTTTTTAACGCGCCGTCGACGCGCGTTTCTGTCATACTTCATACGTCATTGAGATTTTTTATGTATGCAGTTTGACGGAAACGCGTGTCGACGGCGCGTAGAAAAGACGCCGTGTGAATAGGCCCTAACCTTGTATAAATATTATGAGAAAACTATGAAAGTAAAATAGATGTTAGATGTGTGTCGAAATCATAAAGCAACGCAGTTGACGTGAGATGTCGGCGTCGACAGCATTGCTCTATGGTCGAAATAGAAAATGAAGTTTGATTCACTCTGAGCAGCATTCTAATTGCGCAACACACTCGTAATCGCCATGGCTTTGATTTTGACAATACAACAATATTTTTTGCGGGGTACATTATTGTGGAGAAGTCGGATTGTTAACACATACGTTGCTATGGAAACTGTTGACCTGTCAAAATCAGAGTGATAGGCGATTACGAGTGTGTTGCATAATGCGGTATTTGACTATATTTTTTTATTAAACATCTCGAATTATTACAATAATAATAAGCAACAGGGAAAACACCAAAGAACTATTTAAGACCTGTTTAATAAAATGCCCAAGTCTTAAACGATTTAAAACTGTTCACAAGACAAAGACAACACTACTACAGTCTGCGAGGCCTAAGTTGAGATCTGCATTTGTGTGAGTGCACATAGAATCGATTGCCAAAAAGCAGTATAAACCGATTTAAACCAAGCAAAGGACGCGTCTGCGTTCATTCTCACACAAATGCAAAGCACAGCTTAGATCCTATGCACACCACGTCTTTTTGACGCGCCGTCGACGCGCGCTTCTGTCAGACTTCGTATTTAATAAACGTCATTCTGATTTTTTATGTATGGAGTTTGACGGAAACGCGCGTCGACGACGCGTAGAAAAGACGCCGTGTGCATAGGCCCTTAGGCCTCGCGGACGGTACCATATGACGCTATACCTTAAAAACTTAATTATGACTTGACATCACTCTGCACAATATCCGTTTATCCAAGGACACTAAATGCCTCCTCAACAAATTTCGAAGCGCGTCTCTCCTCTATTTTGTCATCGATTTAATAAAAAAAAAAAACTACCGGGTTCTTTTCATTCTTTCTATAAAATTGTTGATCATTTTTAATCATAGTCAAAATAGATTAGACTGTAGAAACGGCCACTGCCTCAAAGGGCCTGAAGTGCCTGAACCCATAGTCTCTGACACGCTCAGGGTCAACACTTGAGTTGTAGTGTGCAAGTTTTAACATTACATTACATCGCGCCTTTATTCCCCGAAGGGTCAAGCCGATGTGTATAACACACCCTCATTTCGCAGTTATGTTTTAAGTCGGGGACGAGCCTACTGCAATCAACTGGGCGCAAATCCAGATTCCGGGCTGCTACTGAGAAATTCCACACGGAAAATCCCAATAACGCTGCCTGATCTGGGGATCGAACCTAGGAACTTACGCTCAGCGGTCGCACTTATGGTCATCATTATCCTCCTGCCTTTACCCCAACATATTTTGGGGTCGGCGCAGCATATATTTTTCTTCCATACATCTCTATTAGGCGTCGAGGAGCTCGTGGCTAAATAATTACAGCCGCATAGATCGATCTTCCGGGTTAAGCCACGCTTGCCGAGGTTGATCTGTGGATGGGTGACCATTTACCATAGCGAGTTTCCTCCGTGTCTCGGAAAGCACGTAAAGCCGTTGGTCCCGGCTGTCATTTGTAGATCTTTGACAGTCGTTACTGTTGGTCAGAAGCCAGAAAGTCTGACAACCAGTCTTACCAAGAGTATCGTATTACCCAGTTACTGGGTTGTGGAGGTCTGATAGGCAGTCGCTCCATGTAAAATACTGATATTCAGCTGCATCCGGTTCGACTGGAAGCCGACCACAACATAGTTGGGAAAAGGCTAGGCAGATGATGACATCTCTATTAGCCGTCATCTCATTTCACTCTATTTCTAGTCTTATTGATCATCTTTTACATTATCCATCCATCGTTTCTTTGGTTTTCCTCTACTTTAGTCAGTCTAATGGTTTCATTTAGTAATTCAGCGACAATTTGCTAAGACTTTCAGTGGAGAAATAGAGTGGCACCCTAATCGCGTAGCCTTTTTGTTTTTTTTTATTATTTGATACTAGGCTTGCATTTGACCACCATCTCGCCTGATGTTAAGCGATGATGCGGTCTACGATGGAGCACGCTTGCCCAGAAGAAACCGATTTACTCGTGACTTGAAGACACCCAGATTGTAGCTGTCGGGGAACACCCACTCGGGCAGCGCATTCCAATGTTTGGCGGTGTTATCAAAGCGCTTCGTTCGGGTTTTTGGTATTTGAACCATGTGACGGTGCAGCGGTGGCGACTAGCGGGGTGCGCCTATAAAAGGGCCGGCACGCTGCACTCCGTGCTCTCTCGCGCCTCAGCAGCCTCCTAGTTAAGTTACTACCTACTACACCTGAAGACCCTGGACTCCTCGTATCGTACTGTGTAAAGAACCACGCCCTGTTAACTAATCTTAATATTATAATCTTGTAACTATTATTAAAATATACTATTGTATGGTTAAAAGTGTTTTCCTTAATATTCTTATATTCTGATTTTATGTGCACCTGCTCGTTAAGGGTTGACTCCTCAAGCCACCCTTCACCAGCTAAGCGTGACACTGGCGCCCAACGTGGGGCGTATACAAGGGAGTATAATGTAAATTTGGGATTTTATATTTTGACAATAGGTTTTTAAAAGTTGAGCTAATAAATTGTTTACCATTATCTAAAACGATAGTGGATGGAATACCATGCACTAAGAAAACATATTCCTCTAGAATTTTTGTTATTATTTCAGCGGTAGCCCGCTTAATAGGAAAAAGCAAACAGTATTTAGAGAAACAACAGCTGACAACAAATATAAAGGTGTTTCGTTTTCTACTAGGAGGTAGTGGACCAATCAAATCGATACTTATCATTTGAAATGGCTTCTGACAAGATTTAGGCCTACCCATATGACCCAAAGTAGAATGATTTTGATGTTTGTGAGAGATACAAGCATCGCACGAGTTTACGTACTTGACAACGTCAGAGTACATACCTGGCCAATAGTAATTTAGCGCAAGACGTTTGTACGTTTTAAAGATACCAAGATGACCAGCAGTGGGCAAAGAATGATTTTCAGACATGATGCTATCTCTTTGTTCAGACGGAATGACTTCTTTCCACTGAAAATCCCTAGTGAGTGGATTTAAATCTTTTTTAAAACGATACAATTTATTGTTTATAACCTGATAGTCGACAAAAGAAGTCGGAGAACCAGAGCAACCTTTATAGATATTTAAATACCAAGAATCATTAGTAGAAACCGGTGAATTTAAATTAGAATTAGTACTAGTCTCCACGTCATTAATAATGGCGGAAACAGGTACAGACCGAGAAAGAAAATCAGGCAAAACATTATCAGCACCACGACGATGTCGTATTTCAAAATTATAGGAAGATAGACGAACTCCCCATCTGGCTAGACGACCAGTAGGGTTGTTTAGTGTTAGAAACCATTTTAGCGCAGCGTGGTCAGTATATACGATAAACTTTTTACCGTTTTCCACATAACAACGCCAGTTTTCAATTGCAGAAACCACAGCCAGAGCCTCGCGCTCCGTAGCACTGTAGTTCTTCTCTTGACTAGTAAGAGACTTGCTATAATATGCTATGACTCTTTCCTCTCCATTCAGAATCTGACAGAGAACAGCTCCTATACCGTAGTCACAAGCATCAGTGTGGATTTCAAAGGGCTCAGAATAATCCGGGCAAGACAGAACAGAAGAAGAAATAAAACAATCCTTTAGCTTATTAAAAGCTTCATCAGCCTCAGCAGACCAACAAAACGGAGGAGAATTTTTACCTTGAGAGGTTAATTTATTTAGAGGTGCGGCAATTGAACTAAAATTTGGAATAAAACGCCTATACCACGAAGCTGCGCCTAGAAAACGACGTACTTCTTTTCTATTAGAGGGAGTGGGGTAATTTTTCATTGAATTGACCTTATCGGGATCGGCATGTAAACCTTCCGAATCAACGACATAGCCTAAATATTTTAATTTATCTCTAAAGAATTGACATTTTTCGAGATTAATTGTTAAGTTCGCGCTTTTCAATTTTTCGAAAATGCGTAAAAGAAGTGTAATATGTTCCTGGAAAGATGAGGAAACACAAACTATATCATCAATAAAACAAAAGACTTTATTTTCAAATTCAGGGCCGTAAAATAAAATATCTACCAATCGTTGTTGGGTGGCTGGTGCATTTGTAAGACCGAATGGCATTCTATTAAATTGAAATGTACCACGCGTAGGAATATAAAAAGCAGTTTTACAGCGATCCTCTTCTCTTATCAATGTTTGCCAAAATGATTTAGACAAATCTAAACTAGATAGATATTTAGCGTCTCTTAAATTATCTAAAATTTCCGAGATATAAGGCAAGCTATAAGCATCTTTTTTTGTAATAGAATTTAATTTACGACTATCTAGACAAAATCGCAATTCACCGTTCTTTTTAGGCGTTAATATGACAGGATTTGACCAAGGACTTTCAGAACGTTCGACAACACCTTCTGTCAGCATCTCATCAAGATGTTTTATTAAAATTCGTTGTTTGTCGGGAGACATACGATAAAACCTTTGACGAATCGGAGAACAATCACCTGTATCAATTGAATGGGAAATGACATTTGTGCAACCGAGACCCCGCTTCTGGTAAGAAATATCAGTAAATTTAGAGATAATATTGTCAGCGGTAGCTCTCTGGTTGGCTAATAGATGATCATAGGAAACGAGATGTTTATTATTTTCCGTATGCAACTCCACTACACGAGGATCAGTGTTTTTTAAAAGTAAGACAGACTCTAAATTATTAGGAAATAAACCAAAGCTTCTCCAAAAATCCATGCCAAGAATGAGGGAGTTTTGTATCCCAGGAACAATATAAACAACAAGGTTAATTACCTTATTAAGAAATTCAAAGGGAAGAGATATCGATCCTAATGAATTAAATTTTTCACCACCAGCAGTAATTAATTTTAAAGGTTGTGAACTATCTAAAACAAAGTCGTTATTTAAGAAAAAATCATGAGAATTATTTCCTAAAATTGTAACACAAGACCCAGAATCTAGAAGACCAATTGCAGGTTTGCCATTTAATTTTAGGGAAACGTAAGGTGATAATTCGACATTAGACTTACGGATTGAGGAAAGTTTATAACTGTTAAGGAATTTAGAAACATAATCTAACCAATTATTCCACTCAGTTTTATTAAAATTATGTTTATTATTTGTCTTCCCACAATCCTTGCTAATTAGTTTTTTGAGACCGCAGGATAAATTTTAGAATTACAGTTTGGACAGTCCGACACTCTAAAACCTTTCTTTCCACATTTAAAACATATTAAAAAGTGAAAAGAAAGGTTTTAGAGTGTCGGACTGTCCAAACTCATACGCCTCACGTAAACACGGTTGAAAGGTATAACAAAACAATTATGACAGCTATTTCTACTTTTATATCAACCGATCATCGAATCTGGGACGTTTTAGTAACAAAAATTCAATTTGCGATTAACTGTGCTGTTAACGAAACTACTGGTTTTTCTCCTAATTTTATTGTCTACGGTCGCGAATTGGTTATATGTGGTTCCCATTATATTGTTAGTGATTCTGATCCAAATATAGTGCACGAGCCAATAGATAGTTATGCTGAATCTTTGGGCTATTTATCTTCTATATTTGATAAGGTACAAGCAGCTTTATTGGCCGCTCATCAACGCAATTGTCATTCTTATAATCTTCGCCGCAAACCGGCTGAATTCAATGTGGGTGACATAGTTTGGCGTAGAACTTTTTATCTAAGCGATAAAGATAAATATTTCAGTAAGAAATTGGCTCCTAAATTCATTAAATGTAAAATTGTTTCTAAAAAGTCGCCTTTAGTATATAAATTGTCTGATATGTCAGGTAAACCGCTAGGTGAATGGCATATAAAAGATATAAAAGTAACTAATTACAAAGAATAATAACACATAATTCCTAAACAAACGTTATCTAATGATTCGCTAATAGTCTCGTATTATATTAAAGATGTTATTTCTTCGTCGTGGGTAGCGAGACAAATTTTTACTAGCAAACATTCATAAGTACATATGCCTATAACATTATCTATTACAGTTGTCATTTTTCTGCATTATAGGTATCTTAATGATTCGCTATTGTTTGCTACCGCCAGGTGCGCCGACCGGCCGATGCGTTAATTAATACCAAACCTATGAGTCACTTGTTGTTTGGAGTGTAATATTATAACTTATTAACTTTCGATCATTCAGTAGTCTGACTGTAATCTTGTAACTTAGTTTTTTTTTTTTTCTTCAGGTACCTACTGCTTGCTTGATTAATGTTCTAAATATTATGCCGATCCCTAGATATAATTCATAGGGCTAGTTTAGTTTGGCAACTTTCTATCAATTTTTTTTCTTATATGACGTCACCTATTATGTATAGCCTTAGCGCGTCTTGCTATAATGCGGGAACTCGCATCTTGATGTTTGTGTACGGTCTAATCACTTACGTGTGTGTGTTGGCCTTTTGAATGAGAAGTATGACAGCTTACCCTAGGACGCCGTTGCTTGCGTGATGTATGAATGTTATAGGGTTATACATACATTGTAGTTGTATAAGATTTTTTTTTTAAGACTCTGATTCTGCTTTCTTTACTGTTCCAGGGAGCCTACAAGGAGCTGCTGTCCAGATACACCCTCCAGACCAGAGAATTTTTTCAGGAAAATTCTGACCTAACGAGGGGGGTGTGTGACGGTGCAGCGGTGGCGACTAGCGGGGTGCGCCTATAAAAGGGCCGGCACGCTGCACTCCGTGCTCTCTCGCGCCTCAGCAGCCTCCTAGTTAAGTTACTACCTACTACACCTGAAGACCCTGGACTCCTCGTATCGTACTGTGTAAAGAACCACGCCCTGTTAACTAATCTTAATATTATAATCTTGTAACTATTATTAAAATATACTATTGTATGGTTAAAAGTGTTTTCCTTAATATTCTTATATTCTGATTTTATGTGCACCTGCTCGTTAAGGGTTGACTCCTCAAGCCACCCTTCACCAGCTAAGCGTGACAACCATGAACCGATGGCGCTTTTTCGTGCTTCCGGTCGTCCGATAGAAAAAAGGGCAAGGGGGAATTAGATCATGCAGATCTGAAGCACACTCTCCGAAATGTATCCGATAAAAAACCGATAGACTAGCAACTTTGCGCCGATGCTCAAGACTTTGGAGCTTGGTCTGAACAAGAGAGTCGTTGCTGATGAGCCCTATTTCTAGTTATATCAACTTTTACATTATCCATCCATCGTTTCTGTGGTCTTCCTCTACTCTAATCAGTCAAATAGTTTCATTAGTAATTCAGCGACAATTTGCTAAGACTTTCACTGGTGAAATAGAGTGGCGCCCTAATCGGTATGCGAGTAGCCTTCTTCCCCGCTCCACCCGCTTCCCCAATACGGTTTCATTAGTTGTCATGTCACGCGACAAACGTGGTGCGGTTGCCGATTTTTCGTATTGAACTGCGTACCAACGTTTACTAAAAATTAGTTATTTGGCGGAAATAAAAGTATTTGAGTTTAGTAAAATTTGCACACTGATACAGCGCTGGATGCGAGAAGCACAGGACCGGTCGACGTGGCGATGCTTGGGGGAGGCTTATGTCCAGCAGTGGACGTCTTTCGGCTGAATGATGATGATGATGCACACTGACTCGTTGGTGGTTTTGCAACGAAATTGTACATATCATAATGAATTTTATGTCAATTGTATAAAGTACAAACTAAATATGAGCCACAAAAAGGTCGCGCGTCTTCCGGGGAATCCTCGCGCATTCTCGAGAATTCCGCTAGCTACTGTCGGCGCCGTCTGTGGAAGCCGCGGGAAGTGACGCGAACGGGGAGTCGGTCGGGACGGTCACAGTAGTGCGGTGCCAAGCGTTTATGATGATGATTCGCTAGAATGCGTGGGAATTCTCGAGCATTCCTGCGAATTCGCGCGCCTAATAGCGTCATAAGGCAAAATTGAAGCTTCCATTCCATTCCGCGACGGTGTAAATGGAGCCTTAGTAACTACACAGTAATCTTGTGGTAATTTGGTAACAATTTCAGTGGAAAGTTGAAAATTTGCTAAAATGTTAGTAAATACCACTTAACACAAAAAAAATTTTGCTTTTTTTGCCGGGTTTATACTGTTTGAGTAACTAAATTAGGGTTACTATAGACAAGAACTTTACAACTTTAAATACTAGAAGCGTGTAAATTGGGTTAAGCGTTTATTACACTACCCGATTTTAAGGGCCCGTTTGAAAGAGTCTCAACTGAAAACCGAAGAGACCGGGCGCCATAATTGTTTAGAGTTGGAGTAAGAGACCCTAAGAGTGCTTTTCCACCAGAAATGTGCTATGCAACGTTGCTATGGATGCGTTTGATATCCACCTATCATATTCCTTAGTCCACATAGCATAGCACTGGTGGAAACTGATTCAACCAAGCTACGTTTTTATATGGAAGGATGCGTGCTGTGGATGTGTGCTATGGATGCGAGCTATGGATGCAAACTATGGATGGTCGCGAGTGGTGTAGATATGTGCAGAGCAGTGTACCTACAATGTACATCTTACTCGCTCCGCTACATAGCTTAGCATCAGTGGAAACGGTCACATAGTTTCGTGGCTTAGCTTTTACATTCTCGTAGCATAGCTGCATAGCACATCTCTGGTGGAAAGGCACCCTAAAAATTGGATAATGTAATAAGCCCTTTAAGTTATAATGCCCTAAATTCCCTAAAAGAAATACGATTATAGATAGATATTAATACTTTGTATGTGCCTACATCCATTAGACAACAACTCCGAAAAATACCTACTCAAGGCACAATTTGACGATATTAATATTTCAGCAATCATTGTTTTCCTTTGCATTGTAACCGGAGGACTTGCACAGAGGGGATTCGTTGATGAAACGAAAATACACGAAGTAAGCCGAAGGGAGCCGAAGGGCTTACCGTGCGCTTTATTACTGTTTTATTTCTACGTACCACTTTTGAAGGCTTATATTTCATGATTTTTAAGACTTATTTACATTATAAATGCTGCTATGTTACATGTTTTTGTTGATTTATTCGTATACTATGTCTATTGCTCCTTCTACAAGCAAAGTTTAGAATTTTCGGGATTGAAAAATACCAAATGTACAAGTACAGCCAGCGTTAAATATATCGGAACGAACAGGCTCTTCATAATTACCTAAACAACTAAATAAATTAAACTTTATCTCAAAGGGATAAAATTGTTATCAGAATGACAGTTGTCGTGTTCTGTGTTCATTCTGAAACACTCCTTGTATCATTGATATATAGTTTAATTTTAATACCCATAATAATGAGCTTTACACCGTGATTAAGGGCTCCGTTTGGGTTCGAAATTAGTCGGGCAATCCCGAAAAATGCACGTGAATAAACCGTAACTAATCATAAATACAAATGTGTCTCACGAAAGTTATAATACAAAAATATACTATCTATGCTATTGTTATGATTAACTATAAACTGTAACTCATGTACTGCCACAAATAAACAATCCTTTCTTTCTTTCCTTCTTTATTTCTTTCTCTGCCAATCATCAAAATCGGTTCAGTAGTTTAGCCATGAAAATAAACCCTCTCGACTAACTTTTGCATTTAAAAGTGTAGATATTTTTAGGGCCAGGAACACAGAGTAATTAATGCCAGTATCCATTAATTAATAAAGCCATATGGTCACCCCATTACTTGGCGGGTGTCATAAGAGGCAACTAATGGATTCCATGACTAAAGTCCCGTGCCCAGTTCCTATATCTTACTATCCGTTGTTGGTTAAAACTACGATTCTTGCATCATAACAATAATAATAAAGTGATATTGACGCTTCGTAGACTACGCCGTAGCGATAGCGTAGCACATACAACCATCCGTTTGTAGCAGTCACAGGTAATTAATATTATTTTACAAGTATTTGTAGTCAGTTTGGCATAAATAACGGATGATAGAAAATTCTACCATTGGTAAACAAAACGATTTTCGGGTCACCCACTAAGAATACTAGCTTATTCAAATATAAAGTATTTTATGGACTATTTCAAAAGTTTTATTAACTTTATTTGAATAGAGTATGCAGTGGCGGATGTCAGTGGAAACGCCAGTAAAGGACGCCCTAGATGGAATAGAATAGAATATACTTTATTGTACACCAAAATTGTAACACTAGCTAATTGTAATACTAGCTCTTATACAATATCATATTATATTGAAGGGTACAATGGACATAGGATTGGTGGTTCGATATTTTTGGTTATGTTCTTCAAAAAGGACAAGTGCGTAGTACTCTCAACCGGTGTGCGTGTATGACAAGATGTATGAAAGTGGACGAAACGAAAGGAGTATGTAAGGATTGTAGCAAAAAGGCATGAGTTTATTATGTAGCATTCAATAGTCTATAAAATATTATTAATTTGAATAAGCTTACATTCTTAATTTCCGAGATATTTAAAGTTTATGTAGGTGATCCGATTTCATTTTTCCCGAGTGTATGATGAAAACATATTACCGTAGACAGTGATTTATCCATTATTACCCCCAGTACCCCAAGTGTGAGTTTTTTTCGTTAACTACTGTTATTACGTCATGCCCAAAATGTATGAAAATTTAGGCAGCGCCTCTAGGCGCGGCGTTCAATTTACGCGCGAATATTAGTATTGAACGCCACGCCTAGAGCCGCTGCCTAAATTTTCATACATTTTTGGCGTGACGCAACTACAGTACTTAGAGCGGGGGCACACGATGCGTTGCGGCGGCGGTGCGGCGCCGGAGCGGTGTCGCTGCGTCGTCTTACATAGAAATATCTGTGGCATGTCACACGATGCGCTCCGGCGCCGCACCGGACTTGCAACCACCGAGACGAGGCGGGGAGGGGTGAATGCGTTGCGACGTCGGAGCGGCACCGCTCAATTGTTTATGCGTCACAAGGAAGCTCGCTCGTTTCGATTTTTTTTCTCTACGATTTTTTTGCTACGGCGCCGCTGCGACATAACAACGTTGCGGTGCCGCACCGCTCGTGTGCCCGCTGATACGGTAAAATCTTTGCGGTGCGGCGCCCCCGCTCTTACTTAATGAAAAAATCTCAGAGTACTGCTTGTCAACAAAAAATTCTACCATCCGAAAGCAAAACGATTCGTTTTTGGCCTAAGGAAATGGGCATTAATTGGTCAAATCAAAGTAGTCAAAATTACTCACACATTTGTTCCGAAAAGTTGCTAAACATGTTTCGTAAACTTTCGTAACATCCTGCAGCAATCCTCAGTCCGCCTGAAAAGGTAATTATGCTGATATTCTATACTCTATGGTCGTCTGTAGCGGTCTATGGGGGAGGAGACCACGGTAAGTAATTTACGGGCTAATTTTATGGTGCACGTGGTTTTAAGTGGTGCTCTTTTTTGCATATGCTAGCACCTTATTTATCACAATAAGTACATGAATCGTAACGGAGCCTTACTGTTACGATTAATTGAAATGTAAACTAAGTAGTTGCTTCTTAAAAATGACTTAAAGAAAAATAAAAAGAGTAAAATAATTGGCATATTATAAAATTAACAGATTCAAAAGTCAGTGTTAATCCACGCTGAAGCCAATTGAAGGCATCGACTTCTGAAACTGTTAATTTTATAATATTAAGGTAACTTTACTCTTGCCAGTATTTAATTAATTTTATTTTTCAATTTTGAATGGCATATACTATACAGGGCGTCCCACGACTTTGCCACATGGAAGGGAAAGTACCTTAAATACTGTAGGTATCTAGAAAAAATTACTGAATGAAGAATTCATTCTATTTTAAAAACAATACGAACTGTATTCAAAGAATTTTAAATAATCATCTGTCTGAACCGGGAATCGAACCCGCTAAATGTGAGAAAAAAAACCTACTTTTTGTACTGATTGAAAGGCTCGACGATCATATACATTTATTTCTTCTAAATAACATAACATCTAAGATAATTATGTGTGAATGATTAAAATCTTGTTGGGGTGTCTCAGTTTTTGTGTATACTAAAAAACTTTAAAAAAAGTAAAAACCGACTTCAAAAAAAAAAAAACTAAACGGAGTAAAATAATTGTCATTTGATAAAATTATCAGTTTCAGAAGTCTGTGCATTCAATTCGTTTCAGCGTAGAATTACACCGACTTCTGAAAGTGATAATTTTAGTGAATGTTTTACTTACTCCGTTTAGTTTTTTTTTTTGAAGTCGGTTTTTACTTTTTTTTAAGTTTTCTTATTTTATACTTTTTAGTGCCACAAATTACAATTACAGTAGTGTACAAATTCTCGAACCAGCTTTTTCTGTTGTTTTTATTGATTTTTTCAAAAAGTGCTTAATCAATTTCAATAAAATTTATATGGGACCACCTCTGAAGTATGGTCTACCAAACAAAAAAAGAATTATCAAAATCCATTCATAATTGGCGGAGATATCGCGTAACAAACACATAAAAAAACAAAAAAACAAAAAACATTCAGACGAATTGAGAACCTCCTCCTTTTTGAAGTCGGTAAAAAATAGTGTTGTATAAACATGTGATTACAGCAATCACGAGTGATATGCTCTTATCCATTGAAGAGTTTCATTGTCTATCTCCGAAGTTCTTTATCAAATCTTCACTTAATGTAAATGGGATACATACTACTCACTACTTACTACTCTCTGAAACGGACGACACGTTTGGTGCACTGGCTAAGCGATTGGCTTCTGCGCGTGGGTTCGATTCTCACACGGAGCAAAAATTTGTATGCCCTTTTTTTTACAGGTTTTTGTTTCGGGTTTGTGTACTTATATGAGATTTGTGTTTGTAAACGCACCCACGATACAAGAACAACGATAGAGTTTTTTTTTTTTAAATTAGGTACATTTAAATCAATTCACTATTGGCGACGATATCGCAGAACAAACATACAAAAAAAAAATACCCGTCGAATTGAGTACTTCCTTTTTTTTGAAGTCGGTAAATAAGGGTTCAGACACATAAACGATTTATTTCCAAACAACAGTCTAGTCGATTAATAATGAACGACACAATGCCAGAGACATTTTCTAAACAGTTTAGGCCCGTCGACGATCGGCCACAGTATTGTCGTTTTAATTACGATAGCGTTACATTGTAAGTAAGTCAATCGTTTTACATTGTAAGCCCGTATACTCTATTTCAGGGTTGTCCAGACCGGAGACGTTCATAGGCCGGTACAAATTACGACAGGGATAGCCATCCCGGCTGGCCGTAGAAACTAAATAGGTATTATCTTTCGTGATATTATCAGTCTTAAATTAAAGGAAAAATAAAAATAAAAACTAAATAAGATTCTTAATCTACAACATTTGAGGTTAAAAATCGCTTGGCGGGCCGCACACTATACAGGGTGTAAACGAATTCGTGTAATTCCGTCAAACCATGTGATCTTCTGGTGACACAGATTAACCCTAAATGGGAATTTTAAAAAACCAAACAAAAAAAAATTTAATTTTTTTTTTGATTTTCTATTTATTTATTTATTTATTTATTTATACTTTCGCACAAAATCTGTACAGAGGCGGACTTAATGCCATAGGCATTTTCTACCAGTCGACCTTAGGGTGGAGCAGAGAAAACATGGTAGGTGCACTTAATAGTGTTAGAATGTGATGCGAATAATGAATAATATTTCCCACTTATAAATATAAAAATACAAATCAAATAAACCAATAAATACTAGATTTCATATTCACATGCATACATAAATATATATCAATAATCATAAACTACATATATAATATACTAGCTTTTGCCCGCAGCTTCGCTTGCGTGAAATTTTGAACCAACATTAAGCCTCTTTTTAGTGTAGTTACAAAATTCAAAAAGTCTATCTTTAATTATTTACTTTGAAGAGTGTTTGTGCCAAATTTCAAGTCAATAACCCCATGGAATAAGGATTTCCATATGAACGTTAACAACCCATTTCACCCGTTTAGAGGTGTAATTTCCAAAAACCCTTCCTTAATGCCTACGTTATTAGAGGTACATATAATCAAAATTTCAAGTTTCTAACCTGGGTAAGAAACTTGAAATTTTGAATTTTTCGGTTTAGGCTTTGCGTTTAAATGTCGATCAGTCACCCAGTCAGTCAATTTCTCCCCTGCTTCTTACTTCAAAAGTACCTGATTTTTCGTACAAACTTTCAACCCTTATCATTTCACCGCCAGTGTCGGATTAAGACAGCGCGGGGCCCGTAGCAAATATGAAAGGTACTGCTATAAAACAGTAGTATTACACTGATTTTGTATTAGTTCAAAGCGATCGAGCGATCGTCAAAACATAAATAATAACACAAAAGCACGTGAAAACTAAGAAACTAACTCGAAATAAAAAGGCCGGTAAAAAACCAAAGTTAAAAAAATACACGCCTGAAAAGTTTAAAGGGGTTCGAACATTTTTCTATGGAAGCTAGCATAGGCCCCTACCGCCATTTTCATTTTTTTTCCAAGTTGCGGCGCACGATGAGACTAACATATATGGGTAGAGGACACTCAAACAAACAAAAAATATTCAGAGATATAATACCCTAAAGTGTCACGTTGCCGAGATATTTGAACTCAAAGATTTAAAAAAAAAAGTCGAGTGGAGTAGCACTATGCGTAACAGCAGCGCGAGCGAAGCGAGCGCGAATTTTTTTCGCAGTTTTGGCGAAAGCATGATGTCATTCTAAGTGCATTTATGGCTTTTGGCTAAATTCTCAAATGCTCAATTTTAAGTTGCTGTTAAGTGTAGTGCTGTCGCTTTTGTTGGACTCTCGTGATAAGTTTCACTCAAAAAATTACGCTCAGGCAGAGATGAGTGGGTTTAAATATGCGGGGCCCCCTTTCGCGCGGGGCCCGCAGCAATTGCTACTCTTGCTACGTGGTTAATCTGGCACTGCTTTCACCCCCTTATGGGTAGAATTTCTAATAACCCTTTCTTATTGGATGCCTTCGTCATAAAAGGAACCTACTGTCCAGATTTCATGTTTCCAGCTTAATTGGTTTAGGCTCTGCATTAATGAATGAGTGATCTTTCGCTTTTATATATTTAGAAATCCCCTATTTCAACCCTTAGGGGTTGAATTTACAAAAACGCTTATACTTATACATTTATTTCTAACCAGAAACTCTATTATTTGATTTCGTGCTTTTAACTTCCATAATACCCTCACTTCCTATTTCACCCCCTAGCGGTAGAATTCACAAAAACGTTCAAACACGTGTATGCGTCACGTGTATAATCTAGCCAGAAACGCTATTATCTGATTTTATGCTTTTAACTTCGTAGAAAATATTATCCTCTATTTCACCCCTTAGGAGTAGAATTTCTAAAAACCCTGAAATGTATGTGTACAAAAGGAACCGACTGTCCAAATATCATGTTTCAGTCAGTACTTTTCTCTTTATTTTAGAAGAAGACAAACAATTATCCAATACGACTCGCGCGCCACCTATTGTACGTTGAAGGTACTATGTCAGAAACTTTCGCGTGAGTTTCGCGCGCAACCTCTTATACGTTAATAATACTATATCACAAACTCTGGCGCTAGTGCCAACATCAACTGAACGAAGTTTCAACTCAGTCGGATGAACGATGTGAATTTTTATTTAAAACCATCCGATACGACTCGCGCACCACGTCCTATATTACGGTGAAGGTATATACTATGCCAGAAAATCTCGCACAAGTGTCAACAATAAAAAAAACTTTCATCCTCTATTCTACCTTCTAGGGACAGATTTTTCAAAAACCCTGAAACACGTGTATGTTTTATGCTTCTTACTTCAAGAGTACCTGACTTCTTATACAAACTTTCATCCGCTATTTTACCCTCTTAGGGGTTTAATTTACAAAAACGCTCATACTTGTACATTTCTTTCTAACCATCAACTCTGTTATTTGATTTCATGCTTTTATCTAACATAAAATTTTCACCTCCTATTTCACCCCCTAAGGGTAGAATTTATAAAAAATGTTCAAAAGCATGTATAATATACCCAGCCAGAAAGCCTATTATTTGATTTCATTGTTTTAACTTCGTAGAAACTTTTATCCTCTATTTCACCCCTTAGGGGTAGAATTTCCAAAAACCCTTAAACACATGTATGTTTATTTCTGATCAGTAACCTAAATATTGAATTCCATGTTTCTTACTTCAAAAGTACCAGATTTCTCATACAAACTTACATCAGTTATTTCACCCTCTTAGGGGTTGAATTTCCAAAAACCCTGAAACATGTGTACGTTTATTTCTGACCAGTAACCTATATATTGAATTTCATGCTTCTTACTTCAAAAGTACCAGATTTCTCATACAAACTTACAACACTTATTTCACCCCCTTAGGAGTTGAATTTCCAAAAACGCTTAAACACGTGTACATTTACTCCTAACCAGAAACCTTAATATTTAATTTCATGCTTCTTACTTCAAAAATGACGGACTTGCATACAAACGATAATCACCCTTTTCACCCCTTTAGGGGTTGAATTTCGAGAAATCCCTTCTTAGTGGATGTTTTCGTCACGTAAGGAACCTACTGTCCAAATTTCATATTTCTAGCTTTAGTGGTTTAGGCTCTGCGTTGATGAATCAAATGTCAGTCAGTACAAGTCTCTATAAATATAAGAAGATTAATTAATACACATAATATATAATACCTACAAAAACTATTTCTGAGTCATTTTAGAGCCTTGAGTTACGTGACTGCAAAGAGCAATATCGCGTTAGTCGTGCCTGCCAGCCATGTCGCCATACTTTCATTGAAAATGTTCACAAAAATAAAATTATAAAAAAAAAAAAAAACTAAATCCTTATTAGGTGGTTTACATACGATCGGTAACAAAGCCGCATAAAACTAAGAAACATTTTTTTTTCTTTTTAATCTAGCTAAATCCCTTGCGGGGCCTGTCTACACCAGTAGTAGATCATGTGGTTTTAAGGAATTACACAAATTCGTTAACATCTTGTATAAGTACGACTCACGGGCTGTGGTTTGGACAGTGTTTAGGTGTGATCCGTGAAAAAACGTGAATCTTGAAAAATTCACCAATAGTCTACTCTATGCCCAATTCAGCAGTAGTAAAGCTCCTTCTAAAGTACTAATCCGAAAGGGTGTTAAAGTAAACATAATAATGAATAACTTCTGTTCTACAACTTCTCCCAAAACTCAATAGTTTAAGAGAAACAGTTGTTCAAAAATCTCAAAAAAAAATCTCTAAAATCTATTTATCCCCAGTTATGATCAGCTGTGTTTACATTTTCGGTCATATTTGGGGTCATGAATTAGAAGCACAATTTTCTGAATTTGTAACTAAAGCAGGGATGAAGAATTTTTGAAAAAACTAAAATAAAAATCAATTTATATGGAAAAAAAAAATTTGAATTTTGAAATTTTAACACTTGCTTTCAAACAGTCATCAGCGATACTATGAGTGGGCTTCGGATTAGTACCCTCTTTCCGACTAACCTTGTATAGATGAGATTTTCCAACTTTGTCTCAGAGGTTGGCAACGCATCAACAATCCTCTTGGTATTTTAGGTGTATTTACGCGGCCACTTTCCATCAAGTCCAGCGCTGTCAGCTTGATTGCCAACGTACTATTACATGAAAAAACAAACAGGTTTATTATACTCGTAATTCTAAAATCGAATTATTTTGACCACTTACCATGAATGCCAAAATTATGCCCAATTTTATCTGCAAATGCATTTTATCAGTGAAGTTCTAACAGTGTAGAAGTCAAAAATGGCTACTTTAAAGTACAAGAGAGTGAAAAAATTATTTAAAACGAGCGTAACCTACGCTGAACGCAATATTGTTTTTAATTATTATTACAAATAAACTCTTTGATGATTTAATAAACCTTTGAAAATTCTAATAATCTTTTTCATTTCAAGTAATATTTTAGCTTTCGCAGTATTGTCTGTTTTTGTCCCAAAATGACTTACGCACTGTTAGAATTTCACTGACGATTTATAGTACTTCGCTATGCTATGGCAACTTATTTTTCATTATCATGTGAATACCAAATAACTGTCAGTAAGATATAGGAACCCATCACAAGCCCCTCATCAAACACATTAAGCATTACATAACGCCGCATTTTGCGCCACAATCAAAGTAAGCAATAAAAATACCCTCCCACGTAAAATACCCAAACCACAGTGATGATATAAAACGCAGAGCCATCTCCACAAATAGGCTAAACCTCCAGTAAAAAGCTGGCAACATTTGCATAATGACTTTATATTATGCCCGCAACTCCAGCGCAGAATTTTAATGACCCGAGCAACGTTTTTGAGTTTTTAATGTTGGCAAACATACATAACGTTGTGTAGGAATTCGGAAGAATATGCTTTTTGGCGCAAATAGAAATTGTGAACAAAAAATATTGTTAATTGAAAACAACCAATAAATAGAGAGTAGTAAGAACTTAATTTCATTGAGTGAATTTTTTTATAAGTCTGTCTACACGTTCAATCTAATTATTTGCGCAAATTCTAATTTACTCATGTAAGCATGTGCGGAAACGGTATTGTTATTACCGGGAATATTTTTGGTGCAAAGTTTGCACAAGTCATTTTCGCATGCAAGCACCTGCGTTTAATGCGATATCTTAATAATATTTTAATACAATACACTTTATGATACACAAAACATACAAGAAACATTACTACAAATATAGCGATGTACAATGGGCGGTCTTATCGCACTAGGCGATTTTCAAAGTATCGGAAACTAGCCTCGCCCGCGTGGTTATCGTTTATCGCGTATTCCGTATTTTTCTTAATAAAAGTATCCTATGTCCTTCTCCAGGTTCCAGACTCTCTGTACCAAGTTTCATCAAAATCGGTTCAGCGGTTTAGGCCTGATAACAGAAGACAAAGTTACTTTCGCATCAATATTAGTAAGGATATAAAGTTTTCTCTAATCAATACTTATGTCACTACTGCACCGCTATAGATATATTTTAATAACGTCTTGCTCTAAAATATTTTTTCATCACAACACAGCGTCATAATTACATAATGTATGCGCACGACCTCCATATTTACATAACTGTTATTATATAAAACACGTATTAGGTAAACAGACAAGGGTAAATCCCTACGATTTACGTCATGCCGTTAGTCATTACGCATTCCCGTGAAGGCTTTGAAGGCAAAATTACTGGCCCTTGAGGGGTGGACCCGAAGTGGGAGGGGTGGATAATAAATGACGCGGCCGGGCCCAGAGGGGCGAAGTTGCCAACTTTTTTTGACAAATTGCTGTAAAAGTGCGTGTCTCTAATCGTAAGGGTTAATGTAGGGGTGGATGGGGGGTGAGCTGCCATCTAATGTTAAATCAGTGTGCTTTGTTCTAATTTTTGTTAGTGTTACATTAGGGGATTTTGAGGTAGGTGGAATTTTTCGTGGAAATTATGTGGGGTTTTTTAGGGTTGATGGTAATTTTGTATGGTAGGTACTCTGTTTTAGTGAAGGGAGGGCGCTTTTGGGGGCTGTCTTATGTAAGACTGATGTTCAAAGAGAACTAGGTACTTAATTCTAGTCTATTTTATACAAGCTTAGTTTTAGTATATACTAAACCAGAAACTAGTTTGTTCAGAATCACTAGGAGAATCGATTGACATATTTTTTACACCACAATTTTTTTTTCATAAATTTCAGTTTATTTCAGTAGGTTTCTACCAATAACAGTTGACGGGAATAGACGGGAATAGGTAGAGATGGTCCGCTCGGTCAGTTTCCGTGTATTAGACAACCCCTGCATAGCACATCTCAGGCATTTCACACTTTACTAGGGAACTTAATGCGACATAAACTACGGTGTAACTTTGAAATTTAATAAAAAAAACACATATTCAGGCAGTTCTGATGAAAATCTTGTAGGCGTGTCTCGGTTTTTGTATATACTAAAAATAACGTTGTATAAATGGTGGTTTTGAAGTTGAAGTTAAAAAGAAGCTAAAGATGTTGAGTTTAGTTAGGTACTTACAGCTATCTAGCTAATCTTGATTTTACATATTCAATTCTTTATTGCATTCCATAATGTAATGTTAAAACAGGTTGTAGTCTTAAGACTATGGGATCTATTATGGACCCTGTCGGGCACTGCATAGTTTAGTGAAAGAGAGGAAGATTGCCTATTTGTTTGATTGAAATTCAATATTTTATTTATTGTTGCTAGATATTGTAATTCGATATTTTATTTTATAATGAGTATTACGCATTGACTTCGCTAAGTCAATGGTATTACGTATTAACGTTACATTTGTTTTGCCTTATCATCAACCGATGTATTCTCGTCTCATCTCGGTGTATTCTCGAAATCAAATCAATATATGTATTACATTTTATTTTATAGCATAAATAAGTAGATTTAAATAGACAGTTGTACACTGGAGTTTGCCCTCAGCCACACTATCAATCTCTCTCTATCACTCAAAGGTTTGCTGGTAGAAAACTAATTTTTGAGTTAAGCTCGCCTTTGTACATGACTTCACTAAATTATAATTTTGTTACTGTAATTTTCTTGTTTACAATAAAGAATAAGAATGATTCGAGTAACAATGTTACAAAAACTAAAACGTATCGATTGATTGATTTTTTGAACAGAATGTGTGGTTGCCTAGTCATCATCATCATCATTCAGCCGAAAGACGTCCACTGCTGGACATAGGCATCCCCCAAGCATCGCCACATCCACCGAGCCTGTGCTTCTCGCATCCAGCGTCTACCCACGATCTTTGTGGTTGCCAATGACCTAAAAATCCTTATTTATTGAGTCCTGGTCACTTGAATAAATATTTTTCTATTCTGTTCTATCATCATCATCATTCAGCCCAAAGACGTCCACTGCTGGACATAGGCCTCCCTCAAGCCACGTTGGGGGGGTAGGGGGGGTCGCCATAATCGCCACGCTTGGCTGGCGGGTTGGCGATCGCAGTATGGTTGTTAAAATACTCAGAGAACGCTGCTGCCCATCCTCTAGTGAATACATTTTTCAATTCTTTTCTATACCTATTGATAATAGCAGACTATTACAATAGCATCTTATGTACCTACGTAGCTCTGCCTTTATACCTCATATTATCGTTCAGAGTCGATGGGGTGGCTTGAAATTAATCATATTGTGTTGAGGTAATTAATTTATGAGTATATTGTATCCATATCTATCCACTTAGCACAGTGAATAATATGTGTTTGAAACGTAATATGTTTTTGTAGCGATTCTTCTTTATTTATCGTCATCTGTAGAACTTAAGTTGGGAGTTTATATCTTACAATAGCATAAGTATAACTGCATAAAATAAAAACAACACATGGCAATTAGGTAATAGGTATTGATGATTATTTGTGATACTTATTTGAGGAAATACATTTAAAAGAAATTATTAACATATTATGGCTCTGTTTTGTAATCATCGGTTAACTCTTAACTGAGAGATACATAAAATGGTGGTTTGGTAGTTTCTCTATAGAAAATAATCTATATTATATCAACAACAATCTGCCATATTTATTTCCCAGATATGAGTTATCCGATGATTTTGAAACAGTTCCTAATTGTAAGCAAAACAATTAGTCACGAGTAGGTACAGTCAGCGACAAAAGTAGCTGCATATTTAAATATCTACACACTTGGCATTATTAATTCGAAAACTAATTGATATGAAATAAAAATACATACTATACTAGCTTTTGCCTGCGGCTTCGCTCGCGTTAATTTAGAATTTGTCAACTCTTAACACACTACTAAAGTTTCTATAGTAATATAATTCAATCATGATTCGAAAGACACGTGGCGCCATCTATTAGCGTTATTGTTGTTTTCCTCGGGAACAGTACTTTTTTTCGGGATGAAAGGTATCCTATGCCCGTTTCTGTACACCTGACAACGTATATGCAAAATTTCAAGATGATCGGTTCAATGGTTTAGGCGTGAAAAGGTAACAAACAAACTTACTTTCGCATTCATAATATTAGTTAGGATTAGGAAGTTAGTATTAAAGGTAGATAAGTTTTAGTAATATTTATTTACATAATATTAATTTGTCTCTATCTACTTGTTTACCAACTTAAGTCACTGACTGTACCTAAAAAGTTAACAAAAACAGTTCCTGTTAATTGTTTGGGTTATGCCTTGTAAAGACCATCCGAAGAAAGACGAACTAACACTAACGAAAGAACGCGAACGAGTGGGTGTGGACAGAACAGCGGTGCGATCACGGAACTTTTTATCGAGTCGATTCGAAAAATGTATCTATTCTAAACGTCAAATTTGACATAACATATAGATAAAATGACAACAGTTACATAACATGTAGGTAAAACATACATGTTATGTTAAATTAGACATTTAGAATAGATAAATTTCACGAATCGACGCGATAAAAAGATCTGTGCTCGCACCGCAGAGAAGACGAGTGAGCTCTTGCTGTCCATCGGCGAAAGCTATGCCTTCGTACTCCTTCGTTGGGTTGGTCTGTACAAAGCATTATGTGTGCAGAACTCTTATTTTGTAAATATCTACACACATTCATACCTATCTATTATTGTGATCAAATTACCCAATGATGCGTCTTTATACACTCAGTCAAAATTAACAATTATAGTAATTAATAATTTCAGTAAATCATTATTAATTACCGCTAGTAGCACAATTTACATGATATGTTGTAAATCTTTTGTAGGTAGTCATCTAAATATGCTGTTCGGTGCACTTACTATCCTTCGTCTCTGCATCACTGGTCAACTGGTTTTGTGTGTAGAAAATGTTTGTGATAAATTGAATTGTATCGAAAGTAATAAAAAATACACGTATTTCGAAAATGTTGTTCTACTTGTTCAATTTCCGATGTCGAGTAACCCCACCAAATTCTTACAGTTAATTTTAAATTAACACTCTGTATAGAAAATGAGGAGCAGTATGCGGTGTATTAAGTACTTATACAGGGTGTTAACGAATTCGTGTAATTCCTTAAAACCACATGATCTACTACTGGTGTAGATTTGCCCAGCACGGGAATTAACATGACTAAGAATAAAAAAATTAAAATCTTTTTTTTTTCATGTTGTAGCGGTAAGTGATCGTATCTAAACCACCATATATAGATTCAGCAAAAAATAAGTTTTTTTTTGCGGTGTTGTTATTTTATGTAAGTGAACATTTCGATGCCACGCATAAATGAATGAAAAGCACGGCGACGCGGCTGGCGGGCACGACTAACGCGATATCGCTCTTTGCAGTCAGTTGACTCAGGGCTCTAAAATGACTCAGAAATAGTAAACCAAGTTTTTTTTTGTTTTTTTTTTCTTGATTTTCAGAAATACGCATTTAGGGTTAATTTGTGTCACCAGTAGATCACGCGGTTTGAAGAAATTACACGAATTCGTTTACACCCTGTATATAACAACAAAATATGTCGATACCATGTTATTATATAAACATACATATGACAAAACATACTTACCTTTATAAACATACACCAACCCAATTCTATTCCAATGCATTTTAATCAAGCAAAACACACGGAGGGTATTATAAACACACTCGTAATTCCCCTTCCGTAAACTTTCAATACATAAGCGGAGAGTTTCGGAGCAAATGGAATATTCATACAACCATCCCGTTTACGACCTTGTAAAGGGCCGCATAAAAATTTAGAGGCAAAAAACGTGGAGCCCTTTAGATGTGCTCTTGGGATGGAGCCGAAGTTTGTAATTGAATTTTTGCCTGGAGCCCGCAAAGGGCAGGCCTGCTTAATTTGTCGTGCGCGGTAAAGGGTTGATGCGTGTGGTGTGCGGGATAGGCGGTCGCGGATTGTGATAGGAGAGGATTTTTGATGACCTACCTCTCAATTTTAGCCCAAGGTTGCACTACTGTTAGCAGCGGGCGGTTTTTACTTGCATGATTTTGTGATTGAAAGAAATCAATACAAGCAAACGCACTAGCGGTTTTGGGCCGCGCGGTCGGGCTGTGTACGTGTATTAGGCATCAACGGATTTCTAAGAGACCAATGCGACTTGAGATCCGCTTCACCGCCTACCACGTCGGTGCGCCGTGCCGTGTGTTAATCGCCTTAAAACGCACCAGGTAAGTGGCACTTATTTTTCCCGTCGCGACGTCCCACCGCCGCCAGCAACGCCCTAAGCCGAGGTCGCCCTTAGTGTTGTTGTTGCAGGTAGTCATGATGTTAGTGTAGTATAAGTAGTTTGCTTAGGTTAAGTATTTTACTCCCCCCCCCCCCCCCCCATTGGCTGGAGACCCTTCAGGTCTCGGTATCGTTTTTTAGAGAAACGAAGGACTCACCTTAAATTGAAAGAGTGTAGCACATTTTTCGCTTTAAGATGCATTTTTAGGCCAAATGTCGCAAGACAGTTTTGCACAGACGTGTATAGTTAAACTGGGTAAACTGGAGAAGTCTGTGACAGAACAATAGAGAAAAACAACAAGAATATCATTGCAACTTTTAATTTACCTTAAAATATGCTTTACCACGTTCAACGCCATGACAGACAATGGTGGGCGACACTCGATTCTCTCGCGGGGCCTGTTGAAAAACATTGATTTTGCCAAAAATCATCGATGTAGGTATTATAAACTCCTCTGATTTGCGGTCACCAGTGGGCGACACGGCTCGAACGGAAAACTTTTTTTTTTCGTCGGCAGTCAAAGTTTTAACTAGTAACTTTAGGTAACTCGGATACAACATTACGCTTCTTGACGAAAATATTGCCTATTGTTTTAAGGTAAATATCGAAGCTCCTGGAAATCGCTATAGCTAGTCACTCAGATCCCCGCACAAGATACAAATTATATTGTTGTAATCAAAAAGAAATATTCCCATTTTTTACCAGAGCAAGGGTTGTTTGGGCCTCCTTTTTTTCAGCCTACGTGCTAAAATTTAATTCGGGCTTTCCGGATTATGTAAAAGTGTTCGTTTTAGATACATAACCCCGTTTTATCTTCGGGGGAATTAAAAAAAATCGATTGCGTCCTTTACATTTACAAAGGCAGTACGCTCCATTAAATTCTATTAAGTTTTTGTAAAATGCTTGTACAGAAAATATTTGTTCTTTGGTAGTATTGATGTTTATAATGATGGCTTAGCTTTCATTTGAACGAGAGCGAAGGTGTCGTGTGACCTTTATTTTTCTTTTATAAAAAGAAAATTATCTGTATTAAAAATAAACGATAAGTGTGCGTTCTGAGTGACGGCGCACCGCGCAGGCGGAATGAACGGCGCTTTAAATAAATGTTCGAAACGTTTGAATTTTGATATCGACATTATTAAAACCAAAGTAAAATAAACGAAACACTAAACACGCGCGTAGGTACGCTTCAACTTTCCAGCGTGCACTAAGGACAGGCATCGACGGTAAAGCCGCTCCGCAATCCACAATACGCCCGTGCGCCGTCACTCAGGACGCACACTTATGGTATCAAAAAAATCGTATTTCTTGCATAGTATTTTTTATCAAATACAGACATACGCAAGAAGTGATAACTCAACAGTTGAACGCTTTTCTTCTATGCACGAGGTTCGATCGAGGATCGAGTTCAATCCCGGTCCGCACCTCTGACTTTTCGAGTTCATGTGCAAATCATAATATGATTTTCACTTGCATTAACGGGGTGCATGAAAGGAGCCTCCACGAGTGACGATACATAAGTATGTCAGGCGCACCCTGGGCAGTCAGCCCCGCTACCAACCTTGCTGACTGGCTAATCTTTTCACCACAGCATGAGCTATTCTGGTATAGCTCGTGCCGACACGATAGCAGAAGACTTGCATTAATGGTGAAGGAAAACATCGTGAGGAAATCTGCACACCTGAGAAGGCTTCAAAAATTTCTCAATGGGTGAAGCCCGCCAACTCGCACCAGGTCAGCGTGGAGGCCTATGGCCTAAATAATTCTCATCCTGAGAAGAGGCTCATGCCCAGCAGTGGGACAGTAATGAGCTGATGATGATGACGATGACAGACATTTTTCTTTTATTCAAATTCTTTATTTCAGACACGAGTCCATAGAGTTAGTATAACAAAATTACTTAAAGACTAGTGTTAGTAATTCAAACAATAAGGGCCCTTAACTGGTGTGGATCCTAATCCAATGGCGCAGCAGAGGGGAGTCCCACCGATCTCGGAACACGCTCAGGAGACTATTAGTGGCGGTGCGCAGCCGGTCGGTCATGGATGCGGTCCTTTTTCTTATTATGGCTTCTCTATACAAGTTTAGTTTTAGTATACACTAAACTTGTTACTAGTTTGTTCAGAATCACCAGGAGAATCGATTGACATCGTTTTTACACCACATTTTTTTATTTTTTTCGAAAATCAATTCTCTTTCAATAGGTTTCTACGTACAACAGTGGACGGGAATAGACACCTTGAGGCTTGAGACGGTCCGCTCGGTCAGTTTCCGTGTATTAGACAACCCCTGCATAGCACATCTCAAGCATTTCACACTTTACTTGGGAACTTAACGCGACATAAACTAAGGTGTAACGTGGAGATTTATTTAAAAAAAAACACATTCAGGCAGTTCTGATGAAAATCTTGTTGGGGTGTCTCGGTTTTTGTATATACTAAAAATAAAGTTGTATAGTTTAAAACAAAGTCGCTTCCCGCCCATCAGATCTTCTAAACTACGCAACGGATTTTGATGCGGTTTTCATCTTAATTTAGGTAATTTCTTCCAAGAGGTTTTAAGCTAAAAAACGTACTCGAGCGACGCCGGGGCGAGTCACTAGTTACTTCATAAAAGTGTCCAAAAACACAAAGTCAACTCCAACCTTAATTTCTTTAAGTGGAAAAAGGTAAGTTGATATCGAGTTCCCACCTTTATTGACTCAAGACTAACGTAATAAGTGAAATGCATTAGATGTGTTTGTCCATTCGCTATCCAATTACTTATCAACAAAGTCGATACTTCTTCAACGTATCGTTTTTTCAGTTAAGTACGCTTAAAATAACTAGGAGTCCAATTCTAGCAACAAAATTGTTGCATTTTTCATAACTGTAAAAATTATTGGTACTGTTTTTGCTGTCAAAAAATTTGTCAGTTTTTGTAAATGTAAACGGTTCTGCTTCAGTTAGTATGCGATAGATCATCGTTTCTGTTAATACAATTGGGCTCTGGGTCGAGTGGTTTGATCAAGCACTGATGACCACGGCAAGTTTCTTCGAGTATGGTGAGTTATGGTTGTTGACAGGTCGAATGCTGGATAACATGGCAAACTTTATAGGTACACGGCACCTATGCTCAGTAGGTGCCTTAATTCATACTCTACAAGATGCCGCTAACGGTTGACTTGATAGGAATTGAAAATCTTGGGACGCGTTTTCGTGACCGCGGCGCGTGCAGTAGTGTGGCGTTAGGAGAAAATGTATGAGCGAATTCACATGGTTTGATTTATAATAAATCCCTAATAAAAAAATGTGCTCGTAATTGGAGTCCTCGATATTTTTATGAATTTTTTTGTTGATCGAATAATTAATATAAAATAAATTCTATAATTTAAAGTGTGTTAGTAGTTTTCTGTGATAGTTGCGTCGTTGTTAGATAGTTCTTCTTTAACCATGTCACAAATGCAACTGCTAATCTACAAAAAAATATTAAAAAAAAGTATTTTATTAAATGCATCATATACATTCCACATAGCAGAAATATATATCACACACAAAATAAAAACCGTCACGCAATTTCAGCATAAAAAGCCTATCTCCGGTTTTAAGCCCGACAGCCTAAAGCATAACATGACAAGCAAAAAGCGAGTGTCACTACCCAAAAATAAACACAAATATCATTTATTATCTGTGGAAAAAAACGTCACACAATCTTACGTTACGCACAAACAGAGCCCTGCTTAAAACCTATCCCGGCCTTTGCTTTTCCATTTTCCACGACCAACACACTTTGGCCTATTACCCCCCTCGACAATTCCCCCAACAGAACTACAACGGGGGAGTTGTATAAAAAGAGGGAGGTCAGGCCAAACTGGTCAGTTTCCCCGTCCAGCGTCGTATGACAGATGATTATCTACGGGCGACGTCAAAGTGAATAATTGGAATTTAGAATAGGCATGTTTTTGGAGTTTATGGTAGCTCGATACGGCGAGTTGGTTGATTATGCTGTAGTGTTGTGTGCCGCCATTTTTTTGTAATTTGAACTAGCGAACTTCCGTTGTGATCTGAAAAAGGGAAACAAAAAATATTAGCTGTTTAACGGCAACGCATCAATAAAGCTACTGTTGTTGTAGTTTGGCATTTGCTTAGCATTTCTGCTTCACAGCTTTAGGTATATGGGTAATTTTATGCGTGATTTTAATGTAGGTAATGGACATATATCTATGTGTAATTAAAGTAGGATTATTAATTCACTGGAGTAAATTGACAGGTCCTACCATTGTCATTTGACAGTTGCGCATTGTTGATTGACATAAGCACCTGTCAGTTTACTCCAGTGAATTAGTAATCCTAATTATGATAGCATCCTTTGTCTAAGTAAGAACCATTATTTTAATAAAACGAAACACGGTAATAAACACAATACCAATTCCTTATTAAAATTACTTAACTTAAATCTATATCCTATTTACCCGCAACTTCTCCTTTTACAAGTATACATTAACCAATTCCAAAATCCTTAAAGTATCGACTATCCTATACGTGCTTTTATCACTTACAACGCCCAAAAGAAAGTACTTACCTACACGTACACATTAAAATTCTCTCACCCCAGCAAAGCCCGAAAAACAAAGAAAACCTCCATGTTTTATAACGAATACCTAACACCGGGCGGCGAAATGAAAGGGCCCTAATTAATTCTACAAACCACAACACACATACATGCAAACATAGGTGGAAGTACCAACACGACCACATCAAAAAAATATTCGCATATCAAAGGGATGCTCAAGAAAGATAGGCGAAAAAATATCGTACCTACTGAAACAAAACTCCGCCCCCCCGCGGGTCGCAGCGGCCGCGTCTCCCCTGGCCCGGGGGAGGCTGGGGCACGCACATGCGTATTTTGCCTCCCCCACTCTAAGCCAGCCTTCCATTTTGTTTTTGCGTGGTCATTTTTTCCCCCGTTTTAGTTTCGCTAGACAACTGTTTTAATAGAAGCACGGAATTTTAATGATAATTATAGCTTGGTATGCTTTCCTAGTATTAGGTTTAGATTATGGTAATTGAAGTTTTATTTAGTAACAATACTGTGTAGTAGATACGCGGATAAGGTGAAAAAAAACTTTAAAAAACCTTAGATGCGTTATCATATTACCCCGATAGAGTCACAAAAAAGACAAGGGGAATTGTAATGTTGTTGCATTTCCAGCCTAAACAATATCTATACGCATATCGCTCATCCATTGTTCATAATGCAACTTCATTGACACCATCGCTTGTAAAGCCGCGAAAGTGGCGCACTTTAGAAAAAAAAACATTATTTCTGTTAACACACAACATATTGAGTGTATGTTCAACATTTTAGTCGTGTTGTAATAATTTTAGAACACCAAAAAAAAAAAACTTGATCTCCTAGGTCGAAGTAATAGTAACAAATGTCAAATACTTCGAATACAGAAGCTCTAGTGTAGCTGCGAGGTCGCGAGTCGAACTACTGAGTTCGACTCGCAATCACGAAAAAGTCACTTGAGAAAACCGTAACTAATCATAAATAAGAATGTGTCTCACGAAAGTTGTAATACAAAAACCTTAAAATTATATCAAATTAATGGTTTCTAAAATATTACCTACATACGTCAATTTTATTATTAAATTCGTTTCAGAAACCCCGTAGAGTGAAGAAAAACAAGAGAAATCAATAGAAAAACAACTCTCCGAGTGTTTCCAGTCAGAAACTATGACATTACGGTACGTATTTCATTACAAAATATATTTTTATATCGTGACTTTATGTTTGTTTTCTTAGACACATTTGTGCAAAATCAAGCGATATGTCTACTAACAATGTCACTTTCTATATCTTAGACTGGAGTACCTTCCACATAAATAAATTAATTTTGTTTTATTTTTTAAACGACTTCAAAAAGAAGGAGGAAAAAGAACCTCTTTACATTTGAAGTCGGTTAAAAAGAGTGAAATAATTGGCATAATAAAAAATTAACGGTTTCAGAAGTCGGTGCAATTCTACTCTGAAACAAATGAAAGCCACCGACTTCTGAAACTGTTAATTTTATGTCATGCTAGGTAATTACTTCACTCTTTTTTTAGTTTTTTTTTGAAGACGGTTTTTACTTTTATTGAAAGTTTTTTTCGTGGTTTTTTTCACTTTTTCTTACTATGGAAGCCTCATAGGTACGTAGTATGTCGACATCAGGGAACCGCTACACAATTCCACAGGCACGGACTCCAACAACAGAGGAATCAATGTCACTTTTAATCAACCTCCTTCCAAGAAAGTATCAGCCGCTCACAAATCTGCAGACTAAACGTCGCTAAGAAGTGCTTTCTCAAAAATTTACTTGATACTATTTGTTGATTTATTTGTACCAGGCTGTTAAAAAAATACTGTAAGAATTTTGTGGGGTGACTTGGTATCGAAAATTGAACAACTTTCGTAGAACAGAAGTTTTTCGATACCGATACCGACCAACCCCAAAAAACCATTAGAGTTATTTTTTAACAACCTATATACTACAACTATGCACCTTTACGCAAAGTTTTATACCTATTTTCCGGGTTAAGAAATCAGTTCCGCAGCTTAGCCATGCAAATAAATTCTCACGAATAACTTTTGCATTTAAAAGTGTAGAGATATTTCAGAGCCAGCAATACAGAATAAATAATGCCAGTATCCATTAATTAATAACGTCATGTGGTCACCCCATTACTTGGCGTAAATGTTGTAAGAGGCAACTAATGGATTCCATAGCATGAGGTCCCATGTCCAGTTCCTATACCTTACTAACCGTTTTTGTTTAAGGCCGATGTTCACTAATATAAATTCTTTGATTAAACAACTGTTTACAACCCGATCACATAAATAGGATTGAAATGGCGGCGCCTCTATTGTAGTCGATTATTACATCTCGTTCACGTACGATTTCTGTGAGCGAAAGGAAGATAGCAAATCTGCCATTATCAATCCAATTCTTTAAGTCTTCTCCTTCTCTCGTGTCAGCACGAGCTATACGAAAATAGCTCATGCTATGGTGAAAAGATTAGCCAGTCAGCAAGGTTGGTAATGGGGCTGACTGGTCAGGGTGCGCCAGATATACTGAAGTATCGTCACTTGTGGAGGCTCTTTTCATGCACCCCATTCTTTAAGTAATCGTGTTGTACCTAAAATTCTATTGAATTCCTGTAAACGGTTGTTTAACCAGAGAATTAATGTTAGTAAAACCAGCCTCAAAGCCGTAACTGCAAGCGCAGGCGATCAATTATGCCGTTTAGTTGTCACAACGCGAGTTTGAGACGACACTTTACAATATTTTGGTTGATCATCGCAGTTAGAAGTCTGATTCATACTGTAACATTCAATTGGTTTATTATACTCTTATCGCGCCCTTTAACATAAATGAAGGTAAGTACAGTCAGCTTTCCATACGGTGAGGACCTTAGAGCAACGCGGTCGGCAGTGGCGTGCGTTTCATAAAGACAGAAAGACACTGCCTACCCTACCTAACTCAGATAAATATTTATAATATTGTTCTGATATCTAATATTATTTTATCTACGAGTACTTACTATCATAAACAAAAAAACACATAATTTAGCTCCATATTTCGAGTTTCGGGTATCATTGTACGAAGGAGCTAACATCTGGCATACCTGCTCTGTGTGCCAGACGTCAGCTCGTTCATGCAATTCGACGCAATTTCGCATTGTGCTGCGCTAGCGCCACTGATTGCCTCGGTAAAGACACAAACTATTCGTGTCTAAATGTATATAAGTGTGCTCTCGTCGTCATGCGGATTTAATGAGTGTGCGTTCCTATAGATACGAGGCACACAATGTCACAAATAACGCACACAACCGCACAGAGTAGCCACTGTCTTAATTTTTACAACACGACAAGTTACGACCCTTACCGAAGTTTTCCGAACCGAAGTTAGCTATGCAACTATTTTAAAAAGTTGCATTGTTTCATTTAATTTTTGCTACATATACAACACCATTTTTTGGTCGTATTATTTTTTATACTGAGCTTAACACTGAGTCGAGTCGTCATTTGTTTGTTTTGTTTTGGTTGTGATCTTTGTTATCAGGTATTTAAGATTTTAACGTTGATAATAGTGTGAAAAATGGATAATATTCACTGTGAAAGTTGTTCAGGTGGTATGTGTATAGAGAAAATAAAAAATGGTGCGTTTTCAAAACTATCTTTCGGTGACAAAAAACAAGTGATTGTGAAAGGACGTTGTACACCGGATTTGCAATTAATACAAACTAAAGGTAAAGTCAATCGTAAATTCAATACAAAACAATATTATTCATATTATTGGCTCACAGGTTGCATACACAGTAATCGGTTGTTCTGTTTCCCTTGTCTACTATTTTCAAACAATAAAACCGTCTGGAACGATGCCGGCTACACCGATATTCATAATTTTCCTACGGCAGCAAAAAAACACGTTAAATCTGAAAAACACTTAGAAGCTTCGCTTAAATATCACACCTTTGGAAAAAATCGTATTGAGACGCGTTTAAATTCTCAGGTACAAATCGACATTGATAGACATAACGCGAAAGTCGATCGGAACCGAAATATTTTTCAGCGACTTATTGACATTGTTTGCTTTTTGGGGAAACATGAGCTCACTTTTCGTGGACATGACGAATCTGCTTCGTCAGGGAACAAGGGAAATTATTTAGAGATGGTCGATTTGCTTTCGAAATACGACGGAGTTTTGGAAAACCATTTACAAAATTCCTCTATTTCATTTACGGGTTTATCAAATCGGATTCAAAATGACCTAATCTCTAGTGTAGCGTCTGTAATGATTGAAACAATAAAACAACAAATCGCTTTCACTGATTTTGTTGTTGTGATGGTCGATGAAACACCAGACGTAAGCGGTAAAGAGCAACTGGTACTGGTTTTAAGATATTTTCGTGAGTCAGAAGTGTTTGATCGGTTTATAAAATATTATATTGACGTAAGTTCCGACCGCACCGCGAAAACTTTAAGTACCATCATACTGCAGATTCTATCAGAATTTAACTGTTTGTCGAAATTAATAGCACAGACATATGACGGTGCTGCTGTATTGTCGTCTGAACTGAACGGCGTTCAGTCATTGGTTCGCCATATGGATATGGCTGAAAACGAAGACTCCTACGATGGCGAGACGTTAAGTCAAGTTTCGTCTTTGTTATACAATTTAAAAGACTTTGAATTCCAGTTTTTACTTAATTTGTTTAACGAAATTTTCACAGAAACTGATGTGCTTTACGAAATTATGCAAAAAAAGACATCTGATGTGATATATTGTGTCAAACAAATTAACGAGTTTGAATCGTTTTTGGAATCCTTCAGATCTAGATTTGAATTCATTTTTGAAGGCGTTAAAATAATAACAGGACCGCCAAAACGAAAACGTAATGTTGTGGACGCAAATATCAATTTGAAACGGAGTTTTATTGAAATTATAGACAATATATCTAACGAATGTCGCGACCGTTATAAAAATCTGAAAGAGTTAAAATTTTTTGGACTTCTATCATGCGAAAATTTCAATCAATATAATGACAATTTTCCGGTTGAATTAGTAGCGCAATTCGTAAATGTTTATAAATCACACGACTTTAACTTAGACCGCCTTATCAATGAGCTCAAATGTGTTTATAAATCTGTCGAATTCAAAAACCTTTGTATTTACAAAATTATAGAACATTTTTACGAAAAATAACATAAATACAGTTTTTCCCGAAATACTGCGTTTGGCAAAATTAATTGTAACAGTTCCCGCGAGCAGTGCTTCAACCGAAAGGTCATTCTCGTCGCTGAAACGTATACACACCTATTTAAGGAATACCCAAGGACAGCGACGACTTACAGATCTTTCCATAATTTCAATAGAAAAACACCTGCTTACGGAAATGAAACGCCTTCCCAACTTTTACGATTCTATATTGCAGACTTTCTTACAGAAAGATAGACGTGTAGATTTAATATATAAATAAAATAAAATCCTAAAATATTTTTTTAGATCCTTATACACATACCACCATCTTTTCACTACTATTATTTAATTTGCAAATACAGAACAACAAAAAAACGGGCCGAAAGGCCACATCGAATATCCGTAAATTGATGTGTCCATAAAATCAGTCAATCTACAGGGTGTTAACGAATTCGTGTAATTCCTTAAAACCATATGATCTACTATTGATGTAGACAGGCCCCGCATGGGATTTAGCATGATTAAAAATAAAAAAATAAAAAAAAAATTTTTTCATGCGGCTTTGTTACCGATCGTATCTAAACCACCTAATAAGGATTCAGTAAAAAAAATAAGAATTTTTTCTTTTGCAAAAAAAAATTTTTTATTTGTGTGAACATTTCGATGCCACGCATAAATTAATGAAAGCACGGCGACACGGCTGGCAGACACGACTAATGCGATATCGCTCTTTGCAGTCAGATAACTCAAGGCTCTAAAATGACTCAGAAGTAGAAAATCAAGATTTTTTATTTTAATTTTCATAAATTTTAATTTAATTTAATTTTCAAAAATTCCCATTTAGGGTTAATCTGTGTCACCAGTAGATCACGTGGTTTGAAGGAATTACACGAATTCGTTAACACCCTGTATATAGGATATTTGAGGTGGCAATTACGAGTACCTACATCATTATTTAATCGACGAGACGACGAACTAAAGCCAACATGCAGTATTTTTGGTAAGAAATAGCTTCAAAATTTTCTGCCTACCCTGTCTAAAAACTCTGTGCACGCCACTGGCGGTCGGGAGTGGCCATTCGGAACATTTCCCCTCTGTCAACTCGCTTAGGCCCCATTTGACAGTTCTTGTCAAATGGGGCCTAATGTCGTAGCTACAGTGTAGAATGCATATGTGTGAGACCCCCGTCCCCCCTCCCCGCCGCAAAAAATAACAGACTTTTTTGTATTGAAAGAGAATGCTATGCTCCCGACTATGTAGACGTAGACCGCGTTGCTCTAAGATCCTCACCTTTGCTTAGATATGGGCAAGCGCAAAAACTCACATACTATATAAATATTAGCCTGTAACTGTCCCACTGCTGGGCAAAGGCCTCTTCTCGTACCGAGAAGGAATGAGCATTGATCGCCACGCTTGCTCATTGCGGGTTGGCGATTTCAGACCATTAATTAAAGTCCAGGTTTCCTCACGATGTTTTCCTTCACCGTATGTCAGTGGCGTCTTAGATTAACTAAGAAAGTACATATGACATTGAAAAAGTCACATTGGTACATGCCTGGGTTTGAACCCGCAACCCGGTGCTTAACAAGCGGGTCTGTAACCTCCGGGCCCCCACGACATTTTCACACATAGTACTATTAAACGGTAATAATTTGAGATGGGGTAATAAGGGCTGCTAACTTAAACACCGTTAAAGCCATTGGAAAACGTTCTTAGGAGACTCCATTTTTTTAATATTTTCCTCTGCTTTTAAGGATTTTGAAAAAAAAAACACGTCATTGAAAAAAAGACAATACATGTCTATGATGCCAATCAAAATCGATCCGATTTCCCATAAAGATCAAAAGACTATTAAGAACCAACTGAGGATGGAGTTATAGAAACGTCATAAAACGCAAAAAACTTATTTGAGATGGGGTAGTAATAAGGGCAGCTACCTTAATCGTTGTGACTACAGCAAAATGTTCTTAGAAGACTGTCGAATAAGACAATAGCCAATTACATGAGAATATAATAAAAAATAATTAGTTACCTTATTAGTAACCGTCACCGAAACATCAATGATTTTTTTTATTTTATTTTATTTTGGTATTAACAAAAATCATTCAGAAGATCCAATCTCAACTATCGTAATTACATGAAAAGGAATAATTTTATTATTATATTTACCAATCAATCACTTCACATCTACTCATATAAATAAATAGTAACCCAGACATTCTTTAAACCAAATAAAAACAGAATTATCAACCATCCATTAAAAATTAACACATCAATTACCTAAAACAAATACTTCCACCCTTATTTCCTTTAAAAACATACCCCCTACCTATTTACTTACTAGAGATAACGACGAACGCAGCCTTGCAGGAACCATGCTACTTTTCCATAAACCCTAAACCACCCTCAATTTTAAACCTTATGCGTTTGAGATAAGAGTGTAGGGTATAACACGGCTTCAGCATATGCCTTAAGAGAGCCATGCGATTTTAAACCTTACGTCTTCGAGATAAGAGTGTAATTATGATATGTTATGGTAAGATAAGGTGGTGTTCGGACGCGTGGGACGCTTGGGACGGTAATCCATCATAGTGTCGTTTCTATTTATCTTGATGAGGCTTCACTTTCAATACTAATGGGCCTTTGTTTTTTTCGCTGTTTGTGCAAGGAATGGACTTAGGGGGTACCCGTATGGCTGTGTGGGTGTATATTAATCATTTACGTTATTAACCACACGTGTCTGTGTACTAGGCAAGGTTCTGTCACGCTTTGCGGGTTAAGGGTGGCTTGAGGAGTCAACCCTTAACGAGCACATAAAATCAGAATCTAGCAAGAAGCAGAAGCAGTTTAGCAGGAGTGTACTTACATAAGAATATTAAGGAAAACACTTTTAACCATACAATAATATATTTTATAATAGTTACAAAATTAGACTAGTTTACAGGGCGTGGTTCTTAGACAATACGATACGAAGAGTCCAGGGTCTTCAGGTGTAGTAGGTGTAGTACTTAACTAGCGGCTGTTGAGGCGCGAGAGAGAACGAAGTTTTTTTTTTTTTTCTGTTGGACTTCTGTACGTCGTCCTAGGGGACGGTTTCTACGTAACCGGGCAGTTATTGGCGAGACCTGAAGGGTCTCCAGCCAATGGGGGGGAAGTAAAATACTTAACCTAAACTAACTACTTGTACTACACTAACATCATGACTACCTGCAACAACAGCACCAAGGGCGACCCCTAGTGGGACTCGGACCTCGGCTTAGGGCGTTGCTGGCGTGGACATAGGGGGGGGAGACAGCTTGATGAGAGCTGAATTATCGGTGTGACTGCGGAGTCTGAAGAGTCGACCGGCTCTACGACGGGAGAGCTCGGTGGATCGTGACCGGCAGAGGACGGAGTGCAGCGAGCCGGAGTGAAGCGATAATTATCATGATAAATATAGGTTGATAACTATCAAGATAAACGTTAAAGCGTCTATCCCGGGTGTCATACCTACGACAGTCGTTACGGGTACCTAGTCAGAAAGTATGATATCGGCATTGCCCAGAAACTGGGTTGCGGAGGTCTGACCGCAGTCGCTCCGTGTAAAATACTGGCATTCAGCTTCATCTGGTTAGCCTGTAAGCTGACCCTTTTTTTTTTTTTTTTTTTTTTTTTATCGTGGGAAAATCCTCATGGATACCCTTCGCCTGGGGAAGGCGAAGGGTTATGCCGGACTCTTACCGGCTAAAAACCCACGGTGTTCCTACTCCTGACCCTTGGCCGGGGTCACGGGATTCGCAGCTGCATGCACCGCAACCCCGGCAGGCCTCGGTCCGCCAGCCCCTGGCGGACCTCTCCCTCTGTGGGGCCTTGCCCCAGGTCCTCCTGAGAGGCGCGCACGGAACACATGCGCGCCGCCTTCTCGGGCCTGTTACTGGTCGGGCGACGGGTCCCCTAACCCGTCGCCCGCAGGCCACACACTAGGGTGGCCGAAGATCGTCGCGCGCCCTCCGGCGGCGCCCGGTGCGTCTGGCGCGGGAAGGGAGAGTGGCCGTCGCCTCTCTCTCCCTCTCCGCTCCCTCCTTGGTCGCCATCACCACCTCGCAAAAGGAGGTGACGGCTTCCCACGCACTCTCGCTCCCGACCATGGACAGAACCACGGCCGGAAGCGAGAGGTCACCACCGATCGCCACGACTAGTTCACGGCGCTGCGTCGCCCACGCACGGCACTCCTGCAACGTGTGCAGCGCCGTGTCTTCCGGGCAGTCGACGCAGTGGTGACATCCGGGCGTCTGCTCCCGGCCTATGCGACACAGGTACTTCCCGAAACATCCATGTCCCGAAAGCACCTGCGTCAGCCGGAAGCTGAGGGCGCCATGCCGCCTCTCCAGCCACTCCTCCATAACGGGTCTTACCGCCGCTATTGCGGCGTGCCCTCTGTAAGCTGGCCCTAACATAACAAAATAAATTGAAAAGATATGATTTAGAAATGTGTTAAAGTGCTACCTTTAATAAATCTTAAATAAGAAGCCTAAAAAGTGTATAAAGACTCACCAGATCCCACATTCAAACCATTACTACGGTTTTGTGGGGCTTAGTTTATAATTTATTTGCTGTATGTGAACTTAAAATAAATAAATAATAAATAAAAAGAAAAGACTAGGAAGAACAATTATCAAGATAATAGGGTATTTGACTGAAAAAATCTAATTAGTCCGTCAGATTATCAATAAATAATTGACCCGTATTTTTTCTTTTGTTACGTAAACCAAAATTGACGAAGATACGACTCTTTTAAAATTGGCAAAACGTCACAAGCAAGTACAATTTTTACTTGCTTCTGACATCACAAGCCCAAACTCCCGAGTTTTGATGCGTTTTGTCTTTCCAAATATTCATAGATATAACAAAAGAAAAAATGCATGTCCATTATTTTTCAAAACTCTAACTGGCGGACTAATTAGACTTGCAATTTATTGATGCTGTCAACATGCCTATTATAAATCAGAGTTAAGTTGGATTTTTAATTCGGAATCTTCACATACAGGCAACCCCCATCCATTTGACGCACTTGAGGAGGACGAGAAACAAAACTGTTTGCCAAACGTTGTAAGTTAGTGGACCCCTAAGTAAGGAACTTAAAAATTCGGAAATCAATTCCTAAATTAATTGGTATAATCGTATGTTTCTTCCTGATAGAGCAATACTCTCAATTGTACTAGGGGTTTGAAATGTATCCGATAAATGACGATAGGGTTGCCCCCTATTTCATGGGAACTAATATCAAAATTGGAGATGTTTGGACAGTTAGCAGATAACATATAATGATTTACTTAAAAACTATAATGTGATGAGTCTGCGGTCCAGAAGATTGTACTTGGAAACCATGTTTCTTTATGATATGTGTAATCACAGATACGACTGCTCAGACATAACTAATAGAGTACACTACATTGTTCCTAGAACTGTCATAAGACGCGAGGTGCGCGCACGCCCACTTTTTGCGGTCTCCTCCTGTCGGACCAACGCTGGAGTCCGCGCACCTCTGCGTCGTATTAGTAATAATTATAATAAGTTATTTACAGAATTAGACATATTTGCAATGCCGGCTAATAAGTTTCGTAACTGTCTTATTAAATCAATCAAGAGCCTTCAAATATGTTAAATAATTGTTTTCACCTTTAACATTGATTCGTTTTGCTCATAACATAAATATTCTGTTTTGTATTTTGTGGATAACGGTGTGAGTTGCATATTTGTATCATGTATTTGTTTTGTAAGTTAGCTCATAAGATCTAATGTGTAACTGTTTGTTAGTCCCAAATAAATAAATAAATAAACATACCCCGTAACTGTATATCGTAAAGGTATAACAAGCAATATTGTTATATGATCTAAAATAACTAGCTAACGTATATGGTCCTTAAATGCCATCTTTGTTATATTGTTAATTGTATTCTTTAGGGTCAATAAACCATAATAAAGTTCACATAATTATTTTCTAAGGAAATCAAATAATATTATTCATAAGTACGTTTCCTCTAAAAATGTAGGTATATTTATAAGAAACACCTATCCGTTTCATACAAAATGACGTATATCCAATTATAATACTCTTACGGTTTTTTCAAATTATGAACATGAGTTATCTCCTTTTAAATATCACTCCTCAAATTATACTAAAGCGGGAATGGAACCTTCAACCACAAGATACAACCTGCAACTGCACCACTCACTGCGAAACTTGTTAACATGATTACCCGTTAATGCCTACAGTCCTGGCCACCCCGTAATCGAAATGAGCGCAAAGATATTTAGTAAGCTTTATCCCGCCAATTGGAACCCTGAATTCATGGCGTTGTAGCACGACAATGTGTGTAGGTATGTTATTAGGACCATAGTCGTTCGCTATGGGATTAGATTTGTTTTATGCGGGCTTGAAAAGAGGGGAAAAGTGCGTTTACTAAAGACACAGAATTATAAAAGCGTTTACAGAAGTCTAATCAGGGTACATCAAGCCTGTATTCCCCAAAAGATTGGGCATTGATGTATATCCTCATTTTGCCGTTATATTTAAGTCCCAATAATAATGGGCGAGCCTATTGCCATAACCAGGCCATTGCCAAATCCAGACTCTAAGCTGCTACTAAGAAATTCCGCACAGAAAAACCTAATAACACTTTGCCCGACCTGGGGATCGAATTCAGGACTTTACGCTCAGCAGTCGCGCTTACGACCGCTAGACCAACGAATCAGTCAAACTTAAGATTTTATCATTACGAGTATTTTAAGTCTAGGATCTAGGAATATGGTAGTTGTCATATGGTTCCCTCTTGCCACTAATAATGACATACCTTAATCACTGGTCGGTCTGTCAAGCCTTTAGATTACGGCAAGTAATCAGAATGAGTGAGTAGACCCTGAATTAATGGTGTTCTACAGCACGACAATGTTATGTATGTTATTAGGACTATAGTCGTTCGCTATGGGATTAGATACGTTTTATACGGGCATGAAAAGCAGGAAAAGGTGCGTTTATTAAAGGTAGAAACATTATTCATGTTTTTATTTATTTATTTACCTATGTTCACACAGAAATACAATAAGAAAAATAACACAGGAATGAAAAGTGTAGAATCAAAGAAAAAATTAAGAATATACAATTATTTAAAGTCTAAAAAACTGCGATCACCGTCATGTTTGTGGTGATTATGAAAATAAATAGGATCTGTCTACATTAGATTTGACGATAATCAATATTTCTCGATTTAATAGTTACAATAATGCGTCGCAGACTAGGTATATGAAAAAATATAGATGTTAAGTTTTTTTCTTGTAAACCGTGCATTTTAATCGATAACACAATTTTCGGGGTGATTATACTGGTTTTAAAACGCAATTTTTAGTCTGCGCCTTTTAGTTAAACAAAAAAAAAACATCTTGCTATACCAAATTCCGACCAAACAGCCGCGCTAACGGCGCGTCTATTTGGTCGTTTGTTTTGTTTAGTTTAGTAATTTTCTTTTTTTTAAGTTATTTGTAAAAAAGAGTATTAAAATCATACTTGAACGTTTGCCTAACAGCAAAAGCGATGTATAAAGTGCTCTACAAAACTAAATCCCTTTCAAATTTATTAGATCCGGATCCAGACGACAAATTCTCGGTCAGAACGGTAACCTGATCAATGGTTAAAATTGTACGACTTCAACTGACGTGCACTCTCAGATCGAATCTCCTAAACTGACGCTTGCCTACAAATGGCTGCTGCATTATGAACAGGCAAACAGTTTAGTGCTGCGTCGGCGGGGATCTAATGCAGGGATCAAATTAAGTTCTGAATGTTGGCGTCATTGGTTTATAATATTAGTTTTATAAATAGAAATAGTGAGTGTGGGAATGTGTATGCCCAGCTGTGAACGTCTTTTGAATCGTATAATTTATGTAAGTATAGAAATTTTACAAGGGCGGACTTAATGACTTTAAATATATAACGTGACGATTGGAAGACTGAAGAATTTTTGATGTAAGTACTCAAAAAACTACAGGATATAATTATGTATTCAAAATTTTTGGGCGTATCTCCTTGAAAATTTAAAGGACAATGAGTAATGGTGGGCCCATCTCTCAATGGAAATAAGATACTCATGAGTGAATAGGTATTTTTATGCAGAATAAAACTTAGTATTACAACTAAGGTCAAAAGTTAGTACTTTCGGAGTTATACTGCCATAAAAGTGATCCCAATCTAAGCAATTAATGGTCGTAGTTTACTTCATTATAAGATAAACATTACCCAGACCCAAACCGGATAGCACGGTTGGTGCAGTGGTGGTGGTGGTGCACGATTGACTGCTGCGCTGCGTGTCGCGGGTTCGATTCCCGCACGGAACAAATATTTGTGTGACCTACAAGTAGTTGTTCCGGGTCTGGCTACATGTGTTTGTGAGTTTAAATGTTTGTAAACGTACCCACAATACAGGAGAAATTAGAAGTGAGGGGCAAAGTTAAAAAAAACGCCTCGTTTATAGTGATTGCATAACTCATCACATAACTTTTAGACGTCGTATCTCCGAAAGTACTAACATTTGACCATAGTTTTGTTAGTAACTAATGTTCCGCTTAAAGAGTCCTATCCAACGGTATATCAAATGTTACTATTGAAGAGTGGGCCCAGACCCCACACATTTGTTTCCCATTCTCCTTTAGTTTACTATTTGTATAATTGAATTTAAATATTTGGTGACGAGACTGAAAGATCGGGGAGTTTTTTGTGTCGCCAAAAAACTGCAGTGTAGGTATGTAAAATTTTTGGGGCGTATCTCCTTGAAAACATAGTTTACTATTCTAATGTTTATGTTTTTCGTCTTGGTGTACAATAAAAACTCGTAAACCTTTCTCCCTATCTATCTGCAAGTTTCTAAAAGCACTTTTATATTTCTATTATAACTTCATTTCACGGTGCCAGAAATAAATAAACCTACATAATGCGGCAATACAACTACGCCAGATCATCCCATTCTTAAAACAAAGGCCATTCGCAAACCGCATTATTTCCCGGCCTTCATTGCCATAGGCTGGCAACACAATGGATTCCACAGCCAAGACAAATGAGAAATACACAATATCTAAAGTCTAGGTAAATAGGATAGCTTTGTTCTAGCCATGCAAAAGTGGCACCTTCTTTTATACAAAATACTCTACAAGCCAAAATCGTCTTTAAGCAACAAAAATAGAGCATTTTTTTGCTAAACTTCAAAACGCCGCTTCAAAACTCCGAGACCGTTTCTTTTACATAGACTATGTTCCTGCATCTAACGTAAATAAAACTGAACCTTATTTCGCCGAATTTAAAGTACATATTTGAGTTGTGTAGTGCGTAGTAGTGAGGCTGTTTTGGCTAGTCACAAGCGGTCAAAATTTATTGCGCGTAAATGTGCTCTGGCTAACCCGGGAGTTAGGTGGTGGGGGGAGTAGGCTTAAAAATCGGGGAAAGGGGTAAAGGGGTACGTTTTTAGCGTTCGCAGCGCGTCGGCCTATTTGGGGTGTTGACGGCCCGCAGGGACGGACTGAGGACGATTGGATGTTTTTAAATTTTATACTGTACTCTAAACTCTTAGCATTGATCACTAAAATTAGAACGAACTGCAAGTTCTTCTCAATAGAAAGAATCTTGAAAATTGTTTAAAGAATTGCTAGAATTAAGATGAGAGTGTATCACAATAGTAGGGTAGAGTCTATAAAGTAGATATTTGGATTTTGTTACTATAATGTGACTGTATTAAAATCCAATATAATTTAAAATTTCTGTAGATTTTTCGTATGAGCAACAATTGAATGCTTGGTTTTGTGCACTATTATATATTTAAATGAGTTTATTGACAAAAATTATAATTGTAATTTGTAACAACACAATTAAATTAAATCTCTAGATTTCGTAATTAATATTATTTGTAAAACTAATAATTATATTATTATCCTTCCCTTATTCCAGGTTCAATGGCTGCAAAAAAAGCTAGACTGAAATTAAAATCTGCAGACAGCATCTTCGCTTTTCCAGGTAACTTTAGTATTTCATACGTGCAACTCTCTGACTGTCTCACTACCTGAAAACATAAAAATAAATTAGTTATTCTTATCAAAACAACATTTTGACAATAAGCTATATCAATTTCCGATCATATTTTTCCCTAAATACATATGTAGAGAAAAATATGATTGATTTCATAAATAATAGGATACATAATAAATAACAATTTGAAATAACAACTAAATGCGTAAACTGTTTGCAATTAAACCAAAATTATAAGTTTTGCTGCACCTAATATCTATTTCCACCTAAAAAATTGCAGCAGCCCTAATCCGTCCCTGTAACGCGTTTAACCCCGCACCCTCTCGACCTACGCACGTCTCACTCGCACAAACTACAAAAAGAACTCTCCGTCGCTTTCCACCCTTTGCTTAAATTATTGCACCTCCGATCCCACCCCGCACCACAGGCCGTAACCACCGTAAAAACTTCAAGATAAAAATACACTCTATTGGTACAGAAATAAAGTATAATTTAAAATTTCTGCACACAATTGTAAGAACAAATTTCTCCAAAGAACGTATAGTGATGATCTGATATCCCATTAGATACTGATCTAACGTTAATTTTGATTGCAGGCGAATGTATACCTTATCTTGAAGGGCTAAGATACACTTTTGTCTATGCATTTTAGTGTAAAATTCGTCTTTTAAGAATCAGAGCGTAATAACAGACGGTTGTGAGCAAAAGCTGAGGGCATTAAAAAGGCCACCCAGGGGTGGTAGTTTAGGGGGTGGGGAGGGTGAAATGGGGTAGGGATGAGGGTAGTCGGCATGCCGGAGGGTAAAGACGCATTGCTCCGGGAGTCTTCGACGCGAGGAGACGTCACTTGCGTGAAGACTTCTTTGTTGATGAAATGATTGAAGGTTATAAGTAAGGCGAGTTCGTTTGGTTTTTTGAGTTACCTCACAATTCTGCATTGCAGATTTATGAAATAGACACATATGGGTTACTCAAAAATATTAATTAAATATAGCAACTTAATAGACTACAGTAGATAATAACATTTGATTTGGTAGAGAATGCCTAATGGCATTAAGTCCGCCTTATGTACCACCATATAGTGCATAGAAATATAAATAAATAATAATATATTCATTAAAAAAAATAGAACTTGCATGACATGATGGTGATGATGACGTAAGACCAAGATACGTTATTTTATTAAATAAAAAAAATGACATGATTAAAAATATTAAAAAAAAGACTTAGAGAAAAAAAAGATTACTATAACACATTTAAACAGTAGATGTATGTATATTACAAAATAATCATTTAAATACAGACTTTACAGAATCAGCATAAGAACAAAGGGACTTTAGAGCTTATAAGCGACATAGTCACTTACCAGTCTAATTACGTACGTATTAGTGAGAGTGGAGTTATTTTTGTATAGTTATTGAGTTAGTTCGATTTCCACATTATAATAATGTGTACAAGTGTGTATATTATTGAATTAAGGCATTAAAGGACAATCTGTAGATCTGAAGGTACTCACTATTATATTTTTATTATTCAATTACCTATTTATATAATTATATTTTCTTAAGCAAAAATAACGAGAAATTCTAATAATTAATTAATTAGTAATTTTTTTCTTCAACTAGCTCAGTATCTGACCTTTACTTTTTTTATTATAGACGTCGTCAATTTCAATTGGCGTAAGGGACAAGAATGTTCTTGTTTCTTACGCCAATTGTAATTTTTGGCGTAAATTAAATCTTGAAATCTCAGAAAAAGCTCTGGTTTTAAAAATAGTTACGTCTCTTTATGTTATATTTAGCTTAACTTTGGAGTAAACCATATTTTGTTATAAGGGGGTAAAATTTTAACTTTGATTAAAATAACACACCGCTCATGTTTCCCGTATATGTTATAGGACCTACATCCAAAGATAAAGTATGGGATAACGTGTCATACTTTTCTCTTTTTTCGTGGTAATTGAAACGAACGGTAATTTCGAAACTGCTTCTATACTTTCATAGCTCTCGAAAACGGATCTCCACCGATAACTATTTACGCTTTTTTTTACCAAACGTAGTATGCGGGCTACGGCCAGTAATATAAACAATGCTGCAATGGAACTAGAGGTACAACGCAAAATTCACTAGTGATTGTATTAGATTCCAACTAGAATAATAACAGACGAATATATTGCTATTCCACAGGTAGCTATAAATTCTAATTCAGGGGTAGGAGTGATTTTTTCTTATGTGTATCAACCCGGGAATCAAATTCTAATTAGAACGAATAAGCTGATTTTTAAAAATCGACTTATATCCCTGGAAGCACATTATCAGAATTTTCTGACAGAAAATTTCTGACGCGTGCGCTAAGACCCTCTGCGCATACTTTTTGTACTAGAGCCAGCAGGTTGCCGGGTCCGGCAAATTCTGTCAGTGTGCGGGGTCTAGTAGTAATGTATAAAGCAGAGCACAACAGAAATTTCTGATAATGTGTGGCCGGGCTATCATCATCATCATTTAGCCGAAAGACGTCCATTGCTGGACATAGGCGTTTGGGGGGGGGGGGGGGGGGTTGCCATAATCGCCATGCTTGACAGATGGGTTGGCGATCTCAGTATGGTTGTTAAAATACTCAGAGAACGCTGTTGCCCATCCTGCCGTCCATCCAGCCGGGCTATACCTATATGATATAATTTGGCACATTCCTCCTTTCAATTTGCTTCCCACAAATTGCAATAAAATTATACCAGAGCACTCACACAAACACGTCAACCAGTCAACTTCACTTTTCGCTTATCAAAACAACTCAGGTATCAAAGGAAGATGGGCAGTTTCCACATCTACTATAATAAACCGTAAAGTTTAAAATTAAAAGAACCCCTATATTTTAATTACTGAAGTGGTAATAATCAAACAGAGCTAGCAAGAACAATCCCGAATAAACCAGCTTGCATTTCAGTGTTCCGGTTAGAAGGGTGGAATTAGACACACATGAGACTTTTCAACACTGTCTCTAGGGTTGGCAACGTATCAGAGGATTCTCTTGGGATTGTAGATGTACATAGGAGCACTCACCATCAGGTGCAGTCGACCTGTTTTCTAAAAAGGTTTCTAAGAAATAAAATTAATCTTACCAACGAAATCATATTATGAATCTTATAATGACAAACCCTGCCTTTTAAGAAAAGTAAATCTTTTACGACAATTCCATTAAAACTATAATAACACAACATAACAGTTGGCAGAGGTGTATAATACACCCTCATTTCACCGTTATGTTTAAATCCCATGTAATAAGAGGCGGGCCTTTTGCCATCAATCGTAAATCCAGCTGATCAAAAAAAAACTGGTCATAAATCCAGACTTCGGATTGCTACTGAGAAAGTCCACACCCAATTACACTTTGCCCTACCCGGGGATCGAACCCAGGACCTCACGCTCAGCTTACGACCTCTAGACCAACGAGGCAGTTCGAGAGAACTTGTAATATCTACTACAATAATTCTAGAACAATGAGTCGTAAAAAAAAGTTGAGACACTTTTAAACATCGTTTCTAACGTGAAAAATCATACAAAAAAAGGTGTTTACGCCATTTTAGTGTAAACAACTATTAAACACGATTTTACGGTAAAGCAAAAAAACACTTGCACTTGCGTGGCATTAAAAAACTTGCAGATCATAAAATTCCGTTCTATACTTACCACATCGCTAGGTACAGGTGGGGGTAGTAGAACAAAAAGCTCGGAGACAGCGGCGGTATCAGATGGGCGTAATTTTTCATTACATTACCATGGGATAGTCATGCGCGCGTGAAGATAAAACCTCGTCCCTAACCCGCGTACCATGAAACAGCGAGGAACGATAGCGATACGACAACGGGTATATTTTTTATTAAAAATTTGGTTTTTTTCTGTCATATGACTCAGGAGGTCAATTCCAACAACAATATTGTTTAGAATCGCAATCGAACCACAATTCAACCACGGCACATGAACGTTTTCTTTTTCAAAATTCTAGTGCATGAATACAGCCTCCACGAGTGACGATACTTAAGTTCGGTGCACACTGGGCAGACAGCCCCGCTACGAACCTTGCTGACTGGCTAATCTTTTCACCACGACATGAGCTATTTTCGCATAGCTCATACTGGCACGAGAGAAGAGAAGACCATTTTCTTTATAAGAAAAAGTAGCTTTTGCATGTGGCTTTGCTCGCGTTAATTTCAAATTTGACAATCAACTCTTAACACGCTACTAAAGTTTCCATAAATAATATAATTTAATCGTGATTCGAAAGACACGTGGCGCCATCTATTATCGTTATTGTTGTTTTTCTCGGGAACAGTACTTTTTTTCGGGATGAAAGGTACCCTATGTCCGTTTCTGTACACCTGAGAACGTATGTGCAAAATTTCAGGATGATCGGTTCAGTGATTTAGGCGTGAAAAAGTAACAAACAAACAAATTTACTTTCGCATTTGTAAATGTCGCTACTACAGTTAAGTTATAGGCTGTCTTCCTGTGACTCTTGGTGTAGACAACGAAAGAGCGCTGAAAAAAAAAGTTAAAAAACAACGCACATAAAACAAAAACTAAAAAAAATTAGTCTAGTAGATGAACATAGATACGTCTGTTTTATCAAAAAACATTTTTAAGTAGTAGTTTATACTTAACAAGGCTTATACACCACTTTTATTTATGGAGTTAGACTTTAGACAGTTTTAGTGGTTTTAGGAAGTGTCTAAACTTTTGTAGTAGGTCCGACCTTTTATTTTTAGCATTATAAGCATGATGATTCATACATAATTAATTGTCCAATTCTTGACGTAAACCCCTCCCAAAGTTTGCGATTACCCAGTTCTGCACCTTCTACATTCAATTTTTTCCAGATACATTCTTCTTCATCAGTCCATCTGGCCAAATATCCTGAAAAGGCCTAGTTGTGGCCTACACGTTGACTTTGGCTTGGAACTCTGTCCGCTGAAACAAGTCATCACAGCTAAGTATTTTCTTCGGTTAAAAACTTCAGACATAGAACTATCTACAGAGGTTTAAATCGCATTGGAATGTCTAAAAATTTAATTGTCTTGTCTACAAAAATCAATCGAAATTAAAGAAGAGAAAAAAACTTTTCCGTGTTAGATTAATTATAAAAAGTTTTAGCTCACCCAATAACTTCTAATAAATACCTACCATAATATTGACAACAAGACGTCATTGGACGTTAAAAACTCATTTACATAATAAGATCGGCTTCCCAATAAGATACCCATTGGATAAAACATTTAGGATATTTTATTTTCATACGTGAAATATTTTGAACAAAAAAAATAAGTACCTAAAAGATTCAAACATTCGTCGCTCCATCACATGGTAGGAGGGCCGGGGTGTAGAGTTCCCTTAGGAAATTAATAGTCGAGTGTGTGAGACCCTTCGAGCACGAAGTTTGCGCGGCCGCCGCTAGGTGGCGACGGCTGACTCAAAATGTAACGCCGCCATCCACGCCGCGGCCCGTCGTCGACGCTTCCATTTTTAAATTGGAATATAAGATCGCGTCTGTAGGCGTCACGGTTGTGTGTATGGAGGTTTAGGCAGAGCTGTGCTCAAAACTGCAGGCGTTGTTCATTATACTTGGTACATCGGGCCATAGGATATTTGATTGGGGCTAAATATCGATCATAATGTAATTTAGAAAAAACAAAACACTTTACGAAATTTAGGAATTGAGAAACGAGCTGATGATTCCCAATTATGTTTTATACTAGTGTTACATAAAATTAATAAGTACACCGGCATTGTTCTTACATAATTTTAATCACAACATTGTAGTTGAAAATGTTTTAAAAGAATCTCCATGGAGTTTCTTGCCGGCTCTTCTCCATGCGACCTAATTTCGTTTCTTAAGTGCATGTACGTTTATTAAAAGTTTTTTATTTCGAATAAACACACCTATTCGAAATAAAAAACTTTGAATCTCGAACACCAAAACTTCTAAAGTGGTCAAAACGATACGCTCTCTTCAAAATGTTGGATAAAATAAAGCCATACATAACTTAATTTTTGTAATTATGTAATCGTAAGTCATTTAAATCAACTCATTTTGATGTAGGTAACATTACACAATAAGTTCCCATCACCCCAGACAGATGGCGCCACCCAACAAAAATACAACCAAATAAAACGCATTTTCAAATGCACGTTACAGGAAACTAGCGACCGCACACAAACTATTCTGCTTACATCGAAATATTTAATAGTCGCTAAAATATTCGTGGAGCCGCGACGTGCTAACAGAGAACTAAGCGAAATTAAACCGAATGCTCAGTTTATTAGTTGTAGGAATTATTATTTAGTTTTGCAACGCTCGCTTCGTAGGGTTAAAGTCGGAATGTCGGAAAACTCAGAACTAGGAATGTTGGCTTGTTAATCGTTGCAAATTTCGTACGAAAGTGCTTTTGGGAATGTAACGTGAGGAATTAAAATTAGAACGTTGATAGCTTTTGCTGTTTGGTATGGTTCTAATGTAGACAAGATTATTATTTAGGCACGGTGTAGGCGATCATTATTATAGTTTTAAATTAAATACAACAAAAATGAGTTCTAGAATAGAATAGAATATAATAGGTTTTTATTTGCAATTTGATTGGTAATACAAAAAAAGATACTAAATTTGTGATTACAGCTCAGCCATATTTCACCATTCGGTATGTAAATATTTACATTAAATTATTTACTTTGATTATTTTTCTGTATGTCACAGTAAATTTTAATTTTTACAAAAAAAAACATATTTCCGTCGATAAATTGTGGTCAAATTTCAACCATTATCCAGAGATACACTGTTAAGTGCCTTAACCTCCTCAAGTCGTACTCCTCATTACTGAGGGTCGTGATCCTCCCTTGAAAACATTTTTGCTCTTATGATGTTACGCCATCGCTGTCTATCCTTGGCCAAGTGAAGCGCATCGTGAAATTTCGTATCAAGAGAAGAGCTTATCTGGTCAGACAATCGCAAAGGGCTGCGACCTCTTGGTCGTTTACCGTCCACCTTGCCTAGCGTATCTATCGTAACCATCAGTTGTTCGAGGTTATTGCCATCTTTTCTCGCTATATGGCCGAAAAATTCCAAAACTCTGCGGAGACAAGTCGTAGAGAGTCTGGTCTTTATATTGAGCTCGCGTAGAATGGACTCGTTGGTGCGGAATGCAGTCCATGGTATCCGAAGCATCTTCCTCCAACACCACATCTCGAAGGCGTCTATACGAGCTCGGTCGGCCTTTCTCAATGTCCAAGTTTTTGCTCCGTATCCGAATATTGAGAAGACCAGCGTGTTGACCAATTTCACTTTGGTATTTCGCGAAATGTTGCGATCTCTCCATATTTTTCCAAGCTGAGACATAACATTCTTGGCCATTCCGATGCGTCTACGGATTTCTTTTTCGCAAGACCCTGTGTTAGATATGTTGGAGCCCAAGTAAATGAAGTCATCGACCGTTTCGAGATTAAGAGCACCAGTAAACTCCAAATTATGTGCTCGGTCCACCACCATTAGTTTGGTCTTTGCGTGGTGCCTTATAGGAGAGACTAAATCAAGGCATGATACGATATTCTATGGCAAGACAAAGCTAATAACGTTTTTTTTTTATAAACTCGTCCTATTTTTGTTACGAACACCTACTGGGGAAAACGGACGGTATAAAGAAAACTAAAACAGCGAACTCAACCCATTATCCTGAATTGATAAAAGTGGAAAATTGTCTCGGAAAATTCCGACACTCCGAATTGTTTTTTCAATTACTGTATACTTCTCTGATGTAACTATTATTTCCTTATAGGCAACCCTGCATTTTCGAAAATAAAAATGTCTTCTTTTTTACCGGAAAATTCGAAGATTCTGGGCTAGTTTCCTCTGATTCTCTGATATAATAGGAATAATAATAAATTCACAACATTGTAAGTTCCCCTCTCTGAGGCCCTGACCACCGGTAGCTTGGACCCTGTTCCCGATGCCGGTGGGCTACTATTTTTTAATATTTTTAAATGTGTAATGAACGATCAAACACCTCACTGTGATAATTTCAGGGAACCTGTCGTTTACGCCAAGTTTATTTACTACTTACTGGAACATTCATTATTATTGAAATACAACAAAATATTTATATTTCTGATTTTGTTTCAGCATTTGTTTATTTAGTTTTTAAGTATTTTAATTTTTAGTTAAATTTAACTTAACGTTTGAACGCCTTCACGGCAAAACATAGCGCTCAAATATGTTAACATAACACTTTTATGTAAATACCTATGTTTTACAAATAAATACTCTGATTCTGATTCTGAAAATTTAGGCAAATTAGCTATTTGCAGTAAATTCCGAAAAATAATTCACTGCTCCAGTTTCCGGTACACCCAGTACACCAATGACATTACTATTCCTATGTCCATGGAAACCGATACCAAACATGGCCGCCGCAAGTTCAGGCACAGTCTAAAAGCACTGTACGAATCTAATTTTCGACCTCGGCTGCACCAACTATTTAAACTGAAGTTAGTTTTGAGTCTCGAAGTCCCAGACGCAACGCACTCTCAATTAGCTAGTCCCGCATGAAAGTTTAACCGCCCATACATAACCATTATGTGTAAAATACGGGTAAAGTGCAAAGTTAGACAGCGTTTCTATCCTTGCGAGGCTATAACTCATGTGTGGCTAACTTCTGAGAGTACGGTGCGCATGCACAGTTTTTATAGTTTCTGCTTTTTTGATTGGGAAACTTTTTAGCTGGGGATTTTATGTTTTTTTTAATTGTTGTTTATGGGTTTATGCTTTTGTTGATCTAAGCTGAATGATATCGTGAAGTTTTGTTTATTGTAACTGGTATTTTTAATATAGAAGTGACTTTAATTATGTCCACACATAGGCACGTGTTTTTTTAAGCATACATTTTTTTTTTGTTTTTATCTTTGCCCCGATTTTTTTAAGTTTGATGTTTTTTGTATGTTTTCTGTAGATACCTACTTAAAATTTGTATGTCATTAATGGCAAAACATAATGCACTACCTGCCTAATTATAACAGAGCTTCAATGTTTAACAAATAAATGATTCTATTCTATTTTCTCTTAGCGTTGCTTTTGTATCATGGGTGCGTTTATAGACAGAAATTTGCACAAATGCCCAGAACCGGAACAACTATCTATCACCCATACAAATATTGGTTCCGTGCGGGAATTGAACCCACGATCTGTAGCGTATAAGCTAATCGCTCAGCCACTGCACCAAACGTGTCGTCAAAATTATTCAAAATTAAATGTCTTGAACTAGCGCTATGCTATCTTACTTATTTTATTAACTTTCATTAGAAATGCAAACCGTGTGCCCCAAAATTCCTTTCTTAATTAACTTAGCAGAAAAGAAACTTTTGTTTTACAAACCCAACTTGGATTAATCCTTTGGAAAACAAAAGAGAATTGAGCTCATGAGTTTTTTTTTTGCTATGTTTTGCTAAATTTGTTTTTGTTTTTTTTTTGTTTTGGGCACTTTTCTAACCTATCTTACGAACTAAAATTAAATGTTTTACTTTTTTTTCTAATCAAGTTAAAACTTTTACTACAGCAGAGCCAAGAGCCATAACCATTACCTGTAAAGCAGTGCTGACAATACTTATTATAAACTTTGCCCAGATATCCGGGCATTAAGTACTGACTGCTCTTCCGGACTGTGCCAATTCGTAATCAAATCTTATCCATTATGTTTTCGATCGATTTAGTTGACCTGACTTGAATCATAAAACTTTTTTGATAATCAAAATCAAAATAAATATTCCTTGCTCAAATAAAAGCATCGTATGACTTGTTTTGCAGACGGTGCGTGGCGGTGAGGGGCGCGGGGCGCGGCGCCAGTATGCGGTAATTGTACAAAAGTTACCATCCTCAGCAACGGTGGATTCGTTCACGCTTCCTTACTCGAGGAGGCACACGAGCGGGTGAAACGCTGCATTTTAGACGCCCGACTGGTCCGCGAATTTTATGGACGCTTTGTAGTTTATTGAAAACTGTAAACGCGACCATTTTGTTGTTCTTGTTGAGTTAAGCATTATATTTGGTATTCTACATTTAGGGCCTTTTCCTGTCACGCGGATTTGTTGAGTGTTTGTTGCGAGCCTTGCGTGGCGCCTGAATTTCACTTTATCATACATGTGTTTTTTTTATGATGATGAATTGTGAGCGGAACGCCACGCATGCGGGTGAGGCACGCACGCGGGCCCGAACCCGCATGACAGGAAAAGGCCCTTAAAATTAGGTACTAAATTGAACACGGCTGCCAAGCTAAAATGGAACTGGGCTGGTCACATCTGTCGCATGCCGGAGAAGCTATGGGCTAGAGTAACCACACAAAGGGTCCCAAACAGCAGCAAACGACAACGCGGCAGGCCCAGAATGAGGTGGCGGGACGACCTCGATTCTTTCCACAAGGATTGGCACATAACAGCACTGGATAGGGATAAATGGAAGGAGGGAAGGGAGGCCTTTGCCCTGCAGTGGGACAGAAATGGCTGATAATAATAAAATAAATTGAATTAGCATAGATAGGTACTAAGGGTGTTTTTAGTGTCATGCGGATTTCGTCACGCACACGGGTTGACCCGCATGCGTGCCGGTCACAATTCACCTTTTCGTGCGTGGATCATGCATCATAATATACACGTGTATAGAAACGCCAATTTCAGGTGCCACGCATGCGGGTCTAACCCGCGTGCGTGACAAAATCCGCATGATACTAAAAACACCCTAAATGAGCGGATTTCTTTATTATTTTCTCTAGTGGTTGAGAATATTTTGCATGATGACGTATTATGACGTAATAGTTTCAATTACGTGTTATTTACGCGTGAACTTTGTAGAATTGTTATTGTTTTCGTATTCTAATTGTCCATGAATTAATAACGAAGGCCGCTGCCGGAGAAATAAATAAAAAACAAATTGATTTCTACATTGAATTATTTTTTAAGTAAAATGTATTAAAATAACTAACGTACTATAGGTTTACCTATTGTCTTGATCGATGTATACAGTATCAGAAATGGCCGCCCTCATAGTGCGGCTTTTGTCTATTCAGCTACACGTGTCTCGTGTCACGAATGACGCATTTCACTTGTTTACTAGAAATTATTGGGGGCAAGCTTCGTTATCGGTTTGTATACACTATGATAGCGTAACAAACTATAGGTAACTTTTGAATAAATTCGTAATTTCGTACCTACCACAAGAAACGCCATGCCTCAGAGGGCGCGTTATGTATTATCAAATAATCGACCACGATCCACCGAGCTCTCCCGTCGTAGAGCCGGTTGTCTCTTCAGACTCCGCAGTCACACCGATAATTCAGCCCTCATCAAGCTGTCTCCCCCCCCTAAGTCCCCGCCAGCAACGCCATAAGCCGAGGTCCGAGTCCCACTAAGGGTCGCCCTTAGTGCTGTTGTTGCAGGTAGTCCTGATGTTAGTGTAGTACAACTGCCCGTTTACCTAGAAACGCTCCCCTAGGACCATCTATAGCAGCCCAATAGAAAAAAAAAAGCTTCTCGCTCATCGTCGGCGATGGGACAAGTGCCAAAGTCTAAGCATTTATTTCGAATAGACCATTTACAAGGTACTTTTGAAATATCGAGAAAAAAAAAGAAGTTACTGCCGCGTTCTAAAGTGTAGATTCCTATGGCGAAGAACGGGCAATAAACTCCATGGCTACTCTTTTCCATCACATATATACAAAAACGTTTATATTGTGAATAAGAAAAAATAATTTGAAAACAATGCAACTAGTCTGTTAGTAAAAGATAGCGATTCTCTTATTTTAGGTTAGATAGTGAACAAGAGAATCATTTTCATTGTCCGATAAACCTTAGCTTTAGGTTTCTCTCAACACCTTTATGCCGAAGGCTACAGCATTCTCCAACAAAAAAACCGAAATACGGCCCAGAGCGTCGACCCACCGGCACCGCTTTTCAAATTACCAAGCTTTACTTCGCATTTTCACGAGCCATTTTTCCAACTTAATCAAATACTTTCTACCTCATTTCGCACGTCCCGGTCCCCTAATATGGCGCCCTTAAAACCGTAACATTCGATTTCCCGTCCCGTCCGAACCGTAACTTTTCTTCAATCGTCTACAAATCGCCTAAAATCTAATTACCGGGCCTTACAGATTGCGATCGGCTCAGGGCTGCGCGTGATTAAAAATTTAAATTATGTTTTAAAATTAGAACATTTTAATCTAGGGTCTGGTTTAAAAAAGTTTTTATTCAAGTGGGAATGCTTAAAGTTGACGTCCGTTGTTGAGTGCGCGGCCGAGTAGGGTTGTCTAAATGAGTTTATTTTTAAAAGTTTTTTTTTTGTTTTTTTTTTAATAAACAAAACAATTAACCTAGATACTTATCGTTCCAAAAATAACAAATCCATAGACAAACAGCTTTTATGCTTTTAAATATGTATAAGCAAGCAGATTTCTACTAATTGTGTACTTGAAAGTTTCAAGCGATATTATTGCCGTGGTTAAATGTAATATCGGCACAATTATTTGCTGTAATACGGTTCATACTTCAGCTCTACTCATGAGTATATAAGCATCATCATCATTCGTAAATTCATATTAAATATTACATAATTTATTTCCATCAAAATTATTGTGGAAAAAGATACATACAATATTCCCTATGTTGTATAATTTTGCTACTATATTTATAAAATTTATACAGTAAAGGACTATGCCCACTACAGCGTATCATACCATTGCCGTAATATGGATCACACATGCAAAAAAATATTCATTGTAAAAATGACACAATGTGTACTAGACCGTTCCATCATCGACCACCAATTTATTTTTGTAGCGTTCGTAGCGTTTCCTTCGTCCTTATTAAGCTCATATTTATTACGGTTGTGGTACGGTATTGTGGAGAAAGACCTTTATCCTAGATTATTAATGTAAGTGTGGCGGCATCTATCTCGCCACATGCGAACTATCCTACATCGCGCAATCAAAATTTAACACGCAGATAGTATATATACAACCTCCAAACATCAATTGTTGGGCAGTAGCCCGCCAGGCACAAGACTCCGCCTGGTTGGAGGATCCTCCCTTTGGTTGGAGGAACACCACATCTGGTTTTTCCACATAAGTATTAAAATACAAACGGTATTCTTTGTCAAGTATTGAACTACCGAAAACGTGACAACCTGTTAAACACTTAATTTTGACGTCAACAATTTCCCCGTTTCTAATACCAGATAACAGCCAATGGGGTATATTTTAGTATTTTTGTCTATTTGAGTAGTATTTGGGTATGTTGGTCGATAAAATTAAGTGTTTATAATATCGTTAAGTTTTCTGAAGTGCAATACCTAACATATTGTCAGTCTCTCAGGCACCACGCACCAATATATTGAACTTTACACGCGCCTTTGGCGTCAAACTATATTTTATTAGTTACTAGCTTTTGCCCGCAGCTTCGCTTGCGTGAAATTTTGAACCCGTTAAGTGACGATTTTCCATACAAACTTTCATCCCCTATTCCACCCCTTTGGGGGTAGAATTTCCAAAAATCCTTTCTTAGCGGACTTCTACTAACTATAAACTACCTCCCTGCCAAATTTCATCTTTATACGTCAAGCAGTTTTCGATATTTCGTGATGAGTGAGTGAGTGACCTTTCGCTTTTATATATTTAGATAACGAAATCTTTTTAGGAAAATATCGACGGGTTTAGCATTGTCATATAACCCGAAGTTTAAACTTAAATAGTCTTTAGAACTAATCCTCATATCTCGTATCGGGACGAGCTATACTAAAATACTTCATGCCGTGGTGAAAAGTTTATCCAGTCAGCAAGGTTGGTAGCGGGACTGACTGCCCAGGGTGCGCCGTACGTAAACATCGCGTGAGCAAGCATATGTTTATCAGTTATTATAATTAATCGCTTACCATCATTTTTAACACAATAGTCTTTCTTACAAGCGACTTTTTAAATTGTCTACCTAGCCAGCCCTATGTTCTGTGTGTAAGTTAGGCAAGCGGTGGCCGGGGCGGGTCTTGCGGCGCAGGGCGGGCGGTAATGAGTTGGGCGGCCGCGCCTAAGATTCACGCAGACGCGGACGTAGGTATTAAAGTTCTAGCGAGTTTGGTTGGTCGAGAGGTGGTGAACTTTGATGGTCTGATAAATTCCTAGTGGTAGTTCAAAATTGCTTAGTCTTGGTTTCTGGGGGAAAAACTTAGTTGATCTAGTTTCAGTTTGTTTTCTAGAAGACTTTCTTTATCATGTTGATTACACTACCAGTACTCCAAGTGTGAGTTTTTTTACGTTACTACTGTACCTAGTTGCGTCACGCCAAAAATGTATAAAAATGTATGCAACGCCTCTAGCGGCGAATAGCGTTACTAAAAATTTGTTTGACATTTTTGGCGTGACGCAACTACAGTAGTAACGTAAAAAACTCACACTTGGGGTACTGGTTATAATTACTGATAGTGGATTGACTCAACTATGACTATTAATTTAGAATTCTCAATTTATCAGTAATTTGGAATATATTCCATACATCAATAAATCATTAAATCAATAAGCATTCGAACTACATAAAATTCTTGGTTATCTGTTTTCAATTAATAATAAGTACGGGTAAAATGGGGTTACTTGATATGAACATGGCATAGGAGACATAACATATTTTTAAACTATCAAAAATTTTAATTATTCTTACAATATCTTCTTATATATAATAAGTTGTACACTGAAGTTTGCCCTCGGCCCTATTATCAATCTCTCTATCACTCAAAGGTTTGCTGGTAGAAAACGAATTTTTGAGTTAAGCTCGTCTTTGTACATGACTTCACTAAATTATCATACTACATAGTATAAAACAAAGTCGCTTCCCGCTGTCTGTCCCTATGTATGCTTAGATCTTCAAAACTACGAAACGGATTTTGATGCGGTTTTTTTTAATAGATAGAGTGATTCAAGAGGAAGGTTTATATGTATAATACATACATAATATGGCAAAGAAAAACGCGGAATACGCGATAATAGACATCCACGCGGGCGAAGCCGCTGGCGACCTCTAGTACTTTTGTTGTAATTTTCTTGTGTACAATCAAGAATAAGAATAACATTGAAATCGCAGATACACAGCACTTGTAGCCATAATGGTTTAACCGCTAATCTCCTAGGCTGAAGAAGCACGTTCCTTTACTGAGTTCCGATTAACCACGTGGTTCTCTAATAACCCCATTTTATAGTACTATGAATCAAACAAAGTCGCTTCCCGCTGTCCGTCCCTATATAAGCTTAGATCTTTACAACTACGCAACGGATTTTGATGCGGTTATTTTTAATAGACAGAGTGATTTATGAGGAAGGTTTATATGTATAATATAATTTAATCCTGAAACTCATATATTTAAATTCAATAATCATTTCACTGAACTTTCATACGTAGGTAAATACATTAGCTGGATTATTGGCGAACTATTCTATGTAAGCACATACTCAATTCGGTAGGCGACATTGATTGATGATTGTAACGCATTATTGACTCTCGCATGGATGCTAGGTTTTAGTTGCACCTTTTATTTGTACAACTGGTACTGTAATAGGGTGTCGAATTGATTGAGATTAATGAAGAAAAAAAATATTTTTTGTTGTTTATTACATAATACACATACCTACAAAGTTAAATGATAATACATAGTTTACTGTATATGTTACGGCTAATAGCCGAAGTGCGACTACACCTAGTTTTAGCCGGGTACAACTAGGTGCAGCCAGTAGCAGTTGGTTAGAACTAGGTGGAGCTTAAGTCGACGGAGCCCCGCTGTGCGGGGCTCCTATTTCTGTCTGCAGGGTTTAAAGTAACCTAACACGAAGGGGATCACGGGGGCTTCGTTCGCTCGCTTCGCTCGCTCACTCTAGCCCCCGTCATCCCCTTCGAACCTAACCTATCCGTGTCGGGGTTACCCTTAACCATCGGTGTGCGGCTGCACCTAGTTCTAGCCGCTATGATGAAGGCTAAACCTAGTTCTAACCGAAGATAAGTAGAATAGATTTAAGTTTAACCGCATGTGGCCGGCTGCAACTAGTTGTACCTGGCTAAAACTAGGTGTAGCCGCACTTCGGCTATTAGCCGTAACATATACAACAAACAAAAGGTATGGTAAAATCTTAAAACAACAATAATTTTGTAGATGGAAGGATAAAACACATAAACAGTTTGGAGTGTCATTTTATTTGGCGACTGCGTCGCGTTCGTTTAGAATGTTCTGCCTCGCCTTTTCCCAACTATGTTGGGGTCTGGAGGTCTACTCCCTAAGCACGAAGTCCGTGGTTTCGGCCTTAGTTACGAGCGTTTCCTATCCTATCACCTACGGACATACGATTATTTCGGGGTCCAAACTAAGAATTAATGACAACACGATTTGACAGTTGTCCCTACTACCGATGTGTTTTTGCCCGTCCAAAAAGTTGAACTTGACACTTGTTTTGTTCACTCCTTCGTTTCGGGCTACTTTCGGACGGGCGACTAACTTTGTTGACGGACTTAGGGAGTAGGCCCCCCCCTGTTTCGGATCCAACAATCGGTTCGATTTTCGCGATTTGAGATTTTGTCTTTCGTTAACCCTACTCCCAAATGTTAATTGATATCTAGTAGTTCGTTGTTTGAGAATACTTTGATCGTATATTTATAAGTTCGGTGTTCATCGTTGTTTCGTTACGATACAAGGTTTCAACGTTCGTTTTCCGGAGTAGACCACATCGCGCGCTGACGTACGATGTTACGATAAAAAAACTTTAAAAAAGTAAAAACCGACTTCAAAAAAAAACTAAACGGAGTAAAATAATTATCATTTAATAAAACTACCACTTTCAGAAGTCGGTGCATTCAATTTGTTTCAGCGTAGAACACCGACTTCTGAAAGTGGTAGTTTTATTAAATGATAATTATTTTACTCCGTTTAGTTTTTTTTTGAAGTCGGTTTTTACTTTTTTAAAGTTTTTTTATTTTATACTTTTTAGTGCCACAAATTACAATTACAATAGTGTACAAATTCTCGGACCAGCACTACAACTAGAACGTCGTCTACATACGATTTGTGTATTTTTGTTTTGTTTTTGTTGATTTTTTCAAAAAGTGCTGACTCAATTTCAATAAAATTTATATGGGACCACCTCTGAAGTATGGCCTACCAAACAAAAAAAGAATCATCAAAATCCATTCATAATTGGCGGAGATATCGCGTAACAAACACACAAAAAAAAAAAAAAAAAAAGAACATTCAGACGAATTGAGAACCTCCTCCTTTTTGAAGTCGGTTAAAAAATCAAACCTCTCACAAAAAACAATCGAGTGTCGTGTCTACATCTTTTTCTTCAACCTCTATGGTCGAAAGTTGAAATTCGGCTCCGCTCTCGAGACTACAGATAAATATCTGGCCGCGGCCGGACTTTTTTAATATAAATGTTCTTTGTTCCTGACGGGAGAAACTTTTAATGAAAATTCAAATAAGGACAACTTTTAACCTTTTGTTTTTTTTTTCGTGTTATTTTTTTTTGCGTAGGAATTGTTTTTTGTTATTCCAAGTGCTGGTGATAAGGATCGTGGTTTGTTTCGCTTTGTTTTAGTTCTTTTGTGTGGTTGATAAAGGAGAATGCCCATATCCCGTACCACATAGCGTCACAAGTACATTAACACCGAAAATAATGTTTTATTTATGTGTAAAATGTACTGATTTTTAACCGTCTTTTTTAACCGCATTAAAAAATATCAAATAAAAGATAATAAATAATTAACAATTACCTACTTCCGCAAAAATGGCATAGCTATCATAATAAAAGTTCATTTCCGAAAACGTTTTCGTTCCGATTACAGTTGTCAATTATTTTCGCTATCAAGGTAAGTAAATCTACAAGATCATAAAATAGAAAATAATTAATTCTATTTAATCGTTTTATTTTATCTCACCATTTTATTAAAAAAAACATTGCGTATTACCTTAGAGCACAGATATTATTCACACCTACAGTCAAGGAGTTTCGGAATATAGTGTATAGTCTATGTTTCGGAACACCGAATTATGGAACTGTCAGTATCAATGTCAATATGGTTATGGCGTTTTGATATTTGTATGAACCAATGTTTTTTTGCTGCGTTTAAGTCGTTCTGGTAGTTTTATTGAATACTTAATTATTTCACTACGTCTGTAATAACTATTGATAGTGTTGAGATAGTGACTCTTGTTTCGTGGCGTATCGAGATAGTGACTCTGATGTTTATAATAACAGAGCTGCTAGACTGCTAGACATCTAATGGATGATTTAAAAATATCTTGTGCGCTATTAAATAAATACCACAAGCTCATTGAAGACCCACCAGAAGCAGCATTTTATGTCACTATTGCAAAGGCCAGGCATTTACTCCCGAATCATTTTTCAGATTTTGTCAACCGTGAAAATATGAACAGAAGGAGTGCGTTATTTCTAACGATTGATGGAAATATTATATTATGGATAAAAAAGGATGGAAATATAAGACTAAAGATACTGCCCGTGCACGGTAAGTTGACCTGAGCGCGTAATGTCACTATATAGGCGAGAACAGCAAGCGTGCGGGCGCATTCGAAGTAGTAGTCTCAACTTATCGCGCACGTGTAGTATATCTATAATATGCAATGCACTTCTCAGCAATGCGGCCTAAAACGCATACCTATATGATAAATAAATAATAGTAATCACGACTATTACAAATTGCTAAAAAATATAATCAGGCGTTTTCTAACTTTTTTGAATATTTCGAAAATGTGGTTAAATATTGATAAAATCTTGTTGGTAGTGAAAAGTTAAATAAAAACTAGACTCTTGAGAGTAAATTTGGTTTGACGCAAGTTGGTACGGATCCCCATACAAAAATGGGCATTCTCCTTTAGTTTAATTTTACAATTTACATTTTCCATAGAGTTATTAAAATCTAAGATCACTTTTAAACCTAAAAGTGTTTTGCTCTGTCTGGATCATTTGAAAACGTTTGACTGTTCGACTAGAAGTTCGATTATTAAAGTATCATTTCAGGACGTTATTATCAAATAACCGTTCACGATCCACCGAGCTCTCCCGTGGTAGAGCCGGTCTCTTCATACTCCGCAGTCACACCGATAATTCAGCCCTCATCAAGCTGTTTCCCCCCCAATCCCCTGCCAGCAACGCCCTAAGCTGAGGTCTGAGTCCCCTTAGTCGTGTTAGGGTCGCCCTTAGTGGTGTTGTTGCTAGCAGTCATGATGTTAGTGTAGGTAGTATAAGTAGTTACCTTAGGTTACGTAGTCTACTCTCCTCTCCCCCCCCCCCCCCCCTTGGCTGGAGACCCTTCAGGTCTCGCCAATAACTGCCCGGTTACGTAAAAACGGTCTGCAAGGACAATCTATAAGTAATCCAATAGAAAAGAAAAAATACAACAAAAAGTAAAAACAAAATCACTACATTACATGCAACATGTACTTGGCACTGTTGAAAAATTTAATTCGTACGGCATTTTAAGACTTCGGATACTCCACCTAGCCTTTAAAAAATCATGCCACACCCACTCGAAAGAAGCGTCATTACCACTCCATTATTACCAAATGGTACACGAAATCACTACATTACATGCAACCAACACTACGTGGCAGTCCTGAAATATTAAATTCGTACGGCATTTTAAGACTTCGGATTTTAATAATCCATCAGGTAGGGCCTTTATAAAATCTCGCCACATCCACTCAAAAGCCGCGTCATTACCACTCCATCATTACCAAATGGTACACGAAATTACTACATTACATGCAACCAACACTACGTGGCACTGCTGAAATATTAAATTCGTACGGCATTTTAAGATTTTAATACTCCACCTAGCCTTTAAAAATCACGCCACACCCACTCTAAGGAAGCGTCATTACCACTCCATCATTACCAAATGGTACACGAAATCACTACATTACATGCAACCAACACTACTTGGCACTGCTGAAATATTAATTTCGTACGGCATTTTAAGGTTTCAATACTCCACCTAGCCTTTAAAAAATCACGCCACACCCACTCGAAAGAAGCGTCATTACCACTCCATCATTACCGTTTCCTCTCACATACAGACCGTCATTACCTTACAAAGAATCCACGGTAATGAGCGTAGGCCCCTTATTTAGTCGGCGCTATTGCCTCAGGGAGGAGCAAATAAAACCCTCTTTATTTGGTCTACGCCAACATACATTTTAATCAAGTGACCCTGTCAGACCGTAGGACCAACGCTTAATTACTTAAGTTGATTAGGTACGCATGTATGTAACTTAATGTGGGTAGAGTTTTTAATTGTTAAAGTAGTTCTGGGACGAATGTGTGTGGTTGGCTGAAGAAAACTAATCTGGGATGGGAATGATGCTGTACTTTTAATTTCTGTCATTCATTTCTTTTTAATTCTCAGCTTTTATAGATTATAGTCAGATATTAGTGTGATCTATAATTCTCGTAATTAATTTGAAGTAAGACTGAAGGTTGACCGAACTGAGATTAAATTATGAATTTAATAAAAAAAATGGTATTCTAGTATACTTAAAGTCCGGTCCGGTTTCAGTATCATTTCAATCTATCTCGAGTTATTGTCAATTCAGCCAACTTAATATCTATTATCAATAGCATACCGATATCAACAGTCATAGACTAAAATTCTAAAAATAAATGAGAATTCCAACTTGTCAAAATGGCTCAGTACATAATGTAACCAGAATACCCTTTTGGCTTCAGTCAACTTTCAATCTCATTTCAGTATGATCTCACGTTTGACGTTGTTTGTTAACGAACAAGAATATCATTTGTCATATTTATGACATCGAAACTATATTTTGAACAGATTTAATTACGAGAATTGGCCTTCTGAGCTAGTCCAATTTTGCTATAAATTATGTCTAAATAGAATTATAAAAAAAAAGTCCAACAATAGTATTTCTTATTTGACAGTTTCCTGTAAACTAATAGGAATATGCGTGAGAGTCAATTGTGTTATTTATACTAAAAGGGGCAAATTATATAGAGATGCGACGCTCAACATTGTTTTATTACTCAGTATTAATTAAGGTGTATCAGGAGATACACGGTAATACCACAGTGCCTACTACTACAAACAGTGTGTCAACGCCCATACATTTGACAGGTCCTATGAAATGTCAAAATTATGTAGGGGCGGAGGTTATGTCCCAAGTATGCAGTATGGCTACTCGGGACATAACCTCCGCTCCTTCACCCTGCAACCCCCTGCACAATTGCTCTGCGACAGTGTTCTACGTTGACCGACTGTAAGGAGTAAGATATAGGTAGACTGTGATAATACTGAGTCTTCTTCTTATTTTTTCGTGCCAGCACGAGCCAAAGAGAACAAAAGATAAGCTTAGCCAGTCAACAAGGTAGTCGCGGGGCTGACTACCTAGGGTGTGCCTTACTTAAGGACGTTCGGACGTACTTAAGTAAGGCATTACGTTCAGTGGCGGAGCTACCGCATGGCTAGGCCCCAGTGCACCGGGGCTTCCAAGCTCGAGGGCCCCCTCGGCCTACATGAACGACGTTCGAAAAAGTTATATAATATCCTAGATAAAGAATTTTTGACTTGAACTTTTTGGCCCCTAACCAACGACTTTTACGTAAAAGCGTGACAACCAAACTTTCACATTTATAATATTATTAGGAATTACGATTAAATAGTTATCTGCTGCGTTATACATAATGCTTACTAGTAAATAGCTTTGCTTTATTATGCCATCAGTGGGGGTGCCATGGGGTGGATAAGGTGATGATGAAGTAGTTTTGCACCTTCAAAGTATTTAGTTTAGTTTAAATAGGGCCCCAATTTCATTTTTGCCCCGGGGCCTTTGGTTACATAGCTACGCCACTGGTTACGTTCCTCATGAAGGCATAATACTGAGTCATTGTGTAATATTGCAATCTATAACTAAACTCATAGCTTGTAACCAACTTGGTGAGGTTTTCTGAAAATCTGCCACCCGAAACTATGTACAAGACAACTGAAAAAGTCACTTTTTAAATAAATTTCTACTTCAAAAAATAATCAAACCTCGACACTCAATAGCACCTTATTAACCCTATAACAATTTAAACAGACTCCCAAATATTACCGACCGATGTAAACGAACCCTTCGCTCGCAAAATTAAAATTCTCTAACAGTCCTCACTTTGAAAAAGATATATATATGGGTGTTCTTTCATCTTCCCCAAGCGGTGACCTTACCTTAGCCGTTTGCGGGTTGGGGGCGGGTCCGACCGTACCCCAACGGGGGGTATACCCGGGAAAAGTTGGGGAACAGACCTCTGCGGTGTTATTTATGGGCCTCTCGAGTACAGTGAAGTGCCTGCTGAATATAAATCCTGGGGTCGGTAGAGACTTAAAATGTAAAATAAGAACGAACAGGGACGCATTTAAAAGCTGTGGTCCGTACCTGTGTTGTTTAATTTAGAATGACCTACAGGTAGATGTGACTAGAACGAAATCTTAATTAGCTATTGGTGCCGATTCTCTTATTCACCAACTAAACTAGAATTAGAGAATTGCTTTCTTTTACTAACAGATAGCGTGAGTAAAGGACGGTGATAGATAAGAACTAAGTTAGAGATGTCAAACTACACTTCTCATCAAAAAAATCGAAACACTTCCGAAATTATATTTGTGGCGATAATTAAACAAAAAACAAGCATTAATTCATTATAGAAAAAAACATAATTTAGTAGCTGGAAGTTTCGCCTTTACAATGGTGTACGAAGCTTCCAAAATTTTTTTTTTTTTTTTATTTTTATCCTATGAATGGAACATTGTTTTGAGATAAACGTGTGTTTAGAGTTGGAGTACATTTGTTGTGCAAAAAACGCAAAATAACGCATTACTTTAAAATTTTCTGTTTGTAATTTGTTGATTAGGCTCTGTGACGTCTGTTAAAAAGATTTTTTTCTAACACACATGCATACTTCACCCGCAGCAGCCGCCCAAGAAGTGGCATTGCTGGATTCTGGGACTAGTCAGCGTTTTGTGGCTGCAATCTTGCATCTAAGCCTCTTGTCTGTTCATAGAGTGTACCGACGCTATCGGGAGACTGGTTTATTTACGCGCCATCCAGGATCTGGTAGGAATCGGGTCACTTCTGCGTGAGACGGCCGGTTTATTGCAACCGTTTGTTTGCGAAATCGACGCCTTCGCGCTTTTCAACTGCAGCAGCAGTTCCGAGTAGTTCGAAGGGTGACTGTAAGTGGCTCTACGATTTGAAAAAGATTGAAGGAACGTAGACTGGTACCACACAAGCCAGCTAATGGGTCAAAATTAACAACAGACAATCGAAGAGCTCATAAAAAAAAATCTAAACACCTCGCAAGTTTTTGTTTTGAATGGATTATTAGAAAAACATGTTTTTTTTTAAATAAATACTAAATGCCATTTAGTAGTAGGTAGCATAAGGTTTAGAATTCCTTATGTTGATGTTCCATAATTTTACTCTCGTCAGAAAAGAGATCCTTGCTCATTTGTAGGTTTGAACAATTTAAGTGCACAAGTGCAAAGTTAAGGCGCGCTCTTCGATGGTCTGTTGTTAATTTCGGCCCATTGGCTGGCTTGTGTGGTACCAGTCTACGTTCCTTCAATCTTCTTCAAATCGTAGAGCCACTTACAGTCACCCTTCGAACTACTCGGAACTGCTGCTGCAGTTGAAAAGCGCGAAGGCGTCGATTTCGCAAACAAACGGTTGCAATAAACCGGCCGTCTCACACAGAAGTGACCCGATTCCTACCAGATCCTGGATGGCGCGTAAATAAACCAGTCTCCCGATAGCGTCGGTACACTCTATGAACAGACAAGAGGCTTAGATGCTAGATTGCAGCCACAACACGCTGACTAGTCCCAGAATCCAGCAATGCCACTTCTTGGGCGGCTGCTGCGGGTGAAGTATGCATGTGTGTTAGAAAAAAATCTTTTTAACAGACGTCACAGAGCCTAATCAACAAATTACAAACAGAAAATTTTAAAGTAATGCGTTATTTTGCGTTTTTTGCACAACAAATGTACTCCAACTCTAAACACACGTTATCTCAAAACAATGTTCCATTCATTTATAGGATAAAAATTAAAAAAAAAACAAATTTTTGGAAGCTTCGTACACCATTGTAAAGGCGAAACTTCCAGCTACTAAATTATGTTTTTTTCTATAATGAATTAATGCTTGTTTTTTGTTTAATTATCGCCACAAATATAATTTCGGAAGTGTTTCGATTTTTTTGATGAGAAGTGTAGTTTACGGCTTGAACTTCACCGTGTTTTTAGTAAACGACTTTTAGTTCAACTAAACAAGATAATTATGTTTGATTATGGGCCACCACTATGTACAGTTAGAAAAATAGTAAAAAAATAGAGGATTTCCATAAAGATACAAATAAATTAATTTGAAGAAGAGTACTCTTGTACTGGAATTATTATTTGGCGACGTTTTTTAATATGTTAACCCTTTTTTCTGGTATCCATGACAGTTGTGTTTGACATTGACATGAGTTTGACAACTTTGACAGTCCTAGGTTTCGTGTACAACACCTTTTTCTATTTTATTATAATTATAACGTAATCCAAGTATTTTCGTCTATAAACAACGTACATATGTTATGTAAGTACACAAGAAATAAACTCTATGGGGTCATTGACATGTCAACAGTTGTCAAAATGACATGTCACATAATTTCGATTGATTTCGATCCGCCATATTTTCATGATTGTGTTGCTCTCCTTGACCAAGATAACTTGAATGTACAATTTAACGAAGTAAAATTATAGAAAATTAACATTAAAAAACGGTTACTTTATTGTGAAGCTATATTTACTTATAGTGTACATGGTGCTAGCCCAGGCTCCATACATTTCTGAAACATCTCCTTTGACAGCTCTTATTTACGTCCATCTCTTTCTTATTTTATCAAAGTGAAAAAGATGGCAATAGCCTAAATTCAGTTTAGTTTGTGTAAAACACCTTTTTTAGGTTCTGCCTATCCTTTTCCCAATGATTTTGGGCTCAGCTTCCAGTCTAACTATATGCGGCTGAATACCAGTATATTATAAGGAGCGAGTGCCATCAGACATTCGCAACCCAGTTATTGGGCAATGCCGATATCCTAAGGTTAGAACGGTTGTCAGACTTTTGGGTTTCTAGCGCCCCGGGGCGTCGCTCGGGTACGCTTTGTAGCGTAAAACTTTTCGGGTGAAATTACCTAAATTACGATGAAAACGGCATCAAAATCCATTGCGTAGTTTAAAAGATCTAACGCGGCATCTTACGTAGGCGGTTCAAAGCGACGCGAATTGCGATGCGGTGACACGCGAATTCAATGCGATGCGGTGCGAAGCGGCGGCTTTGTCCTACGAGCTCGCGAACCGCCCGCCGCGCGCCGCCATCATTCAGTAGCACTGTACGGCACCGCATCCAGTTCGTGCGAAAATATTAAGCCAACTGATCGCGTTTGCTTCGCTTCGCGCCGCGCCGCACCGCACTCCACGTGCGTTTGGTCACGTAGGCCACTTCAATAGGTATCGACTGTTTGTTAATTTCGCGTCGCGCCGCACCGCTTCGCGTCGCTTCTAGATCGCTCACGTAGGATGCCGCGTAAGCGTACAGACGGCGGTAAGCGACTTTGTTTTATACTATATAAAGATATCAAAAAATGTATACAATCCACCGCAAAAATAAATACTCATACTTATACAACTACTTATAATTACTATTATTTAACTATCGGCACCCACTGACTGATATCCGTGGAGTACAATGGGTCCAGACAGAAACCAGCACTAATCTGGACACCAGTAGGCTGATTCACGTCATTTCAAGAATCCTTAGAGTTAAATCTACTCTTTCATTATTTTAATAACATGATATTAATTAGCGTAGTTTTTATTCATAAAACACGTTTTGAAACTTTCTACCAACATCATTTACTTTTGATGTTGATTATAAATTTTTACGATTATCGACAACCAGCATAAAACAACAAACTTAAAGCGTCGCTCTAATACTCATTCGCTTTTAAACGCCAAATTCAGAGTTTATTTCGCTTTTGCGAGTGTTTACTCTCATGAAATTTACATTTACGATTCAAAACTTGGCAGCTTGACTGAAATACGAGTAAGTACCTAGTATCAACATATACTGTGTACTTTCAACGGGTTTGTATATATAATATATACAGGGTTACTACTGGTTATTGGTCGCGATCCCGTGGCAGGGCTGTAGGACATGTTATCCTCTATCTAATATACCAGCTGTATAAGTTACTTTATTCAATGCAAGTTAAGCAATAATTATTCGGGAAAGTACACACTGTGTATATCGCGTAGTTTGCGTCACTGCTTAGTTAGCCTAAGCCTTAGAGGTGATGACTTTGAATCAAGGACTTTCCCGAATAATTATTGCTTAACTTGCATTGAATAAAGTAACTTATACAGCGTTTGCGATCACTTTGAAAAATCGAAATCTTTTTTGTTACGGTAGATTATATTATGGTTTCTTCTTCTTTTTAGATTCTTAAAACTGGGTATTTCTATTAAAAGAAAACACACAACAAAGAATTCTTCTTGATAAAGTTCAATTTAAAAAATTATATCAGCTTATGCTAATGATCGCAAACTTTTTTTGATGTGTGTATAAGCGATATTCTTCTCTAGCGCGGCACGAGACATCTATCTACATAATCGTCATGCTGTAGTGAAAAGATTAGCCAGTCAGTAAGGTTGGTGGCGGAGCTGACTGCCCAGGATGCGCCGGGCGTACTTAAGTATCGTCACTCGTGATGGCGCTTTTCATGCACCCCTCACAAAAAAAGCCATTGTAACAAACGTATTAATATTCACGTGTTTAGCTATCTGGCTACGCTGTAAAAATAAGATTGAGCTACACGAAGGGTGATGCATGCGTGCCGTCACTCGCTTCCGGCCGTGGTTCTGTCCATGGTCGGGAGCGAGAGTGCGTGGGAAGCCATCGCCTCTTTCTGCGAGGAGGTGATGGTGACCAAAGAGGGAGCGGAGAGGGAGAGAGAGGCAGCTGCCACTCTCCCTTCCCGCGCCAGACGCACCGGGCGCCGGAGGGCGCACGACGGTCTCCGGCCACCGTAGTGTGTGGCCTGCGGGCGGCGGGTTAGGGGACCCGTCGCCCGACCAGTAACAGGCCGACGTGGGGCAAGGCCCCACAGAAGAAGAGGTCTGCCAGGGGCTGGCGGACCGAGACCTGCCGGGGTCGCGGTGCATGCAGCTGCGAATCCCGCGACCCCGGCCAAGGGACAGAAGAAGGAACACCGTGGATTTTTAGCCGGTAATTGTCCGGCATACCCCTTCGCCTTCCCCGGGCGATGGGCATCCATGAGGATTTCACCAAGAAAAAAAAAATCGTGCCTTCATTTGGGACAGGTTAACTCAAAGCTGCTATGGCTCTTTCCGCAAAATACCATTCCAGACGTTGCCCTACATTGTTACACTCGCATAGTTTTTATACCACAATGTCTGGACTTTAAAAGAGACCTTGAATTCCGAGGGACTTTGTTTCTACTATTTAGATAGATTATGCCGGCGCCATCAAGTCTTAAAAAACATTACATTGACTTGTTAAAGTGACTGCAACAGATTTATTTAGAAGTAGAAATCATTTATCACTTATACACGACAGCGATTTTTGGTGTATAGTGTGGCCACACACGTGAATATTAAAACATTTGTTTTACAGCTCATGTGTTGCAGTTCGCGTCGCTACTTAGGCTTCATTCGCGTCGTACGATTTTTCTGTTTACGGAGCGGCGGCACGTACAGCGGCCCGCATCATCACACGCGCAAACACAAATATATGGCAATGTACGATGTTGTTTATGAAGACGCGGCGCGTGCGTGCGCCACCGCGATAGACGTCGCGTGCGACGCGGCGATGCCATCCGCGGGCTCCGCCTGCATTTCAAGCAAACGCGTGTAAAATCGCTTCTCCGTAAACGCTCTCATACAACGCCATATGTTTGAATTCAGTGCGGGCCGCGCCGCACAACGCGACGCGCAACGCCCCGCGTCTCCGTAAATGAGGCCTAAGTGTTACCTCAGCCTTAAAATTGTCTACGGCTAAACCCGCGGTAAAGGGGTGCATATCTATTATTCGTTTAGACGAAATATTCCCTTTTGAGAACAAGATTCATTTTTAATTCTCATTAAATTTTAAAAGGTAATCATACCTGCGATATGGGGATGAAAGAATCTCCATAACGTTGCAGCAATTTAGAGGAAAGTAGATATTTTAATTATCGTAAATGATGCCCGACTTAACTAGATCGTACTGCACGGAGTATAGTGGAGAATGGGTATGTATGGTGATGAAATATTTCTTCATAGAATTAGACACTGAATATGTGAGGCGTGCGTGGAAAAGAAGCGTTTGGCATTGGACAATTGCCGCCGTCGCATCATGAAGCTTATTTCTGACAAGCTGTGCCCGTGACTCCGTCCGCGTGGAAATCGAAAAACAACATTCTGTCGCAACAACTAAACAACTTAAATGTACCTACTCCATTTTTAAAATCTAATCACAGTTATTTCCAATAAGGTTACTGCTTATCACCCACACTCAATAGCGTGATAATTTGTACCCTATAACCTGATCCGCTTTTTAATAAACGTGGCTGCCAAATTTCAACTGGACCTGTCTAGTGGTACAGGCGTGAAGCTCACACATACAAACAGACAAACATTCAAAAAACAAAATTTTTTGGCATCAGTATCGTGCCTAAGATGCGTTGCACTTACTTTTTGCAAAAATATGTAATGTACAGTTTTAGCATCGTTACTATTTTTATATTATACAAGGTTAGTCGGAAAGGGGGTACTAATCCGCAGGCCACTTATAGTATCACTGATGACGGTTTTAAAGCAAGTGTTAAAATTTCAAAATTCGATCATTTTTATTTCGATGTAAAATAATTTTAGTTTTACTTTTTTCAAAAATTCTTCATACCTACTTTAGTTACGAATTCAGAAAATGGTGCTTTTAATTAGTGACCCCAAATATGACTTAAAATGTGAATACAGCTGATCATAGCTGCAGAAAGATAGAATTTAGCGTATTTTTTAAGTAATTTTAGAACTGCTATTTCTCTTTAACTATTGACTTTTGGGGAAAGTGGTAGAACAAAAGTTACTCATTATTATGGGTACTTTAACACCCTTTCGAATTAGTACCCCCTTTCTGACTAACCTTGTATATGCATAGATTGGCGACATCGCGTCGCTGCGTTATACGCAGTAATTTTGTAGTAATGAGATCCATCTACCGCTAAAAATTCTGAGACCCCCTTTTAAAATCGATGATCTTCATTCCATTTTTAATCATCACTCATTTCCTACACATGACGGCATAATGTAAACATACGCATGGGTAATGCAACAACGAACATTAATTTAAACAAACAACATTTTAACATGGATTTATTACCATGTTGCATCAAACAAACAAGAAAAACAGAACTAAAACAAAATATTTTCGGTATTTCAACTAAATACATATTTTCGTTATTTACTATTTATCATAGCGTATTTTGTTAAACAAATATTGAAGCAAACATGGCTATAATCTTCTATCTGTCACACACACTGTTCAGCCTAGCCTTTTCCCAACTATCTTGGGGTCAACTTCCAGCCTATCTACAGGGTGAAAACGAATTCGTGTAATTCCTTCAAACCGCGTGATCCAATGGTGACACTGATTGACCCTGCACAGGTTTTTTTCAGAACCAACAAAAAAAAGTTTTCAAAAAATGAACCATGGTATTCTGTATCTGAGACATTTTAGCGTACCGAGTTAACTGACTGCATGGAGCGATATCGCGCTAGTCGTGCCCGTCAGCTGTGTCGCCGTGCCTTTCATTTATTCGTGGCATCAAAATTTGCTATCACATAAAATTTTTATTTGAGAAAACAAAATATTTTTTAATTTTAATCAATCCTATTCTCGTGCGGGGTTAATCTATACCATTAATAGATCATGTGGTTTGAAGGAATTACATGAATTCGTTTACACTTTGTCTATACTAGTATTTTACGTAGAGCGACTGCCATCAGATCTCCGCAGACCAGTTACAGGGCAATGCCGATATCTTAAAGTTAGACCGGTTGTCAGACTTTCGGGTCTCTGACTACCTGTAACGACTGTCATAGGTTACATTATATATTCGTATGTCACCCGAGACCGCGAAGATTTAAAGCCGGCGTCCAGTGATGGCACGGCGTGCCATTGCGTGGCAAAAGATTTTTTTCGTAGACAAATGATTTTCGACCTTATTTCAATGAGTTTAGCACTGACATTATTTTATTGTAATCGAAACATCTCGTTTATTAGTCTCTATTCCACGAGATACTGTGACGCGTCGCGTGATACTACAGCACGTCGTGGCATTCCACAAGATGCTACGGCACACCGCTGCAACACGTGAGAGCATAGGTTACTGTTGTCATCATCATCATCTGCCTAGCCTTTTCCCAACTATGTTGGGGTCGGCTTCCAGTCGAACTGGATGCAGCTGAATATCAGTATTTTACATGGAGCGACTGCCTATCAGACCTCCACAACCCAGTAACTGGGTAATACGATACTCTTGGTAAGACTGGTTGTCAGACTTTCTGGCTTCTGACCAACAGTAACGACTGTCAAAGATCTACAAATGACAGCCGGGACCAACGGCTTTACGTGCTTTCCGAGGCACGGAGGAAACTCGCTATGGTAAATGGTCACCCATCCACAGACCAACCTCGGCAAGCGTGGCTTAACCCGGAAGATCGGTCTATGCGGCTGTAATTATTTAGCCACGAGCTCCTCCATCCATCTTCCAGCATAGGTTACTGTTGTATGTTAAGGAAAGTGCGTGCTAAGGTGTCTCTCTTCTTCCTCAGCGACAATGCATTTTAAACCTTGTTTTAATAAATGCACTTGTATTTGCTTAGCATACCGCGTCGTGCCACGACGTAGTGTACGACGTGGTATGCCGCGGGATGCCACTGGATGATTCGGAATGCCGAAGCGCGCCGTGCCACTCTATGCCACACCGTGCCGTCAATGGGCGCCGGCGCCAGCCCTTAACGTGTTCTTCGAAGCACAGAGGGGTTCGATGTGTAACGTGACTGCGAAAGTATAATAGCAGTCACTTCGTGTACTGGTATTCAGCCGCATCTGGTTACACTGGAAGCTGGCCCCAACATGAGAAAAGGCTAGGCAGAACCAAAGCTACGTACACACTTAAACATCGCAAAATCTCTATAACTATCTCTATACCTAGAGTATCTAGATACTCTTAGGGGTGAATTTCCGAAAAATTCCGCTAGCGAGGTATAAAATTTCATGCGAACGAAATCGCGGTCAACAGCTAGTGTTTTATAAAATCCCGACTAGGCACCGAGTCGTCTAAATGTGCTTAGGCGAAGTTTACACAAGCACAGGTACATAGGTACCGGGTAATCTGCGAAAAACACGCGAATTCGTCATAACTCGTAAGCCCGTTAGTAAAGTACGCACTTCACTAAAAATATGAGTTTTGGTACAAGTGAAAAGAGGTTTAAGAAAAAATAAACTGTAGGCTCATATTAAGAGTTTTTTTTAGTAAATAACTACCGATAAAATATGAAATGGAACATTAAAACTGTTTGTGGCATTGTCACTCGCCCAAGTGTACCGAAAACGGTACGGCCGCCATTGTTTATCTATTGTGTTTATAATTACAGTACTACAGGTTATAGGACAAATGTAAGGGTATCGAAACGTTATGAAACACTTTCATTTCGATAAATTTTACATTTTGTGTAGATTTTATAAAAAAAATATAATCACAGTGTGAAAGTACCAGTAAATCGCCAAATGCGATAAGACCGCCCATTGTACATCTCTATTTTGTATTTATGTTTCTTGTTTGTTTTGTGTACAATAAAGAGTATTGTATTGTACCTACCATATGGAAAAAATCATCTTTCAAACATTACTAGAGAGTTAGACACACATTACATTAGTATCTACATTTAGAGTGGCATTACCATGCAACTCTAAACCTTTTTTGTAACCCAATAATTAAAAACAACGCAATTTTCTTCAAAAGTAGAAATTCCAAATAAAACATAATTTGAAAGTCAACAACCTGACTCCTTAGAGTGTACACCAATGATGCGAAGACTCGTGGTACATGGTGGCATTGTTTACAAAAACCTGTAACTTTCTGAACCAGTAAACCTCCTCACAAATTTTCTACACGATGCCACGCAACACACTACAACCGATGCTGCCAAGTATACAAAAGCAATAATAACATAGCTTTTCCTGAAAGATTTTAATACATTGAGCAGAGTTGCTGACAACATGACAACGCTCAAAGAAAAAAAAAGAAAATTCGCATCTTAACCCGCTACCGCTTATCACTCACTCCACCCCCCATACCGTGATGTCGCACACAATCCCTCATTAAACGGGACACGACGCACGCGCCGCATTACTGCGATAATTTGTACCAAACTCTCATTGAACCCATTCGTACCTCGCTCCACGTACCGACTGCGAAAGAGAACTATTAACATTTTGTCCGTAAGCACTGCCTGTGGGTAAGTGTGGTACTTTCGGTGCCAGGGTACGATAAAAGGCACTTTGGTACCCTTTTATTGTAAAATGCGTAAATTTGGTTTTATGAAGGACTTTTAAGAGGAAAATACCTACTTGCTTTCATAGTTTATTTGCGCAGATTGAACTCGAAAAATGCGGTCTGATAAGGATATCATGAACGTGGTGTAATAGAGAACTAACAAGAAATGACAGAGCAGCAAGAGGATTTGACAGCTTTTTGACATCTTCCTTCACAAACAGCGCCGCAATCTACGTTCATTTACGGTCAAAATAAACGTCCGATACTTGCCTCCGATAGTCTGATCAGACTATCTAAAGGCCTCCGCGTCATACATTTGTTTGAACATGAATTACACGTACGATCAGACTAGGTATCGGATCGGATGTCAGAATCGTAAGCATCGTCCGGGCGTCGTCGTCGTCCTGAAAAAATCGGGCACGAGAATCGTACGTGTATTTCATGAATCCGATCAGATAGTCGGATCCGGCTCCCGGAAGCAACTATCGGACGTGTATTTTGATCCTTAGAGTTAAGGCGGGCTCTACCTTTTAATACTACGTTATTATATGGATTCTAAAAAAACTACGTATTCAAATAACATACTTACGATTTATGTTATAAGGTTTCTTTTTCAAGCATATATTTTTTTGAAAAAATCGTATGAAGTTGTACCTATCGTATTTAAACCTCGTTTAACGTACTGAGAGTCCACAATCTGAGATACTAGTAAACTATTAAATTGATGATGGCTGTAACCAACTTTCCTCACGATTAAGAGCGCAAAACCTTATTAGGAACAGTACCTTAAGACCTTATAAAGATCAGTTTGCTTGAAAAAAACTATTTATTTTAATAATCTACAAAAAGAATTAGAAAAATATTTAAAAAAATATGTTTACAAGACAAAATACTCGTAAATGTGGAAAAATTAGGAGTTCAGTTCAAATAAAATCTACAACACCACCACAATTAAATGTAGTGTCTCCTACACACTGTATTTTTGCACCTTTTTTTGTGTGTCGAAAATCATCATATGACTCCTTCCGCTCTGGGCGGAGCGGAAGGGAGTGTCAGACTCTTACTGACTAAAACCCATCCGTGTTCCTCCTAATGCCCTTTGCGTTCCAGGGCCGCGGTAACTCTTTCGAACAAATTCCGCAACCACCATATACAGCATGTAAGGGTAAACACCGTTGTCACTCAAACCTTGGGTAGTTGACTTAAACATAAAAATATAGGAAGGAGAGAAAAAAATATATACGCGCGAGAAATGAGCGGCGCGGCGGCACTACGACGCGGCGTACAAGCACTCGCTAGCGAGACAGCTGACTGACTGGGGTAGCGAATTGTGCGGGACCGTGCGTCGGGCCACGCGGCGAATTCCCCGCGCCCCCTCCCGTAGCTTGTTGCCCCCGCGCGTAGGGTGAAATGCTTTTGAGGAAAAATATTAATTTTATAAAAAAAAAAGTTTGTTATTTTTCGTTGATTTTACGTTCTATAAATGAAACCAAACCACTGGTTTCAAGGATAACGGTGTTTACCCTTACAGCCTGTAGAATATGATCAAAACATAAAACCCGAGAAGCTCGCAAAACCACCCTAATTTCCCATTATCACAAAATACAGCCTTCATAAAGAGTGTCCCGCCTCCCGCCAGCCTGAAAATATCTTATGAAAGAATATATAATGAGCAGTTGAAAAGGGATAATTGATATGAATTTTCCGTCGAGCCTTCGTAGCCGGGAAAGGCTTTGTGATGAGACAAAAGGAATTATAAACAAGTGGTACAGGCGATGACGGGGTATACTACGTAGCTATGGGGGTGTATACAGTGTGTAATAAAACCCTGTCGAAAGTGGCGTATTAATCTATCTATACTTATAAAAATTAAATAAAGATAAAGAAACATTTATTTGGACACAGCACAAAGAGACAACAGATAAAAAGCACAATGTAAATAAAAGTCTTGGGTATGTGTCTTCACGGCTGTTTGTTTGCGCATCACTTGAGAACGGCTGGACCAATTTGACTATTTTTTTTAATTTTCGTAATAGTCCGAATTAGGTTTTTATGGTAAGAAAAATGGGAAGTGTACCCAGAAAATTGTCATCGGAATATACTAAAAGTTCTGTTTTCTACGGGATTTTTGTAGAACAGGATAACGTCTCAGCTAGTACTTTAATAAATATTAATATTTACTTATAGTATTTTAAACAATTAGATTAGTTAGAAAAAAAGAGAGAAGAAAGAAAAAGCATTTATTTTTACGCCCAAGCGAACGCACAACGCTTATTTAACCTTTTGACCGCCACGGACGTCTATGGACGGCAAATTAAAACGTGCTCACGACGCCTCCGACGGCATGGCACGTCGAAAACACCACTTTTTTTAAGTTCAAAAGTCTGACGTCAAAAAGGTTCAGAATAAACATATATTTCTTACAATACGGCCGACGTATCTTGGCGAGTCTGAAGTTAGTTGTTTGGCTGCGCAATGAATCTTTTAGAAACGAAATTGTCTACTGCGCAGCTAATCAGCTACCTTCAGACTTGCCAAGATATGTCGGTCGTATTGTAAAACTAATGTAAATTATATTCTAAATGAGTAAAAATTCAAATTAAACATAACCAAACACCTAAAAACTAAAATACTATGGTCCCAATTTCAATAAACGCGTCCTTAATTCAAACATATGACCATATTCTCGTAATGGGTGTGGTCAAGCGGTTCACATCATAGCAAATGCACAGAGTGAAGTTTTAAGAAAAAAAAAACATATTTTCGTTTTGTTTTTCATAATACTATTATTACTTCCATAACTTATATTCCATAATCACATATCGATAATGAACGTAAAATGTTCGTACATGGTTTTTGTTACACGCTGTATACATGGGGATGGGGATAGTCTAATTAGCAATTTTGTGAGCAAAATAGCCAATGATAAACATGCACGTTTTGTTCAATTTACGGGTTTGTTTTTATTGATCGATGTTTGCGGAATAAACAAGCGGTTGGTGGAGTTCTTTTATTATTTTAGAGGATTTTCTAGTGATAGAGATATTTTATTTGCACGTAACAGTACTATTAAATACTGGGTGTTTCTGGGTATTTTTGGTTCAATGTTTTGAAATATCTAATGGATTTACACTAGATATTTCACTAGAAATCAGAATATAAAAAACATATCTAACGATGGAAAGCGGTGTCTATACACACCTACAAAACGAAGAGAATTGTAGATACGTTACTATAGCCTTCGAGAGCAAGCTGTTTTTTATTTTTCGAATTGTCTGCTTACCGGGCATTTATTGGCGAGAACTGAAGGGTCTCCAGCCAAAGGCGGGAAGTAAAAATAAACTTTAAAAAAAAGTAAAAACCGACTTCAAAGAAACACTAAAAGGAGTAAAGTAAGTACCATAATATAAAATTAACAGTTTCAGAAGTCGGTGGCTTCTATTTGCTTCAGTGTAGAGTTGCACCGACTTCTGAAACTGTTAATTTTATATTATGGTAATTATTTTACTCCTTTTAGTGTTTCTTTGAAGTCAGTTTTTACTTTTTTTAAAGTTTATTTTTTATTAAATACGTTTTAGTGTCATAATTTTAACCCCCTCCTTCATAACCCTTCTTTTTGGCTTTGACGTAGTCGGCCATAAAAAGTCCTTTCAAATGATACCTTACACGATATAATGAAAACATTCCAAAGGGGGAGGAGGGAGGGAATCGCACCCCCTCCTCTTTTCCAGTAGTCAGTTCCCAACAACAAATATAAACAAAGCGATATGAGTAATTTGAGAATTTTGCTTTGATCCGATGAGGAGTTCCGTTCCATATCTCTGAAGTTCATGGTCTAATCATAACAAAATGTATATGGGACCAATCGGAAAGTATACCCTTTCGAACAAAAAAAGAATTTTTCAAATCGGTTCATAAATGACGGGTAACGGTATGACGGTAACAAACATAAAAAAAAAAAACAACCGAATTGAGAACCTCCTCCTTCCAACAACAGCAGTAAGAATGACCCCTAAGGGACTCGGACCTCTGCTTAGGGCGTTGCTAGCGAGAGATTGGGAGGGACACAGCTCGATGGGAGCTGAATAATCGGTATGACTGCGGAGTCTGAAGAGACAACCGGCTCCAAGACGGGAGAGCTAGTTGGATCATGAAAAGTTATAAAGTTTCATAAGCCTGTAATTTCACCGGCACCCATACCTTTGAAACCAGAACACAGCAATGTCTCCAGGCAGCGGAATAGGAGGAAGTCCGTCGTCATCACCACATCAGCTCATAATTCGCCACCCTCCGCGCTAACTGTCGTATCTAGCAATTGATAATTTTGCGTTAGCTGTGGCTTTATTAATGAATTAATAACTTTTTTATATTGCTCTTGGCTTACTCTTAGCTTGGTTAGTAGTTGCCCTAAAGCCTTAAGATATCTATTTATTTATTTTTATTCATTTGAAGCAGATACGTCACTCTGTGAAAATTTCTCTGAAAAATGATCAATTGCTAGTTACGACAGTTAGCGCGGTGGGTGACGATTATTGTCCACTGTTGGACATACTTCTAAGGACCGATACAATGAGCGGACAAAGAAGAAAGTGCCATGATCACCACGCTTGGTGATCGCTTGGTGATCGTAGTTTGTTTTGTTTTAGCAGCCGGGAGGACGCTGCCGCCCATACTCGTGACGTCACCCCATAATCGCCCTTCACGACACCTACGGAGGAAGAATGGTGGATATTGTGTGCCACTAATCACTCGGAAAGATATTATTTTTACAGATATAAAACTCAGACTATGAAAAAAAAAGGTCTTAACTTTAGTAGTCTACGATATTTTGCATAGCGCCTTAGTGATTGATGAAGATAATGTAGGTGTCAGTAAAAATTTAATAAGTTGTACCGTCCGCGAGGCCTAAGCTGAGCTTTGCATTTGTGTGAGAATGAGTGCAGAGGCGTTCTTTGCTTGGTTTAAACCGGTTTATACTGCTTTTTGGCAATTGATTCTATGTGCACTCACACAAATGCAAAGCTCAGCTTACGCCTCGCCAATTGTACTTGAGTTTTTTTGTCACATTTTTTATTAAATCAGTCTGTTCATTATTTACTGTTTCTCTAAGTTGTAATAACATTGGTGCATCTAGCAAGAAAATGGTTGCGTGCACGGCTGTTATTACACGTAAAATAACTATTCAGAAAAGATTCATTAAATTATCTTTTTAACAGAAATTATATTTAAACCATCAGATATTTTTTTTGTGGTATTACATCATCTTTAGCTTTTACTAAGGCACTATGCAAAATTTCGTGGATTATTAAAATAAGACCATGTTATTGTGGATTAATAAAATAAAACCATAGTATCGAGGATTATTATAAAATAGTTTTAAAATAAAGTAAAAACCGACTTCAAAAAAAACTAAAATGAGTAAAATAATTACCATAATATAAAACTAACAGTTTTAGAAGTCGGTGCAATTTTACTTATATACCTATAATTGAAGGCACCGACTTCTGAAACTGTTAATTTTATATTATGGTAATTATTTTACTCTTTTTAGTTTTTTTTTGAAGTCGGTTTTTACTTATTTTTTAAAGTTATTTTATTTTTCTATTTTTAGTGGTATAAACAATACACAAACGTCCAATTACAGCAATCCCGGGTAATTTGCTTTTATCCACTGAAGAGTTCCATTGTCAATCTCCGAGGGTCTTCATCAGATCTTCACCAAATTAAAATGGGACCATTTCGGAAGAATACTCTTTCAAACAAAAAAGAATTTTGCAAATCCGTCTTTACATGACGGAGTTATGCCCGAACATACATAAAAATAATTACATCATCCACATAGCAGTAATCAAAAAAATGCTCACAAAATAAAAATTACTGAACCAAATTGGATGAAATTTTTATGGGACCAAATTACAAGTATACTGCATCGAAAAAAAAAGAATCATACTAATCGGACTAGAAACCTCGGAGTAATCGGTGTACATACATAAATAAAAAATAAAAAAAAAACCGTCCGAATTGAGAACCTCCTCCTTTTTTTTAAGTCGGTTAAAAATAAGACATTAAATACTCACGCGACACGAAATTGGTCACTGTAATACTTTGTCAGCCCTTTAACACTCCGGACTTCAATTTACTTGAATCTCGCCAGAATCTATTCATTGAGCTTTCAATTAAAACAAAAGGTAGTGATTACTCTGTTCAATTTCCTCTTCGTACAAAAGAAAATGCTTGCAGCGCCATCTAGCGCTTTAACCGCTGCAGCTCATTTTGGCCGCCCAAGTTTGATCAGCGTTTATCTAGAAATGTTGAGATTGAAGTTTTTGGGGAATTGTTTTAGCTGGGGAATCGTTTAGTCTAATTGAAATACGAAGCTGCATTTTTATCTAAATAACTAGAGGTTGTCCGCGGTTCGTCTCAGTGGATGTCGATTATCACGTACTCCGCATTTTTTAACCGACTTCAAAAAGAAGGAGGTTCTCAATTCGGTTGTATTTTATTTTTTATGTTTGTTACCTCACATCTCCGTCATTTATGAGCCGATTTGAAAAATGTTTTTTTTGTTCGAAAGGGTTATACTTTCCGATTGGTCCCATATTAATTTTGTTATGATTAGACCATGAACTTCAGAGATATGGAACGGAACTCCTCATCGGATTAAAGCAAAATTCTCAAATTACTAATATTGCTTTGTTTATATTTGTTGTTGGGAACTGACTACTGGAAAAGAGGAGCTGGTGCGTGTGTCCCCCTCCCCCCCTTTGGAATGTTTTCATTATATCGTGTAAGGTATCATTTGAAAGGACTTTTTATGCCCGACTACGTCAAAGCCAAAAAGAAGGGTTACGAAGGAGGGGGTTAAAATTATCACACAAAAACGTATTTAATAAAAATTAACTTTAAAAAAAAGTAACAACCGACTTCAAAGAAATACTAAAAGGAGTAAATAATTACCATAATATAAAATTAACAGTTTCAGAAGTCGGTGCAACTCTACACTGAAACAAATAGAAGCCACCGACTTCTGAAACTGTTAATTTTATACTATGGTAATTATTTTACTTTTCTTTGAAGTCGGTTTTTACTTTTTTTTTTAAGTTTAGTTTTTATCAAAATAAAAGTAACCTATATCCTTCTTCGGGTTCCAGGCTATGTCTGTACCAAGTTTCATCAAAACCGGTTCAATAGTTTAGTCGTAATAAGGTAACAGGCAGACAGAGCTACTTTCGCATTTATAATATTAGTAAGGATTAAGAGAAAAAATGTTAATGACTGTGTTATGAGGTATCAATAATAATTATTTAAAAGTTATACTATCAAACATTTATTTATAAGTCATTTTCGAATTATGTGTTATACTGGTGTGCCAACTATGTGTTACACTGGTGTGCTATCACGCCTTACAAGGAATACGGCGAAAACAAGTTTACCCTATATACAAGTCAGTAGTAACTCGCATAAACGGTATTTTAATGAACACACGCGAAATTTCGCGAAAATTCGGAATATGACGAAGAAGTAGTCTCATTACGCGATCTTCCTGACAAACCTGGTAATCTCGCGAAACTGCGAACTAAGATTAGTAACTTCGCGAAACTGCGAACTGAGTCTAGTGTTTTCGTGAAATTAAGAAACTAATTTAGTAACATGACGAAATCCATCAAAACGAGAATTCAAGTGACTAACTCGGAACATAATGTAGATTTTACCTTTAAAAAAAACGAAGATCTAAAAAAATCTTTTCCATTCTTACTTAACTTAAAAAAACACATTCTATTTTTAAATTTTCTGGTAAATTAAACAACGCCTTCCAAAATTTAAATCTACATACAGAAAATAATCATTCTATTTCTAATTACGGAGCTAGCAAGTCGCATGGCCAGTCTCCTAATGAGGTCCGGCAACTGTTTCAATTTGGCTCCACAGCTGCACCGCTTTTTGTTTTGTTCAGATGGATCTGTCGCACAGCAATTGTTTAGAGGCACTTCTAATTAATTTTATTGTAACTCCAGACACGTTGGGATATTCAACTTTCGGGGAAATTCAAGTACTTGTATATTTTCGAGTAATTTGGATGGATTTTAAAATCGTAACTATGCCAAAACTGTACATTACAATTATTTTTGTCTATACAAGGTGTAATATAAATAACGCACAACCTCTTAAGGGGTCACTTCTCACGGACAAAATCTTAAATCGCAAAAAAAAAATCAGCTTTTCCATACATTTTGACGAGTTATGCGAACATAAATGTAGGGAAAAGCTGTTTTTTTTCGCGATTTCTGGTTTGGTCCCATAGTAAAAGTTGTTCATAATGATGAGTACAGTGACCCTTTAAGAGGTTGTGCGTTATTTATGTTACACTTTGTAGATATAACAAAATCGTAACGATGCTTAAAACCGTACATTAAATAGTTTTGGTAAAAAGTAAGTGCAACACATTCTAGAAACGATACTGATGGCAAAAAAGTCGTCTTCAGAATTTTTGTCTGTTTGTCCGTTTGTATGTTTGATCTTCACGCCAGTGTTACTAGACAGATCCAGTTGAAATTTGGCAGCCACATCCGTTAAACAGCGGGCCAGGATATAGGGTACAAATTATCACGCTATTGAGTGTGGGTGAAGAGCAGTAACCTTAAGTTTCCGTAGGCAAAGCCGCGGGCTACTAAACACCTACTTCGGAATAAGATTATTTAGGAAGTAATTGTTCTCTCTCTCTAATTGTATTTTATACATAAACTAGAGGTCGCCAGCGGCTTCGCCCGCGTGGATGTCGATTATCGCGTATTCCGCGTTTTTCTCTACTATAATATGCATGCATTATACATATAGACCTTCCTATTGAATCACTCTATCTACTAAAAAAAACCGCATCAAAATCTATTGCGTAGTTTTAAAGATTTAAGCATACATAGGGACAGGCAGACAGTGGGAAGCGACTTTGTTTTATACTATGTATTGAAATTTTTTTAATTTTTAAACCTGCTTCGTTTTTTCGCTTTTACCGTACCATATCTTGCGATGAATATTAAGCTACATACCTAGTTAAATTTTCGTAGAACAAAGTAACGAAAATCTGCTAGAAAAGTATTCACTTTGAAGAACTCGAAAGTATAAGTTACTAATTAGCAAGCACATTGTAGAGCAATTCCCTAAATTCAGAATGTGACCACATATACCCATTTAAACAAAAACTAAATATTCAGACAGCAAATGCTCGCTTTCGAATTGTTTCATTCAAAAGCTCATTGCGTATTGTTTGCATAGTTCCAAAAACCGTGTCTTACATCACTTGATGTCAGTATCGTAGCTAGGGTCATAAGCGCATAGGGCAAGGATCAAATTTAGCGTCCAAAAAAAAACACGCTTAAAAGGAATTCAATTAAGAATTTCCTCAACTTTTTTTTATCTGTTACTAGGCCTGCGTTTGACCGCCATGTCGCCTGATGCTAAACGATGATGCGGTCTACGATGGACACGCTTGCCCAAAAGAAACCGATTCACTCGTGACTTGAAGACACCCAGATTGTAGCTGTCGGGGAACACCCACTCGGGCAGCGCATTCCACTGTTTGGCGGTTTTCACAATGAAAGTGGAATCAAAGCGCTTCGTTCAGGTTTTTTATAAATCAACCATGAACCGATGGTGCTTTTTTGTGCTTCTGGCCTTCCGATAGAAAAAAGGGCAGGGGGGTATTAGATCATGCAGATCTGAAGCACACTCTCCGAAATGTGTCCGATATAAAACCGATAGATTAGCAACTTTGCGCCGATGCTCAAGACTTTGGAGCTTGGTCTGAACAAGGGAGTCGTTGCTAATGAGCTTCAAAAATTCACCCTCCGGGCTGCTTCCGAAGCCATTTTGTCAATTACATAGTTAAAATAATTTTTTTCGCCAATATGATATTTAGTTGAAAGAATAGTAAGATTGCTTAGTCGCCTGGTTGATCAGTAGGCTAATTCAAGTAATTTCATGACGCACTGATCAAGTTGCAGTAACGCTGCAGTTAAGGTGAACGCACACTTATCCGAGCCGAACGCATCGAACGAAACGAATTTTAGAATTCTATGTATGAAATTTTATGGAACCTCGCACATTTGCCCGCGTCGAATCGTCCGAATCTGGAAGAACCCCAGAAATCCTAGACGAATTCGGATGACGTCATTAAATTCGGCGCGGCTTATGCGGTCGACTCGATCGTTGCGCTCGCTCATTCATCTTCCATTAATAAAGCACTGACAATAGACTAATAACAGTGCGATAGGCGTAAAGGAAATAGAAACGATTTCTTCGGCGCGGTCGATTCTTTCGGTGCGGATATGTGTGCGAGGCCTCTTTGACTTCGATTCGTTCGACACGTTCTGCTTGGATAAGGCCCGGCGCAGACGACGGACTTTTTGTCCGACGGACTACCACGGACAAGAATGAAAGTAGTTGGTAGTTGTTGCCATCTCAGAAACTAGAGTTCTAACCACAACTACAGACAAAACTACCTACCGACCGGACCGTTGAGTCCGTGTTAAATTTCGCGACCGGCAAAGACTACCAACCACATCAATTCCTGTCCGCGGCAGTCCGCCGGACAAAAAGTCCGTCGTCTGCGCAGGGCCTAAGTGTGCGTTCACCTTAAAGTTCAGCGAGCGTATCGACAGCGATCGCTTATTAAGAGAACACAAAAAACGTTCTTTTGATCGAAACTTAACTGCAACTACACTGTAACTGAACTTCTTTAGTTACGTGAACCAAGTCTCTGAATCACTTAATATTAATTTTAATTTGCTAAACAAACGTTCGCAGCTGTCTTGTTCCTCCTACGCAGACAATGTCGCTTGCAGAAACTAGTTTTTATATAAAAATGCGCCCCTAAGTCCTATGCCCCTATGCCCAGCCCCTAGATACCACACTGCTTGATATAACATCTTTATTAGCCCAAAACAACACGTACAGGGGTCCAAAACTCGTAAAAAAACTTGATAAAGGTACGAATTGGTAGCCGACTGCATAAAGCAGCAGCATACGACGTGTCATTACGACACTACTGGTTTCTATATATTTCTATGAAATACCTTCCGCAGATAGCGACACGTCGCTCGACTACACGTCGTACGACCGTAGACGACGTGTCGTCCGACCGCAGATCAGTAGTGCCACCGACGCTGGAGCGACGACACGTTGAATCTTTCTCAAAAAATGGTCTTTCCAATTCCGAGGAAGAAAAACTGATAAACCAGGTGGCCCAATAGGTACCTATCCTGCACTGTGCGATGCATCTAACAAAAACAAAAGATACGAAAGTAAATCGCGATCGCTAATCCCAAACAGGTCACACATCTTGTCTCACGGAACATTCAGAACTATCTGGAATACAACGTGTCGTCTGCTGCAGCCATCTGCTGTTGGGTTCGAAATCATGACTGCCCCGCGAGCACGGATCTTATATCGAGTCGATTCGAGAAATTTATCTATTCGAAACGTCAAATTTGACATAAGATATATACAGGGTGTTAACGAATTCGTGTAATTCCTTCAAACCACGTGATCTACTGATGACACAGATTAACCCTAAATAGCAATTTTTGAAAATCAACTAAAAAAAAATTTCAAAAAAAAAACTTTGTTTTCTATTTCTGAGTCATTTTAGAGTCTTGGGTTATCTGACTGCAAAGAGCGATACCGCGTTAGTCGTGCCTGCCAGCCGTGTCGCCGTGCTTTCATTAATTTATGCGTGGCATCGAAATGTTCACAAAAATAAAACATTTTTAATGCAAAAAAAAAAATCTTATTTTTTTACTGAATCCTTATTAGGTGGTTTAGATACGATCGGTAACAAAGCCGCATAAAAAAATAATCATTTTATTTTTTTATTTTTTATCAAGCTAAATCCCGTGCGGGGCCTGTTTACATCAGTAGTAGATCATGTGGTTTTAAGGAATTACACGAATTCGTTAACACCCTGTATAGATAAAACGACAACTGCTGTCGTTTTATCTATATCTTATGTCAAATTCTTATGGCAAATCAGCAGTGCGAGCTGCAGCGACATGACGCTGCGACGTGTCGCTACGACGCGTCGTAACGACACGTCATCTGCTGCTGCTATGTGCAGTCGGCTACGAACTTGTGCCTTTAATTGCAACCGAACCAAGGCCGAACCGTTCATTCCGACAGTTTTCAATTTCAATAGCTGTCAAATTGTTTGACACAAAAAAACAAAAACATTTTGACAGTTTTTGTAAACAAAAACTGACTGATGGTTGTGTTTCGTTTGCGTTTGGCAACAATTGACGTTAGTCGAATTGGCCACCTGAAGCCCAATTGTCGTAATTAATTTGAAGTAAGACCGAAGGTTGACCGAACTGAGATTAAATTGTGAATTGAATGAAAAATGGTATTCTGGTACACTTAAAGTTCGGTCCGGTTTCAGTATCATCTCAGTCTATCTCGATATAATGTCAATTCACTCAACTTAAAATCCATTACCGATAGCTTACCGATATCAACAGTAATAGACTAAAATTCTAGAAATAAATGAGAATTTCAACTTGTCACAATGGCTCAGTACATAAGTAACCAGAATACCCTTTTGGTTTCAGTCAACTTTCAATCTCATTTCAATATAATCTCACGTTTAACGTTGTTTGTTAACGGACAAGAATACCATTTGTTTATGAGATTGAGACTAAATTGAAACTATATTTTGAACATTTTTAATTACGAGCATTGGCCTTCAGAAAAACATATTAGAAACAATTCTGAACCATTCCTCTGTAATATAGCCTAGACACCCTCATTGAACCCAACGCTCCCGCTCGTAAATAACAGCGTAAACGCAAGACGTGTATAAATACGCCACTATTAGTTGGCCAGCTCTGACCAATTATATCCACTCTCATTTAATCTACGTGCATCTGGAGCCACCGCCAGCTACACGGAACGAGTACGACGTATGGATTGAAAAATAAAATATATAGGTACTTTATTTATTTGCCTTTAGAGTTTAGACTGATTTAGATTGTTTGTGGATTTAGATAGACCGTAAATTGGTACATTGTTGTTGTTTTTAATTCTAAATAAAAGGTGCTTCCACTTGATTTACTTGGTTCTAGAATCGAGACTGATACCTAAGCGAATATCTCCCATTGTTAAGTTTATAAAACGTAGTTTTCTTTGTTTAGTACTGTGAAGGCTATCAAGTGTGATGCGTGATTAGATTCTTGTATTTTGATGATATTTCGAGCTTATTTTTGAATCATTACAGTCATCTTTGCTCGCGCCTAGATTTCTGCAGAATCACGAGCAAAATTACTAGATTAAGCTTTTATAATAGACTCGGGATCAATGAATCAGGATCACCAACATAAACCGTAACATCTAGGAAACTAAGAGTGAAATTCAAATGAAAAGTTTTTATAGATAGCTAGCTGAGCCGACGATACCGAACTTCCTATTGCCATATTTTTTTTTCGTTTTAAAAAAATAATTAAATGTAAGACTACTAAAATTAAACTTATAAAACTTGATAAATAGTCTTTATAATAATTTCTATTTCAATAAACTAGCACTTTTAGTTTCTGAGATATTAAAATCACATCAAATCAAAATAATTTATTTGTAAAACAGAGGTTAAAGTTTACAAACTTGGTAGCATATTAAAAACATTTACGTATAACTGTCTCACCTTAAAATGGATACAAATATTTAGTAATCATTACAGTACTTTTATTATTTAAAACATTAGTAATAATTATTATACTATAAAATTATTTATATTTAGGGTAAATCACAATTGTTATTTTCAGATACTTGATACAACATTAACTTTAACATATGAACTAATTTCAAGTTTTATAGATTAAAAGAACAAATGAAACTCGATCAGCAGCAACATAGTAGGTAGCCGTCTGGTGCCAGTACATTTTAATTCACCTGAGACACCTTTATATCGGGTATCAGCCGGTATTAGGATTGGCAGCCGCTCGCAGCCTCTCCGCTCATTGAATAATTTCATAAGATTCATAACGGATGCTACGGAAATAGGCACGGCTCCGTCCACCGTCAGTCATGACTGTATACCTAATCATATCATATTTCTGGCTATGAATGATTAATATTTTTAATGAATGGTTTAATATCATATTATTACACGTCTATGCAGTAACATTTAAAGGCCAATGCAACCTTTTGGCATAATTTTTTTTCGCCTTTAACTATAATTTGGTCATAATTACAGAACTATCTAAAAAGTCCATAGAAGAAAAAAATAAGCCTTCATGCTGTAACCAAACCATCAATCCTGTTGTAACTTAGCCGTATGGTCCTCTGAGCACTGTTACAAACAAAACACTGTTGATATTAACTATAATAAGTCAATGTATTCCTATAAAAATAACGCCTAATCAGAACAAAAGAGCAATCGTCAAATCTTTGATAGGGTATGGCTGAGAGACTTAATTCTTTCTTTATGGACTTCTCAGACACTCTAATTATGACATAGGTTTGGTTACAGGAGCATGAAAAGAAAAAAAATGTGCCGGATCCATACTAAAAGTTGCATTCCCCTTCGAAGTCATTGACTATAAACTGGAAATTAAAAGTAATAGTAACGACTGCCTGATTGGTCTAGTGGTCGCAAGCACGACTGCTGAGCGTGAGATCCTGAGTTCGATCCATTCGTCGAGCAAAGTGTTATTGTGTTTTTCGGCGTGGAATTTCTTAGAAGCAGCCCGGAATCTGCATGTGCGCGATGATGGCATTAAGCTCGCCCTCTATAACAAGGGACTTCAACATAGCAGCGAAATAAGTGTGCACTATACATCTCTGCCCTACCCTTCAGTGAATACAGGCGTGATGTTTTGTTATGTTAAAAGAAAATAGACAAGAATAGAGCACTATTAGGTCAGAGTAAAATTTTAATTCCACTGTATAAACTAATCCCCCTTATTACAAATGTAGGTCTAAAAAAGCCCAGGTTTTAAAATAACCCCGTCTCTTTTTGTTTTAAGATGTTAGAAAATGATGGATATATTTTAAATCTGGGTTTAGCTTCGTTTTGGAATCAACCAAATAATAAGGGGGCACGTGTCGCTTAGCCGTCATGTTTACGATTAGCCAAAGGTAAAAGCTGGCGTCCACTAGGCTCGCCGAATCGAATCGAAGAAGTTCGATGCTTATATATTTAGTATGAAACTGCGTCCATTAGCGACGAGCCGAGACGCACCGAGTCGCATAACTCGCCCGCATCGCTTGTCACGCGAATTTCTGTTTTAACGACTTGCGATTACTGACCGTTTCGCCTCACACGGAACAAATGCGACTCGACTCGATTCGACGCATTTCGGCTGTAGTCGACGTCAGGTTGCGTACCGCCCGTCGTCCCAGGACGACACTTAATTATCTTATCTATTGTGCCTGTAATTACCGTGCTTGAGGTTTTAAGACCGCTTGTGAAACTGCAGTGCCGCGTTCTATCTCATACAACTTCATATAAATAATATTTGGCCGTGTGTTCAGGTGTTTTTTGAAGGTTTCTTTAATAGTACAGTTTTCGTTTACAAAAACTATCAAATTCTTAAACAAAACCAAGCATTTTGACAGTTTTTGTAAACGAAAGCAGCGTTCTAATTTTGACAGGTCAGTAATTTCCATACCAACATTGTATTAACAACAATGACCAGAACTATGTACCACACAATGAATATTGTTACGAATATATTGTCGAAATCAAAGCGATAGCGATTACGAGTGTGTAGCGCAATTAGAATGCAGTTCTGTTAAAAAAAACTACAAGCTTTCTGCTTCTAAAAAATGGCCGAATTAGCCTACAGTTCCGCTTAGAGCGTTTAAACCGTTACGACACAAGACCTAGCAGTTGCCAATCAACTTTAAGTAATTAGTCAAGTAACAATAATTCAAAATGGTAATTCCTAGTCTACGAGAACTTGGCAATTATTCAAGATATTGTTACATAAATATTTTTCTGAGGGAAAGACGTATTAAAGCCAGGTGGCAATATTTCCAGTGAGACCACTAGACAAGCTTACGCTAAGTCTTGCAGCTGCATAAAACGAACAAACAAATCCACTACGTTGACTAAG